>JAECWJ010000356.1:0-1200000 GCA_018150375.1 Drosophila sturtevanti | reverse complement strand
ACTACTGTTTATAAACTTAAATGGCTATTTTATGAGATTACATGTTGTTTTTCATTTCCACTTTGCAGTTTTTTTTGTTTTGTTTTGTTTTGTTAGCTTTTTCTGAAATATTTCAACAATGTTCCAATAGATTGCACTTTGAGAGTATCGAGGGGAGAGGAGAGAGTATCGAGTGTGAGAAGAGGTAAGTGATGACGAAGATGGGAGGGAGGGAAGCGCGCTGATTGGATAAATTTACTCGAATTGTGTATTAAACATATTGATATTTAAATCTTCGAATGTTGTTGGAGCACTATGATCGAGCATTTGCAGCATATCCGAGAATTCTTGTCCCTGACCCTGTTGCGGCTGCTGGCCGGGTACACCTGGAGCCGGTGCCGCATGTGGGTGGCCATGCGGATGCGGATGGGCTGATGTTGGATGAGCTGGATGCGGATGTGGATGTGGTGCACCCTGCCAATCCCACATACCGGGAGCATTTGATGGCGGTGGCGGTGGAGCTGTTGTTGCCGCCTGATAGGGGCCAGGCTGTCGTTGTTGTTGTTGCTGCTGTTGTGCATTGCCACCACTTAGTTGGGTATATGTTGGTCCACTTGGTGAGCGATTTGGACTCGTTTGTTGTTGATACTGATAGGTGGCTTCGGTAACGGGTTGCTGCTGGGGGCGCAAAGCAGCTGCCCAATTATTAGCTGGCACTGGCACCGGCGATGGAGATGATCCAGATTTGGGTATCTTAGCTAATGGTGATGGGCCACCGGCACTGCTGTATGGTGAATGAGTGGTGTCATAGGAATAAACCACTGGCGGTTGAGCTGAGCTTGGCCTTTGCTGTTGTTGTTGTTGCTGCTGCTGCTGGGGAGTTGGAGCTTGCATAGCCAACATTTGTGGATGATACATGGCCTCTTGGCTGGAACTCTCGCGACGTGTATAATCCACACCGGGATTCTGTACATAGACATGTTCAGCGCTCTGTACGGCTGCCTGCTGTTGCTCTGGTGTATGACCTGGACCACCTTGCTCTAAAGGTTGGCCATGCATAGTCTTTCCGGAGCTATTTGTGCAGACAATGTATTCCACTTCATCCGTATAAGGATTAAGGAATGCATATGCCTGGGTTCTTAGCCAAACGTATTCCGAATTCTTAGCCCTAACCCTATATAAGAGGGAGAACATTTGTCCTTTCTGCTTTAGGACCTGATCGAACGATTCCTTCATATGACTCTGATCTTCGGGATGAAAGAAATCATAGCAAATCTTTCCCAGCAATTCAGTAGGACTATAGCCCAATATATTGAGAACACGTTGATCCACAAATGTGAATTTCCCATCCACCGCATGACGTGTAATGAACTCACTCTGGTTATTTGAACCACTCATATCGTTGGCCGCTGTTGAAGTCACTTGCAACCTGCCAATGGCCACCAAACAGCAATGTGAGGTCATATCATCGACATCCCGTTCCATATGCATATTGGGGAACATATCGGTTGGAGGCCAGTTTTTAATATAACCAGTGCAATGGACTACAGCGTAGTTGGAACCATCACGCGAGGGTCCAAGCGAATTCCGTTGCTTTAGTCGATTCAAATGACCCGATACCATAGAATCGGGATTAACATTGCCAACTCGCATGCGGCAAATAAAACCGCGACGAGCTCCCATGCTTAAACGCATCGACGACTGATGTCCTTCTTTTTTTACCGTACCCGATTTCAGATCCAATATTCTGCCAGCATTCTGTGACTCCTGAGTAGAGAGCTGTTCTCTTATCTTTTCACGGTCATCGGCATGAATATGATCATAGAGACTTGTGCCGTACCATTCGCTTTGGGTATAATTTAAAACGGGCGTCACGGAATCGGATACATATATGACTCTTCCCGAATCGCAGGAAACCACAAAAAGGAAACCATCGGCTGCTTCCAGAATTAAATGTTTCAATTCTTGATCGGTTAGGAATGATGGCTTATATGTTCCATCGCTGCTTGTATTCCCAGTACCTCTCAATGCCTTCATATGGGCCACTGCCATCCGTAAGATTGTTAATTTATCTGGTTTTCTGGCCAAAGCACTGCAAGTGGGCACCATATCGGACAGTTCTGTTATATAGGCCGTCATTTTGTTTCGTCTTCGTCGCTCGATCTCACAATGATTCTCGCGACTAGCAAAACGCTCCTTGTCCTGTATGTTGGCATCGTCCATGTTTAGAATATTTAATTAGCTTTCGTTTCGTTTTGTGTATTTGGGTCGTCTCTGGAGAAAGAAAAAAACGTAGTGTTGTGGGAGGGGTAGGTGGATGGGGGGATTAGTATTTCGTCTACGTTATGTGTGTATGTGGATTCAGATATCTGGTTCAAGAACTTATTTCGGTGCCAACATACTTTGCCTATAGGTGTCCTTGGTTTCCACACATTAATGCACTTTTTTATTACTTGCTTATAATTTTTCACCAATTGAAAATCTTTTTCTTCCGCGAATTTCACGATAAAATCAAAAACTCTGTTTACTGCAGTGTGACCGTATCAGCTTTAAGGGAAATACCAAAATCAGAGCTGCCACCAGAGTTACCAGGCTTATTTATCGATAAATATATAAAAGAAATCGATTTACTAAAATTCTTATCGGTTAAGCGCCCTTTTCAAATTCATGAAATCATAGACTGAAAAAAGATTGGCCGTTGGAATCTAAACTTCTCCAATTATACTGTTTTGAGAAATTAAATATTCTCAAAACTATAGGGAATTAACTGTAAATATCCATGCATGTCATCTTAATCCAATTAAGTGATTTTGACGCGGTTGTAGAACTGGTATAAGACGAGAATATTGCCAATATTCGTTTCAGTGTTTTAATAATGCGTTTTAAGCATTGCGTTTTATCTTAAAAATACCAAGTGTAATTTCATAAAATCATATTATATGTTCCATTTTCATTTATTCATTCATAACTATATAAATAAATTTGGGTCAGATTGCCTACAAGCTATCCAGTAACTATTTCATTTCGCTTTTCATACAAAAAATTTCAAAATGATTTCTCAGTTGTAGTGACAATAATAACATATATCAATCTCTCCATTTTCATACTTCAATCTTTCTTTACTTCATTCTTATAACAAAAATAGTTAGGTTGCGTTATCATATCGCAAATGCCTATTACAATCTCTTTTTTAAGCTTTTATCTTGTAATACAAATCTTAGGTAAAGTTTGTTTGTTCTGTGCCTTACTTTTCTTGTTTTTGTTTTGTTTTTATATTATTTTTATTAATTATTGGCAATTTTCTAACTGCATGTTTTAGATGGTTATCCATTTGTTTTAAATGTAATTCAATTCATCAATTGTTCATCGAAGCTGTTTTAACAATATACAAGTCTTTTGTTCTTTGATTATATATATATATATATATCTTTAAATCATGTTTAAAATCTGTGCACTACTTAGGTATGTATTCTAAAATGCGGCTCGTTTGTATCGTTTTTTGTTTTTTTTTTTGTAATTATTTAAAATTTGCATATGTGCATAATTGATTTTGTTTTTCATTATTTTCTATAATTTTTTTTGTAATGTTTTTTTTTTTTTTTTGGGTGAAACTTCAGCATTAATTCGTTGACTAGAAATTAACTTAAATACTTACATGCTAATATATTATTAACATATTTTAACATGCGCTTGCAGTTTTGTATTTTTTTATACTTCTTTTTTTTTTGTTTGTTAATTTAATTTTGTTTGGTGTTTTCTTGCCATTTGTATTGTTGTTTAAGTGCAAAGTAATTTATCTGGTTCTTATGTTTTTGTGCTTAGTATGTCAAATCTATAATTTGTTATTCTATTTAATTTATATTAGGAAGTTGCTGCAAAGCTTAAACATAACTTTTCCAATGAAATTCATTAACATTCTTTTTTTGTTTGTTTTTTTTTTATCAATTAGCACCAAAATGATTAACAAGCCAAAATAGAAATAAACAAAAATTAAATTAATATATTCATTTCGATTGCTTAATAATTTTGCACATTAAATTGGAATTTTGACATAGATAGGAGGGAATTAGAAAAACTAAGTCAATTTGCAACAACTTTCAACTTCATCAATTCATTTCTCAATACAAACTTTGGTTTAAACTATATATGTATGTATATACACATATATAGAGTATAACATGCAAGTTTTTGAAAAAAAATTAAACAATACTTTTTGCTTAAATAAAAAATTTGGATATATATGAATATATATATACATACATATATATAAATAAGTGGTTGGATTAAGGTCAAGTAATCAATCAGTTAAATAAATTCTGGCTGCCGAGCCTACTTATTGGGTAAAATCACAAAAAAATTAAATATTTATATTAATAAAGTCAAAGTAGTCCATCGATATACATACATATCTAAATATATATATGTATTAAGTATATTCTAGGTTGTTTTCTTTTCGTTTGCAAAAATATTGATATAGCTTTCGTTCTACTAATACTAAAGGGTGATGCAAAAGTTAATGCATTTTCTTTTCTATTAAAAAAGAAATGCAACAATTTGAGTGTTTAGTTAGTTTGATTGCGAGTTTCAAAAGTTGTCTTTTAAGTTGTTCTTTTTCTTATTTGTTTTTTTTTTGTTTTGTTATATTTTCGTAGCATTTGGATGTGGGATGTGGGAAACTGAAACGTTTCCAAAAATTTGGTATTTTACGTTGTGTAGGTCCTTATGACATCACGTATAACAGCCCGGCATAATGGACACTGACCACCGCCGGCACCACGCCATTGCTCAATGGCACAGTCATAGCACATGCACATATGTCCGCACATATAAAGAACAGAATCAATGGGATTCTCATAGCATATGGTACATTCGGCACTCGAATCTGTGCTATGTTGATCGCTCAGGCTGTCCTTCCATTTGGTGGCATTGGCATTTGCATTATTGGCAATTGGCTAAAAGGTAAAAAAAAAATGACAAGTCTTAGTACACATTTCAAGAATTTTGGTTTATAAAGGGCTTACCTCAATATATTGACTACTCGTGGTGCTAATTAATGTGCCACTGGAACAAGCTCCATTCAATATGCCACTGGCTGTGACTGTAGCCTGAGCTCTGCTTGTGGCTAATTGAGCATTCAAATCATGAGAACTGGTGGCAGGAGGTAGATTAACTACTAGGACAGTGCCACCACCATTTGGTTGTATTTGTAGGATATCCCCGTTTGATGGCATGCTTATCATGCGGCTACCATTTGCCCCACCAGAAGCTGAGGCTAAAGTGGTTGTACTCTGTGCCACACTTAGCTGGGACGGATGATGGTGATTCAGTGACATTTTTGAGGCCATCAATTGTCCCTGACTGGCAGCGTTTAGGCTAGTCAATGAATCAGTCATTGGTAGCATACGTGAGGTAGAGGCGGCATTAGATCCACTTGGCACTGCCCCGGCATTCACTTGTGGCTGAGATGGATATGCCACCATATTGGGCAATTGCTGACGGAACATTCTTAACGATTGTGTCGAACCATAGACATCAAGGAAGGCCCACAATTGCAGCGATTGATCCACATGCATGACCACCACAGCCGGACCATTATTCTTACTGATGCTGACCTCGCCATTTGGTGCCACAAAGAAGGCGATTTCATCGCCACGTTGTGGAGCAGCGGCAATATCTTTGCTTACCACCCAATATTCCGGACGATCCAATAGGAAATCTGAATCATTTGGCAAATCGTTTGGCTGCAAAACAGCTGGATTGCACGATGTAAGTCCCAGGGCCAAGGCGCCCACATACATTTGTTCCGTTTTCAATATCTGAACAATCAGTTTCTCTCCAATACGTATGGGACGAGCAGTAAAGACATAACCCTGACAAAAATCGGATTCAGTACGCGATGCCACAAACCGATCATGTGATAGTCGCACATTACGACCCTTGGTTATGTGAAAGGGAACGGGTATCAGACGACCATTGGCATTATAACGCAGAGGAGGCAAACCATTGGCCAGATCATGAGCTTCAACACTCGTTGGTACACCGCCATTGCCACCGGCCAAATGTAGAGATTGTAACGATGGCATCACATGACGCTCCAGATCATGATCAATCATACCAGCTGCATTTCCACCGGGCAATGAACGACGTGATTGCTGATGTGGATGATGAGGATTCAAGGCGGCGGATTGAGGCAGTTGCTGTTGCGGTTGTTGTACGGCAGGAGGTAAGGATATTTGCTGCTGCTGCTGTTGTTGTTGTTGCTGCTGATACATATAGATTCTGGCATCTAAAAACTCAATGCCCGTGCAATTTCCATAAATATCAATGACAGTCCATAACAAACCACGTGTATCAATGCCCGATAATATAACACCCTTCTCTTCATTATTAATGCCATAGATAACATCACCGGCATTATTCACATAGTAATACAATATATTGTCCTTTTCGCAATATTGCTCATGCAGTGCCTTTGCCCAGAATCCTGGACGATTTGTTAGATCCGGACACGCATATTTGGGTAAAGAACCTTCCAACGATACTGGATCATTACTGGTGAAACCGAAACGTATACCACCATTCCAATTATTTGAGATTTCAGCGAATTTCACACAAATCCTTTCATTAATACGCACTGGACGTGCGGAGAAGGTAATTGCACGGCAAAAACTCTCGAAACGACGTGCCAGCGTACCATCCCGAGAGATCCGTATATTATCACCATGAACGCTATGGAATTGTAACGGTGGCAAATTATTTGGACCAGGGCAGGATGAGGGCGAGCGGCGAACTAGAATTATAAAGTAAAAAAAAGAAAAGGAAACCGATTTAGTTAGATTTAGCATAAATGTGTTTAAAAATACCTTATGAATACGTATGAATCTATTGCGAAACAAAGATTTCAATTCTTCATATTTATGTATACATTATAGTTTTCACTTTCTAAATGTCAAACAAATTGTTTCTCATTTAGAATGTGTTTCTATATCAATTACATTAACCCATTCGGAATCTATTTATAATCTGACAGTGTATATGTATCTATATATCGAATTACTACACATTCAAATAGAAAGACATTTTGTTTGTCTCAAGACCGAGCAGGTAGCTGCTCAACAACATTCTTTCAACCGATCCAAATCCGATCCAAATTCTCATATTACACATGAGAGAGGGGGGAAAAAAATTGAAGCAAAAAGTCTGAAAAAGGCAATAACCCGAAAAATTGAAAAACCCTTTCCCAAAAATAGCACGTGACTTTGATGAAGATTATTGAACTGTATCGTTCGAAGTTAAGTATTCGAGATTCTAAACTGAACTGAAACTGTTGCAACTATGTACAGGGGTTTTTTCTTGGAAGGGTTTTTTTGATAGCACTAGAGAGTATTAAGTTCTAGGAAATCAATCATATGCATTATAATTATTTTAAAATGGAATCAATATGGTTTTTTTTTTAGAAATATTTCCTTTCAACTTCTGTTCCATTTTCTATTTTATAGCATTTGTTGAAATTTTAAATATTTTTACTCAATTGACTTAATTATTTGCACCTTGAAAGCTTTTAGACTTTAGTTGCCACCTGCTGTGAGTCCGTGTGCCGCTTTATCCATAATTGCCACAAAATGTAAAAAAAAAAAAAAAATTAAACAGATTCCAGAGACAGACAGAGACGGGAGAGAGAAGAAGAAAAAACCTATAACCAATTCATATGGCAATATAAATAATTACCAAAAGTCACAAGAAACTGCGACAGGTTTCTGCCTTGAAGGCATCACACAACAGTTGCCACAAGAAAAAAAAAGAAAAAACAAACTATTAAGTAAAAAAAAAAACGTGCGTAAGTCGGAGATCAAAGCCGACAACAGCAGCAGAAGGAGAGCAGCATCAGCGCAGCAGGAGGATAGGACAACAAAAGCCTGTCTTGGGACAGACAGGACACAAGTTGATTACCATGTTGATATGCGGCGCGTGGCAGAGTCTTTAAGAGATCTGTGTTATTGTTGTTGTTTTTTTTTTTGCTCTCTTTCTATGCGGCATGTGGCAGCTGCCTTATGTGGAAGGAAAACGAAGGAGCTGTGGAAGAAAGCAGCTGTACGCATACTCCAAAGGGACAGGTAAAACAGTAAAATAACTAAATAAACCATCCCTCAATGTGTGAGCATTGCATATGTATGTATGTACATATGTATGTATGTATGTATGTATGTGTATATAGATTAAGGGTAGTTTTTAGCTTCGATCACTAGGGGTTGGTATTAAGCATCGGCAGCTGTTCAAATTTCCAGAAATGAAAGAAGAAGAAAAATATGTATGTATGTATGTATGAAAATTGGAACTGATAGAGAAAAACAACGTAGCCCAAAAGACAAATGCAACAACTTTTCAAGTATCTTCTTCTTCTTTTTTTTTTTTGTTTCTTTTCTTTATTCTTGTAGAAAGGGGATGAAATTCAATATGCATCCCCACCATCGTCATACCAAACCATCCTTAGGGCCAATGACTTGAAAAATCTGTCTCCTTTGCTCTTATAAGTGCGCTAAGTATACTCGCCACTGCTTCCGGAATAGAGAACCGAACAGGAAGTTGGTCTGGTATACATACATATATATACATAGGTAGGTGTGTAGTATATAGCAAAGGAAATAATCGAAAAAAAAGGGAGCACAGCTTCATAATTTTCCTTCTTCTTTTTCAGTTCTTGCTCTTCTCTTCCGGTTGGCTCCCATTTCATTGATCAAGGAGCTGGTTTTCAAGCTAGAATATATGTATGTATGTATGTATGTGTGTACACCATCAACCGATGTGCATTATCAATATTTATGAATTGACCGCGTCAAAGCGATGACGACGAGGAAGTAGGAAATCACGTTTTCTTTTGGTCTGCTTTGCTTTACTAAAGGATGTCGCGGCTGAAATTGCGACGCCTACTTTTTCTGCCAGACGCGCCGCGCCAGGTTGTCAATGAATTACAACAGTAGCCACAACCACAACCAATAGGTAGGTAAAGGCCAACAATGAGTGGTATGAATGAAAAAATACTCGTAATATTATTGATGAAATGTTTTTCTGTTTTAAATCAAAACGGTTTTACGCAACAACGCATTGATACTATCAATTAGATAGGGGAAAGGGAAGGGAGGGGGAGAAAAAAAAAGGAGGCGACATCCACGACGACGACGACTATCACGACAACGAGACATGGCAATTAATTAAGTGAAGAAGAAGCCGCCGCACGGCGACGGTAGAAAATCTCAGGTAAGTCGCATTTAATGGTCTTTGATAGCCGCGCTAGTTAGATCGTATTAGCAATTGCAACAAATGTTAAAAATTTAAATTAAACTAATGATTGGCTCTTCAATTTTTATTATTCTCAGCAATAAACAATGATCCTCTGTAGATGTCTTACCCAATTTTCTATTGATTGGAATCTTTAGATTTGCTACCGTTTTTGGTATACACTATCATCTTTTCATTCAATTGATCCTCCTCCTCCATCTGGATCACAGTTGGAAATCTTTGCATAAATTGGCTTCAACTCTTCACAACGTTCATTAGGCAAAAGTTTTCGGATGAAAAGTTCAAACTCTTTTCCCCCCATTTTTTATTTTTTTTTTGGGGTCATGCGTTTGCCTTGCCGCCGCTTTTTCGATGAAAAAAAAAAAAAAAAAAACAATAAAAGCAAAAATTGCCAAACGTGCCGAACGATCTGCCAAACGATCGGCAGGCAAATTTTGTTTTTGTTTTTCTTTTTTTTTTTTGTCTTGCTGTAGCGCAAAAAGGAAAAACCTGATTTACCGTTTGGCGCGTCGCAAAAAAACAAAAACAAAAAAAAAAAATCATTTCCCACGCTGGCCAAATACAAACAATTCCCACGACTCCAAATTTGTATATATAGTAGAGATATATATGTATATATAGTGAAACCTGTAACAAGCTAGTACAATAATTGCAACCAATGAAGTGGATGAATCTTCCAATCCAAATCACCCTTTCCTTATGTAGCGGGTGGAAGGAAAATGTGAAAATCATGCAGGTGTCATAAAAATGCTGCAGCATCAGAGGTAGAAAAGTGAGGTAATCAAAAGATTCGTTTGTTCGACAATTGTTTGAAACGTGGTTTTGTATTCAAAAGATCGTTAAGGAAAACCAATTTAAAATAATGAAGATCGTCGTCGGTGATCATTAAAGATAGATTTCAAGTCTAAATATTATGAATATTGTGAAGAACTAACTCTGTGGATCATATCAACATAACAAATATCTTCATTATTCATTTTTATAAACTTTTTGTGCGTGTGTGTGTGTATGTTATTAATTAACATTAATTATTTGTTTGTCATTGTTCAACTGTTTGCATATAAAAACATATTTAAAAATAATTTATCATATGTGCGATATTATTTATTTATTTTTATTGCTGTGAGAATTGCTTTTACAAGTGCACTAACAGCTCGACTCAGTTCGAAAAAAAAAACACAAAAAACAGACACTTGTTCGGCCAAGCAGCTTCATTCCGCTGGGGCCAACGCCTAAAAGCAGCAACAGCCCGCCCACCTCTCATCGGCAATAGACCGAACGACCCACAACCCACATAATGTTTCTACAACTAATTTCACTAAACATACATATGAGTAAAAACTATATTTTAAGCGTAGGTCGTCGTTTCATTCATTGACAAGAAACCTATAAGATAGATCTAAGCATGTGTCGTCGATCGTATGGCACCCACTCATCATTATCATCATAATCATTGCTTGATTACTTTGGTAATGGTAATTTATGCAAAGCGGTCAATTGTGGGCGATAGCCGACACTCTGACCAATTGATACAATTTGGTAATCGATCTAGGTGCAGTTGTAAATGTAAATTTCACTTTGCCCCTCCTCCCTCCTCCGCTTAAAACTTGTATACGATTTCCGGTATAATTACAATTAAAGACCTTCCACTGTTAATTGTTCGCACACGTCTTTGATGACTCATGCACGTGTAACAAGAACAACAACAAAGACACGCGCCGAAATCACAAGCACGTGACCCATGACCTTAATCAACACGCACAACAACAACGAAAAATTAAGTGCGTAGGCATTAGGTGAGAGCACAACAACAACAACAACAACTTTCTATGAAGAAATTCTTGAAGTTTCAACAACTTGTTGCTGATTACAAGTTCTAAGAGCTGAAACCTCTTTGCCAGGCCGGTTTACATTTCCTTTATATAATACATATAAAAGGAAAAAGGTATATAGAGTATTTATCAATGGTCGTATATCAACAGAATGCAAAACTTTCATACATATGTACATACATATGTATGTATGTATATCGATGGATGGTGCATGCAAAAACCTCACTTCCGTTCTGCATCAACCATCATCAATGGCAGCGGAAGCCACAAAAACAAACTCTTTACTGCATGGAATAAAGAAGCCAGAAAGTGTATGAGATAGAGAGAGAGAGAGAGGAAGAGATAGAGAGGGGAAAAACAGAGTGAATAAGAGAGATAGATAGAGTGTTTGTGTAATCGTAGTTCTCTCCTCACCCTCTCCCCCCCTCTTTAGTAACTACATAATGAATGTAACTCTAGAAGCAGATAAAACAGAAAGCACAAAAGCATAGCAACAAATGAAAGAAGAAAATATGTATAATAAAAATAATTGCACAACTAAACAGCCGACTGACCGACGACAACAACAATAACAACGTTGAAACCAGAGGTCAAACTATTGAATGTTGTCTTTCCCCTAGTGTCTGGCTGACTATGCTTCTTCTTCATTTGTGCCATCAAGTACAATGCACTTTTTATGCGATTAAGCGAAATCTGATGCCCCTGGATGCATTGTAACAAAATGAGAACAAAAAATGCTGCTAAAAAATGATTGAAAAGTATATATAAACTGAAAAGCCGTCAACATGGTGTATGGCTGTGTGTGTGTGCGTGTGTTGTGTAGGCACTCATAAAATTTCTGTTAATAATAAAACTCTGTGTAGAACAAAAAATAAGAGACAAACCTTACTTTATTCTTTTTAAGGAATATCGATCGCACCTACAATATTGTGTTGGGGTTCAATGACTTCTAATGTCATAACATTTTTCATTCTCCCCCCCATCCATCCCATCCCAATCGTTCATCATTATAGTCTAGTGCGCTTTTCCACACACAAATTTGTAAATACTTGATGAAGCGCGTTCTGGCACCCAATTCCCCTCCTCATACATAAATTTATATATAATTAGCTGACTGCAGCTAAAGGGAGCGAGGGTGGCCAAATCAAATTAACATGGTATATTTTTATAAGCCTAGAGACAACAACAAACAACGAGAAATGTAAAGAAGAAGAGACTATAGCTACTCCCTCAATAAAAAAATATCAAAGAAGCTAACTTCGGCCGTGCCGAAGTTTGTATACCCTTGCAGATTAATTGATTACTTTCTCCGTCATATCGGATTCAATATATTTTAAAAATTGGAAATATAAAATTTAAAAAAATTTGAACCAAGAAAAGAATCAGTAACAAAAATTTCGAGTTTGCCAACGGCCGGAGTTGAACCTCCGCTCCCATCACTCCCAGAAACGATCTCTACCTATTGCGCTACCAAACTTTAAATTCGGGGCCACGCTATTTCGGTATACATTGCAAGCGTCCAGCTTCTCGCTCTCTAAAGTTTCTGACGAATTCTAGAAAACAACAACACAATACAAATAGTTTTCCGTCTCTTTCTGTTTCGCACTCAGCTTGTAGTTTTTTCAAGCACGTGTTCGCATATATGTATGTATGTATGTTTGTATGTTTCCATGTATGTTGTTTGTGTACGCATATATAAAAGCAAATATAAACGTATTTAATTGGCTGCATATGCAAACATACTGATGCTGATGGGGGTTGATTCATTGATTTTATTGATTTATGTCGGTGTTTATTATCCGATCTGATTCAAACTTACTGATATGATGTAAAAGTATAATTCTCATCTGCTCACCAAATTTGGTTGAGATATCTTAAAAAACAAAAAGTTTTTCTCACAAAAACATACTTTTTCTGATGGGGGTTAATTATTGATTTTATTGATTTATGTCGGTGTTTATTATCCGATCTGAATCAAACTTGCTGGTAAGGTGTAAAAGTGAAATTGTCATCTATGTGCCAAATTTGGTTGAGATATCTTAAAAAAAAAAAAGTTTTTCTCACAAGAACTGTTTTGAACAACTCACATTTTGACCGAGGTACCTCTGATCTTTCCTATTTTTCTATAACTTATAGTTGTCCGATTCTACCAACTCTTAAACTTGTGTCAGATAAATCATCAATGAAGAGAATGATATGACTTTTATTCATGTAGCTCAAAATTTAAGTTCGATTCCTTGCGAAGAAACAGACAGACGGACAGACGGACAGACGGACAGACGGACAGACGGACAGACGGACAGACGGACATGGTCATATCGACTCGGCTTTCGATGCTGATCAAGAATATATATACTTTATGGGGTCGGAAACGATTATTTCTATGCGTTACAAACATCTGACCAATTTTATTATACCCTCTGCAAGGGTATAAAAAAGATATATACATACATATACATACATACATACATACATATAAAGCGCTGAACCATGAGACCCCAGCCAAGAAGAACGTATGTATGTATGTACATATATGATGGGCCTCTCAAAATAGATATATTGCCGATCCAAATATAACTTCCATCATACAGGCATGTAAAATATATTTTGTATATATGTATGTATGTTTAGATGAACTGAAAAACTTGGCTTTCTTCCGCTTGTTTAGCGAAGCGTTGCAATTACTGCAAGGGCCTTAATATATATATATAGATATCTATATACCTATGTAGTATCTTATATACAACTTGCATTTCCTTAGCACTTGACTGCGTCTCCGAGACCAACTTTTGTGTAATTAAATCACTCAAGCGTTGAGTAGAGGCAGTGGGTACAACAACAACAAAAGTATTTCCAGTTGTTGAATTATAGACAACATTATGGCCCATAGACATGAAGTGTCTTCGTCTTTCGATATTTTCCCCTTTATCTATTTTTTTTCCCTTTCTATACGCATTTGATAAAAACACATCATTATAACATTATTACAAAGCATAATAATGAAATACACTTATTTTAAGTGTTTGCCACTCATTTTTTCTATTGTTCTCAATGTTAAAGGGTTTTTCAAAGTGGTTATCCCACTTTAAGCCCTATTGTTTGACTTCTTACTAATTAAATATCTTGTAAAAAACTCGTAAACGACTAGACCATGCAAATTTCTTATATAATTTTGAGTCGAACAGCTGCAAAATATAGAAGACAAAATAAAAGAATCTAGTTCTTGTTCAGAAATAGGTGTACATATTAATTACTATATAAAAAACCAGATTTGACCAAAAAATTTCATTTGTTGGGCTTAGACAGACAGACAGCTGCTTGTGCCCGTAGGTGGTTCTCTATAAGAGAAAAAAACAACGTTGATTTATGCATAGCACAACAACTGACTTGTTGCTTGGGATTGGGCTTAGGATCACACCCCGTACCCCGCCCGCCTGCTGTCCAACCGTATATAATTGACCCGGCGTCTTTTTTCGATATCTCTAGAGCTAACTCAACTCTCTCAATCTTCAAACAGAATCTCTCTTTGCGTGAGTTAATTGCAGCTGCCTCTTTGGCCGACCCGCATACATGTAAGAAACTTTATTTCTTACCTGTTGTGGCTACCTGCGTTCCTCACTACAGCTGTTGTTGCACCACCACCACCCTGTAGGCAACACAACAGACGGAGTTATCTATGCTTGGATTTTATCGAAACAAAACTATTCAAAATAAATTTTTTTCTCAAATTACATTGCACAGACGTTTAGAGCATGTGCTGGCTAACTTTGGTTAGGTAACTGATAAAAACCTAAGATACATGGGAATAATTTTTCCAAATCTAGGTCGCTATATGATAACTTTGATAAAAATAAGACAATTAAGAGATAAAACATTAAATGAAAACATCTAAACATACCATGAGAGAGAACTTTTCACATTTAGCTACTCTAAAAAACTTTAAATTTTAAGTAGCATTTTGTTTAATAAAATCCAAAAAAGGGTTATTTACTTTCACGAATAAATAAATAAAATGATTGAAAATATAGCTAAATATTTCTTTTATCTTTTAGTTGTGTTCTGATAGGTTTCAAATCATATTTTAAATTGATACAATTTGCACTAGTCTTATCAAATGCGAAATAAATAGAACTGGCTTATCAAACTGCTTCGTTTAGTGCACTGGCAAGTGACTCATTCATAATGTAGAATGAGCTCATTTTAAAGAAGAAATAAATGGCGAAACAATATTGCGGTCTTTGTATAAAAAAGAATGTTGAAAATTGAGGCGATATTCACGACAGATGTACTTATTTATATACATATACATGTATTGTATATACTCCTGATGCGGGGGTGTGGTACAAAGGGGTGACGGGGTGTGTCATTGGGTCTCTCTTGCTCGTCTTCTTATTTGCTTTGGGCAAATATGTTTGTAAAATGTTTAAATGAATTGAAAGCCGACACAATATTGTGTGGATAATAGATTCGAAACAATCAAGACGAGTTGGCAGTCCCGCTTACAAAAAGTAAACCGTGAGAAGCTTAAACCAAAGAGATAAACCAAAGTAAACGTGGCATACCAACTACAAGAAAAAGCTAAACAACAAAAAATTGTAATAGAAAAGAAAATGCAGGTAAAACAAATCACACAAAAAACAACAAGCCAAGGAGCCTAGCCAGCCAGCTGATTTCCAGACTGCAACAACAAAACACAAAGTAATTTCATTGATTACCGATACGCAATGCGCACGTTCGGGAATGGAATGACAGCCATAAACCATCCCCGGCTCAAGCTCCGCGCGTCTTCCTTCAATCTCTTCCACTTCAATTTCAACGCCAGATATAACAACAACTACAACTACTAACTACCTTCAAAGCACGGACGAGAGGTGAGAGGGGCTTGTCTTTGGATATTCAGTTGATCGTTTTTCTTTTCTTTCTAGTACCCTGTAATCCATGGAGTGTATATTGAGACTTCCATTAAATAACAATATGCATAGTCTAACAAAAATTAAGAATGATTCTAGGTGTATATTATTTAAACCAATCTATTGAAGATCCTATTGTTCAAAAAGCAATTATTCATTAATGATATTTGGGTGGCAGTTGCCAAGGTGCTAAGTATTTTCAAGTCGTTGCGGCCCCGATCAGCATATGGAATTATTTTTCCTTTTGCTTTTGCGTTTCTTCTTTGGCTTGTTGCTTTTGCCGACGGCGGCAACGGCGCTTCGCGTACAAATCTAACTCCAGCTGAATGGAGGCATACATATAGGGCTCCTTATACATACATACATATGTATGTATATGTATGCATGTTATAAGTATGGTTGAGGCCAAGAAGACTTTTTTGCCTATGCGTCATTGGCTTTGACTTGGTTTTTCTTCTTTTTGTTTTTGCTTTTTGTCAGAGAGTGTGAGAGAGAAGTTTTTCTTGGCTGCAATCAAAACAAAACACAACGAAAAGCCAAAAACAAAAAAATGCGCCCGAAACTGAGTGGGGAGGCCGAGAAGAAGATAATCGTTATGATAAAACATAATCGTCGTTTTCGGAAAGGCAAAATTGTACTTTGGTTTTGTGGTTAAGAGAATGCAATTTGGTGAAGATTTTGACTTTTCTTTAACCATTATTTTTGGATTTTTTTTTAATTAAGTATTTGTGCATGCACATACATACATAAATACATACATATGTATGTACTTACATACATACATATGTATGTGCGTTTGAATAAATAAACACACATACACATGCACATACAGACATACATATGTATGTGTATGTATGTATGATGTGTGGTGATCTAAAGCAGTTCGTGAATTTCTCGGAGATACCGAACTAACTGATTTCCAGCTAATTTGCCTCGCGAAATTCTAGTTAACTAGATTTCCGTTACAGTTCAAAGTTTAAAAATATTAGTGATGTTATTGAGTGAACATGGGGATTAAAATTAAATTTGGTTTTCTATGTTCGCTTACAAAATATTTTAAATTTCTGCTAATTAGTTTCCACAACAATTTGTATTTAGTATAATCTTTTCAAATTCTGTTTTATTTTGCCACGATGCTTTTAATCTTACGCCACTTGAAGGCATTTATTGTTGATAACTTTTGTTTAAACAATCTCAAGCTGTTCTGATTCTTTTTATCTTGTTCTTTGCTTTTCTCATATTTTGCGATTACTCTTGTGGAAGCAAAATGCTAATGTACGCATTAAACATTGTTGTTTTATTTATTTCAACTTCGCCGCATTAATTAAAACTTTGTGAATGAATGAATGATTGAAGAAACTAGAGACGGTCGGCCGATTCATATGGTAATTTTATGTGGGAACCACATATCATTCTTATTATATTAATCGAAATTTAAAATGAATAATACATTTTTCGCACGCTATAATTACAGAGATATTGTGGATTATAATGCTAATGATTATGTTCACTAACCTAAGCCAAAGCGTTTTTTGATCTTTTTCAGTAAGTGCATTTTCTTTTTGCTCGACAATTTGTCCTTGGCGCTGCTCATCATCAGATCATTGCTTTCCATGGCTAAGACATGGGCGGCAGCTGCTGCAGCGGCTGTGGCAGCATTTTGATTATGCTGCGTTTGGTGATGATGATTCAGATTCAGATGAGGATAACTCCCTTGATGGGGCATATAGTTGGTTGGTATATCCGATAGACCCATTTTTATTTCTTTTGCTGAACTTTTAATTACTTTTTATATTTAATACAAAATGCAAAACTAGAAATTGCAAAGTATCTTAGAAATGTTTGCAATTTCTGCTCTTTGGCATACACAATTTAATTCAAGTTCGATTTATCTTTTATTAAGTTAAAACATTTTGTAAAATGTTTGTGTTGGCCCGAAACGCGAACATAAACTTCACTTGAAATAGAGACGCACGAATACGAACAATACACGAGACGAGCGAACGACCTAAGCGCTTCGGTGTTCAAATTATAACTGAAAACACAATATAACTGAAAATGTATTTGCAGCGGCAGCGATTGCAAAGGCTGAGTAGAGATGGCACTAGCGGGAGTTTCGGCTTTGCACGAGTCCGACACGAAGCAAGTAACAGGACCGCGTTTGCGGTAACAGGACAGGAATATGTATATGTGTAACATAATATATATTTCTTTAATCTTATTTATTTGTAGAGAAAATATGTACAAGGAAGCTAACATTGCTGACATGCCAAAAGATTTTTTAAATTTTGTAAATATTCTCAATCATTTTTGCACCGCACTTTCGTGTTTTGGTTATCAAGCTCTCATCACTATTTTACTAACTCCCGAGAGGGAATGGCTCAGCTGAGTAGAGATGGTACTAGCGGGAGTTTAGGCTTGGCACGAACCAGACACGATGCAAGTAACAGGACATGAGTATACGTGTATATATTATATGTACGTATTACTAAAAGTATATTTTTTAAAATTTATTTATTGCATGGAAAATAAGTGTACACGACAAATAACATTGGTGGCAAAAGAAACATTGTAGATTTTTTAAATGTTCTTAAGTCGCATTATTTGCTTTCGTGTTCTGGTTAAAATGCTCTCATCACTATGAGAGTGTGCGAGAGAGTGAGAGCAAGGAGAAGAGTAAATCTCACCCGCTAACAGGAAAAAGGCAACAACAAACGCAACACCAACAACAATTCAATGTTTCTTCTTGCAGCTGTTTCTTATTTACTATGGTTTCTTTATGTGCTTGTCTTTCGCGTATATTGAACCGCCCTTATAATTCTGCACCTTGATCAACAATTCTGTATTTTCTTCTCCTTCTGGTTCTTCATCAAGGCCTCCATTTTGGCCTGGTCAACTCAAATCGCTGTTAACTACTTTCTTCAAGTTCAGCAAAGTACAAGCAATTTCTTTTATCTTCGCCCTTCTTGAAAATTTTTGTTAGAAAGGTTGTTCAGCTTATGTATGTATGTACATATGTATATATATGTATATGAGGGTTAACAAACCTAGGAATATCTGGATGCGTATGTATGTATGTATGTATATAAATTACCCTTTGGGGCGGAACTTTAGTTTTAAGCCCCAAGGTTTTATCTCAGTTGACAAAATGCGAAGCTATTTTTATAGCCACTGGATAGAAATAGTGCAAATTAGTAAGAGTATGTTAACTCCTTTGAAAATTTATATAACGAACAGAAGAAACATAGAAGACGGCATTAGAATCCATAAGTACATATGTATGTACATACATCCATATGTATGTATGTGTGTGTGTGACATAAGGACTTTACTAGTGTGGGGGCATTTTTAAGTTTCGTGAAATAATTCCGCCAGAAGGTGGATCAGGTTATCTGGAGTATAATAGAACGTGTGGAATTTTATATATCACACGAATGATACATAATTTAAATTGTTATTCAAGAAACCTACAACATATCTGTACATGTTAATAATGAAAAAATGATTAAGCAAATGATTTCACGTCCGTAGTACTATATATATACTATATACATATGTATATATACATAGATCTAACTGATCTTGTCATGTTCACTTAAAACCCATTAAAAAACAAATTGCGCCCACTGGAAACCCTTTCTAACAAACGATCCATTTTGGTTTCTTGATCTTTCTAATGACACATAGAATTAATTTAGTATTTATTTTATTGGCATATAAACATGCATACTTATACGTACATACATACATACATACATGCATACATATGTAGTTCCCACAAAATTTTGTTCTGATAATGGTTATTTGATTTAGACATACATAGACAATTCTTATCTATACTTTTTCAGTAAGTTTTAATCGTAAAGGGGATAACTTTCAGTATAATCTTTTAGCAAAATAATTTTGTTTCAATTAAAAATTGAATAATTGTTTAACAAATTTTAAATTTATGATCCCTTAGTATACATACACATGAATGTACATACATATATATTTAGAATTATAATTCTTTACCTACAGATAATGCTGGTGAGCATAGAAAATTTTCATTTGGCATTTTCATTAAATGCTTGCTTAAAGGAACAATTCCTTTTGAAGACATTGACATGGTTAGGCTAAAATTTGAACCGAAAGGTAAAAATTTCTCATCTATGTGATACCTAAAGACAGACAATGGACAATGACAATGACAATGACAATGACAATGAGAATGAGAATGAGAATTGTCAAGGCAATGTAGTTTGTATGCTCTTTGGGTTGGTGGTGCTGGTGGTTGGGATCTGCAAAAATGCATCACAAATAATGGCCTTTAAGAAAAATAAAATCGTAGAAGGAAAACCATGAAGATGAAGTTTCAAAGCAGATGTGGAAACTGAATTCGTGGGAGACCAAGAAGACAAGCCAAGTGAAAAATTAAAAATTTGCATTTAACTGGGGGGGTTGAATAGCAAACATTTGCTAAATTTAGCCATAAACTACTTAAAATAAAGCGAATACCAAACAGAAGAGAGATAGTCCCCAATATTGTAAGGCAGACAGCAAATGACAGCAGCTGCCTTTTTAGGGGGGCCCTGGCGCTGACAAAATATGAATAAATATACATACATACATACGTACACATGTTTATGTACATATGTATTTATAAAATTTATAAATAAATGTGCACAAAAAAAAAAAAAAGAAAAGAAAAACAAGAAAACCTTATCAGCTATCAGAAGCCAGCACAGACAACTGGCGCACGTCTGTCGGCACGTGGTTTGCTGGTTGCCTAGACGCGACGATACAAACAAATATAAAAATTGACACCTGGAATTGGCAAACAAATGTAGGAGATATGTATAATGTAAAGAGAGGAAGAGTAGAGCAACCCTTTATCCTTTGCATTTCAGGTCCCTACGACAAAATGCAACCACAGATGGATGACACCTTTTTGGGGTAGTTTTATTTCATTTCTTTTTAAGTTGTATAGCTGGTTCCTGTTTCGCCAATTTTTTTTTTTTTTTTTTTTTTTGCACAGCAGCAGCTGTATTTCCAGGACACACGTCTGCTGCCATCAGTTAGAGTCCAGCAAAAAGTAGAGGATGCTGAATATGCATTTCCACTTTAATATCAGAAAAATTTAAATGCTTCTTCGTCGCCTTCTTTGTGCTGATCCCTTCCGATCTTGAGAAATTGCATCTGCTGCCAGTTGGTTGTCTGCTCCAAGCAATTATTATACTTCATTTTCATAGAAAGGATCATCATCGTCAACAACAGCAGCAGCAGCAGGAGCAGGAGGAGGAACAGCAGACCACAGCAGTTGTCCTTAACATTAGTTTGGCATCTTGCCTTAACCTAAGTCTCTCTAATCGAACTTTAAAAACCATATGCCTTATCTTTTATCCCTATAACTAGACAACAAAACTTTTAATAACTTCTTTTCCTAAGATATCTGAACCAAGGGATGTTATTTTTAAATACTCTTTAGTATAATTAATGTATGAACGCTCAAATAATCTTCATTTATTTTGTCTAAAAGTAAAATTTTCCGTTTTGGTTCAATCTCTTTTCTTTACTCTAAAAAAGGTTTGCCATGATCTTAATAATTTTAATAGCGATTATAGAATGTATGAACGGAATCTAGAAATATATATATGTATTTATGTAAGTATATTGTAACTTCAATTACGATCTTCAGCAGCATCATAAGCAGCTTAGGAGATGCTTATAAAGTCAATTAAGAATTCCACGCCTTATTTGGGCCACAATAAAAAGAGAAGAGTGGAAAAACTCTCAAAAGGTCAATAAAAAAAAACAGCTGATTTAAGGATTTTTACAAGAAAAGGGCGCGAAGTGTTACAGGTGCAGAAGAGATGTCCTTAAGAATCTAAACTCCAAAATTTTTATTTTACCTGTTCCAATTCCCCCTCTGTACAGCAAATCAGTATCTAGTTCTTTTATGCAGCTGAAGATAATAAATTATAGAGTTTATAGCCATGATTTCTCACAACCCAATGTAAAGGACAAAGGATAGTAGAGAAAAACCAACCAATAAGTGAAAAAGCAAAGGCTCATCAGGCATATACAACACACAGGTAGAAGATGAAATTTATTTCATTTTGTTGACCATGAAATAAAAGGACCCTGGGCGCTCCCTCTATGACTTGCCAAATGTAGATATACTGATTGTCCTGCCAGCAGCAGCACCAGCAGCATGAGGGAGTTTTTCCAACATTTTACAGGCGGGAAAAAACGGCAATGTGAAAAACTGAAAATTGAAACCCCTCGGCACCAACGAAGTGCAAACATTTGGCTGAAAAACTTCATCTAACGGCAAATACACCTACTATACCCCATATGTTTGGTATTGGCGGGTATTTCACTCTGCTGATATTTGATTAAACGTATGCAGAGGATGTGACGTTTGTCGATGGCGGATATGGGAAGTGGAAGTTGCCAACTTGCATCCCTTTCCAGATAAAACGTTAGATTTCGATCGTGAAGACGGAACAACTGCCATCACGCAGGTATACGGGGGAAAAAAAAGAAGAGATATGGTCCGCCCTCTACATGCATATGAATTTCAGTGTGTGGATAGAAAGAAAGGGAACTCAACTGCTGTCGCTACTCAAGTGCTTGCGCAATTCTTTCTCTTTCATTTCGTTTTGTCTTTATCCTGCTTTTGGATTAGTTTCGTTTATTTATATACACACACACACAGAGACACACACAAGCATCACAACTGCCTTCCTTCCTTGGGACGCCAGTTTGCATATGTCGTTTCGTTTTTCACTCTATTTTCATTAATTAAACATTGGATATACATACATACATATATCCTGGACATTTGCTACAGTTTTTAGTTGTGGTAGATTCGATTGGATCGATCGTTTGATAATTTATATGTATTTACAGCTGCTTATAGATTATAAGAAACATCTGCCTAGCACAATAGTAAATAAATGTAATTATTCTTCAAGATTCAAGTCTTTGGCAGTGGGTGGAATCAAGACGAAGATATACTATATACATATATACATAGACAACAACAAGCAACAATTGGACGACGACCTTTTGCAATCTTTCATAAATCACAGTTTCTGGAAATAATCATCTTTATTGGCGAAAGAAACTTAAAAGGCCATCAATTGACCTCAACGTTCTATATTTGCTAGAGGAAGCAAATTAAAGTCCATTCTTTTCACATATGTATATAAATAAACATATATGTATACATATAAAGTAAATTATCATTAGTGACGTGCTAAAACCCTATCTATACCACTTGAACTCGCTGCCATATAATTGAATATATGTATATAGATTTTCAGCGATATTTAATTTAATTTAGATTCCATTCAAAAGATTGGTAACATTTTGATAATAAAACCCATCAACACTGCCAGAGACATGGATATATCTATATTCATATTCAAGGTGACAGGTCCAAAAAACCAAAAAGGCTAAAAAGAAACGAAACAACTTGCTTACATCATGATAATGATTGAGGTTTTTTTTGGCGGTTTTTGTGGTGTTTGACTGATAAAAAATGAGTTATGGAAAGTTTGATAAAATAGTAAATAAAATAAGGTAATAAAATTCTTATAAATTTAAAGACATATTTTTGTTTTAACCCCACCCGCACAGAAAATTCTTTCCATAGGCAGGCAAATCGTATAGTAACATAATAATTTTGATCTTAAAATGTTTATTGATTATCAAAAAACATAGAATTTCTATGTACCGAAATTTTGTTAAAGGATTTCATATTTTTTTTAAACATAAAATCGAATTATTTATATATGGCACGACTAATTATTTATGGCTTTAATCACAGATTCCATAGCGGGCGATTCAACTAGACGATACACTTTCAGGCCAGCCTCCACCATGGCCTTCTGTGTTTGACGACCCACAGCAATGAGTTTACGATCTTCAATTGAAAGTGAATATTTTTTAAAGAATTCTGCAGCACTTTTCACGCTTGCCGGAGAGAAAAATACAATAATTTCCATTTTCTTAAGTTTCAAAGTACGTTTCATAGAGTTCATAAATTTGGGATGACATTCACTCTCATAACATTCACAGGCATCAACACGGAAACCCTGAGCAACAAGACGTAAATGCAAAGTTTTGCTGGCCATATTACCGCACGGCAGGAGGAAAGGTAGATCTCGTTTGGGGCCAAAAGTTTCTCTAATTAAATCACAAAGATTATGAGCACTACAAGCACTAATACCCATAGTGGGTAAATTTTGTAGAGAACAGTAAGCCAGATTACGTGTATTCTTTCCCAATGCATAGTTATTCAAAGCACGCCAGCAAGTGGATAATGTTTCCATCTGCAGGGCTTCATTCACAGCATGGACACATCGTGGTGCACATAATATGATTCCTGCGTATCTATGTGGATTCTGTAGTTTGTCTCGCAACTGATTTAAGTTCTTAAAGACATAATGATTTGGATTTATATAAATCACTTCCATGTTTAAGACTTGATCATAAAAATCATCTTGAGATTTTGGTTTCAATAGTACAACACTACGTTTGTCGCAATCCCCCATGTTTCTATTTAATATAAACTTATTATACATATATTTAGAAACTGTAGTCCAGTAAAAACGAACTTTTGAAAATGAATGAAGTTTCTATTGAAATGGAAAGTTATCGCCTACTTCTAATGAAGCTCCATCTCCGAAATATGAAATTTCCTTGTTTATCTTCTTTATTGTCTTTTCTTTTGGAATTTAAATTGTTTTATTTTTAAGATTTAATATTACTTACCAATTTTACCGGCTGATTGACCCATTTCATTTGTATGCCCTGTGTTTGCTTACACCGATTTCACTTTATTTTTTTTTATATTTTATATCTATGTCAGGAACAAAATCAACAATTCGTTTATACGCTGTATACTGACCATGATGTAAAAGTAATAAACGCATTTGCATATATATCTTCCATATATAAAGCTAAAGCTTTTATAAAATTAATAACATGTTTATATTTACAAAATATCAATTTCTCTTTGAGTATATTTTCATTTTATTTGCTTTGTTTTGGCATATTGCATCTATGTGTATATGTATGTACATAAGTAATCACAATCAGAACTTTCGTATAAACGCATTTGTAGTAGAATTCACAATTGAATTTTCACGTGGCCTCAATTTGGTTGCCTTTTGTCGTCATCTCTATTTCAAACGCTATTTCCATTAATTGATATATCACTTACACGGCCCGTATTCACCTGACTCATTTTGGCATTGATTTTTAAAATATTTTAAAGCTTTTGTTGTAGTAATTTTGTTTTTGGTTTCTTTTTGTTTTTTGTCGCCGGTTTAGTTGGTTGCCACTGAGTGTGGCAACGCTGCAACATTTACAGTAAGTTAACAGACTCAAAAATATCCGATAACTTTTTATGTTAATAAGCAGACTTCAAGATGTACAGACTTCAAAATGTAAGATAACAGTACAGTGGTTCGAGCTAATATTCTTTTTTTATTGTTTACTTAATTTATTCCTGTACTGCTCTTGGACTTTGTTATCTTTAGTTAGTGCCTTTAGTAACGGTCATGATAAGAGCGGCTAAGATGAGCGTCAACTCAAGAAATCCGAAACACAGTGCATCTGTCATATTTTTCCACGGCTCCGGCGACACTGGACCAAACGTGCTGGAATGGGTGAGATTCTTGCTGGGTCGGAATCTTGAGTATCCGCATATAAAGATCATTTATCCTACCGCCCCCTTGCAAAAGTACACTCCATTAAATGGAGAACTTTCTACGGTGTGGTTCGACCGGAGGTCGGTTAATATTGCTGCACAGGAAACTAAGAAAAGCATGTCCCAGTGTTATGAAATAGTCCATCAGCTTATCCAGGAGGAAGTTGCTCAAGGCATTCCATTGAATCGGATCATTGTTGGGGGCTTTTCAATGGGTGGAGCCTTAGCTTTGCATACTGGATACCACTTAAATCCTGCTGTGGCTGGTGTCTTTGCCCACTCTGCATTCTTGAATCGTCAATCTATAGTTTATGAGTCCTTGCAATCGAGACCACCTAACAGTGGTCAGCTTCCTGAATTGCGGATGTTTCATGGTGAACGTGATACGCTGGTTCCTTTAGAGTGGGGCAAGGAGAGTTTTGATAGTCTTCAAAAATTGGGAGTACCGGGAACTTTCAAGCCCTTAAAAAATACTTTGCACGAACTAAAGAAGTCATCTATAGTTGAGCTGGAGCAGTGGATACAGGAAAAATTGCCTCCCCTTGAAAGCGATTTGCAAAATAAGCTCTGAGAACTGTTTAAATTCGTGTTTGTATAATTTAGATATATTAAAACTATATCAAATATAATGAACCATAAGTGATTTGTCTTACATTTGAGTATTTGGTATAACACCAATGCAATTATGACTGCCGCATAGACAGGGTTTGCCAACACCTGTTGCCGTCGCTTCCTCTCCGCCATAGTGGAAACACAGCTCTTCAAGAGCAGATATATCCCGTGCAGCAAAAATTCCTATAATATATAAAGTCATTATCATAGGGAAGATTTCATTAGCTTAAGTTATTTACCAATTTTTGGTAATCGGACAGTTTATACGAACAGCCATAATTTTGCAGTTGGGCTGACAGCTGTGGTTCAAGTATCGTCCAATGTTTCCCCGCTTATGTGGATCTACAATAGTAACTTGGGGTTCTTTTGAGCTTACGGTTTTAGCGAACTCCTTCAAGCAGAGCACATAGTTCATTTGCCCCAGACGATCATTTAGCTCCAATCGTCGTCTAGATTCAGTTGTAGTTACCAGCTCGCCTGCATATTCACAGATAAAGGCTCCACGAGGAATGTCTACAGTTGTGCGTACACCTTTGGATTGGTATACCGGGGAATGAAAAATCTCCAATTGTTTTCGTGGTCCATATTGCACAAGTCTATTTCCACAGGAATCGCTCACACATTTACACAAATCGTTGCACTCAAAAATGGGAAGATTTACTCCAGATTTTAGAACCAATTCCTCTTTATTTGGACAGGACTCATAAAAGTCTCCATGTAAACATTGCCCTTTGTTGTTGCAACCACCTTCTAAACAGTGGCAATTTTTAATGAGCTGGGAATTGTAATTATTTTGTAGATCTTTAAATTCGATACTTCCATCATCCGGCATTAAAACACATTCTAGTATATATTCCTTATCAAATTCATCTTCATTATGTTCATAGTTGTCTTCTAAATCTCTTGCTATTGGAAAATTCTGTATCATCTTGGAATTGTTATTTGTAAAAATATTTTGTAAATATTATCAGCTGACCAGGCAGCTGTTGTTTTAGTAGTACAGTGTTGTAAAAACGTCGAAAAATGGGCGCTACATTTGAATTCTCGCTGCAGACTGCTTAAATTATACGATTAAATTTCATATTTTATTCAGTGTTTTAACTCAATCCTTAATAGTTTCTCACAAGGTAAGCTTTTAATAATAATATGTTGCCCCAAATAAAGCCTTTTTATTTTCAATGCCAAAATTTTTGTAATTTCCAGAAGAGTATTAAAGATTAACAGTAAAATGACTTGAGGAATTATTCAGAATACGTGGCAGCATCGTGGATTTGATTCCTTGGGTATCCTGACTTTAAGACTCCAACGTGGAAAAGTTTGAGATGCTCCTACCAGGCGCTTAGAACATAAAGTATCAAGAGCAGGCACTCACATTTTCATTGGAATAGGCAAATCGTACCGTATTTTTGACAGCCGGCGTTTAAACATAAATAGATACATATATATGTATGTATGTATGTATTTAAAGTTCTCTCTATGCTGCAGGTGCCAAACATTATGTGCTCTTTATCTTTTATTCTCTCTGTACTTTCTTCGCCACTGAGCTCTCTCTGTGTGAGATAGAGAGAGAGTAACACTCTCAAATGACGCGCAGGGCGTGTATCATCGTTTTCAATATGTATGTATGTATGTATGTATGTAGTAGCTAATCCCTTGTAAGAGTACATCAGTACATGAAAATTAAGTAAGAACAGAAAATAATTTGTTTATATTAATATTACTTTCTTTCCAAGTTTTTTAAATTCATAAGTAAACTGCGGATGGAGTTTCTCATGAATTAAGAAATCTAACATTACATCAAGTATTATTTCTTTTTATACGATATGTATGTATATATACATACATGTTCTTTTTATAGCTTCTTTTTCTCCTGTTCGGTGTAACAGGTGTTTTAAGGTCGGACAGGTTCTACTTCAGAACACGGCCTATCGCAAGTGTTGAAAACATTACTCCGTTACTCAATGCGTTTTGGGGGTCAGAAAACTGCGCACGTTCATGTTGCCAGCATATAAATATACATACATATATAGATATGTATGTATAAATATGTATGTACATACAATGGGGTCTAAATCGAAATCGTCGAACGATTGGCAGCAATCGGCAGCTCTTTTGCTGTTGATTGGGAGTTTTGGTAGGCTGGCATGCTTTTTATGGGAGCCTGGTAGAAGTTCAACGAGTCGATGGCTTCAAAATGAATTTTATTTATCGATTTTATTGAGTACCGGCCTTGTAACGCACAGGAAAGAAAGAAAAACAAAGATTCCATAAAAAGTACTTGCCAACGTATGCAAATTTAAGGCTTTAATGGGATTATCGAATTCATGATTAACATATTATATTTTAGGGTAATTCACAAGGCGATTAAATTTTTGTTCAAATTTCTTTGGAAAGCATTTTAATTAAATATATCTAAATTAAAATCTCTTCTTTGAATAATAATTTTGGAGACATTTAATACAGATACAATAAGAATTTTTTAATTAAAATTACGATGTAGAAAATTTTAACGTTCCAGACATGGGAAAATTCCTCTTCATTTTAGTTTACTTTTTTCCAATGTAATTTACATTTTATATTAGTGACAAAACAAGTTAATAATAAGCAATATCAATTTTTATTGTATAGATTCTGTGTTGAAAATAAGATTCACATGGATGTTTACAAAGTTAGCTTATAAATAAATGTTTATAAAAACTGTATAATTTACGTTACATTTGTACTGAAGACTAAAATGCGTCAATAATTTTGACCAGTTTTCATAAAGGCTTTTCGTAATCGGTAGTTATTTATGTAGCTGTGGGATGCATGGGGTAGTACATATACATATATCGGATGCATGTACAATATATATAAATATTGAATAAATGTATGCTTTAAATGAACGACTCTGAAATGATAATTGATTATCGACTTGAAGAAGTTGTATGAATGTATGTATATATGTATATACTTATTGTCTGTAATAATTACCGTAATTATTTTCATTTGCTCAATGCATCTTTAACTTTGTCGTAAGCGTTCTTAAATCCCTCGTGGACATCGTTCTTTATTTTGGTTACATCATCCTCTTGCTCGTTGTAGTAAACAAAATATACTAGGACACCCACAATAATGAAAACCACAAAGAACGCACTTATAATTGACACTAGCATGCTAAGTGCACAATTGAAGCAGCTGAAAGTTAGAAAGAAAAGAATTAACTTTAATACCAATCCTAACAGTAGAAAGATTTTAGTGCTTTTTTTTCTTTTTAGCTTATAACAGCTTCCGTCATATTGGCAACGACGACATACTGGCGGCCGCTTAATAACCAAGTGCTTGAAGGGTAGTCAAGCGGATGGGGTTTGGGGTTGGGGTTGGTGTTGGGCTTGGGTAAGCAGATAGTTATGTCGCCGTCTCGCCTGAGCGGAGCCAGGACTGACTGGAGTCAGATAAATAACCGTCAAACGGATATATGTAAGTATGTATGTATGTAGTGTATATTTGTATGTGTTGGTGCACCCTTAGCGTGCCAACTTGAATAATAAAGTGCGTATATGATTATTATCAAGCACCCTGTATATTTGTATATATGTATGTATATATCATGACATTGCCGTATTATCCTTTACTCAAATATAAAGACAGCTATCTAGGTGGAGTATTTTAATTATGGCATTATACATACATACATATATACATCTCAACTGAATTAAATGTATTTTGTACATGATATGACTAAATGTATGGGAGTGTCTGTTTCCCCCTTTACAACTTAGTTTAAATTCTAACTCTTAGCACATGGTCTTTAGTTTAATTTTAATTCCTAAATTCATAATCTTCACTAATTTTAAGTTTTTATTACTATTTTTCGCATAAAAATCCCAAGATAAACTACGATAGCTGTTCCGAAACAAAGAAAGTTGAAATATATAAGTGTAGTGTTTATCCGGCTTCTTTTCAGTTTGTTATCAGATGTTTGTTTTGTAATTCAAATCACAAGGGCAACCTGTACCATTTTTTTTTTTAGTGCATTTTGAATTTTATTCTCTTCACATTTTCTTTTACACAAAGTAATTTATTTATTTTAGGTTCATTTATAACAGTTTGGCAAGTACCTTTGTATGCAGCATCAGTACTATCTTTTTATATATATGTATTTATATGCATACATATTTATTATTTATTTTGAGCACATACATATATAATTAAACACATAAAAATATATACATTTATATATGTATACATTGTGAGTACATTGCGGATGTGATGTGCCAATTTAATTGAACTTACCAACAAGCTACGTTCCCAGCCAGACATTTGCACATTTTGTAGTTAGTTTTAAAGAGTCGCTTGGAGACTAAGTTAATAAATTAATTAGTAATTGCGGATCACTAAATTACGTACGATGCGTTTAATAATTGCGTCGAAAGAGCAGCGCACAACTTTTGCCGACTGAAGTTGAGAGTATACTGAGAGTAAACAAATTTTCGTACCCCTCAGCTATCGAGGCACTGTGGAAAAAATTGTACTGTGGGTGGCTAAATTTAAAAACCAGCATGGAAACTATTTCGGAAAATGTTTTCGGAACTGAAAATGAGTGAAACATTCCATTTGCAATTAAAAATACAAGAATACATATACATATATACATATTTATACATATCTTAAGATATCTGTTGAATAATTTGAATTTCTGAAATGATATTCAATGGTAAGTAATTATTAAGAATTTTTTTAGCATCAATTAACGAAATCAAACAATATAAATAAAGAAATTATAAAATAATGAAATTATTTTATTTATGTATTTATATTCTTGATATTGTCCCAATATTTACAATTTGCCCTATAAAGTTACGTCCCACTGTGCTAGTTATTATTCAGCGTATTAAGTGTAGTATATGTATGTTTGACTGTTTGAATGTTTGTCTTGTTATATATATGTGTGAACACAAATACATATACAGAACTGTTCAAGTGAGAGAGTGCTACTTGATACAAATGCTCCCTTGGTCTTCGTATCCGGTTTTCCGATGTACATATGTATGTACGTGCATATACATTTATTTATTTTATTGCGTGCTCTTAGCTAAGATCTTCCCCTTCTCTTTCAATTCTCTGTTTTTCTCTTGATTTGGTTCTCACCTTCGACATTCGTTTATTCGCATCTACACTCTTTCTTGTCCTGCAATTCCTGTGTATCTTCAATTCTAGGTAAGTTGTGTGGGTACAGGTACTTACATATGTAGATCCTCAAGGTATATAATCAAAAGGTAGCACCTGTTCAGCATCTACTAATATCTACTGAAATATTTGAAATATAACCAAAGGATCTTTAACTCTCACATAGTTAGACATCAGCTTAATAACATTAATAATTAAAACAAATATAAAGTATGAGTATATGGTATATATTCAATATAAGGTTAGTTATATTTTTGTTGAGTAAACTTATGTAAAAGTATTATTTACACAAATTCTTATTCATAAATTATAGAATATGGCAGTTAGGTATACAGTTTTATACATAAGTAGGAGGGAGGTATATATGAAAATTAATATGAATTTACAATAGTTTTTCGTTGTAATGTTTCTTAAATGTGACTTGAATACGGCAGGAGATTATTAGCTACGATTTATATGTATGTATGTAAGATAATGGCCCAATTAAGTATACGTACGAAAAGCCAATACATTATCAGAACCAATAATTGCACATCTATATCGTTAGAAATGATACATAAATGTTTCTTTTCGATAAATATTTAAAAAAAAAATCTAACAAATAATTGTGATAGGAATAGCACATGAGAATGACTTCTGTGCACATATGTATATGTATGTATGTATGTATGTATGTATGTATGTATGCATCTATGTATATACAAAGATAATTTAATCTCATTCATTATTTATAACAATACATATCTGATTTTCATTCATGTTTCATTTAAAACTAGACAGTTTTCTGGCTTAGAAGTTATAGGATAGATTCAAATAAAAGCATGATATAAAATAAAGCTTAAGCTCGCATCGACATAAAAAAATACTACATACATACATACATATAATAAATATTTAAAATACATTTCATTTAGCTTTCATTCAATAATTAAATAAATGAATTGTATTAAATTGAAATTATCGTTAGCGAGCTTGCTTTATATTTAAGTCTTATATAATACGAGTACAGGGTAAATATATATAATTTATATGCACTGATTCATCAAGTGATGGATATAACGAGACTTGCATCAGTATATATGTATATGTATATATATGTGCTTTGAAACAAGTTGCATGATTAGCAACAAATTGCAGGCTATTACTATTATTATTTATTTTTTCTTTTGTTTATTTGTTTTGTTGCTTCGTTGCTTCGTAGTAGTAGAGGGAGCCTTAGAGGCTATCACATGTTATTTTCAATTATTTATTTTCGGGTTCATCATTGTGATTTATGAGTATTGTGGCGATTCACCGCCAGATGGAATTTTCTTGACACGACTAACATCATCGTATGCTATGGAAAACACACTTTTCTTTTCGGCAATTGGATTACGCCTACCCATGCTATTCAGTAGGGAATTCATTGCAATCCCTGAGTCGTGATCATCCTCCAATGTGGAAGCATTCAACTGTTTTTGCGCTCCGGTGGCAGACTTGCGATCTTCTATATAAAGATTTATCTTTGAATTACTGACTTTAACTTCATTTTCTTTAATGGGTGATGGCTTTGGCTTATGCCTTTTGGCTGATAGCTCCTTATCAGCATTTGTCGCATATGGCGGAGTTTCTGGATACATATAATGTGGTAATTTGGTGGGTGGCGCTGGAACTTCTGGTGCATTTTCTCGCTCGAATCGATGCTCGGAATGCTGTAATAATGGATGATTGGTATCAGTTTCTATTTTTGGTTTCTGTTGCTTATTAAGAGCTCTGTCCTCCTTAAGGAGACGGGCACCTTTTGGCGGTGATTTGCGTGGTGCCGGTTCCGGTTTATATTTACCACCATCGTCTTGGATCGCAAACTCATCGGGCTTAACGTTCACACGTGTCTTAGATACTCTTCTTTCCGATGCGTTTGTGAGTTTTTTTTTAGTTGATGGCTGTGATTTTAACGATTCCGTTGAGGTACGCCCGCTCACTGAAGACTTTTTCTTACTATAATACCATTCCATATATTTGGGTACATTACGTGCACCTGAACTATCACGATCGGCTAATTCTGTTTCACTTTGATAAATGCGATCATTTAGAGAACTTTTTGAATCTCTGATTTCCGTAGTTGTAATTTTTCCTGCCATTTTCACTAACTGTTGATTCATACTTTGTTACTGACGATCTATTATGAGGTGGTTCCGATGAAGTTTGTTTTCTATTATTGCTTCTGCGCTTGGAGCTATCACGACGCGATAATCTTGGCTGAGCTTCAGGCTGATATTCTCTCGATCGTGACTCGGATGGGGAACGAGATTGAGAATTGTGTTTGTCTCTAGAATCTCTAGTGTGCATCTCAACGTAACGTTTATCCAATGCTTCCATTTTAAACTTCTCTTTGGGTGGATATCCATTGGTTCGAATAACTATTTCGTCCGCATCAGAATCAATGGAATATTCTGTGTTATCTTCACCATCTGAATTATTATAATACTGCTCAATGTGTAATTTTCGACTATGTCTATGCTCTCCGGGACTAACAGGATCGTCCAATGAGTCTGATATTTCCATTAGTACTTCTCGGCTTAATGCCTCGGACTTGTGGTTCTCCGATTTCGATTCTCTATTTGATGTGGAATCGGCCTTACGACTTTCATCGCTCATTTGTTTTCGAAGGATACTTGTTTTGGTTTCCCGTAAAGGCTTCTTCGGTGGCACTCTCTTTTTCTTCTCATACATCTCCTCTTCTTCTTTAATAGGAGTACGTATTTTCCGTTTCACCTCCTCGACCATTACAATACGTTTCCGTGGATGCATCATACGTTGACGGGATCGTTTTTTGGGACGTCGTCGTTTTATCCAATAAACACCCTCTGGACTATTGGGTGGACTAAAGCGTACATATTCATACTCATCCTCGGACATTGAATCATCGTTCTCACTGCGTGCTCGTCGACGAACGGTTTGTGCCTGTGAGCTAACTGATGTCTTTTGTTTGATATCATCAAAGGGCTCCGTCTGTGTACCAGCATCACAATCCGTTTGTGTCCCAATTGCCATTGATTGTCCTGGAAGACTTTGCGTTTCCAAGGCAACTTCATGTTGCGTATATCTTGTTTCGAGCTTTTCCTTTTCCATTAAAATCTGCCGTAATAGGGCATTTTGTTGCTTCAACGAATTCTCCAATTCATGTGTAATCGATTGATTTGATATGGCTGGTTGTAACTCTGATACTACCTCGGCTCCCTGAACTGGCTGTGTGTGTATGACTTTCACTTCTGGTTCCATTTGTGAGTAAACGATGCTATTTGGTCCCGATTTGCCCAATGGAAAGGTATCGTCTTTAAGTGTTGATCCCTGTTGTACCTCATTTGGCATTGATTGCATATATGTTGCACCTGGCACAATTTGATAATGCTCCCGAATGATCTGCTTGCCATCCGGTTGCTCTTCAATAAATCGTCGCATAAGTATCTCTTTTCCCGTATTATCCACCATAAGCAATTGTGGATGAGATAAATTTGTTGATTGTTTTAGTGGCACATTTACATAGATGTTGTCATCGTCCAAGCGATCCCTTGTCTTATCCCTTGTCATCAATTGAAGAATTTCAACATTACCATCCTTAATAAATAATTCTCGTTTACTTTTAAGACTATTTTGTGCGACATTAAAGTCAATATCGCTGCCTCGATCAATCTCATGTCTACGCATTGAATCGTCATCAATTTGCCTGGATTCCATATCATAACGTTTACGACGTGCCGGTTCCACTTGTCTATTTCTTTTACTTTGAGCCAAATGCTCTCCCTCCTCCATTACATCCTCAATGTAAATATCGCGATCATTTATTAAATTAGTTCTAGAGTTATGAAAACTAAGGTCGTCTTTGGCTGTATGGCTATTCCTGAAATTGCAATTAAATTTTTAATAGTATTATTTAATATACATACATATATATAATAGATATATACATACTTGATTCGAACACGCCTCTGATGCTCATTGGCTGATCGTATCTGTCGTTCATTTTCGGTCTCTTGATATACAGCATCCGGAATAGCAGATACGGAAAAGCCTACGTTTTCGTTAAGCTGATCACGCCCGTCGTGGAACTCCCAGCGGGTGGGTTTGGTTCGTGTATCTGGTGGCTTCTCCGCTGACCAGGCCTCTCGTCTTCCCATCCATTCGGCGACCTATAAATATTATTATTTTCAAAATTTTGTTAATCAAATGAAAAGTTTTCAAATTCAAAGTTTTTAATAAGCAAAAGAGACTAAATTTCAATTGTGGTTAACTATCTAAGTGATTAGTGATAAACGTGTGCACATTTTATTTTCAAATCGTCATAGATATATGTATGTGTATATATATAGATAGTTTTTGTTTTTTGTTTTGTTTTTTTTTTTTTATGATAAGGAAATCAAAAATGAAAAACTCAAAATTGTGAGCTTTAATAATTTGCAATTTAGTAAGTGCATTGTCAATTGCAATGTTTTACTACTTTATTTTGTTTTTATATTTTTTTTTTATCATAGTCAATCGAATTCGAAAATGTTCAAAATCTACCTGAACAGATTTTGTATGTTTTCCATTTGCCATTTCCCTATGCACTAGATGTACATCGTCTTCAGTTTTACTGATATTAACTATTCTTTTGCTACAAGAGAAGAATAAAAGATTAAAGATAGAATGAATGGTTTGATGTTTGATTAAACAAAAACACAAAAACAAAAAGCAAAAAACAAAGACAAAAAGATTAAAAGATTAAAGAAAAACGCATATTCCATTAAATGTTACTTAATATATTAGTATTAGTATTAATTGCATTATTTTTTATTGTTGTTGTTGGATTGGAACTTAGTCACCAGTTAATCAATTAACAAATTTAGCCTGATAGATGATTTAATAATGCATATATATTAATTTGAAACCTAAGTTTTTAGAATAATAAGAAAAATTAATCACGTTTATATCCTTGCAGAGGATCAGAAGTTTGTAACGCATAGAAATAAACGTTTCCAACCAAATAATGCACGTATATATAATCTTGATCAGCATCAATTGCGATATGATCATGTGCGACTGTCCGTCCGTCTGCCTGTCTGTTTCTTTGCATATTTTCGAATTTAAGTTTTGAGCAACGTGAATAAAAGTCATATGATTCTGTTAATTGATCATAAATCTGACTCAAGTTTAAGAATTGGACGGATCGGACAAGTATAAGGTATTTATTAGAGGTACCTCGGACAAAATTTCTTTTGTTCAAAACAGTTCTTGTTGAGATATCTCAATCAAATTTGTTGTACAGATGATAATTCTACTTTTGTACCATACCAATCAGATCGGATAATATTTAATAAAATATATTTATACACATTTGATACAATCTAAAGAGTATTTTCGTTTTAAATTTCAAATCAAACTATGATCAATTTTTAGTGACTATAAATTTCAATATTTTAGTTAATATATTTAATTTTAATAATACATTCAATACACCACTTTTTAAATTAATTAAAGAGTAAGTAATTAACTTTAAAAGGATAGAAAAAGATTTAGCAAAGATTTATTTATAATTTGTTCTAATATAGAGGTAAATTTATGTATGGAATTGGCTAATATATATTTGTCTAACGATAGAGTTTGATCTAAGTTGTTATATATGAAATTGGCTAGAGTCGGGACTAAGTTGTTGAGTCTACAAGCTATTGGTAAATATCTAGAAAAATCTAGTCAATTGGCTTAAACTAATCTTAGTTACTTACGTGGCTGCACCATACAGTGGACACCAAGAGCATATGCAGCAGAGCAAAAGAATCAGAATGGTTAGGGCGACCAGTGTGGCTAGAAGTATTAGTACCCAGAATAGTACCTTATTTTCAGCCTTATACTGGGTCTGCAATGGAGTAAGATTCTGTTAACATATGGACACAATTAGTAATCGATTTAATTATGGCTATTAAACTTGGATTACTTACATCCGTTTGTGCGGTATCCTGTGGCATAATTGCATAGGAATTATTATGCTGGGAGAGACGCTGCTGTATCTGGGATATGTCAACAAAGGATGAACTATCATAGAGTACGGTTGCTGTGACAACACTACGATCCGTAACACCGCCACCACTTGGTGGTATATCCTTAGCACCTGGCTCATCGGCGCGCAATGGTCGAATGTCATGGATTATAACCTTACCACCCGTTATGGCAGACAAAGTTTCTTCGGTTTTTGCCTTATCGGGATTGTGTCCTGGCACCACAAATGTCACAGTACGCTTACGACTCTCCGGTGGATAGATGCGAATTGTGGTGGTAGAGGAACGAACAGGTACACCCAGGTCATAGGCACGAGCAGTTAATATAAAAATACCGCTTTCATCGTCTGGCATCGATGTGGTCTGCGTTTGCCTTGCACGACGAGTTCTGCTTTTACTTGGACCAGAAATTGTGTGCTTCTTGGCTCGTAAGTGTATCTTTTCACGCACAGTCAACTCACCGGTCACCTTGTCCAATGCAAACTTGTTCTCATAGTTGCCGTTGATTAGCTCGTATCTTACCTCGTTGTTTGGCGCTGTGGCGTCATTGTCAACCGCATGGATAATTGCAGCAGTAGTGAAGCCCAATAAATCTGGCGCCAGTATAAATTCATATAGATCTTTTTCAAAGACTGGTGTCTCGTCGTTGACATCTATTAGCTTAATGATTAATGGCACTTGTGCCCGATTGCCCTCGCCATCCATATCGCGTGCCTCAATATATAGATGATATTCTGGCATGACCTCTCTGTCAAATCCATGATTATTTGTCGATACGGTAATCAAGCCGCTTTCTGCATCCAAATTAAGCGATGTATTTAAATAACCCAAAATTGCAGTGTAACGAACTTTGCCACCCAAACCCGAGTCCAAATCGGTGGCATGAACCTGTAGAACTTTTGTACCCACTGTCATATTCTCAGGTAATTCCACAGTATACGATGGCTGATCGAAAACTGGTGCATTATCGTTAACATCATTTATATAGACAGTTACATTAACAATTGCCGATAGATTTGTTGCTGGTCCCAATTCTTGAGCCAATACGGCAAACTGAACCGAATGCCTTTGCTCATAGTCTAACAATGCATTATCCCTTACACGTATCAAAAATGATGCACTGCGTTCGGCTACATTTGGAGTGATCTCAAATGTACCATTATTGTTAAGTAGTGTTAATGAAAATACACCATTTTTGCCGGTGTCATCATCATAAACACGCGGCACATAAGGATCGATGAATGTCAGTGCAGTCCCTTGCGGTGCATTCTCATCCACCCTCGAAACGTAACTAAAAGGGGGGGGAGGAGAGAAAAAGAAAAAAAAACAAAAAGAAAACAAAGATAAAATGGGAAAGAAAATAGAAAATCGTGAGTTAAAGATTAGCATAGAGGAAAGAAGAATTTCGTGAACGTTGTAGAACCATTGTATAAGCGTGCGACAACACTGTGGCTAAGCGATTTCCAGTTTTGCGGGAATTTGATCGGAGGAACTTGGGCTTGAAAGCTGCTTGGCATAAATGGATATTGCAGTTTTTTTTTTCTTCTTCTTCTTCTATTTTCAGTGTAGTTGCAGTTATCGTAGTCGTAGTCGTTGTTGTTGTTGTTGTTGTTGATGTTAAGAGTTTTAGGACTTTATGCTAATGGATGTGGTTAAATTTGTTGTTGTTGTTCCTAGTTCTTTAGTTTCCTGCCTTAAAGTCGTCTGTCTGTTCGTAAGTTCGTAGCAGTCGTATAGGCAAAAAACACTCCTACTCCACTCCACGCCACACCACTCCACACTGCACTCCATTTCGCAGCACTGCATCGCGCAGTGCACTGCACAGCACTGCACTTCATGAAAATTGCATTTCAGTGGCAATGGCTGGGATGCATAGTGGTTAAGCAGGTTTTTAGCATTTTTGCATTTATTCTCTTCCTTTTTTGTTGTTGTTTTTGCTTACTTACTGATCGTTTTCGAAGTAAGGCGCTGAATTAGTACGGTCGGGCAGAAAGAACGCCAATTGGACTGTGGTAGCCATTGCAGGAGGTTCGTCACGACCAACCTTAACTTCTTCAGCGATTACAGTGAGCAGGACTGGATCGCCCACATGCGTGATGAAGGCAATATCCTCTAAAGGTCGCATCAAAAAGATTTCACCTGAAATTTAAATAAAATTTTCTTTTTAGTTACTATTTGATATGTATGTAACTAACTATACTTTATAATCGATTATTAATATCTATAGCAGTAGAATTAAAGTAATTTATTGATCAACCAAAGTCACATGGGAAAATTGTGGATGGTATAATTATGTATGGTAGTAACGGATAAGCTAAAAAGAAAGAAGTTTCTGATTGCTGCAATAATTATGAGAGACTACAAAAAACTAGAGTTTCATCAACCATGGGAACTATATATGTATGTATTAACTTTATTCCAGGTGATTTACGTATCAAATAACTAAACAAAAACTTGTTGTTCCCATATAAACGACATCAAAAGGGTCGCAATGTTTTTTCTCTTCGAGATTTCTGAGTTCTGTCAAACGATCGGAAGGGCCGCAATGCTTTTTTTTCGAAGTATCGCAATGTTTTTCAAGATTACTGATTAGTTCTTTCTAATGAGTAACAATTGCAAATCAAAGAATACTCATGTTACGAATCTTAACAGTTACAATGATTTTATAATACATATATTAATTTAAGCCAAAAATTTATTTTAACTATCGTTGTAAGTATGAGCCTTAAAATATGCTTAAACATGCATACATATAATAAGAATATCTATGTATGTATGTATATGTTGTTCTGCAACGGCATCATATTTTCCCCCAATTCAATATGTATGTATGTATGTATGCTCTGTTGCCAGACAACATTGTCGAAGAACCTCCAGGGAGGGGGGACCGGGGAGGGGAAAAGCAGCTTCAAAAAAAAAAAAAAAAAGCCATCAAACTGCCACTACTAACGAAAGAGATGAGACAAGCACGAAACAAGGAAGTTAAAGTGCATTCATTGCTCGTTTGTGGTTACGGGCAGCAAGTGAAAAGGGGGGAGGGAGAAGATGAAGATGAAGAAGAAGAAGAAGAAGAGGCAGACGAAGTAGAGGGTCTGGGCATTGGGCTTTGTGGTCTGGGGTATGAGCCAAATTGCGTCCCAGAACTTGGCCGAGGCGAACAACTATTTTGTTAAAGTCGCATCGTGGTTGGTCGGTCGGTCGGTTATTGAGCTTGTGGTATCTAACGTTGTAGTTGGAGCTGGAGTTGGATAGCTTGATTCCTGTTGAGGCTATTTCTTACTTGCTACTTGTAGTTATGTTAATGTTAGTGTTTGCCATTTTTTCTTAGTTATTTCATTCGTTTCTGTTGGATTTTTGCACATTCACTTTGCCACAACTATTTTTTCCCTTAACTGCATTAATATTTTTCCCCATTATATGTTTTCAATTGAATTAGATTTAAAGCAGAAACATTTTTAAAGAATGTTTCATTAACAATTATTATGTTTATGTATATATTTACCACTTGTATCATTGATGTCAAAGAATGATGTAAATGGATTGTTTTCCGAGACCAAACCATAACGCACTTCTCGAGGATTACCTTTATCACCATCTTCTGCATGCACTTGCAATATCTGGAAAAAAAAAGTATTCCAAAAAAAAAAAAAAATGTATAATAATCAAATTATATAATTTCATGCAATTTACCTTATCCCCGGGCAATATACCGGGTGGCAATTTGGTAACAGGCGGCGCCAAGGTAAATACTGGCGGCTGATCTTGTACATCTTGTACAATGACCACAATTTCCATTCCAGCAATATTGCGACTATCTTGGCCTGGTTCAGCATAGGCATCCTTTAATATAAAATATGTTTAGTAATTGCGTATTCATATATATATATATATATATTTCTGTATATAGATACATACATTGGCTAGTATGGTTAGATGATACATGGCTTGTTTTTCAAAATCTAATGGTCCTAATAGAAAAACTGTACCTTCTGTCGTATCAGTAGATACTATTTTCTGTCTTATGGCGAATAAAGGGGAGCCCTGTCGATTATAATATTAAATTTAATATAATTTAATTTTTAATAAAATCAAAAACTTACCCATAACTCGAGGTAGACTGGTTTTTGAAAAAGTGGATTCTTTCTAGCTATTACATAATCCAATTCAGTGCCACGTTTAGCATCCTAAAAATACAAATTATGATTATATATATTAACTATTTGAAGAGGTTCATGACCTCTATTTATTAAGAATTTAACTTATGTCTAGATGATGGTAGAATCGATTGTATTATGTATGGCCATTTCTCATTACATATTTGCCGGTACAATTAAAGTAATTTTGAAATTCCATTTGAAAGCGTTTGTAGTTGTTCAACATTTTCGTATTCGCATTTATGATGTTGTTAAAGAGACACGTACTCACCTCGGGTATCATTATGATGCCTGGTTTATGTGGAAATATGAGGTCATGGGGCGTTGTAAAATTGGTTGCTGTAATTGAACACAATTGGGTAGCCATGCCACCTTTAGTGTCCTTCACTGAAACCTGGAAGTCATAATATCGTCCCGGCTCTAATCGTCGTTGGAGTACAACATTTGCTTGGCATACCGAATTGTACTTGGTGCATGGAAGCGATTCCACCTTGACGGTGGATGATGATGCATCACCTAAAAACTCAAAGGTCAGAGGATAGTCGAATTCCTCATCAGTCGCACGCAATCTATAGATTACAGAATTGACCTGTGCGTCAGCCGGTACAAGTACCAATCGCATGCGCGTTGTAGGATCAAATTTTGGATCCACACTATGAACGTGATGTGGACACAGAATACCAATTAGAAGGCTGATTGTCAGCAATCGATAGGCGGTCATTGAGCTCTGCCATGAGCCAAACTGAAAAACTGGCCAACAGTGATGCTGATGCTGACGATGTCGATGCCGATGCCAATGTTGTTGTTGCTGTTGTTGTTGCTGTTGCTGTTGCTGTTGTTGTTGCTGCTGCTGCTTGGAGAGGGAGGTAGCTGGAGTATAGTAGTAGCATTCTTTCTGTCGTCGATGGCCTCCATTCGAAATTCTGTTAACCGAGGCTCTTGCTATTCCCAGGCGACATTGCTGGGCATAGGATGTTTCACGACTGCAGAAAGCTCTGCAACTGCTGGAAGCCATTTCTGCAATTAAAACAAGTTATTTCTATATTAAAATCTGTTTTGAAACTAACTAGCTAGATAACTAATTAATTGTATCTTTAAATAAAAACACATAAAAAATAAAAATGAAGACCTCATGCTGTGATTATTACAATGCAATAAACATAAAACCAGCTATACATAATTCGAAAATTCATGTTAAGTAAAATAAAGAAATCAATTTTTGTGTGTATGGTGGTAGCTGATCTCGAAATGATCAAAAAAAAAAAAAAACAACAAACAACAAACAGATTCTAGTCATAAATTAAATTATGTCCGACATGGGCTAATCCATCTTGTTGGACAATCATATACATACATATAACCATTTCCCATCTTAAGCCACATGTATTTAAGCCACCAAGTGCATGTTGTTGGCCTAAAAAAAAAGTGATTGTGCAATATACTGAAACACATGGACCAGTCTTAAACTCAAAACAGAGCCGAATCATCGTCCAATTGTATAATTGTGTTAGCTACAGATAAATATATATATATATGTATATGGTCATATACATATACATATATAAAAATGCGGCAGCTTCTGCTCTGTTGCACCTGAGATTGCATCAAAATGGAAAGCAAGTGTGAACCACAGCAGCCATTTCGATCATATACTATTTGCCTACTTTCATTTTCTGTTAAAGTCAAGTTTTTCCATTTTGCCCCGAAATCGAATTATATTTCATAATTAATACTAGCCACACCACTTTCATTTTTTTCCCAGACCATAACCATTACCAAAAACACACCCAATAGCCAAAGAAACCCACCAAACTGCCACAAAATGACCCACTGTTTGTCTTCGGGATTAAAAATTAGTGTGTTAACACACTGCATTTAAAATGCTTTAGCAAATGTTTTAATATTTGGCTTTAAGGCATTTAAAAACTTTTACGTTGAAATTAAGTATTATTACATTTGGCAGTTAGGTTAGTTGGTCACAATTGATGCACAATTCGGTATGCCCAACATCTATATATACATACATATATACATATAGACATATTGTGCACTAAGACTAATCGATTTGCCAAAGTTCAAAATGAATTTGTCAAATTACGTAAATCATGGAATCATGGTCTCTTATTAAACGTTGGCCTAAATACACTTAAAAAAGAAAAACGAACGCCCATGCATGCAATAGATTAAGTTTATCAATGGGTAATTAATTCTCTGGCCCTGAAATATATATATATATGTCTATGTCTAAACGTGTGTATTTCATGATTACTAATAGCTTAAATCTTAACAAACAATTATCCAGCAAAAAAAAAAAACAGAAGCATAATATAGTAAAACAATTTTTATAAAAATCCCAACTGATTAAAAACTTTGATAGCAATAAGCAAAAAGCGAAAAAATCTTTAAAAAAAAACAGAACCAATTTTTTAGATTTAATACTTGTTGAATCTTAACTGAAAAGAAACATGGTAAAAGGCATGGCTGTCATTATTGAAGCGGTCAGTTTCATCATTCCCCCTCCCCACTTGCGGCCATTGAAGCGGTCACGTCTTTGTCTGCCTAAATGCGACATAGTTTTATAACGTTTAATCATGTGCCACAATTACCAGCGGTTCTTTAGACACATTCTCCGAAACTTCTTTTTTTTTTTTTTTTTTTTTTTTGTATTTAATAAATAATTGTAGCTGTTCTCTGTGGTCTAGTTTTTGCTTCAGTGGCTTCTTAAAGTAGCCGTAACTTGAATGTAGCACAATTGGCGTTCTTTTGCCATTTTAAATTTTGACGAAATAAGTGCAAGAAAGAAGAAGAGGAAAATACAATAAAATACTATTTAAGTCATTTATATAGTTAATAACATTGTTTCTTTCTTTTTTTGAAAATTTTATTGGAGAAAGGCATAAGAAACTTTAAATGAAGTTATTGATTAATTGGGAAAGAGAAATTTTGAGAAAGCTAGAATTATCATCTGTATAACACATTTTATTGAGATATTTTAAAAAAACAAAAAAGTTATTCTCACAAGAACTGTTAAACTGTTAAACAAAACAGATCTCTCCTGTTTTTCTATGCCATATAGTTGTCCGATCCGACCAATTCTTAAACTTAATTCAGATAAATGATCAATGAATAGCATCATATGTATTTTATTCATATACATAGCTCAAAATTTAAGTTCCAAAATGTACGAAGAAAAGGTTATAAATACTTATAAGTTTACTATTATTAAGTTTAATATTAAATAAAAGGATCAAGTATAAAAATAGGTTTGAATTTATTATTTATTTAAGAAATAGTTTTGAATTTAATTTAGCAGAAAGTTGAAACTTTTGTAAAGGAATAGATCATTTATAAAAAATTAATATAAATTTCAAAATTATTAAAAAAATAGATTTAAATTTCATTTTAGGAGAATGTGGAGTATTTTGAAATAATGTAAAGGGAATTGCAATGGTTCAAAAAACTATTTTATCAATATACTATTTATTAATATATACAAAACAATAAATGTTGAAAATTTGCAGCATTTGAATAATATTTCTATTTTTTCTCAATTAGAACAGAAGCATTTTAGATATTATAGGGATGAAGATGCATATCCAGACTAATAATATTTGGGAATCAGTAGCCATGGCGCCGGAAAATAATTTTAAACTTTGCCCGCCAAAAGTGTTTGTTGTATATTGTTAATGTTGTTGTTGGTGTCCCGGACTTATAGTTTTGGTTGTTTTTTCTATGCCTGTTTGCAGCTTAAATTGCGAACTCGAACTTAATGTGAACAGATCTCGTGAGCTATTGCCAAATCCGGTTTTTTTTTTTTTATATTGTCCGTCCCCAACTGATTGTCTGGTCGGTCTAGCTGTATTTGCCAATTTCCAGTTTATGCAGCTGCAGTTCGGCGGCATCGTTCCGAGTCCTAGTCCTTATGGTGCAGCACAACAAGCCAATGACCAGTTATGTCAGTGGAATCACTTAGAGGCGAGTCGAGTTGAGTCGAGTGGAGTGGAGTCGAGTCGAGTCGAGTTGAGGCGAGGCAAAGATAACTCTGGCCACCCGACACCCTCGCTTTTGGACGCTGGCTGCATCGTCTAAATTTACTGCCAACTATGTTGCAATGTTGTATGTTTGCCCGCATTTGGCTTAGACGGGCTTTAGCTTCATACATACATACATACAAATATATATGTATATGTACATGCAAACATACGTACATACATATTGGTAAGTTTATATAGGTTGGCAATTGCATATAGTATATGTATGTATGTATGTAAGTGCTTGTGATGTATTTGCGAGTTGAAAAAAAACCGCCAGACTCAGTCCCAGTCCCAGACTCCAATTCCAGTCTCCGCCTCCCTTTCCAACTCCATTGCCCTCTCCAACTCCGTCTCTGTCTCTGGCCGTTGTCATTTTCGCATTCGCTACTATTGCGCAACAATTGTAACACATTATATTTGTGCCATTTGACCGAATTTCTCTTTACAAATCCCATATATATAGTATATATATATATACATAAAAACAAATTCAAGCCTGGCCGGGTGGCAAGGTAGTCAGTTAATTTGCTTGTCTCTCAGCCACAAAAAAAATGAAGCTGACTGGCTGGCCAGCTGTGGTTCCATTTTCAAATATGGAAATGTGGTTTTGAATCTTTTTTCTTTTTTTTTTTTTGGTTTTCTTTTTAACATGGAGGACTATGTGTAACTTTAAAGGTACATTTTTTGTTCAATACAAATTAAATATATTCGCTCATGTTGAAAGAAAATTATTTTTATATTTATTAATCAGGCTTTCTTTCGCTTTTTGACTGTAAACAAATTGAAAACAAATATTTATGAAATATTTTTTTCTGCTTAGTCATAAAAGAATTCTTTTTCTTGTTAAAAGTTATTACAATAAAATTCTCCTTATGGGTAATAAACATTTCTTATTAGCTTTTCTTTCGAATTGGTCAATTGAAATTATATGTATGTATGTAGATGCCATTGGCTAGTTTTGTTAGTCAGGGTATATAAACTTCGACCCGTTAACCAATTTGTAGAGCGTTAAAGAAACTCGTGAGTTCACTTTGAAATAAAACAAGATTTTGGGCGTTGTTCAATTTTTTTGGCCTGAGTTTGGTTACGGCTAATGCTGTACGCGGAAATTGTTGCAGTTTCGTGAGCTGGGCTTTGTTATTTTCGGGCTCGGCTTTAACTGGCAACAGGCTGCAACTTTGACTTGTATTGGTGCCTGGTGCTGCACACAAATAGAATGAAAATTTGTGTTGCAAATAAAGTTGAACCCGATGGCAAACTAATCTGCTTCACGACAATAGACCAGACAGGCCAAACAACAAGCCAGCCAGCCATCTAGCTAGCTAGCTAGCCAGCCAGTCAGCCAGCGGCTCAGACTCGTAATCAACTTTTATTTGGCCCTAGTCGGCGTGCGACCGTCCTTCACTATGCTAGAAGCCAGTCGATCCTTTCCTGTCTTGAGTTTGGCTAGAGCAACGGCTGGTATTGGTACTGAAGTTTCTTGCCCGCTGGTCTTTGCTGTCTGTCTGTTTCTTAGTGCGTCTGCCTCCTACTCCTCCTTCTCCACCACCACCTTCTCCTCCTCTTCCTTCTCCCGTCAGTATATTGCTAAGTGTGTGTCTTTGTGTATGTGTAGGTATGTATGTGTGTGTATGTCTGGTTGTCTGCTGAACTGTCTATGTACTTTTGCATTGGCTCAGGTAAAACATACTACATATCTGCATATATAAACTTTTATTGCTGCAGCTGCGGGAGTGTTTTTTGGGCGCGCCCCGTTGGGTAAAATAAATACATATATATGTATATATATATATATATATATGTTCATAAATGCATAAATAACTTTGGAATATAAAATATAGGAACGTCATCTGCACTTTGGTAGAACAACTTTAGCATTAGTGCATCACAACATATGTTTATACATAACAAATCTGTATCTGTGTGATATCTAGACTAAAGTTTCAAAATATTATTCATACGACTAGTGGTTTAGCTTATGTTTGCTTTCTTGTAATATGAAACCAAAATGTTTAATGCTAGTTAATTAATTATACAATCATCTGAATTCAACATTTTCTACAGATTACGTTTTGACTTCTCATTTTGTTTAAACGTTCGCTTTTATTCTGTTTATTTATTATCTAGCGCCATTTAAATTTTGTTTTTTATTTGGTAATCTACAAAAGACTTGAAAATAAAGCTCACATTTAAAAGAAATGTGTCATTCATAAACCTGAGCAAAGCTTTATAAAAAAAAGAATAAAAACGAGATAATAAAAGAAAAACGCGTGCCCATCACGTTAATAAAAAAATAAAAAAGATATCATATGTATGTGAGTATGTTATGAACGGGTCGTTCTTCAACAGAGATGCACGTTTTCGTATGTAGTGGGAAAACCTTCGAAATTCGGTAGTGAAATTGCATGACTATTCAACTAATATAGATAGTACAATACATATTATGTTCATTTGTGTATTGTATTGTTTGTATATATAGATGGTAGATATGTATCAAAATGTTGGCTCCCACAAATTTTCCAATAATGGTACAAATATGGAGAGATGTAATAATTTTCTTTTTCTTTTCTTTCCTTTTTTTTTTTTTTTTTACAAGAATTTCATGCGGCCGGCCTGTCAAAGATTTTATAATTAACAACATAAGACAAGGTTCAAGATTCAAGCTGAAAGCTGGCCTGCAATTCACAGTCGATTGTAAATGAAGAGCACAAACAATGTACATACGTGCGTACATACATACATACAATGAATGCACGCCTTGGTTTAAGACCAGACCACGGGATATGGGGGAAAGGAAAAGCCATAGAGAAAGAAGTAAGAGAGAGAGAGAGAGAGAGAGAGAGAGAGAGACAAAGACGAAGGCAGGGTCGGACCCAGGGACAAGGGATGGAGCGATTAGTTGCGGTGCCAACACTGACGTCGGCTTCAGCTTAGCTTCATCATCACCAAACGTCATGATAAACATTAACAAACCTCAACATCTACACCGTCATCGCCTTCGCCTTTGCTATCGCCAGTTTTAAGTTCGTGTCCACCCGTCGGCTTTGACTTTTTATACCCAGCACCCTTTGAATTAAAAAGGGTATATTAAAAATACTAGAAAGTATGTAACTTAAGATAACTACTAAAAATTTCTTCAACAACATAAATAATCAATGTATTTTGATTTGGTATACTCGTATTAATTGCCAATATATCAATAATAATGTACTAACATTTGGTTAAGGATGTTTCCTTTTTAATTGTTCCTCCTCCTTATTTAAGTAAAATTCTTTTCTATTAAAATTTGTCTGTTTAAATTGAAATCCTTGTTATGCTAAACATTTTATTAAGGTATTATCATATATACCATTAACTTATCTGGTTTTAATTGATAAAGATTCATTAAAATGTTTTCTTATTAATATAGGGTATCTAAATGAAGCAACCATTATTTAAAATACTTTATTTTTTATTTTTTGCTTGTCATGATGCTGCTGCTTGCTGCTTTGTTTTCGGTACCACAATTCGTTTCGTTTGCATCGAAGGTGGCATACATAACGATTGCGACTATTGCTACGACTTGGCTAAGATCTGTGCCTGGGCTCAAGCTCAGGCATAGCCATGGCTGCTGCCACCGACGAGCTTAAATGAAATGCAGCAAAAATAAAAATGTAAATAAAAGACTCAATAACAGCAATAGGAACAAAAAGACTTGAAGAAAAAAAAAAAAAGAAGGAAAATGTGCGTGGGATTGACAGCGGAGACGACGTCGACGAAGACGACGACGACGACGACAGTCGGAGTAAAAGCCACAATCTCAGCTAGAGCCACAGGGCCAGCTGGTTACCTGGTGTTGTGTCTGTGTCTCTGTGCAGCTTTAAAGTCTTCTGTTAGTGCAGAATACTCAAATTGAATCTCAAATTTATCGGCATACAGCTCTTGGCATATTGCTAGCGAAAAAATTAATTGGCTTAATCTTGAAGGAAATGCACTTAAAGCGTTGAAATATTGGCATTCCTTAGCCGAGAGAAGTATATTGAAAATAAACCGATCACAGGGATATATCCAAGTGAGATCGACTCTTTTTTTTGGTTTTTGCATATTCTTGAAAAGATTTCTTTAATCAAACAACCAAGTTCAAGTTGAATTTTAAAATCACTGACAAGCAAAAATTTACATAAATGTACATACACACACACACACACACTTATATATATATATATATATATATATGTATAAGGCCAAGACTATATCCTGTTTATATATGTTTAAATATATGTACATATGTATACATAAGGCATGACTTCCGCAGCTGCTTACGCGACTGCCTAAGGTTTATTATATGATATGTACATGCATATATGTATACTTATATATGAATGTATGCATGTGTATATGCATTTAATTGTATTTTTTTATATATTTGCATTTAATTTTACCACACCCAATAGTGGCACAATATTATTAGATTCATATGGTAGATAAATAAACATAAATCAGTTTATTTTTTTTAAATGTATCTTATAGCAAGGAGACTGAACAAAGATCCATCTCTTTGTGGCTAGTAGTGAATGACGATGATCGTTCAGATAAACCCTGACTGATAGAGTGCATTCCAAAAGGCCTTGGGAATGGGCAAAGAGACGGGCACAAGTCGTATGCGTCTGCGTCTGCGTTTTGCGAATAGCCGCTGCTTTGCCTGTGGTAATTACTCTCCCTAATAACGCAATAATTTATTTCTACTTTAGACATACATGGTCTATGCCTATACATATATATATATATAGATATACGTAGGTATGTATACATTCATTGGAGAATGGGACGTTCTGAGATTTGGCATGGTTAAGATCAGACCTGGCTGGGCTGCAGCCGCAATAACAACGGACAAGACAACGACGCGTCGCGACGCGACGCGACGATTGCGATGGCGATGGCGATGATTACTGTATGGTGGGCGTAAGGCATAAATAAATGTTTTATGTGAGCTTGCGCTGTTATTGTTCTTCATTTGTGAGTGGTTGCTGTTGTTGTTGTTGTAATGTGGCTTCAAAATGCTTTTGACTCAAAATTTTAATTTTTAACTTCAGTTGAACGACACTTTTACGACCTAAAATTGTTGGGCAATAGTAAGCTAAGAACAAGTTTTGTTTTTCTTTTTTTTTTTTTTTTTTCTATTTGTGTCCATTGGTAACGTTGTGTCGGCATTGCCAGCACAACCGCAGCAAATCAAAAGACTTAGGTAGCGAACGTGGCTGGGTTTCGACGCTCTCTAGCGTTCCTCAAAACACCGCCCGATGTAATTAAGTTCAAATGTCTCGGGGCATAGTTAATCTGAACGGGTCGATCAAAACGCTTTTCCAGTAGTCTAATTAGATGTCTTAGGCATAGACTCTTCTTGTTGTTGCTGTTGTTGTTGTTGTTATTTTTTCCTCTTTTTTTTCTAGACGTCTTTAAGCCGGTTAAAGACAAGCCGATAATTAACAAGTTAGTCAGCTATACGGCCTTCTTTGCCGTCATCGTCCCATTAACTAATAAATAGGTTTTGCATGTTACTATTACTTATATGTATGTATATATGTATGTACGTATCTAAGATATATCCCTGTAAGCACTTCAATACCCATGGGGCTTATCCGTTGGCTTATGACAACGATTTGTTGCCTGAGTTTAATTTGATTTGAACGTTGCATAAATCATTATGAAGCCGGTGACTGCGCCCCTCCGCGCCGTGTCGGATTTTATAAATGAAACTCTCTCGCAAGAGAGGCCAAACTATTGTGGCTAAATGCATTGGTATTAGTGTTGCCATTGCGTTGCTAACACGATTTTGTTGCCTTAACTTTTAAGTTGTTTTCGTTACCATTGCAAAAAGACTAAGAAGAAAAAAAAATAAAATAAAATAAAGTAAAAATAACAAGTCAACTGTGAATTGGTCGGTTTTAAGGGGTGAGGAGTTGTGTTGTGTTGGCGAGGGGGATGGAGGAAGAAACAAAAATACAAAATATCTGTAAAACTTGAAACACGCACGGGGCGCCACATAAAAATACGCGCAATAAGTTTCATACATAAATTGTAAAATGCCGCACAGCTGTCAATTTTGGCACTGCGCCGACTAAAGTGGGTCAGACAAGGTCGAATCGGTGTTATTTTTGTTTACTTCAGTTAAATATACATACATATACATATACATACATAAACATATGTATGTATATAAAGTGGTTATGTGGTAAGTTATATATGTATTTGTATGGCCGCTCGGTAGTAGCTAGCGGCTAGATAACTCCTAAAAATCATCATCTCATTGCTGCAGTTCAACTACAAGACAAAATGCGTAAGTGCCATTACACAATTGACGTACTCTTGGTTATTCGGTAATGATGATTGAAAACTGCCATATGGCTTTATTATTGTTTAATTGTGAGGATGTGTAGGTTTTTTTTACGTTATTGAAGGCTTTAATTAATGGGTGCGGCGGCTGCGGCAGCTGTCTGAGACTTAATTGGCAAATTTCAACCATGTTCAACACAATCCAATCATTAGATATATATAAAATCTATTATAAAGTTCAAATAGAGTTGTCTCTCTAATTAGCCTTATGTATGCTAAAGTTCAAACTATATTTTTATAGTAATAAAATAATAAAAAGATATAGATTTTAAAAATAAAACAAAATATATAATAATAAAATGGAAAAAGTAACTTTAATTACCTATTTGACTTTCTTTATTATGATATAGTCAACAGATTCTGTAAACTCACTAATATGAAATTTCGTTACATTAGGTTAAAACACAACAGAGATATTGAGTTTACACCTTATTCATAACCGATCGTCCCTATGGGAACTAAATGATAAAGTCGTCCGATTAGTATAATTCCGAATGCCTGCGGAGGAGAAGCGTTTGATCCAGACAGACGGACATACGAATAGACGGACACGGCTATGTCGATTCGTCTATTCATGCTGTTCAAGTATTTATATTCATACTTTTTATAGTAGGAGGTGCTTCCTTCTGTGCGTTGCAAACTTCTGACCAAAATTAATATACCCTCTGCATAGATATAAAAATTGAAAAATGGAAAGAATCTCCTACTTACTTTATTTAAAATAACCTATCCACCATATAAGTCTATAGACTATAAAGAAAAGACTACAAGCAATTCATTAATGAATTACTAGCTATTAAATTTAGTTCTTTAATCATTTTCTTCAATGGACCATCAAAAGAATAAAATTTTTATGACCATGTCAAGTACGTGCATTTATTTAAAACAAAAAAAATGTCAGAACAAATTGCAGATCTGCGATAAAAACTCTTGAATTTTTATTATGTGAGAATGTTGGAAATCAAAAAAAAATTTTCTTCCTCTGATTGGCAAAAAAATATATACATATATGCACATATATATGTATAAGTATGTACATATATGTGATGGTACCTTTTAGAATGTGAAAAAGAGCTGAAAGCGACAGAATCCAAAGGCTCGCCTTCTTAGCTTCTCCGTTTACGTGGTCTGTCTTTGAAATTAATCGTTCCATGTGTGTTCACTTTTTTTTTTTTGCCCACGAAAACTAATCCGAAATTCAAACAGTCTGTTGACTTTCCCGTTTGGGGTTTGGTATCAAGTGTCTGACATTTTCAGACATGCATTGAATTTTAATAGTCAACTATCCATCAATGGTTAGATATCAGTGTATACTATATATATATATATACAACTGGTAGCACTGAACCTCATCGTTTCCTGTAACGTACGTATGTATTTGATTTATTTTATATTTCTCGATCTTGTTATTTATTTATTTTTCTTCTTCTAGAGATGAAATTTGAAATAATGAACTGTTAAGTACCGCACACAAGACACATCATTTGGCCAAATATTTAAACGTTTGCCATGCGGATGGGCCGTGTTATCTAAGCACCGAATGACGTCTCAAATAGCCCATTAAACGTTTCAGTTGAGCGCACTGGCAACGACCTTGCCCGCGGATTAAATCAGATCAAAGTCTAATGCTCTTCACTGTGTATATATTCAATAATAATTTTTAATGATTGAGCGATCCTCCTACCAGGAAATATCATCAGTAACCTAATACTGCTTAAACAGTCAGCCAAGCTGCTGTTGCTTTTTTTTTTACTTTTTTTTATATATTTTCTTTTTTGTTTTTGTTTTGGTACACTTTTTTAGGGGGCACTCTTTCAGTTTAGTAATTTATTCACAAAATAATCACATAAATTTCTTGTTTTCGTTTCACTGAGGATCAAATGCAAAATGATTTTGATTTTAAATGCTTTGCCGTGTCTGAGTTTCTTAATCTCAACTTGCAAGCGAAGCACATATATGTATGTATGTATGTATGTATATATATGTATGTATTTATGTATGTATTGTACATAGGTATGTACGTGCACAAACATACATACATATATTATTTATAAGAAATTCCACACCAACACTCGTCTACATGAAATTAAATTGGCAGGCCACCGAGCCTGTTTTTGTTGTTGTTGTTGTTGTTAATATATGTTGAAAATGTGGTTCACTTTTTTTCATTTAACGGACACCGTTGCTGAGTTGTGTGTTGTGTGCCCCGCCGCTATTGAAATGGTACTGGCAGCCAATCGTGCATAAAGACGTTGTGTTGGGGAGCTGAGTGGCGACTGTTTTGGAGCGCTAGTGAAGCTGAACAGAGAACTCTCGATGATCGTACATGAGGAAAAAAGCCGGTTTTGCACACATCCAAGATCGTAGAGAGCTCAACAAAATCTTCTCTTTCATTGACGTTTATCAACTACTGACAAGAACAGTTTGCTTGTTCTCTTAAAGAGATCCTTCAAGTTTTTCAGCTTTTTCTGATTTTTCTTTTTTTGTGTTTTCATAGGAAAAAGTAATTTAAAACTGAATGCAGAAATTCTCAAATTACACAATACAAGAGAGAGGAGTCTTTACATATCAGAGTTTGTATAATTTTGCAGATTTTTTTTTTTTTTTTTTTGAGATTTATTAAATATTTTACACAATAGTTATTTGATGATTCAAAACATAAAATGAAAGAGCAATTTAATGCAATTTGGTAAATATTCTATTACAGTAATTTAATCATGTTTTCAGGTAGTTCAATAAAATGTCTATTCGTGTTCTGTGTCTCTTTATCTTTTGACCTGCATCTAATAGAATAGCGACCAAACATACTACGAATATATATATACATATATACAAGATACGAATATTTAGGTTGCCATTGTCGTAGTGTCGTAGTGTCGTAGGATACGTTTACACAGGGAAAATACAATAATGGGGGCGGCACCTAAAAAAAAAACAAGTTTACAGAATCCCTCCACCAATCTCACTTCGCTCCCCCCCTCCTAACAAATGGCGCATACTGTACTCATTTCTTATGGACAGTTGCCATAAAGGTTTTTGTAGTTTTCTTTATACATATAGAGGATATCATTTCATTTTGGGTTATTCCATTTGAATAATTCAACCCTTAATTGTTCTAACAGTTAATATAGACTTCCCACCTTCTTAATGGTAGTTTTGGTGACCATTTGCCTGATGGATTTCATATTATTGAATTGTTTAGTAACCTTGACTAACTGTAATATAATTTAACCTTTGGGACATATCGTTAGTATTTCATTATACAAGGTCAATCACACAACTGACCTTGAATTTAGAGAATATATATACATATATATGTATAACTGTCTACTAAAACACGTAAAAAATAGATTACAATAAACCAAATGACCTTTAATTATTAGCAAATTAATAAGTCTATTACAAATATTTCATAAATTAAAAAGAAATTTGACTCTTTTATTTACCTAAAGCAACAATAATTAATGTTAAGTCAAAGAACTTAATGGAAAATTAAACAAACTAAAAGTTAAACTAATATGCATATATAGACATATGCACATATGTTAGTACACATGTAAGTATAACAAATAGTTTGCTTTCTAAATCGTTTTTTTTTTTGTTTTTTAATATATAGTTAAATCAAATAATTGTGTGGTTCGCCAATATTTGTGTTGACTTTTGTCATGTAATATTTCATTTGTAGACAAATCACGCGATGAGCTTCAAGTGCTAACCGTCATAATTCTTTCACTGCAAAAGCCTTTGAATTGGTACTTAGTATGTAGATACTTTCGTGCACTCTCTCACACACACACACACACACATATATACACATAGATACATATATAAATGTATCAGCATGTAAGCCATCGAGCTCCAAATATAACTGAGATATAGTACAAACGAAAAATAAAAAGAAACTCTGAGCCTGTTTATTTTTTTAGGTAGGTAAAAATCACCATTCAACACATATTCAAAGTTCTCTGGCATTTTCAATTTAGGTTAATTGTTGTAGCTCACTGTGCTTCTCCTTATGTATATATATATATGTATACATACATTTATATATATCTGTATGTATGGGCCAACAGATTTTAATGTATATATTATCTACACTTACGGAAACTTAAATTGGGGGAAACTCGAAAGTACATTAACCTCGACCAAACAAACCACTGGCAATCCACAGAGTTTACCTTACGCTCTTTTTCATTACTTTTCTTTTTAAACAACTATTTTTAGTGTAATCAATAAAATTAAAATGTAGAAAGAACCTCTAAGAGTTTGTTTGCTTCCTCAAAACCAAAAAAAAAATTTTATTGTAATCAGTTTGAACATCTGGTGATTTCTTGTTACCTGATTTGAGACAAATTTGTTTGGCAGTTAATTGAGTTCACTGGTAGCAGAAACATGTAGTTATGGCCAACAAAACTCATGGTCAAATTGCACAATTTAAAGTTTCTTAAGAAATAAACATTTAAAATTAAATATATTAACACATATATTTGGCCACTTTTCTTGATTTAGAACTGGGTTGGTATGGCTCTAAATAACCTGGGAAAGTTTTGAAGTTTTAATCTTACAATTTTCTTGATTTTGAACTTGGTTGGTAGAAAACTAAATAACCTAATCAAGTTTTTAAGTTTGTCCTTCCAATTTTATATAATAATTTAATTCTCTATTTTACATTCTTATCATTCTCTTTCTCCTTTCCACTGATTGATGAGCCATCTATATGAGTCAAGTTTTAACAATTAATTCATTTAACCATAAAAAAAAAAATTGCTTACTAATTAAATTTTCTAAATTTATAAACCATATTTACTTTACTTTTTTATCATTGATTTTTCGTTTAACTTGGTCAACTGTTTAATTTATATATTTCGGTATTTGATACGAATTACATTGTAGTTAATCGTTTTTTTTTTATTTCGCGCCGCGTGACTACCGTTAAACTCAAAGTCTTGACCACGTCTAAAGGACTTTGTATTTGATTTGCATATAAAAAGCCCAAAACGGAAGGGACATTCAGTTAGTCATGTTGAATATTTTTAGGCTTGGAATAACAACACAAAACCGATTTAACTGGAAAGTGGAAGAAGGTTCCTCTAAGATGGTAACTAACTGAAAATTGTTAAAGGACTTCAAAGGACAATCATGAATTCCCTGGTGGGGGTCAGGTGCGAAATGTCAAGTTTATATTAAGAATAGGCACTCAATTTATGAATTTCTTGTTATATTTTATAGTTTCCTAGTACAGAATATATTTTTAAATAGATTCGTTGAAATATTCTAAGCGAATTTGCATACTGACCGTTCGAAGGATTCGCCGTAAAATCAAATACCATGGTTACCGACCATGGTCATAACAAGCGAATGGACTGGACTTTCCAAGAATTTATAGAATGAATGATTTCAGACATGTACTTGGACACTATATATATACATAAGTATATACATATATACCAACTATTCCTTGGAGCAATAGAACCACGTAGAGTAGTTTAACAATCCGGACTTGCTTATGTAAATATATATATGTATATGCACATGTATATGTGGTATATATGTGTATGTATATAATACATATATGTGAAGGCTAACTGGGGGAAATGTTTGGGTTTCCTGTATTTCTTTGCTGGAGTTTGGTTTGACTTGTTGAGGTTTCATTTGCATGCTAGATCCTGCTTTTAGCAAAAGGAAACAGGGAGGGCATCTACATGCATATATATACAGACATATATATGTATATATATATATATATATATAGGGGTATTGTTAATTATTCCTTATTTGTATTCATATACCTTTAGTCTGCTGTCCACGCCAACTTAGTGACCACTGGCTAGAAAATGAAATTCAACTTTAATGACATTTACTTTCGCTTTGATTTGCGTGCATCCGAGGCCACTCAATTGATTGTAAGGTGAAAGAGAGGAGAGGAGAGGAGTGCAAAAGGTGATATACAAGGAGTCATAAGGAGTTTGTTCTCCGTTTTGAGTTTTTTTATATTGGGGTCATCAACATGAAATACGCACATTTCTCAAATATTAATATGATTTATGTTCTACTATAAACATTTAGAAGGTCATTTGCTTAGATTACTTAAACTAAATTTTTATAATAAATTATATTTGTTTTTTCTTTTTTTTTTTTAGCTTGATGACTTTACTTGCCCTTACTTATTTCAAAAATAGTTTGTAAATGGTTGAAAAAAATTAGTAGGTTGTATTAATGTAACGTCTGTTAAATATATATATATAGTCGCAGTAAATGGGTTAAAAAATGAATTAATTAGATTACAAAATCATTTTCTTTTATGAATAAATAGTTAATCTATGAATTAAGTTGCTTTATATTTGATATTTATTACTAATAAGAATTAAATTTAAAAAATTAAAACAGTAGTATAGAGATAGAGATAGTTCTTTTCGAGCTTAAATAAGTTTAATGTTAGAGAGAAATCGAACAAGTCAGATACTACTATAGTATAGTAAGCTTCAGTATTCTAAAGTTGAAAGACACAAGTTCCTGATTTGATTTTTAGTGCATGAATCATAATTTCTATATAATAAAATTTCGATATAATGAATAACATTCATATTTTTTATAGGAATGTTCGATTGTGTGACAAATATTAATTATAAAATTCGAAAATAATTTAATTATGGTTAAAGTATAAGAACAGCAATCTGATATACTTTAGAATAAAAATATTTAAAGAGAAAATGTTCCCATAATGCCTTAAAAGTTGATTATACATATATTATAACATGTTAAATGTATATGGAACATTTACTATCATTTTCATATGGCAACCTGTTGCTGTTTGTATTAAATTGCATTAATTAAATTGCACAATATAGATATATATACATATATCAATATATATATATATAAATATATATGTATAATTGCTTGAACTTAGATTTTTAAATGCAGCTTTCTTCACCAAAAAAGGTACTTTTGCTTTCAAAAGTTTAGGTTGTTAAATTTGGAAAAATGAAAACTACACAGCATATGACTATATACATACTTGTATGTTTGTATGTATATAGGCTAAAATTCACACATGTATACATATGTAAATGCATACATCTATAGCTATAAGTATTAATGTACATACATATGCATATTTCCTTGATATTGCGTGTTTCACGTGCGCTTCAGGACGACGATAAGTGTTAGAAATAGTTTCCAAGTTGTTCAACTCACACACACACATACATATACATATACACAAATACATTCACACACATGCCACATATTAACAAAGGCGACAATTTAAGTCAGTCAGTCACACATCAGCGATGTATACATATGAACATCTTAGGTATATAGTATATAGGTACATACATACATATATAAGAATATGAATATTATGATGCTATGTTTATGTATATATGTATACTTACCACAGAGTTAAAATTGTGTGTCCAGCGACTGATTGTTTCTTTGGATTTGTCCTGGAAGCGACAATTACAAGAGCGCGCCTTGTTTTGCCATTTGTACACACAAACTAATAAGCGTTCGCATCCTGGCGAGAAGTTGTAATTGAAGTTTGTGAAAGTTCTCATCGCGTTTCAGTACTACTACGTTAGCCTTACAAGGACCATTTTAAGTTACACTTTCTTATATATATCTCAAATCGGACTAATTGCTATCAGCCCGTTAATAGAAAGTAAATAGAAATTGCATTATTTTTGGATTTTAGTTGGTTACGCTGTTACGATATTTGCTAGGATATTATTTATAAAGTATTCCGAATCCGCAGCGTTTGTGCTTTGTGCTTCACGTGCTGACTGTCAAAGCAAATAAAAATAACAAAATTGGAAAGGTGCCTGTATCCTGGCAACATTCATTAAAACACCTTGGACGGCTTAGTAGGATATATGTAGTAGTAACTGTAGCGAAGGCGGCAATAGCAATCCGCAGTCGTTGAACAGCACCGAATTTGGCTATAAGGCACTTGGCCGGCTTTCTTTTGGCTCTTATTAATAACCATTCACATTCTTAGCTTAGCATTAGACAAATGCTAATGGTTGGCAGGAGACATGGAGGAGGGGGGATGCGGAATGGGGGTAGGTAGAACCTATAGGGTTGCTTCAAAAACGAGCGCAATATTTAATAATCCCGTTTGTTTATTGAATCGCAGTCAAAAACTTTTGGCACAGACGGAAACCCAGGCCCCCCTCTAGACTTGTTCGCCGCAAGTTGGTACGCACGTGAATATGAATTTTTTTTGGGGGTGATTGAAGAGGAGGGTGAAGAAGTTTGGGTTGCTGGGTTGCTGTTGGTTGCTGTTTTGGTGCAACTGTAACGGCAACGGTAACACCGGCATGTCTGTCACACCCAGAAACGTGAAATAGCTTCTGTCAATATTCTGTCAATAGTCACATGTTTGATTATCGCTGTGAATTGACTGCCGAACTTGCTACACTATGTGTATATTTATTTATGCCATGGGTTCTTATTGTTGTTGTTGTTATTATTGGGTTTTCTCTTTCATTTGATATTAAATCGATCCCTGTGCACCCCTAAATTATTGCAACAAAGAAATAGTACAAATTAATTATGCAAAAAAAAGGAACTGAGAATATTTGAAATATGATAGACATCTATGTATGTATGCAACTAGCTAGTTACAGATTACCAACTACTAGTAGCCATGGATATTGTGATGCATTTGCATTTACATACCCAAAGTTGATGTATTATTGGGCCTTACCGTTAGGTACTGCACTGGATTATGCTCAAAAGCATACACGTGCTCCTTAACTAACACACACACACATACATAATGCATCCAGACAGTCCATGTAAGGTCAAGTATGTATATACATACATATGTATCTATATGTGTATGCATCTATGTATCTATACATATGTATGTATGTTTGCATTATATGTGTATCTGTAGACAAAGATCTAAAATTGCAAATGCTCAACTTGTACTCTGCTGCGGGCTGTAGCTAACTCTAACTTAACTGAAAACTCTGACTATGGTAACTCGTTGGTGAGTTGCATCTGAGATCAGAGGCAGCCAACACTTTTCTTTAGCCGCTAGCCCCATGTACCATAATTTTCAATAGCTATTCAAACTCTGTGAAGTTCTTGGGGTCACATAACGGATGCAAGGCATTGAAATTGATCCAGGCCATAAAAAATCGCAGATGCAATGCAATTGCAATGCACTAAGGTTTTTTTCTTCAACTTTTATGTTGTTGTTGTTTTTGGCAACCATTAAACCAGATAGTCAGCTGCATTCAAAAGAGCTATACATAGCCCTACTCCTACCATAATCATACGATCTAAGCCAAGTGACCAAACTAGATCGTGTGCAGTAAACATAAGTACAACCACCATGTCCTAGAGAAAGCTTTCATTTATTTTAGTATTGCAAAACAAAAAAAAAAAACCAATTAACCTAAGTTAACAATGCAGAAAAAAAAGTGTTTAATAATGCAGAAAAAAAAAAGTTTAGTAGTAAAAATTTTTAAAAATTGTTAAATAAAGTTCTTTTCAGGATATTTGAATCATTTTTTTTTTGGCCGAAGTCACGTTGCTTAAACCAGGAAGTTTCATTTCGGGTTTTAGTTAATTGTTAAAGCCCAGAAGATACAATTTGTATGTATGGCTTTTTAAAAAATTGAGACCAATAAAAAGTTAAAAAGTTTTAAAATTTTTTTTATTAATTGCTTTTTTAATTATATTTTTTATAGTTTAGCTCTATTTGAATTTTATTACATGTTAATAACTCGAGCTTTATTTATATTGATTATGCCTAATTTATTTTTTAACTTGTCCTTGTCTTCTCATGGAGTCATTCAATTGACTGGTAATAATTTGGCTGGGAATTTTTGCTTTCAGAGATAAAAAGAAAATAATGAAAATGAGAAAAAAATGAAGTTCCTGTGTGCATATAAACAAAATATTTATAAAATATTAAAATTCCTTACGGTTTTTTGTTGCACAGATTAAGTAAAAAAGATCTCAAATTACCATAGTTAATGGTTAATGCTCTCAAGGCTGCTCCCGTACACTGGGGACATCAATCGGCAAGGTGTTAACAAGGACCAGGAAGTGCGAATGTAAGATAACAGGTGCAGGCTATAATATGATATAGCCAAGGTACTACTTTGTATATATTTAGTGTGTATGTATATAGCATCAACTAAACTAAACATAAAAAATGACTTCTCGTATTTGACAAAGAAAGGCAATTAAGTTTGTTCTAGGGAATACTTGTTGTGTTTGTTCATACTACATATAAGCTTCTTATTTCTTTGGCATGCAAATAAATTACGCTCCAGGTTTAGCATAAGAGTGAAATTACGAAATTACGAAATTAAGAGCCACTGTATGGGGCTGCAACAGCTTCTGCTTGAAGCCATTTCCTTGGCCATTAACCGGTTATCTAAGTCAGTGTCAGTGGCAGTGGCAGCAGCAGCAGCGGTTACAATTAGCGGCTATTTGAATTGCCACGCATGAGCCGCTATTAATTACTGAAATGATGGCATCGCAGCCCAAAACGAAGAAAAAGAAGAAGAAAAAAGTTGTTTACAGCTAGTTCACACTTGCTAGTGTGTTGTCTTAGAACTTGAATTAAAACTAGATCGGTTTAACCGTTAAACGGAAGTTGAGATACGCCCCAAAAGAAAGCAATAAATACAATAATTACGCAGTCAAAAACTGGACAAAAGTCAATGATTAAATAGCAAACATTATAAATAACTTTCAGCCTCACTTAGTTTTGTGTTTGTGCGTTTGTGTGTATGTATATGTATATATAAGTATTGGGGATTTCTTTTGGATCGATCGACGACTGATCGAGAATTTCGCACTGCTCTTTATTTTCCCATGACACTGAACGGTGACGCTGACGTCGACGGCGATTGCTACGTTTATGGCCAGTGGTCACAATCACAACTAATGCACAATGTATGGAGCCTCTAAATATCGAATGAAGTCAACGATAAATTCAGCTTGTTGATTAGCTGTTGGGGCAATAAATCCATCGCTTCACACCGCCACAAGTAATTGCCGACAAAGCGTCTTTTGCGTCCATTTGAACGGCAAAGAGCAGGGGCTCGGGCAACGGCTTCGGACTTGGGCTCGAAAGTTAGCCAGTCTGTCCAAATGTCCGTTCGTCCGTCTGACCATCTATCCATATCCATCTCTACCATTTGGCGTTGAGCTGTGCGCTTGGGTATCGACATCTTCGGCTGAGTAAGAATGTTTGCTAGCCAATATTTTATCAAACCTGGCATTTCCTTGTGTACCACCGATTATATTATGGGTCTTGAATGTGACGCTATTGCCTCTGCTGCTATGGCCTGGCCATGTGTATTCATTTATTCGTTTATGTTTATGTTGGCATTGACATCAGTTAACAGAGAGTGTTCACATTGGCAATTTCACAATATCTTAAAGACTGTGAAGAGGACGTTTCAATGTTTCAGTTTCGTTTTTATTACAATTTGTATTTCTAATGGCAGTTTATATGTGATCTAAGTTATCCGAATTTTGGTTAAATATATTTTTTAAACAAAAGCTTTAAAGAAAGATACCACAGAAGAGAGTATCTTGAGCTGTCATTGATCATTGATCATAGAATATCGATAATTAACTTCTTTCTTTCTTTGCCATTAAGAGTATACATGTTTCGTCATTTAAACGAAAACTCTTAATAATATTAAATAGGCACTAGACATAGGCACGGACAACAATAAAAAGTCTTTCATTAGCCAGAAAACGTTTCCATTAACTAATACTATTAAGTATAATAAATAGTATATTAATCTCTTTAGACTCTAGCCGAAGGCCTCAGTAGCCAGTGCAATAAGTCTTGTTAGTTATATATTATAAATATTACATAAAACGTTAATTAATAAAAAGAATAAACAAAATAAAACAAAAGATTAAAAGATTTTATTATACTTTTATTATTTTAGAAGCATTAATTTTTTATGAAAGAAAAACAAAAATAAATATTAAAAATTTTGTTTATTAAAAATAATGTTAAAATGTTTCTAAAAAATACTATTTATTAAATTGATTTAATGATTAAGAATCCCATTTTGATGGGTTTATGTACACCACGTTCTATCATATTCACATTTATTATAAAACCATCTGGTCAACCAGGCGTTCTTTTTTGTCATATTTTTAGTTTCCTCATTAAGATCATAAAAAGTGACATCATGCTAAAAAATTAATTAATTATAAGGTAATTAAAATTCAGAAAAAAACGTGTTAAATTGTCTTACAATTGGCTGAGGAACAATCCGCTTCATGTCGATACGATGCAAATGTTCGTGGTGTGCCTTCTGGAGGAGCTGATATTCTGATCCACTAAGGCATGGCAAACAAAGATTACATTCCTCCTTGTTGCACGACTTATCACAATCGTTTATGGCACATTCATTCAATTCTGTAGCCAAATTCTTATCAGTAGTTATTATTTCAGTGGCTTCTGTGAATCTGCAAAAAATTAAATAGAAAATCGATAAAATAAATATAGGTATATTTTAGAATCTTGTTCTACGCACATTGTTTCACCTGTAGCACTCCAAGGACTTATACCCACCATATTGAATACGCTATACAACAATTGCTTATATAAAAGTGAATTTGGTTTAAAATGTGCTGATGAGAGATTTGGTGACATATTCGCTTCCATAAGCCGAACATTAAGATCCTCATCAATGAAAAGATCGAAACGCATCAAATCAAAGAAATTGTGGGTTTTGTAGGCTCTTAATATATCAGCAATATCTTGTTCTTTAGCCAAAATTGTTGTGCGTATAATGTGTTCTACTTGTGGCCATATTATAGAAGGATCCAGGGATTGATCGCGGACATAAGCTTCAAATGCAGTTCGCATGCTGCCACCAAAACGGTTATAGTACTTTTTTAATGATGGAACTTCCCATGTTGGTAAATAATCATCACCCACGATATACTTGTCCACATCCTCGGGATCAAAGGGATAATATTTGGTAGGGCAATAGCGGAACAAGACATCCCCTGTATATATGTATGCACGCACTGGATTTATGGAGGTAATAACGACATAAACACCGATGTCAAACTTATAGCCATCAACCAGGAACGGTCGTTGGAGAAACTCTTGCACAAATGAATCATTTGGCCAATGGGCAATCTCGCTGGCTGCCCGTATTTTAATATGTCGATGTTGATTGTGTTTCTGAACATACAGTGTTTCCGGATTTTCCTTGGAGTATTCAAGAAAGGCTTCTTTCTCCTCCGGTAGACGAAAAGCACGCGGAAGAAATGGCAAATGCGTAGTGCATAGATCGACTTTATTTGTTAGATAACCACAACCTGGAAAATGGTTAACAACTTGATGGCTTTCAAGATTCTTCAATTTAGAAATACTAGTAAAAGGATAATCATGTGCCCATAGTAGATCCCAGCTATCATTCACTCCAACTCTTTCGTAACCCAATTGGTTAAGACCACTTATCACATGTTCCAGGTGGTCCTCTTCAGGGTTAAATAAAAATATGGCATATTTCGGTGGTTGGGCTTCAAGTTGAGTTTTTGTTAACTGATTGGCATTTTTTGGTTTTGACCAATCTACCAAAATGTTGCTTAGTACGGCGGTAATTACAGTAATCACAAAACATTTCCAAATTGATGGAATTGTATTGGTGCTGACATTTAAGCCAGGCCCACACGGCACAGATTTCACTAACTGAGAAATAAAATTACTAAGTGAAAGTTGAGGGGCTTAAACGATTTTTAAGACTTGGCTTACCATAGATTCTTTCTCCGGTGATTTCAATTCAATTTCATCAGAATTTGAGTCCATATCACATATAATTAATAATTAACAAAAACCAAATAAACTTAATTTAAATTAAACAATATAAAAATAAACTTATGCACAAAAACTCAGGAATGCGAAAGGTAGAAAAATAAATAAACTAAATGCCGTTCACACACTAACGGCAACAAGGCCCCAATTGACACAGCTGTTATAGCTCTTCTTCTTCTTCAACTGTTTCGGGTTGTTGGCGCGCGTTTGAACGTATTCTGCCAGGGCCTCCACATTGGATACCTTATATATATATTTATATTTATTTCTTTATTATTTATTTCTTATTTTTGTGATATGTTTTTGTAGATTGTGGTATCTGCCTATTAGCCATATTAAAAACAACTTAAATTTAATAAATATCATTACATAATAGTATCTCCCATAGATGCCATTTTTAAACCTTTCAAAAACACAACGAACATGTGAACATTAATAATAGACACATTTTGTTAGATATTCATTTGACTTTGTTTATTTTTTATTATCTATCGTTTTTTTTTTAATGGTTAATATCTTTTTTTCTCTGGATTACTCAAAAATTGGTAATTAAAATGTCAAAACGTGAACGTAGCAGACATGAACAAAAGGCAAGGGAAATTTTGGTGTCTCGGTTCAAAAAAATAGTACGAACCATTATCTTTAATTCTTATTGGTTGACTTTAACGGAGGATTATGATAAAATAAAACACACACCGCTTGTTATGCGTCGAAAGCGGACAATTGGAACCCTAACTGCAGCAGTAATTTATTTTAAATCAATTAAATACAAAATTCATAAACTAATTACATTATTTTGTATGCAGGATAAATCTATAATAAGGATGCAGCATCAGAGTCGTACAGTTGCTGATAGAAAACAATTATGCCTTGCATTTGTTAAACTAAAATGTTTTGCCCGATTTCCTCCAGTAAAATTATAAATATTTAACAATAATTAATAATAATTTGTTCTAATTACAGAAAGTATGTGCCCGCTTAGTACCAGTAATTAAGTTTATGTCAATTGCCAGAGGTCGAGTCATAATGGCAAGAGGAGATTTACCATTTGCGCTTTATTTTATTCTTACAGGAGAAGTGCAAATGATTAAAACTTCATATAGTCCAGTAATTAATGGTTAATTGTGATTTATAATAGTTGAAATATTTATTTAGAAAAATTTCTAGTTATATGACAAGGATATTAAAGAGATTGAAAGCATTTTCGGACCTGGGGAATGTATTGGAGATGCAGCAATATTGGAGAAGACTGTTCGTAAACAGACATTTGTAGCATCATGTAAGTTGTTGATATATATATTTAAATATACATAAATATATCTATGTATTTAACTAATTAAAAAAGTGTATTGTAACTTCGATATAAGCAATCATTTTTACTCTTTTTAAATGTAAATTTTATATAATGGAGTATATGGTAAATGTATGGCACTTAAAACTGATAGGAAAATGAGTAAGCTATCTATGTACGTACATTGTACGTTTTATATGTATAGTATTGTATTTACATACATACTTATCAAAATAGGTAGCACGCGATGTATACATACATACATACTTATATATTTATATACAAATAGAAGTATTTTTCGTAAATATGTTTATTCCTCTTTTCTTTTTTTTTTGATTCGCTCGCAAATTGCTGTACCCGCCAATTTAATCAGCAATAAACAACGTTAAGTCCTAATTCGATTCAATCAAAATGTATAACAGACACAGCCATCCCTTGCCCACCAATCCGTGTCTTGTGCCTTATTCCTGCGTGGGCATTCCGTGATTGGGGAGGGGGGCCCAAAAAACTTTGAGTGTATTCATTCAATCAAATATAGGTTGGCCCAAAACAACAGACTCGAGACAGAGTCTCAACTTCGCTTTCACTTCGCCCAGTTGTCGTCGTCGTATATTTTAGTTTTGTTTTTTGTTTCTTTTTTTTTTTGGTGCTTGGTGCTTGGCTCTAGTTATTTCAGTTATTCCCTTTGCTATGAATTCACGCCAATGAGAAATATTGGTGCCAATTGAACGTTTTCCTCTTTTTGGCAACACTTTTTCAGCGCAATGTGAGCTGCTGGTTCTGCTTAAGTATGGACTTCCGATTATTGAACCATATATGAAGAAGCATTGGTTGGAAAAGAAAAGAGCCTTAAAGGCACTCGATTATTTTGATTTTTTCAATGAGGGTCAGGTATGTAAATTAAAATTGAATTAAAAATTTCAATATATATAGGTATATAATTTTTGTATAGATTATTAATGCATGTCGATTTGGTCATATAAGGCAATACAATCCATTGGATAGCATTTATTCCAAGGATCAAGGTTCATTTACAAATGTGCATTTTGTTTTAAGTGGAGAATGCATTATTCTGCAGTATCTCAACTTAAAGGTAATTAAACTTAACTTGTAATTAAATTATTGAATCGGAATCTGCTTTTTCTTTAAGGTGACTAAGAAAAATGGTAAAAAGATGTTTAGTCTTCCCATTTGGAAAAACACTGATAGTAAAATAATGGTAGCCAAAACATCTAGTTATATTATTAGTCAACGTAATACAATTAACAACGAGATGGGTGAGGAAATTAGTAATTTACTAAAATCATCAATCGCATTTGAAGAGCAAAGAACTGAAAAAAGAATGGTAAGTAATTCTATAAAATTTTGTCTGACTTAGTTCAAATGGCGTTGCTTCCATACAATATAATATTTTCTAAATTTAAATTTAAATTTACGTTGAGAATAATTGGTTTAGAATAATAAGAAAATATTTTATTAGGATCGCAAAGAATTAGATCGTTTATGTGGTCTTAATAGATTGTCATCAAAATCAAGTTCATATCGAATAAGAAAAGGAGATACAACGCCAGACAAATATTTCGATGAACATTATGATTATTTGAATTTTACCGATTCAAATGAGTCAGAGGATAAAGTCAAAGGAATGGATAATAATAATAATAATAATATTTTGACCATTTTGGACGAAAAGAAAAGTAGTTCAAATGAATCAGAAGTGTTTACAATCACACCTTCATATAGTAGTAGTTTAAGCACTTCTAATGTAAGTTTTTAATTTTCATTTAAATGAGATCGTTTTTACTTAATCACTAACTAACTTTACTTATTCAAATTTAATTACAGTCGGAAGATGTTGAAAGCCTTGTTGAAGTGACCCCTGAAGTAAGTTTTCTTTTTTAAATAATCTAAAGTAATTTGTTTATTTAAACTATTTCTAAACACAAATTGATAGATGGATGATTATGAAAGTCATTTCGTTGACGTTGGTTCATTAACATTTGGCGGAATATTTGGATTGGGCGAAAAAATGGAAGATCGCGTTATATTGGCACGAACCACTGTACATTGTTTGACACTTCCGAGATATTTTTTATTCGAGAAAGATCAAAATCCTGGTAATATTTGGCAACGTCGTCTATTTTATTTAAATTGTACGATACCATCTAGAGAGAAAGTATTTACGGAATTTCTAAATGCACGTAAATGGAAAGCATTCAAAAAGAAATTCATTTATACAAATATAGATGATAATCCAAAAGATATAAGCAAGAATTATGATATACCCATTATTTGTCGTATTATAGAAAATAGTGATGATGAGGAAAATACATAAAATTTATTAATATGTAAAATAAAAGCACATTCACTAAACAATCTTAAATAAAAAATAATTATTAAAACAATTGATACAAGTTTTGCCTTGGTAAGATCATCATAAAAGAGAAAATAAAGTTAATATATGTAAGTAAGTACAATTGGTTAAACACATTTTTTGCCAATTCTAAAAGAGGCCCTCGCATTCAGTCAGTTGGCCATTCATTAGAATCAACAAGTAATCCCAGCCAAACTGTTGTGGTTCCGTATACATGGCAACACTTGGTCACAAATGTCTCCATGCCGAACAAGTACAACTATTCCTTTTCAGTATTGATCCAACGTTTTTGTTGAATGTTTCGTTATTGTGCAACTTGTTTAAAATGACTGGAACAAATTTACCAAGAGTACCAGAAGGATTAAGGGACTTAATGAAGGTCTTTACAAAAGATGTATTACGTGAGAAACCGGATAATCTCTATGAATATTCTGCCAACTATTTTGATGGCATTGTATCTGAGAAAATACCCCAACCGATGCGTAAATACGAGCCAGCTCAAAATTATGAGACAATATTGAAAAACCGAATTCGTCAGCAAGTGCCCTTATCACTTGTTTTCAATATCATACCCGAAACATTAACTGAATTAATTAAACAGTTTATTAAGGCTGTACTTAAAGAGAATCCCGAAAACATATATATTTTTGCCAAGGAATATTTTCATCAACTATCAATTTCCAAGACAACTCAGAAAAAGTACACAAACTACACGACCTATGAAAAATATCTGGAGGGTAAGGAGAATGTACGATATGCTCCAAAAGTGACTTGTGAGTGTGGTCGTGTCCTAAGTGCTAATAATATCCAAGAGGTATCATTGAATGGACAAAATGGAAAAACAAATGGTTTGATTCTTGATAAAGATAATGGAAACGAACTTAGCCATAATGCTAACTATATAAGGGCAGTTTGTATTATTCAAAGAAATGTTCGACAATATCTTAAACGAAAGAAGGCAAATAAAATTTACAATAGTCATGAGTATATAAATGCGATTTATATAATCCAAAGGCAATTTCGTCGATATTTGGCTAAAAAGCGAATTGTTAAATCGAAATATATTGAAAAGCAAACGTCTAAGAATATAAATCAACATTATGATTCTGCAACATATATGAGAGCCGTCTATGTTATACAAAGGCATTATCGTCTATATAAAAAACGACAGGAAAGACAGAAACGATTAAAAAGTGACAGCGTTTCCCTTTCGGCAGCTGCTTTTATTATACAAAGGACATTTAGAAGGTTAATTCGAGCACGAAGGGCTAAAAAACACACTCCTGCTGCCTTAGATCAAGGCGATGAAACAAATGATAATGCATCGGAGGCTGGTTCATATACATCAGCATCTACAGCCCTTCTATCAACCGAATCGGCCGGTGAACATATTGAATTTGGTGGCAATTATGAGGAATCTGTCCATCAGCAAACAATTAAAGAGGACGAAGAGGTTGAGAACAATTACGTCAATTTTGACGAAAAACATTTTGAAGAACCTATTAAAACTGAAGGCCAATCGATAAACACTAAGATGTGGGGTAAGTATTATTCACCTATAATTGTCAAGTTATAATATAATTGGCAGTTATAAGAATTAGTTTTTTCTTTTGAAAATGATGACTTGAAATAGCAAAGAGTTTCTACAGAAACTAATACATATTCTAAATATTTTCATAATTGTTACTTTTTATCAGATTCATCGATTGAATATACAGGAAATGATGATGATGTTAAAAACAAAGGGGCTAATATTGAAAGGGAAGATATAGAACTTGAAAAGGACTTAGAGAAGTTTGATTACTCTGATATCGCCCCGAATAAGAAGATTAACTCTGAGAATGAAATGAACACTAAAAGTATTCTTTCAGGCAAAGGTGCTTATGATTTAAAAACTGAAAGATCCTCTGATGTACAAGAACCGGAATCATCTGATAATGATTTAAATGCAACTTCTATTGTAACTTTAAATAATTTGAGTAATAAACAATCTACAGCGGACACGGCGAAACATTTAAGTGAAAGCTTTTCCGATAAGGATCTTCAAAAAACTCAAGACTTAAAAGAGAAGAACAATGAAATTAGCAGACAAGCTGAAGGCTCCTTGGATAATAAAGGACCCACAGATGATCCTAAAGAAGGTAGATATTGTAATTATATAAAATGTATATTAAAACGGAACCTTAATTTCTTTTTTTTTCCAAAACGCAGCCAAAATAGAATTACAACGTTTGCAATCTGCACAAAAATCTGAGGAGAATAACAATAATGGTAGGTACTTTTACAACAAGTTCCCAATTTACAAGATTTTAATTAATGTCAATTCTTTTTAGATGAAAAAGAAATCATTGAGCCCACTATTGTGAAGATCGATATTAAAGCCAATGAATCAGCTAATGCTAAAACTGAAAACCAGAAACAGGAAACAAAAGTTGGAGAATCTGTCGAAGAAATACTCGATAAGGCCGAGATATCAGAAAAACCCCTCGAAAAGGAAACAGAGATCGAAAACATTATTGCCAATATACCTAAGGAATCGGAGAATAACAAAAATCAATTGGCAATCGAGAAAATGGAAAATGATGACAAGAAAAATGACATTGAAGTTGAAGGAGGAATAAGAGAAGTCGAAGGATCCGAAAATACTAACGATGAAGAAATGGAAAATAAAAGTGAGAAAAAAGAAAATGAACATGCAACTTCTGATAAAGATATAATCAAAAACATCCAGAAATCCGAAGGTAATAATGTTCAAACCACCATTGAGGAAAGTGAGCAAAAGGTAGATGAATCATCTAGCATGGAACTTACAGAAGAGATCCAGGACAAGAAAATCTCTAAACGGGAAATTGGCGACGTAGAATCGCCTAAAGCTTCAGAGAAAAAGAAACTGTAGAACCAATTACAAAATTGGAAAATGAAAAAATTGATATTACAGGTGATCAACCGGAAAACTTGAAAATAGAAAATGACACAAACAAACAGATTACCGTGGAAAAGGATATCACTGAAATTGGCGCTGATAAAATGGAAATCGAAATCGATGCACTAACTAATGATATTGTTATAAAAAAAGTTGAAGACCCAAATAGCGGGAAATCGGAAAACAAAACTGAAATAACAGAAAGTACAGAACCGGAAATTTTAAAAATAGAAAATGAAATTAAGGAACAAATTACTACGGAAAAGAAGGCCGATGAAATGGGTAGCCAGCAAATAAAAATTGAAATCGATGGTCCATCTGATGATAACATTAAAAATGAAATTAAAGAGCCAAATATTTCGAAATTGGAAAGTAATGATGACCCATTGGAAACTACAGAAATTCAATCGGAAATCAAGAAACGAGAAACTGAAGTTGAAATGCCAACTAAAGCTGATGTGGAGAAAAAGATTGAAGAATCGAAAGATTTACTAATTGAACCGTCTATCGTTAAGGAGGAAATTCACCAAAATGAAGCTACAAAAGTTGGACAGGAAAATGAAGTAAGTCAATCAACAGAAGTTGATAACGATGAATCAACTGCTGTAAAAATGGAAAATATTGTCGAGGAAGCAATACTAGCAAAAATGGCCATTAATAAAATGTCCAATAAAAATGAGAATATTGAAGATAAAATGGATGAAATATTGAATATAAAAAACGAGGCCACAACTGCAAAAATGGAAATGAAGGTCGACGAAAAACCCATCGAGATGGTACAAAAAGATGATGGCATATCAGCAGATATTAAAACCGAAATGGAAGATGCTTCAACAAGTAAGCCCAAAGAGACTTCAGAACCAGAAGTAGTTAACGAAATTATAGAGCAAACTGCTGAAAATATTAAAGGAAATGACGAAATCTTCGTAACTACTGAAAAAGGGGAAAATGATTCAAATGAAGGAAAATTCGTAAAAACAGAAAACGAAAGTATTGAAATTAGCGGGGATAAAAAGGAAAATAAATCAGATGATGAATCTGCTGAACTAAGCATTAATAAAATGGAAAATAAATCTGAGGAAGTACAAAATAAGGACGATGAACCGACGGCCATTGTAAAGATTGAAAGCGATTCAAAGGACCCGAAAAATCAGAAAAATGATGTAAATACACAAAAAATTGAGAAAGTCGATAGTAAAGACAGAGAACACGATATTGAAACCGGCGAACCGATTATTACGAAAGTGCAACGTATAGATATAGATGCTGTATAACTAACGATAAGGCGAAAGGTACAGATATTAAATCTACTAGCTTAGGATCAGAAAGTGAATCTGTTGAGCCTACTCCTATTCAGAGAATTAAGAATACTGACAATGAAGAGGATATTATGGAACTAGTGAATAAAGATGAGGAGGAACAGATCACGCCGATAGTAGAAGAGTCAGATGAAATTGGCAAAGTAAATATAATTGAACAAGAGAGTAACCCCAATGAATCAATTATAAGTATAACAGAAAGCAAGGAGGATGATCCCACAATCGAGCTGGTAGCCGATTTGATCAATAAATTAGATATAAAACAGTCACAAGATGAATTGGATGAGCCTAGTATTAAAAATATTAAAAAAGATGATGCGAATGAACCGATTAACGAGAAAATTAAAAATAAAATGGATGAAGCGGAAGTCATAAAACTGGATGATAAAAATGATCAAAAGATTTCTGTGCGAATAGAAAATGAAAATGATGAAACTCGAAAAGATGAACCAACTGTCGTTGAATCTGAAAGTAATGTGAATGAACCAACCAATGAACCAAGTAATGAACCCATTATAAAGAAAATCGAGCATAATAACGATGAATCATCTACTGGAAAACTGGAAAATAATTGTGAGGAACAAACATATAACGGCAATAAAACATCTGCTGAAAAACTGGAAAACAGTCCAGAAAAACATGAAGACAAAGAGAACAAAATTTTGAAAATGGAAAACAAGTCCGATGATACAATAATGAATAAAATTAAAAATGAAGTGAAAGATATTTTTGGCATTAAAAGTAAGTATATAAAAAAAAATTTTCAAATTATTTGAACTGAGAGTATTTTATATTAATCAAAATATATAGATGAGTCGAATTCTGACAACAAGACAACAGATATTGAGCCAATAATACAATCTGAGGAACATAAAATCTCAAGAGAACTTTCAAAGGAAAAATCAGATATAGTTGTTGATGGAGACAATCATCAGATTGGTAAGGCGCATATTATTTTTGTTGCTTATAAGCTCGATATATAATAAATACACTTTCATATAGAACAATTAAAAGTTATATAAACACTGTCATGTTAGCTACAGGAAATTTTTTTTAAAAAAGATTCTACTTAAACATAAATATACACTAAATGTAAATAACTCGATATCTTTTAGATAAACGAAATGCAGATATTAACGAAAGTTCTGCTAAATCAGAAGAAACTCAAAGTAAGTTTAATATTTATAATTATATGATATTTAATATATATATTTTAATCCCTAGGTCCAGTTGAAACAACAAATGAATCGGCTGCTGCTGAAGCAAAACATGAAGTAAATACTGGTAAGATTAAAAACGGAAATTATATCTAAAAGTTTTTTTTTTTGTTGTTTTTAAATTAGCAGAAAGACTCTTCATTGCTTAAAAGTAATAAATTAATTGGCACCCAAAATTTTACTAACACAACTACTAATGAAATTGATAGCAACACAAAGAAATTGACCAAAGAAAAGCATATTGGCAGCAGTTTAGAATCGGGTCGATTAATACCGACTCCAATTGCCGAACTCCAGCTTAAATCATTTAAGCCACCTGCCGATGCAGCTCCATGGTATCAGCCAGTTGCTGAGTATAATATCTCCGATGAGAATGAAAATAATAAGAATGAGAATAATACCAAAATTCAGGTGGATGAAATCAGATCAAACGATGGAAATGCCACTGAAGAAATTCCAAATCAAATTAGATCATCTAATAATACTCATGAAAGAGTTCCAAAATATTTTACCGGTGATGAAAGTACATCAATTAAAGATCCAAAAGTTAAAAATTCGATAGCATTTTTCATTTCTTTTGATTCGGATGATGAGAAGACAACATTTAAAGTACCCAAAAAGTTTTTAAGAAACTCAAAAGATAGAAAGGAAAAACAAAAAACTGAAACTAAAGTCACAGAAATCGATAATGATGATCAACTTGAGGAAGAAAGTTATCCAGAGATGGAAGATGAATTGGAAATAGAAATTCCAGAAAATGATTTTCAACAATTTGCTGCATCTAAATTACAAACTATACAGGAAGTGAATGAAAGTGATTCAAGTAATGATTTTAGATATGGAAGCCAAACTGTAGAACAGGATATTGAAAAGTCTTCAAAAGAGGGAATAGAAATTGTTGAACCAAGTCCTACAGATTTAAACCAAGAATCCATCCGAAACGGTGATGATCTTAATAATAATAATAAAAGGCATAATGCAGCAGTGATAATACAAAACTGTGTACGATCATTTCTTAAAAATAGATCTGCAAATAAAATTACAAATGATGCAGTATCAAAATTTAGACAAAATATTGCCGCAAAAAAGGATACAAAAGGCTTATAGAGAATTTACAAAAGGCAAGATACAAGAGAAGCCTTCAGAAAACGGTTTAATAAAAGAAAACAAAGAAGAATCTGAAAGGATTAAAGATCATTTGGGTACAGAGATGATGGCAGCTATTATAATTCAAAAGGCATTTAGAAGCTATTGTGAACGAAAGAAATTGGAAAACCATGAAGAAAGTACCCATGGATCAATTACTAGTTCACCGATGACAGCGATACGAAATTTAAGTATTTCCAGTGAGCTAACAAGCTTAGAAAGTACATCAGTTCAGGATGTTGTGATGCCCTCAACAGAGGATTGTGTATCGAATCAAGATATTGACGACTCTGTTGATGGCACCACAACAATTCGGCTAGCTGAGGCAACTATTGATGATGGTATTGATACTGAAACGATTGCAACTGCACGTAATGCTGAATCCACCAATGGCACGCCAGTAGATAGAGAGCATGGCTTGCTTCTTGAATCAAAATTTGTTCCAGATACTAGCAATTCTATAATTGATCAAAATCAAATCAAACGTTCATTTGAACAAGATAATGCTGTTGTTTCCAATGATTTAGCCATTTCAACAGATGATGCTGTATTTGGCTTAGTAGAAGATCCAAACAATCTTTCTTTTGGACATTCGGCTAGTTCAATTCAGGGTAAGTTTTCAGTTACTGCTGAGATGCATACATATATACATATATACCTACCTAATTGTCTTATTTCATAGGAACTGCTGCTATCAGAAAAATAGTTAATGAATTTCTTATCAATGAGATTCAATATTCTGCCCGAGATCAGAATCTATGTGAAGTTCAGGAGGAACCATGCATAAGAAAAACTGCATCAATTACTAGTCTATGTGAGGGATTAAATGATGGCAATAAAACTCCCGATACTAAGAATAAGAAAAATGAATCCTCTGATGGTGAAGTTATAGAGCGACAGCTGACACACGAAGAATCAATAGATTTGGATACATTGGCCACAGATACATTGGATAAGGCCACATTAAAGCTAATGAAGCCAGAACAAACAATTGAAAAGATGTCACAACGACAAGTTTCAGAGTCTCTAGATAAAGGTGGATTGCCCACTGAAGCAAGTTTTGAAGAGCCAATCATAAAGTCAATGGGATCTCTACAAGAACAAACAAATACCGATATTGAGGATGGAGATTTAATAATATATAATCGTCTACAACGTGAGGATACCCGTGAAAGCTCTGCCCAGAGTGAATCCGTAGTATTTGGCGAAACCAATGACGAGGAAGTAGAAAATACTAATAAGATGGATGGAGAAAATAATCGAGTTCAATTTACTCGACACTATACAATTGCTGGCGATGATCCAAGGAGAATGTTTAAATCAGTTACCATTGATGATACAGTCAGATATATGGAAAATGGAGAAGCCGATTATGATGCTGCCCCATTACTTGATGCCACAAATAGTTTTTGCTTAGATGATGAAACATCGGAAACTATTCGTAAAAAAATTATGGCATATTCATTTTCAGAAACTGACTCTGACTACTTTGATCCGAATAAAGTGATCACAGATGACTCTTTCATTGATACGGCAATGGCCGATGATATGGGTACATCTACTGAAACCGAATCAACAATTGTATCGGCGGCTACAAAAATACAAGCTGGAGCCCGGGGATTTCTAACCAGACGTAGATTACGTCGTGCCAGTGCTGGTACCAAATCCTCAACTCAAGACACCAAGGCATCCTTTGGCAATGATGCAATCAGCGAGTCCTTGGAACGATTTATTGAAGAAGAAGCTGCTAAAAAAATACAATCAGCTTATCGTTTTCATGTAAGAAAACAAAAGCGTCGTCAAAACAAATTGGAAATGTCAAGTTTGGAAAGTAGTTTAGCTGCCAGGCGGCAAAAGTTGCAACGGGGTGATGCCCTAAGGAATGATTCAACACCAGACGATGATAATAGTGCTAGGACCAGCATCTCCACAACAAATACTGGACCTCAAATCGAAAAGCTTAGGAAAAAACATCGATCCGAAACAGCAGGTAATTTTAATACTATTTCTTAAAATAAAGCTATAAGTAAGTAATCATTTTAATTGTTTCATTTCGTTTTAAATTCGAGCTCTATTAATAGGAAATTGTTAGAGTAAACATGAATAATTTTAATTTAATTTAATACTTTTGCTTTTGGATTATCTTAAAATAGAAAAATATATACTACTTAAATGTAGCATGAAAGTATTTAAAATACTAATATTCGAATATTAGAAAAAAAAAGATTTCATATTTATATATACTAAAGTTTACTTTTTTTAGTAACTTAAAAGGGTTGTAAATCACTTTTAAATCTGTCAAATAAATTTGGTAATTTAATTAAATTATTTTTTCTTATTTATTTATTTTCCATTTCTGTCAACAGCGGAACAAAGGAAGGCTATAACTAGTGTGGAGTTTAAGTGGCCTGTATTAAGGCAAAATTCGATGCCAGTTCAAATTGATTGTGAGGTTCTTCGGGTAATACCAAAACATATGCGAAAGCGCATTAAAAGTGCAGAAGGGCAAAAGAAAAAGCGAAAATAATTCATAAATTTAAGTAAAAGAATGCAACATTCAATTTCATTAACAATAAAAGGCCTTTTAATTGTTATATTATTAAAATTTTAATTGAAATATTCTTTATAAAATAAATGAATGCTTAATTAGAACAAATTATACTTTTATTATTCCAAACAAAAAAAAAAAAAAAAAAATTTAAAATGAAGCTCATCAGCAGATTCCTTTTTTCTGGTTAAATTTTTTGATTTATCAAATTCCCCTATTAATAAATTCTACTAATTATGGGAATAAAGTTTTACAAATCTAAATATTTAAAGCAATAAAAACCATGTCTGGACTCATCGGTAGTTCTAAACAATATATATATATATATATATATAAATGAGAATATACAATACGAGAGTTTATGTGGCTAAGAATAATAAATAAAAGAACATAGTGAAGGTAAGAAACATTTCAGTTTTCCTAAATTCAAATAAAAAGAAAATATACAATAAACTTTCTAACTGGGAGAATAGTATAAAAAAGTTAAAATATCTCTATTTTTAAAACTAGAAAGAACGTGTGGCTATAATAATTTGGATCTAGCAATACCGACTGCAATATATCATATAATCTATATACTTTCAATAACCAATTTATGATTTTTAGTTTGTCAGATGTATGTATGTATGTTTGGTATCTTAATTTTAATGCATTTGATTTAAACAATATTAAACAGTGGTCTATCAAAATGTTGAAATGAATGTCCCAAATTCTATACTGTTGCCCACTGTAGCGATTGCTGTGTTCTCATCATATAAATTGTAACTTATTAAGCCAAATATAGACCGCAATGTGTGTACATCTATCTATGTATCTGTATACATATATGTAAGTATGTATTTCTGTTTATGTATGTACATAAAAGTACAATTGGATGCATTAAATGAGCACAAGCACATAATATAAAAGTTGTTCCTTTCCATCATTAGTTCAAATTGTTTACATTATGCAATTCGGTAAAAGTTTAATTTCAGTTGGTTGTGTTTTTTATACCCTGTACCCATAGGGTTCAAGGGTATATTAAAGTCGCTAAAATGTATGTAACAGGCAGAAGGAAAATTTTCCGACCCCATAAAGTATATATATTCTTGATCAGAATCAACAGCCGAGTCGATATAGCCATGTCCGCTGTCCGTCTCCGTCTGTCCGCGTCCGTCCGTCTGTCCGTCCGATGAACACCAGATCTCAGAGACTATAAGAGCAAGTAACCAAACTGGTGTCAACATCCGTCTAGTGTGTACGCTGATCAAGTTTGTTTCAAATTTTGCCACGCCCACTTCCGCCCCGCAAATTAGAAAAACATATCTAGAGTTGTATTAAAGCTACGTATTTATTTTTGTTAGACTCAATTATATAGCCAATATGTACCATCGACCAAATTTGGTCGAAATCGGTCAATAAATATCGGAGATAATACGTATATATGTTTTGTACGAAATTCTATGGGCAGCGGCAGCGAAAGTGTGAGCGAGATAGCATGCGCATGTTGCTTTATACCGAATGACGCATGTTTCGTTCACAGTTATGAGTGAGCGAGAAAGCATGAATTTGGTGTTTCGGCTTCAGGAGAATTTTGTAAAATAATTTATATTCAATTAATGGGGATTTGGATGGAGTTTGAGTTTATAAAATACATATATCTCTTATTGGTACAGGGTATACTCCAAGTCGGCAGGGACGACTTGCTTACTTCATTTATTATTATTTCTCCGTCCACTATAATCTAAGTTTATATATGTATATGCATGTATTTACATTTGTATTGGATATATATATATATGTATCTATGTGCTTATGATTTAATTAGAAATATATGCATCGGTGTTTTCAGGATTGTTTTAACTCTTTGCGAGCCTTAAAACCGCGAAATCCTGCCTGAATTTTTACAGCCGCATCTGTGGCAATTTTTTGCTTCTTTCGCACAAGAAATCCACGAAATCCCGCCTGAATTTTTGTCGCACAACGATCTGCCTCTGATGTCTCAGCATCATCCACGTTGGCCACCCTTGGGGCCTGTTGCCGATCTTCAGTTGCCGTTGATTTCTGTTGATTCTCCATTAGGGTGTTGCCGTGTAGGCGTTGATGTCGTCTGTTGTGTTGATTTGAGTGACGATGACTTAGATAACCGTTGCTATTGGGCTTAGTCTGACGATAGAGTTGTTTCCGAACGCGATATCCTCGAAATCCAGCTTGTATCTTAATGGCGGCACTTTCTTCGGACTGTAAGGACGAGGCTGATTCCGGTGAGCTCGGGTAAATGTACATGATCTTCAAAAATGTGCTTTAATTAGATTTAGTTATGCACGTGTTACATCTGCCAAACGAACAAAATTCAACGTTTTGAGGGGGGTGGTTCTGTTTTATATCTATTATTTTTCTAATCACTTTTTTCTTCAATTATGATTATTAATTTTAATTGTTAATTATTTTTGCCTTCAATGTGAACTTGCTTGCTCGACGTCTAGAAACGAACTGATGTGCAACAGGCTCGGTCTTGCCAGCTGTGGACTGAACATTTTCATTTTATTTCCATTCACAAAACAAAGACCTCCACTCAGCATTATTGTTCGGCCCACAGAAACATTTGGTCCATGTATCGTACTCACATATGAATATGTATCTATACGTATATATATATATACACATATATCTGTATATATGGATTTGTATATTTTGTAAGTGTCTATGCCACACACATGGTGTGTATGTATTCGTATCTACACATACATATGTATACCTATCATTGAAAATGGAAAATAGGCAGCGGATATTCATGACGTTAATGACGTTCAAATTGAAAAAAGGAAACATTTTGAATGAAGCCATGCGAATAAGCAAGTACCCTATCATTAAAGTATAATGATATTAATTTTAATAAGGATTATGGAACAAAACTAAAATTTTAAGCCTAACCATAGGAAAAGGAAATTTTGCAATCACAAACATGTATATTTTAATGTAAAAGCCGTTACATTATTGTTGGTTGTCTTTGAAAATGAGTACAACTCGTTCTAACAATATATTAGCAGGCCAAAACTAATTATCTATAAGATACACTAAACTTCTCGAACATATTTTAAATGACATAAGCAAAATATCACTTACATAATACTTTATATACGGCAAATACGGTAAATTTCAGAAAAGAGTATTATAAAAATACTCACAAATGTATTTTCTCTGTATGTATTGCATGTATGAGTATTATTTCAATTATTCTCCTCTCCCCCACACACAAGCTGTGGACGTTGAAATCATTGTTTATACATACATATGTACATATATACATGTAGATATTTATGTACATATATATTGTATTGGGGCTTACGTTGTGGCCACCGGTCAGGTAATGGCGTAAATTGATTTAGGTGAAAGGATCATCAGCAAACATGCCGAATGAAATGGCTGCGATTGCATTCCTGCTGTAACTCATATGTAAATAAAACTCGGGTGCATCGTTCTTTTAATTGAATGTTTTTACATACATACAGTACGTATGGTATAACATGTACATATGTTCTTAGTAAAGTGTTTCAAAACATATTTTTGTTTATAGTCTAGTATAAATTTCAATTAAGCTGCCATTGTTTAGGCTTTCAATTGAAATCAAACTGGCTGCCTGTTACGACAACTGTCAACAACTTTTGCAGTTTGCAATTGCATTTAGTCTATAGTATCAATGATAAATTAATTGAATTTACTTTTAAAATGAAAATCGATTCAAGCCCACACAATGACCTATGACTTTTGAAATGTCAGAGTAGAATTATAAACAAAAGTAAAATACATTCGAACTGTATAAATAGTATTTAAAATAGAAATGTGTCTAAACTGATAGCCTAAAATTGAAAGACTTATACTATATGCAAATGAAATGAACGGAAAAACTTTGTACCGAAGTTTAAAGGGCATTGGGGAAAATTATTTTAAGTTTGGTATTTCTCAATTATGTATATAGATATTTATAAATATTTACTTAAACAAGCGGCTTATTCAACTGTTTTCCTGTCGCTTGCTTTATTTGAAAGTAAATTAAAGCATTCTAAACAAGGCGTATTTTTTCAATTCATTTAACATTCGCCGACATTATTTGATTGATGCAATAAATTGTGGTACGCCTTGACGTCATTCGGCAGGCATATTGGATGTTCATAGACACGCACGTACATAAGTACATACATATTTGTATGTATGTCTTAACATAAATCTATCTATTTCTCATGGTAAACAACAGCGCCAAATAACGCACAAATTTTTTAAGCTTGTCCTTGCTTTAGACAGCTCTGGAAAATTTATTTTTTATAAGTAATTAAAAATATCTTCAATATATAAATATATTTAGCAATAAATTAAACAATTGACATTTCTAAGTAATATTTATTTGAAATTTACGAATTTTTTCAACCATGAGATATTTGTATATTTTCTTCCGTATATTTCAAATTTTTGAAAGATTTTTGCAAAAATACATACATACAACCATGGAAATGGCAAAAACGTACGTAATTTGTGAAACATATGCATATATGCATATACTAATTGTACAAAAGGAAGTAATAAACGTTCTCAAACAGAAGAAAAAATATTTAAAAAAGAATTTGGCTTACAGCCAATGGGAGGAATATGATTGGTTTTTGTGATCTGTTCGAATGACGTATACAAACGTATGTACCGCACGTATGTATGTATGTATGTACAAATGACGCCTGGGAACGTGCTAGCAGATTCGAGGATTGTCTACATTCGGAAATATATTTTTTAAGACCCAGACTGACCCAGACTATATACAAATAGTTAGCAATTTATATAGTGGAAACTGAAAATTATAGTTGATATTTATTATATACAAATATCATTAACTATCTCTCAATGTAGCCCAGTTAATATTTCCGTTATGGTGTGCAGCACATTAGTTTAACGTAACTAACAGATATTAATTCCAATTTATTAGCAAAGGATACAAAATTTTATTTCATAATTTAAATTTATTATTATTTTAAATGGTGTTTTTTATTTTCATAATCAAAATACAATGATAGAGCAATTTTACTTACAAATAATTATTAATTGAAGAAGAAAACATTCTATAACTTGTTAAATGATTATTGAATGAATTATCAAGAAAATAATTAAATGTAAAAGATTTAGCAAATGCGATATAACATTTTGCGTTGCATCCTGTGCTGCAGTTCTCCTCGTCGGATCATTGTGTGAATGACCTTCATCACAGTCCGCTCCTCATACTTTTGTCGTAAAAAGTCCTAAATGGGGAAAAAGGATAAAACTAAAGTTCCAAAGACGACACAATTGATTAATAGATTTACCTGTAATATATTTTGTTCTGATACTTGAGAACCGATGGCAAAGCGCCGCTTTAATTGTTTCTCTATACGATTTAAAGTTTCCTGATCCTCCTCTGTGGTAAAACCCTCGGCTCCAGCCAAACTGCCCGTCATGGCGGCATCAAGAGTAGATACTTGGAATAGACGTAATGCTTCGTTCACATGCTCATCGGTGGCGAATGGAAGCAAACGCATTTTTGCTAAAGATTCTGAAATGCGAATCACGGCCTCCAGCTGACGAACTGTAATGGGAATGCTGAGACGTTTGTCCGCGTTCCTCTCCTGCTGACCAGCACCGCTTCTCATTAAAACATAGCGACTCTTTAGCTTCTCTCCTGCAGCCTCGCTTAGTCGTGGCCCGCAATGTGTGCGACAATAATGAATATACTTTTTGAATGTGGCCAAGGAGATTTCACCCTCAGCTGGTTCGGTTGGAGCCGATTTATTCGAACTAAGATGCACATTGATGATATGTTTGGCCAATGTAATGTCGCGCGCCTCATCATGGACATCTTTAACGATGAAAATCATGTCAAATCGAGACAAGATCGTTGGCATAAAATCAATATTCTCTTCGCCCTTGGTATCGTCCCAACGACCGAAAATGGAATTGGCAGCCGCAAGTACGGAACAACGCGAGTTTAAGGTGGTTGTAATACCAGCCTTGGCAATTGATATGGTTTGCTGTTCCATGGCCTCATGGATGGCCACACGATCATCTTCACGCATTTTATCGAATTCATCTATGCAAACAACGCCACCATCGGCCAACACCATAGCTCCTCCTTCCATGACAAAGTTACGCTATTTAAAATAAATTTTTTAATGAAATTTATGGAAATATTAAATATGTTTATAGAGGATAATTACCGTATGGGGATCCTTCATAACAGATGCTGTAAGACCAGCAGCACTAGAACCCTTGCCAGAAGTATAAACGCCAATTGGAGCCACTTTTTCCACAAACTTAAGCAACTGAGATTTAGCAGTTCCTGGATCGCCCAGGAGCAAGACATTGATATCACCACGTCGGCACAGTCCGTCGGGTAAACGTTTCCGTGAGCCACCAAACATCATGCAAGTGATGGCCTTCTTTATATCATTTGAACCAAATATGCTGGGAGCCAGTGACTTTGACAAACGTTCGTATATGTCACTGGAAGCGGCCATACGTCTGAAATTATCTTCTTCATCGGTAGTTATATTGCTGTAGCGGGATATTGCTCCAGCACCTTCCGTGTCTACAGTTATGCCCACCACTCGCATATATGGTGCTCTAACACCGACAACAGCTTTCTCGCGACCATCTTGACGGGAGGGTTTTCCCACTTTACGAATTGAGTATATGCCTTGGATAAGCACTCGATTTCCGGGAACAACACGCTCGCATAGGGAACGATCGCAGAACAATTGCAAATGCCGAGGAATCTCACCCTGCGGCACAAAATCTGGCAGCTCCTGCAATTTGAGCGTTTGAAAGTCCACACACTTGCATTTGTCTGGCATAATAAAGAATGGATCCAAAGGACATTTAGGACGACCAGCCTGCTCCGTGGTGCATTTGCGTGGAAGTGCATAGCCCTCCAGGCCGGGATTAACCCTCAAATTCGGAATAACTGTGCTGCATGAGCGACACATAATCGACATTCGTGTGGCCTTGGCCCGAATACCCGATGCCGCCACAATTATACCGGCAATTTTCACCAAACGTGACACACTGTCAGATTTTAATTCACGGACATTTGTTGGATTTGCACTAGAAGAGAGGAGTATCTGTATGTCGTTCATATGCTCCTCGTGCTCAGGACGAGGTGCTGTTATTTCATCAGCCACCTCGCGGGCAGCTTCTTCAAAAATCTGCAAATGCTCTGTCGGCTGCTTATTCAGCTTATCGGCCAGTGCCTCATCGAAGCCCACCAAGTCCTCCATCTCAATTTCAAGGAAGTATCGTCCATTGAGATAGTTGCGCTTTAGCGTATCCCTGCAAGATCAGACACACACTTAATTAGGATAGTTTTTTAATCCAAATGGAGTGAAGCTCACCTGTATTTGTAATAGAAATTGTCTTCGTTGAAAGTTCGGATGAATTCTTTGTACTTCTTCTTTACGGCCTGCAAGTTAATCTGAGCACCATCCGGTTGATGGTCGTTTCCAAAGTTATCAGAGAAAAATACGCCGGCGTCATCAAAGCCTTCCATTATTTATCAGTTTTTTTTAAGTCTCGTAAATGTTAAAACAATAAATATTAGACGACTATCTGACGCTAAGTGCTTATGGCAATGTATGCAGATTTTGCCGCCAAAATTAAAGTGTGACCGTTTAAGTATACCAAACAAATCCAACGAAAATCAGTCAGTAGCCCTTAGGACTTTAATTATTTATATGTGAAATAAAATAAATGTCAGAAATATATCAGCCTCATCCGTGTTTTTTAAATCATTAGTGTTTTAAATATAGTCTCTGAGCAACGAGTTATTGGCTACTAACTTCCTGATACTTGCTGCTCTAATAATGTACTTTACAACACTGAAGCACGTTTCGCGTGTTCATCTTAATTGGTATTTTTAATCGGTATATGCATTGGTGGGTCACACTGTCCGCGTGTTTGGGAGGGAAAAGCAGGCAGACGCAGACCAGGAATTTCGACGACTATTCGATCGCTGCCATATTTTTCATATTATACAGACAAAGCTAAAACTGATATAATGGTAAGAAGATACTTTCAGCTTGTGGTCAATATAACCACATCCTGTTTTGCAGTCTAACATAGATATATCAATGGAATCATGTACTGAGGATGCTTCCGGTGTCGCTGCCGGTCACCCACCCAACGTGAACAATGTGCTAAAGAAGTTAACGCATACAGGCGCCGGAGTAGGTGCTGGATCTGCAGCATCTCCACGCACCGATGGTGCAGGCTCCAATGCAGATGAAATGACGTCGAGAGATTATTACTTTGACTCTTATGCACATTTTGGTATTCACGAGGAGATGCTTAAGGACGAGGTGCGAACCGTCACTTATCGAAACGCAATGTATCACAATAAGCATTTGTTTCAGGGCAAGGTAAGACACACAGGGAGAATCAGTTTTGAAATTGAGTGTTTTTCAAAGGCAATATCTTTTGTTTTAGACTGTCTTGGATGTTGGTTGTGGGACTGGAATACTTTCCATGTTTGCCGCCAAAGCCGGCGCAGCAAAAGTTTTTGCCGTCGATTGTTCAAACATTATTGAGTTCGCTCGTCAAGTAGTCAAAGATAATAATTTGGAAAATGTGATTCAGGTCGTAAAGGGAAAGATTGAAGAAGTCGAATTGCCCAATGGAATTGAGAAAGTCGACATCATAATTTCAGAGTGGATGGGGTATGTTTTGAAACATTTCCACAATTGATGTACCTATTACCTTGTGTTATTAATTTTAGATATTGTCTATTCTACGAGTCCATGCTGGATACCGTCTTGTATGCGCGAGACAAATGGCTCAAGCCTAATGGAATGATGTTCCCAGATAGAGGAACACTGTATATCACTTCCATTGAAGATAGGCAATATAAGGACGAAAAAATCAATTGGTGGGATGATGTCTATGGCTTTGACATGAGTTGCATACGCAAAGTGGCTGTCACTGAGCCACTCGTTGATGTTGTGGATCCAAAGCAGGTTGTTTCCACAGCTTGTATGGTAAAGGAGGTTGACCTGTACACAGTCCAGAAGTCCGATCTAAATTTTTCGTCCAAATTTAATCTGACCATTAAGCGTAATGACTTTGTTCAAGCATTGGTCACATATTTTAATATTGAATTTACGAAATGTCACAAACGACTTGGCTTCAGTACGTCCCCCGATTCGACATATACGCACTGGAAGCAGACGGTATTTTATTTAGATGACCATTTGACTGCCAAAAAGAATGAAGAAATAACAGGAACTTTCCAAATGAAACCCAATGAGCGTAATAATCGAGATTTGGATTTTGTAATTGATATAAGTTTCAAAGGCGAGCTATCCGATGTTCATGAAACAAACACATACCGTATGCGTTAGGTGGCTATGAGCCTTCTTTAAACTGAAGAACATATTTGACTTAGATATAAGGTATATTCCAGTGCGAAATTGTGCAACGAATTTGTGTTGCGTTTTTTACTAAGTTTAAAGTGTACCTTTTGTTAGTATACATAATAATATTTTTACACTTGTGCGCCTGTTTAAATTATTATTCGAGAACACTTCTAGGAATATATTGTACAGTAGCTCGACAAATCTCACATAATAAAATGTGCGTCAAGCACATCATCTTGCTGGAAATAATAACGATTCTTCTCTAAAAACAAAAAACAACTATTGGACTACATAATTTAATTTGCAAAACAGAATCTTTGTAATTTAAATATTATAATTAAAAGGCGTAAATCCTGTTCTGTTGAATATGCATTGTAATTTTAGAAATGATGATTTCATTGATTGTTGTATTGTTGCTGTTAAAAGTAGTTTATTTTTTTTTGGAAATTGTATTATTTCATTCGGTTTATAACTATTTAAGTTCCATGAATCCGAATCCTCTAGATTGTCATCAAAATCAAGTCTCATTGTGAATATAAGGATTGTTTTTTTTTTTTTTTTTTATTCATCTACGAGGAATTTTCAGTTAAAACGTTTACCGTTGTATGATATAATATATATCGGACACGTATGAAACCAATATTCATGAACTATGGAAAAACTCATTGGGGAGCGGGGGGGAGGGCTTCTTTTTTAAGAGGGGAAAAAACCTTATATTAAAATTGTTGATGGTACACAAATCATCCATTTTGTGATCATTGTGATCCAACTAATGCCGATCGCGAGAATCCGAGTGGCTGCGTCGATCCCGAGAGAAACTGCGACTGCGAGGCGTTCGAGAACGGCGTGGGGAACGAGATCTGAAAATAAATTATTTGTAGATAGATAAGGACATAATAGATTAAATTGTGGTATTGTAAATCTTAACAGAAGGTAACCTAATATAATAAGCAACGATATCTATTAGCGGCTGCCAAACGGAATATGTAGTATGTATACAAAATGTTTAACTAAATACCATAATACAGTGTACGTTTAGATGTGGAAGTTCTGTAGGCACCACCTGGATAGCGCATTCTGGTGACTTGTTGATTGCTGAACTGAGCTGAGCTGAGCAGAGCAGAGCAGGGTAGAGAAGTGAAGTTGGTTGGGAGATCGCACTAGGTTGTGGAAAGGAGGTCAGGTTGTACTTGTTGTAGATGTAGCTGTCCCAATTCGGCTGACGTTGAGAATGATGATTTGTTGATGATGTTAAATGGTACAGTTCAGCGGAATAATCCAAATTATATAATATTATTAAAGCAAATAAAAAAAAAATCATAAACAAAACTGACATAACTGGGGAATATAAGGCGAATACAAACAAGCAACATCATTACCTATTTTAATCTACATATGTATGTGTATATATATATGCAAAGTTCCTCGTCGAAATATATACTTTTATACCTTTCGTGTTGAACCCGTTTTTTTTTTCTTTGGCGTAAAACGGAATTCCAATGCGATTAATACGCACTCAAGATGGCATTTTCATGCAGAGGCATTAATTAAATAAGTTTTTTTTTTAAAACCAAATTTTTTTGTTGATGGTTTAAATATTTTTGGGGAAAAATTATTGATCATGCTGAATATATACATATTGTTTTTACGCTGTTTGTGGATTGGTGTGATATGTGATTGTTGCGTTGTGTGCGGTGATGATGATGGGGATTGCATTGCCGGTTCACTGATTAGCAATTCTAAACGAAACATCTGGAGTGCCGGGGTGCAGAGGAGCATTGTTATTAGTTGTTTTATAGTTGAAAAACTTGCTGTTAACCCTGCTGATGGCTTTGGCTGTGCAGATTGCGACGGAGGAGGAGCAGTAGCTGTGAATCGTGAAGATGTTGCTGTTGTTGTTGTTGTTGTTCTTGTTGTAGAAGGAAGAGGTAGCAGTAGAGTAGTAGTAGTAGTAGAAGTTCTGTAAAAATGTCGATAACTCTCGTTTAACAAGAACACAACGTTTATACGAAAAATATCTAAGCCTCTGATTGATTGTACGCGTTGATTTGTATTTTACTTTTTTCTTTTAACAAACTAATAGCAAGACTAATCGAATAGTTCATTAAAATTCATTAATAAAACTTTGTTTTCTTTTTGGCCATGGCAAATTAAAACATCTTAGCAATCCAGTCTCTTAAATTTTTAATAATCTTTTTTGTTAACAATTACCTGTGTCGTCCAGCTCCGCTACGATTGCCACTACCATCCGGAGCACCACGGCGGCTTCGCTCGCGTGATCTTCCCGAAGACATTTCCACACGAATACGTGTACCGCAACACCTGTAAACAACGAAAAATTATGGTTTCAATTACATATTGTCAAAAATTAGGCAATATTAGACAAATAGAAGTGTCTTTAGTTTAATAATTACTAGGTAAATCAATTCAATATAATATTATAATTACTAATTCAAATTAACCAAAAGATACAAATGCAAATATGGCGCTCAATATGGGCAAAAAAAAGGCACGTTGCATTGTGTAGGGTATCTTACATCATTATGCATATTTTATACTGTTTACGCACCTGGTACCGTCAAGGGCGCGAGATGCATCCTCCGCGTCACGCCTGTCCTCGAACTCAACGAATGCAAAACCAGGAGGATTACGGGCCACCCACACGTTTCGCAATGGTCCATATTTGCTAAAAGCATTTTCTATCTCATATTTTGATGCTGAGGATCCCAAGTTCCCGACATACACTTTGCATTGCAAGTCCCACTCACGGTACCTTGGCATGATTGGTGATTTCTGCAGGTGGCAGCATATAAATTGGGTATTTAAGTTAACAGAGTACATACAATTGATAATGGTGTATTTCGCGCCTTATAATGGCCTTTAATAATTCCTTACCAATGAGTTAAATCTAGTAATTTATAATATAACTTGGCTATTTAAAATACAGCCAATTATTTAACAAAAAATTTCTGCTTTCCGATTTAATAGTAGAGATGGAAGAAACATCGGTGGCACTATCGAGTTTCGTCTTATCGATAGTTGATATCGATGTAGGTATTGCACCTTTTCTATTTCGAAATGTAAGTAAGAACTTTTACTGCAGCAAGAATAAAAAAAAATTAATGAGTTTCTTAAATATTGTAATATCATATCTGTAGAAATATAACAATTAATGTTTCATCAATTATTTGACTAAAAACATTAATCATCGATATTTCTCCGCCTATTTTTAATGTCATGGCGATAACGCGCAAATACCAAAATTCTTTTGTATTTTCAACAATCTAGTATCTTGGTGTATTTTATTTTGAGATTCTTGTGTTGGCCAATATCGGTCTGCTTGGTCGTATTTTATAACAAAAGGCATAACCTTTTTTGTGGAAATTATTAATTAAAAAAATAGTAATAAAATGCGGCTGACAAACAAATTGTACGCCCAACATATAGGCTGGCATTTTAAGAAGCATTGGCTGGTACAAGGAAGACGAGTGCCTCGTGAAACAGGTGCCGCTGCAGAGCTATTGAAATTGGGAGTGCAAGTAAAATCTCCAGAAGAGATAGTGGAACCTAAACCCAAACGAGAAGTGTGAGCATTTTAAAATATCCATCTGTTGAATACTAATTGAAACAATATATTGTTTATACAGGGTTAATATTGTCGGGACGGCATTAAGACCAATTCTAGAGGATCACACTCATCCCAATTGGCATTCCCAAGCCTGTCGCTTGTACGCCGACAGCAATGTGTTGCTGGGTGGTTTCCCTCAGGCTCAGGTGCTTACGAACTCAATAGAGATCCAAAGTTTTCCTCAGCATATCGACGATGCCATAAAAAACCAACAGTTGCCCAGTGTGCTTGATAAAAACGTCCGACATGCTATTTTGGCATCGCACGTCCTCGACGCGGAGCAAGTGAAATTGCCCAAAGTTAAACTAGTCGAACGACCGGCTTTTAATCTACCACGATCTTATGGGATATCCCATGAAAGACGCAGGTAAAACTGCAATTAACCGTCAATATTTGGCTACTAGTTAACTTCTGCTTTATGTTTTTAGTCGACTTTTGTTAAACAAATTACTATTTGAAATCGAGAAATTAGCTGGTCGTTCTGTCGCTGTACGGCGCAAGCTGGTCGACAATGCTGGCTTTAAAACTTCGATAAGCAAAGACGGTGAAATACTTAGATTTGACACCACAGCAGATAAACTGATTTGCTCCACACGTGCCTTAAGTACTATCAAGGGCAAATTTGAGGGAGATCTACCGGATCTTTATCCCATGAAATTCACAATTTCGATACCAAAATGTCATATTTACACGGAGGACAATTTCTACCGTAAGTAGCCCATTTATATCAATTATGAATATTTAAATATATATTCCTCTGATTTTAGCATTCCGGCCAGATGTAAATTGTTCACATCCTCACACAGTTTTTGCGTATTTTAATAAGAACTTTACCAAAAATTTGCATGGCTCCGAAGTCACACCAACTCAATTTCAAGCCAGAACTTTAATCAAGGCTTTTGCTGTTGCTGTAGCACGTGCCAAACAATTGCCCGGTAATACCACGGGTGGCCAACTTTCTAGACCCATTGTTGTGCAATCCATTCAGACCGATGGACGCATCTTTCACTTTGGCATTTTCCAGCTAAATACGCTTGATCTGAACTCTAACAATGCTACGAAAAATTTTTGGTTCCATAGACAGAGCGTTGAATTGTTTTCGGAGTGTGGCTACCAAGCAGGCAGACCACATTTAGAAGGTTACAATGGTGACACAATTCGCATTTTAAATGCATTTTATAATAATTCTTAATAGCTATCAGATATGAATAAAGTTAGTTTTTTTCCCAAAAATTATAATATTGTCTTGTATTAAAATAGATTTGGAATAAATAAAAAAAAATGTTGGAACTTAGATCTATTGCCAGCGGAATTTAAATTAATTAGATATGGATTGCAATAATCATTTTATAAAAAAGGCAATAATGGAGGCCGGAAGTAGAATGCAATAAATATGGCTTCTTCCATTTTGATGTAGTTTTGTAATTTACCCCCGAAAAGTATGCTATGCATAATATTTATGTTTTTGTGTAGTCTCTCAGATAGCTTTAGAGTCAGATTGAGCTTGGGGAAACAATATATATGTGTCAATATACATATATACATATATATACAGCCAGTGACGGACTTACAGGTGTTTCGGTCACTTTATATTGAAAATTTTAGCAATGTAACAAAGGTTTTGAATTTATGAACTCATAGGACTTGAGTCGTAAATGCGCCACTGTGTTCTTTCTATTTGGGGGATACCATGGCAACATGGATGCCCTAAATTGTTTATGCATCGATATATTGACAGAGGATAAAGTTTTTCATTCTCCAAGCTCTCATACCACCACACACATTAAAAGTTGAAAAAAAGAGGTAGAAATAAAACGCGATTTGGTAACATGAGTAAATCACAGGCAGCAGTAAATGCCAGCACCAACAACAGTGCAACATCGTCAGAAAGCAGCGAAGGGCAAAGTGTGGAGGACCAACAAACGGCCATAGCATTGCACAATCGCAGTGTAGCCTTAAGCAGGTGAACAACCGAAAAAGAACCTCAAAGATGAAATAACTTAATTTCATATAAAAAATTATTTACATTTATAGGGCAAAAAAAAGCTGGAAACGTATGAAGGAACTGGCTGCAGAAAAGGAGAAAGAAAATGAAGCAAAACGACCTCCATGGCGGGCAGTTAGTGTTTCAACCCTTCCTAAACCGGATAAGAGTGCCTTGCTTCGCGCCAAACTTTTGGATGCCTCAAGGTAAGATTATCTTCTATATTCGTAATAGTTTTTCATTGCTTTCTTTTTCTTTTTTTGTTTTCTTTATCGAAATTTAGACGTTTACGTGCTGGCAAAGTTAATGTGGCACTTCAGACAGACTTTGTGCCCACCAAATTGATGAAAGAAGTTAGCCTGGGTGCTCAGCTTGATTTGATCTTGTATAAAGATATTGGAATTTTAACGGATGGCCAATATTCAAAGAAAAAGGATGGCTATCAGCAATGTAAGTATAGTGCGCTATAAATCCTAGCTTATTTTTATTTTTGCAGATATATTGACCTATTCTATGTCACAAATGACGGACACGGTCCCCACTGTAACAAGATCAACGCAAACACTTTTGCCTAGGGCTCAGAATGACATTATAAATACATATATCCCTGATGTGGATGACGATGGTAATGCTTTATTATCTGATGTAGAGAAAAGAGTGGCCGATCAAATAGCTAAAATTCGAACAATATATGCTAAGGAAAATGATATAGAAACAAGTCGCCCTGTAAACAATACGCCACTATGTCCAACAATTTCTTCTTGGCACTTTGAAGATGATGCAATTGAAATGGAGTCTAAACGACACTTTATACCCTACACTATTGAACCATATAAACCGTGGCGTAGTTTTGTACCGTTTCCTTTTCGTTTAAAAGGAAATTCTTTGATCGGTACACAGAAAATAGATTGGTATGCTTTGTTACAATCTATCGATGATCTAATAAAGGAATCAAATAATCTAGTTGATAAACTGGAAAAGATAATGCATGAAAAAAATTCACAAAGAAAATCTATTCTTAATAAAGTTTCCAACTTCAAGCCCCAAACCTTTGCATTCCCCTCGGAGCATTGGCTGCCGATTATTGAAGAACAGGAAAAACAATTGCAGTCTATGATAGCAGAATGCGATCGAAGTAATGCGACAATTTAAATTAAAGAAAACTTTTTCAACTCCAAAACTTTCACACCTCTATATGTAGTTATATATTTGTTACAAAATCCTGCTCTTTTCCAAATAAAGATGATAAAATAACGGACAAATGTCTTGAATTTATTCCTGTTTTTATTTCTTTCCTTTTTTTTAAATATTGAATAACATTTTGTAATATAAACTTTTGCACTGCCAATAAAAAAAACTATAATACACAGATCATTTTAGTGCATTTATGAGAGCAATATATTCCAGGAAGTGTCATTAGGCTCCTGGCGATTTGGTTTTTGGTTGCTTTTTAGGCAATAGTTTCATTAAAATATTTGTGGCTGATTTGCTATCCAAGGGGCAAGTAGAATAGACTTCATCGCATGCTCTATCATCAGTTCGTTTTCCGTGCTCCAAAGCCTCCTTTATAGCCGTCCCATCCAATAGATAGTCAACAAGAGCATTCCTGAAAAATATATATTTCACAATTTATTTGTAATAGAATAGCATTCAGTAAAAATATCATCTAGAACAAAATCGTGATAATTTTAAAATTGTTGAGATACTGATAATTGTTTTTTTTTTTTTAACATAAAAGTTGATGTGCAAATTATAACTGAGAATTACAATGTTTTTTTATTTAATTCCAAAAATTGATATACCCTTGTTTAAAGAGTATCTATTTTTTTGTATTCTTACAATAAATTAAAATTGTTTTTTTCATTTTGTAGCTTTAGACGACAATGAATCTGACTCGTCATAAAAGTGGATATGAATAGCATTGAACCTCACGAATTTGTTTGTGTAATAGACTTGTACATAAATACCTACATATATATAATATATATATATATATGAACATATTGATGTATATATATATATTTATATAGCGATGTCAATGCGAATACTTATTTTCATTTGGTATTATTTTCTTTATTTGTTATTTTTTCTTTCTATAATTAGCTTTCATATTTTCATCAACACGAATGAACCTAATTGTGATTATAAGCGGTTTATATTTAGAATGATGTTTCACCTAAACCAAATGTAAACAAAAACAAAAATAGTTTTACTTACTCGGACAACATGTGAATGAATTCATCCATTTGGTCTGAAGATCCGGCCTTCATATTGTACTCGGTTGAACGTACATATCCACAAACCGCGCGCTGCATACAGCTGGTAGAGTCAATGTTATTCTGTCCCAGCACATCGTCAATTTTGTTAATCATGCTACTCAATGACGTCAGATCATCGTTTTCACCTGCAACATCATGGATGACTGTACCGAGAAAGAATTTGAGAAATTTACCAATAACTTACTTCGACCATATCCGCCGTAGCCACCATGAAAAGCTGATAATATTTTTGGTATAAGAATAATAGCGCCTATGCCAACCAGAGTACCCAAGACGACTCCACCAAGATCCAATTTAATGGGATTATATGCAGATAGTCCAGTCCCACCCGGATATCCCTTAATATAAATATTTTGATATATATTTTTTCTAATTTCAGAACAATATTAATGATTTCCACATACATTTAGACTTCCATAACCAGTCGTATAGCCCAGACGTTCAAGTCTGTCTTTAGTTGAAGCTACCTGCGGTTCATTAAGTTGAGTTTTATTTTCATTATAATATGAACGATTCCATTGTGGCTTTTCAGCATAAGATCTGTGAAATGCAGTTGCCAAAAAAAATAACAAAATAAAATCAAAAAAAATTGCATTACTCATACGACATGTCATCCGAAAATGAAAAGGAAATATAACATCAAGGATTGATAGATATTTTAAATATTCAGCATTGAAAGCAACAATGTTCTTGTGTCAAAAAACATTTAAATTTCTAAATGTGTAAACTTTGAAAACTCACTTTGGATTATCTTCATATTTTGGAATGGCCCGTGCGATGCTTATAAGCAAAAATACACTAAGCACTTGAATTAGGATTTTGTTTGATATATCCATGACTTTTCTTTTCTTTTATCTTTTTTGATGTAATAATCCTTAAGAGGGTAAATAATCCAAACTTTATCACAATTGTCGTAGTAAGTAAGTTGGCTCAAGACTAACAATGTAAAATAGATTCACTCTGATATTTATATGCATACAACGAAATTGAAATTGTACAATGCGTTGGGTAAAAATTTCAGCAATTTGTTCGAATTACAAACTGTCAAGCCAGTTACTTTCGTTGTTGAATGTCGCCTATGAAGCATTTAGGAAAGGTGAGGAAAAGAAATCATTCTACCACAACGAATGAACACGCGTTTAAAAAGAGGTGTGCATGCATATTACTTATGTATTGTATGTATAAGCATATGTGTGTATATACATATATGTATATGTATATACTTCATTATGTTAGTAAAATGTCGTGTGTTGGTAAACCCTCAATGCGCAATTTTCAAGTCATACTCAATTATTTAACAAAATTATCGCAACAACATAATGCTAGACATGGAGTTACGGATAACTTGAGTGCGGTAAAAGGCAAGACAAATAACTTGCAAAATGTTCGTCTCGTCTCGTCTATGTAAGCATAACAACTATGTATGTTTCTATTGAAATCGGCAACATACATGGAAGTGGCTCTGTCTGCGTAACTCTTATGTTATCAAAGGGATCATCCGACCAAGTAATTTCTGGTATTAAGTCACTGACTTTTGCGCTTTGCAAGTTCCTTTAATTGTAAATAACAATTTACTTTGAAACATTATATATAAATACATTTTACATGTACTTAAATATAGTGATAATTAGTTTAGGACTTTACTTATCTAAGATTTTCAATAATTTTACTAACTGTTCTTCTCATAATTATCTAAACTGTGTTGAATAACATAATATAAGTTTTTTTGTTTTCCAAAATAAACAACATTCAATTTGAAAGTTTGTATTTTATAAAAAACGAATATCATTTTCTTTACAGTCAACCTTATTGACTTATAAAATTTAAATCTAAAATTTACACTATAACAAAAAAATGAAAATTCGAAGAATATGGTAATTAACTTAGAGCACATTTGTTGCGATTCACCATCTGGGTAAGTGCATATAAATCCATATACAAATCCATATCCATCAATATCCATTCTGGTCATCCAGTTCATCAAGTTCAACAACAATATTTTGTAATGATAATAATAATAGATGTAGTCCACATTGTTGTCATCGCTGTTGCCAAGGTTCTTTACTGAACGATCATACATATACATTGCTTAAAAGGATTTGCCATAAGATAATTAAAAGCTATAACCGTCACCAATGTCGAGAGAAGTACACAATCTTCGATGGAGGAAATAGTACGACTTTTCGACCAAATCGATCGGGTAAATTTTAGCAACTATAATAACTATTATTTTTATATTAACTATTAATGGGTATGTATGAATGTTCATTCAGATAACTTAACTGATTTGGAGAGCCAGAGAAGAAAAGATGGAAAAGATGGAAAAGATTTTGATACAAAGTCCGAAGGAGGTAGGAAACGGGAACGTGGAGATGGAAAGGATCTTGAAAAAGGGCGAAAAGATAAAAGAGATCGTGGTGATAATAATGAGTCTTCCAAAAAGTCCAAAAAGAAAGACGATAATATGAAAGTTGACCCCGATATAAAAAAACCATCTAAAAAATCGCGTAAAGATGATGGCGACGATGATCAAGATCCGTTTTCGAAAAAATCGAAAAAGAAGCCTGGTAAAGATGAAGATGATGCTAAAAGAGATTCAACAAAGAAGTCTAAAAAGCCTGGGAAGGATGGTGCTGATGGGGATAAAAATCAAGGATCTCGAAAATCGAAAAAGGACAAAGATAGTGCTGATGATGATAAAAAAGGGAAGCCTAAAAAAGATTCTTCAGACGATAAAGCTAAATCAGATAAAAAGAAAGACCAGGGAGGCGATGGCGATGATAAACGCAAATCGAAAAATAAATCTGAAAAAGCTGGAGAAGGAGAAAAGGGCAAAACCGGAAAGAAAGGTGGAAAAGATGACGAAGATGATGATGATGACAAGGCTAAAGGTAAGTCCAAGAAGAAAAGGGATTCATCCGATAAACCTGGAGATGATAAAGCCAAGTCGGATAAAAAGAAAGATCGAGATGATGATGCAAAAGCTAAAGGAAAGGAAACTGGAGATGCTAAAGCCAAGTCGGATAAAAAGAAAGATCGAGATGATGATGCAAAAGCTAAAGGAAAGGAAACTGGAGATGCTAAAGCCAAGTCGGATAAAAAGAAAGATCGAGATGGTGATGCAAAGGCTAAAGGTAAACGGGAATCCGAAAAATCTGGAGGAAGGGAATCTGGAGAGGAGAAAGGTAAATCGGATAAAAAGAAAGATCGCGATGAGGATGCAAAAGCTAAAGGAAAGGAAACTGGAGATGCTAAAGCCAAGTCGGATAAAAAGAAAGATCGAGATGATGATGCAAAGGCTAAAGGAAAGGAAACAGGTGATGCTAAAGCTAAGTCGGACAAAAAGAAAGATCGAGATGGTGATGCAAAGGCTAAAGGTAAACGGGAATCCGAAAAATCTGGAGGTAGAGAATCTGGAGAGGAAAAAGGTAAATCGGATAAAAAGAAAGATCGCGATGAAGATGCAAAAGCTAAAAATAAACGGGGATCATCCGAAAAGACTGGTAAAGATGGTGGTGATAAAGGAAAATCTAAAGGTAAGGATGCTGAAGCAGACAGCGACAAAAGCAAGGCTAAAGGAAAGGGTAAAAAGAAAGACGATGATGGTGATAAACCAACAAAAGACTCCGGAAAAGGAAAAGGGAAATCTGATCGTTTTGGAGAAATCGAAGACAAGTCCAGTGGTTATGATATGAAGGTTAAGAAAAATAAGAAGGGTCCCAAAACTGGCTCCCAAGACAGTGGAAAAATGAAGGAGAATCTTGAAGGCAAAGATAAAAAGAAAACCAAAAAGGACGATGGTGATGTAGCAAAGGATGGCGAAGATAAGTCCAAAAGTAAATTTGGTGGTAAAGGCAAGTTGGGCTCAAATAATTACAACCAAGGGGCTAAAAGCAAAGGCATGAAGGAACAAGATTCTGATCGCGAACATTACCGAAGAAAAGGTAAACGCAGATCCAAATCTAAAGGAGCAGGAAGAGCATCAAGCGATGGTGGCATTAAAAGGAAAGGAACGCGAACAGATGGTAGATCCCGTGGCCGGCATGGTGTCAAAGGACCGAAAACCACCCAGGATCAAAGGTCGAGTAGAAATGATTTATATTTTCGGCCTAGTCGCTGCGATGAAGTTCGGCCGTGTGATATCCTCCGTGCCCAATTGGAGCAACGAGATCTTCTTTCCAGATGGTAATTATTTATTTCAGTTTTTCTTTCATTTTTTTTTTATACAATTCCATTCCTTTACCCATTTAATAGCATTCCGTGTCGTCCCTGTACACAACTCGCTGAAGTCTGCAGACCCTGCACGCCTGACTGTGCCTCATTTGAATGTTGTGTATCTTGTAGGCCATGTCCCTAAAATGGAGTGCTACTTTTTAAAATTTCTCTGTACATTTCATAAAAACTTTGGCGTAAACACTTCTCTGATAATTAAACTGGGAAATCAATTATCCATTTATGTCCATATTAAGTCTCGGCATTTATAAAGCAAGCTATGCGATTTATTCGTATTAATCTTAACTTGTTTTCTCCGATTGATTTGAAAAGTGACAGCTAATGGGATCCTAAATAAACTGTCCAATGTTGAACTATTAAAGTAATTGAATTGTTAAATGTGTAGATACACAAAATATTTTGTTGAGGGATGTAGATAGTGATAGATATATCAGATGATTTAAAATCATTTCGCATTCCAATAGATTTAATATATATAACGATATATATTTTATGATAATTGTTTGAATGCCAAGAATATATACATATGAAAGTATATTTTAATATATATATATATACATATATACATACTCGTATGTAACAAATTCTATATTAGCCAAATTTTTTGTTAGCCTTGAAATTGTGATATGTTATTCATTGCCATTCATTAAGGTTAATGTCACTTCTCGCCATGGATTTTTTAATAAATAAAAACAAAAGTATGTAGATAAATATATAATATATATAATATGTATTCTATACATTATATATACTATATATTTACTGTACCATGTACATTCGCATTCATATATACTTTAGAAATAGTAATGATACTAGATTTCTTATAGACTCTTCACGGTCATTAATTATTTTTCACTTGAAAGAGGATTCAAAAGACTTTCAATAGACTTTCAATATTTTAATAATGATTTTATAGAAAATAAAAGAAAAAAAATGGAAATTTTCCTTGACACTATATATATATGTAATAAGTTTAATTTTAAAACATAATTTACCTAAGAAAAAGTTTTTCCAAAAAAAGAAAAGCGAAAATTTTCTTCAATTTTTTTATTCTGACTATTTAATAATTGTCAGATTTTACATATTAGCTATACAACGTATACACACACAAAATATTATAATAGATATTATATTATAAGAGGTATTATATACATATAAAAGTATAGAGAATCTGTTCTCGAACTTTTGCCAATGTGAAAATTGTTAAATTTATGTAAAAAGAAATTACGCGCTCTTTGCTTTAAGGAGAGAGATTTCAATGTTTTTCTTATTCCAAAAATAAGTTTATTTAGGAGATTATATGAAAAACGAGAGAGAGAGAGATAGAGAGAGACATAGAGACAGAGAGAAAAAGAAAGTGTGAGATGAGGGCAAGAGTTTTTCCGTTCCACTCTGAAGGCTGTCGAAAATTTTGAAAATGAAAATATTATAAGCAACTGTTTCATCCCGTTCTCAGGCAGAACAACTCGAACGGGCGCCAAGTGAACAACACGCATCGACGATTAATTCGAATCAAACGAACCCACAGTGATAAATTTTTCATTTTTCTCAAAAATTCATTAATTTTTTAATAAACGCATACAAAATGGTTTACGAAAGTGGATTTACAACTCGCAGAACCTACAGCTCCAGGCCGGTGACTACATCATACGCCGTGACGGTAAGTCAAAATATGTTCAATAAATTCGAACAATTCGAATAATAAAAATAATTTAAAAAAAAAAAGAAAAAGTTGCTTACTTTGACATACGGTAGTGTGGTTTCCTCAAATCAAATCTGTGAAATTTATTTGCTCTTAAATTTCTAAAAGTGTTCAATTTGTGAATAAATAAATGCAATAAATATATCATTTTGTGTTAAAATAAATCAAAAAAGTATTTTTTCGATTTGTGCAAATAAATTTGACAGATTATCAAAGCAGTTATTGTTGCCTTAATATACAATTTAATTGAAAAAAATAAAAATTTAATACCTAGGCCGCTTGTATCCCACTTGCTGTGCACAACAGATTTTTGGATGTATGTACATTGAAATGTACATACATACATACATACAAGAGCAATAAGAAATTGAAACACGTTTGAATCCAAGAGCGTAAACCAAATATGAATATCGTATCCGTATCCGTATCCCTAAAATGTAATTAGTACCTATATACATTTTATTTAATTAACTTACAAACTGTCAGAAATTAATAGTACTACGATCTACAGAACTTGGCATATATACATATATATGTATATATATATAGGTTTGCTTATAGAGTTGTGTGTGTGTGTGTGTGGGTGTACAGATTAATGTGTATAAGTACTTTTATTTTTTTTGTTGTATGTGAAACTAATTCATTTTCAGCATCACCTTATGTACACACCAATTTATATATCTGTATCTGTATCTAACTTTGTATATGTATACGATATTAGTGTGTGTTTGTTCTATAAATTTGTATATCTAGGCATATATTTCACTTTTTACATGTTCATGTACATATATAAGTTGTAGAAATACATATAAATCTATATGAGACTCCCGCTAAACTGTTCCAAGGTTAGAAAAATTTTATTATTTTTAATAATTTTTGCCAAAAAATATTTTCCCTCATTGAGAGACTCATATGTGCTCATCCCTCAACTATGTATAGAAGATACATATGCATACATATACATATATATGTATATATATTTGTGTATCATACTTGAGCATCTCTATATGTATGTTTATTAGAGAAAATTCAACATTTTCTTGTACAATTTTTTGTATAAAGTCAAATTCCATTTTCTAAATCAAATTCGAACCATAATGATGAAAAGATAGCCAAAATATTCCCAATGGAATTTATACAAAACGAAATGTTTTTGAAATATTTTTTTTCTTCAGTTATTTGTTTTTATTTGCTGATTCGTTTTTGGTGTTTAGAATTCTGTAATACAAGCTGCGCGCGCATTTTGCTATTTGCCAGTCCTAAAAATATCTTTTCCGATTTCCATAATACATTAAAATGAGCCAAAACCATAGGAGAAAACCAGAAACAAAAAAAAAGGAAAAAAGAAAATAGAAAAAAAAGAGAAAAAAGTGCCAGCAATATTTTCATCAAAAACTTTGCTAAAATAAACATTTCAACAAATTTCAAGTATATATACAATATATATATATATATATATATAAATATACATATATACATATGTATATATCGAATGCGTCTGGTTCAAGCACAAGAATGTATATGTATATAAATACATGTATATATATTAATCCGTATATATATAAACAGCTGTATATGATTTTATGTAATCACACATCCGCAGGTATTTTTCATACACATTTACATCTCCATGTACATATATACACATCTCTTATATACATACATAAGTTTGTTAGATTATATAAGTCAATATTTATACATATATACATTTTTATGGTATGTATGTAATTAAAAGCGGATATTGCATTTTTTTAAACTTTTTGAAGAAATGAATGATCGATAAATTAGGTGTAGATTCAGGTACATTTTATATCTAAATAATTTTGTATAATTTAGTAATTATATTGTAATTAAATCTGAACTTGATTTGGAAAGAAATATTGTAAAATTTTAACTATAGATTAAAGCAAAAGCTATATAAAATTTTTTCCTTTTCTTTTCAATTTGTTACTTTATTCAAATCATATCCTTAGTCCCATATAATTGGTTATACACCTAGGAAAAAAGTTACTTTTTTTTATTTTCATATAAGTGCTTAGTTGATTCCCAATTTTATTTTAATTTATGTGTTTTTGTCAATTGCATGAGAGTGTTTCGTAAAATGTTTTGTCTAAGCACCAATTTGCATATTACTTACAACCACACTACATTCGTATGTATGTAGGTAATAGCTACTGTAATGTTGCTCCATATGCTTTACCTTTTGAAAAAACTCAACCTGATTGTATATTAGACATGTATGTAAATATGCTGTATATATATATATATAGATCTATCATCCCCTTTTTGTAAATATTTGCTTACGGCGATCCAATCAAACTCACGAATCGGGCTTATTAACTATATACTACTATGTAAATATGAGGATATGGCTTGTGCTCGTCCAATTCCACTCCTTGATATCTATTCCGTCCATGCTAACCAAGCGATATATATTCGCTGTCTCTGACATTAAAATCAAAAATCTGTGGAATTCTGGGCATTACAGAGAACAAAGAGAACACCAATTGACTGGGAGAAAGTTCCATTTGTGCCACGTCCTTCGCTCATCTCTGATCCAGTGACTGCATTCGGAGTGCGTAGACCAGACCATGATCAGCGCAAAAGATCGATACTCGATCCAATTAATCGGGCTGCAATTAAACCAAATTATAAAATTGCCTACGAGCCCATTGAACCGTATATCTCAACACGCGACAAGAATCGTACACGTATCCTGAGTATGGTGCGACAGCATATCGATACTGTGGAGGCCGGTGGCAATACAGCTGCCAGGACTTCACGCTATAGTCTTGATAGTGAATTGCCACGCCTACATCGTGCTGCATCGGAAAGTTTGCCGGTGCGGCGGGAAACCTATCGGAATGAAAAGTCGGGCGCGATGGTTACTAAATATTCATATTAATGAATGGATCAACGCAGTAATCCTGAGAATAAAAAACAAATTCACAACGAAGTCCAATCGAATCAATCCGAAATACGAACCGAAAAATCCATAAATCTTAAGCATTTGTAAAAGTAATATAAATTATATATACAGCTGTATGTATCTAACCGATCCCTCGAAACTCTTTCGTTCTTATTTCATATTCGTTTATACTTTTTTTTCTCTCTCAATTTTGGTACGATTTATGCAGAAAGAGAGCTTTCCTTGTAGAAAAACCGTAGTACAATTTTAAAAGAAAGGAAATGTTTGATATATACATATATAAAATTTGAAAATTCGAACATGTTTCAATTTCCTCTGATTAGGATTAAAATACATACATAAATTCATTTGCACATACATATATAGATACATATATATGTACATATATAAATAAATGTACACATATATACATATATATGTACATATTTGATATTTATGCAAATTTTTTAGAACAGCAAGCGGGTTAGTTGTCATAGCTGCATAACCAAATATACACACACACACACATACATCCATTTTTGTTGATTTTGCTTGATTTGTAAAAGAATTCTATACCTAAATGTACAAATCGGAATTTATAGACTCCACGCTTAGACCTGTGCACGGACAGACCCGGCTCACATCGCAGCCGCGCCTCCTCGGACTACTCGTACACCTCAAAGTCATCGGTTGAAAAGAGCAGCTACGATTCGAGCAACCCCTACTCATCTAGGCCAGAGCGTTCGACCTATTCCTCAACTGTTGAGAAAACATCCCGCAGCGGTCCCGGTGGCTCCTACAACTACAGCTCAGAGCGGACCAGCACAACTGGCGCTGGACCCGGTGGCTACAGCTATTCATCTACCACATCTGGATCTTTGCCAGGCGGTACCAAATATCGCCATTTCTCGTATCATGTCTAATTTGTGGACATATCTTGGTTGTTGTCTATCCAGACCATTAACCTTATAACACTAATAATCGTAACTCTATTGAAATGAATTACTATTTAACAATGAATGTATGAAATTATTCGCTGCTCATCTACAAAATGATGTGAATTGTTCTGACTTGACTAATCAACTAATGAATCATTATTTTGTGAAAAATATTTAGTTTATATGTATGTGCAAACACACACTCTTGTCATAGGCATACATACATATTTGTGTAATTATTTTTTCCCTCCCCCAATCCCCAACTGACGCGTTATAATTGAAACATATTTGTGATACAATAAAAACAAACTTTGCTTTATTAAAACATTATCGTTTAGTACCTTTATATATATATCACCTGAATTGAACAAAAACCGAGATACGATATTCATATGGGAAAGAGCTAATTAGTTTATTTTTAAATTATTTATCTGTATGTGGCACATACTTTGTGAGATTTTTTTGAGTTCATCTACGTTGACTATTCGTTTTTCAAATTTTGGGGATAATGGCTTAAGGGTAAAACAAAAAGACGAGAAATCACACACTAAGGGGGCAATTTTTTAATTTTTCAGTTTATGTTTAAAAAATTGAAAATATTGTTCACATTATTTTACAGTATCCATCGGTTCAAAAGGTGACTCGTGTAAGTATTTGGTTTTCAATTATCATATAAATTTGCTTGTCATCAATCTTTCTTTAGTTCTTCAACTCTTTTCCTATTTATCATACTGCTCAATCACAACTCTGCCACTGGATGTCTGCTTGGTTAGTAAGACCACATGAAACCACAATCTAATAATGACCCAAACAGAATTAATAAAAACAATGACTAATAGCATCTAGTTAAATAATATCGAAGTTTTCCTATAAACAACATATTCCACTCTTAAATACTTTGATGTTACACAAATATTAGGTGAAACCATTAACTAAACAAAGATTTCATAAAAGTTTGTGCTGACTTACATCCAACCGGAAATAAAGATAATAGGAGGTAATTATGGCCTATGGGATTGTAGATAGTAGTTTCATTTACTATATATGTATATATATATATATATAATTTGGTAGTTTTAATTATTGAAAAATCTATGAAATATTTTCCTTTTCTAAAACTCCAAAATTTACAGTTTAAATTTCAATCAAAATAGATATAGATAAGTAGACTACGAAAAATTTACAGAGTCACGATTGATAATTATTTTAATGAAAATTGAATGTGATATCCAATATAATAGCAAATATTTAAGACTTTATTTCAGCAATGAAGGTCTGGAAATACAAAGATCTGTCTGTGAATGTAATATAAAAGAAAGTATTATTTAAAAGTTTTGCAAGAGTAGCCTTAATCTTTAGTTATTATTGCCCCATAAATATATTTTATAAAGCTATAAAATAGTTTTATATCGTTGCTAATTTTCCGTGTAGGATATTTTCTCAACTTTCTTGCTATATCTATTCACCCATTAATTGGCTTAAATCATCTTATTTTTTGCATTTATAGATCGCTCATATCATTTGTATCATTCAACATTAACTATTTATGCGTATTGCATATTGAATGTGAATTTAATTTGTTAACAATTGCAAAATAGGTTTATAAAACGAGCTATCCAATCTACTCGAGTTACTCGAGCTACCCAAGACGTATCGTTAGTGGATCCCGTGTTATTTCATCGCCAGTTCGAGTTGTAACCTCTCCTGCCCGTGTTATTTCACGTGTGATTCACTCACCATCACCTGTTCGTGTTGTGCGCACAACAACTAGAGTGATTTCATCGCCGGAGAGAACATCTTCGTACTCTTACACTACGCCATCATCATACTATAGCCCAACCTATTTACCATCGTCCTACTACACTTCGTCTTATATCCCAACATCGTATACAACGTACACACCATCGTATCATTACAATCCAACAACAATTACACGTGTTTATGCTCGTTCAGTGTCCCCGGTAAGGATCACATCTCCGGTTCGTGTTACACCCTCATACTTGAAGAGATTGCCTCCTGGATATGGCGCAAGGGCCCTAACTAATTACCTCAATACCGAACCCTTTACCGTAAGTTATATACACAATAAAAAAAAAACAGAGAGTGAACTTTAGAATTTAGCATTCCTTAGAGATGACCTCACTTGTGTCATAGTTTTACCATTAAGCGGTAATTTTCTTTCAAATGTGCAATAAAATTTACAGACCTTTGCCGAGGAAACGGGTAGAATTCGTAATCGTGCCCAATCCTTAATTCGGGATTTGCACACTCCGGTTGTACGCCGCGCTCGCAGCTGTACACCATTTCCAGTAACAGGGTAAGTTTATATTATATACGATATCCAATAATCAGAGGTGGCACACAAAGCCCTCTCGAGTGTTTATAATCGGCACGATACGAATCAAGCGATTGCCGAAGAGATCACGAAAAGTGTTTGACCTTCTCTAAATTGGGGCTGCCCAACAAAGATAGCTACAAAAATTGTTAAAGGGCCTACGAGCGAGTTGTCTTACACTGCACAAAATTAGCAGTGAACAAGTTTAACTGTAATTGAGCCAAAAAAAAAAAAAAACATAAGATATTATTTTTTTATGTGTAGCAGCTCTAGAGGAAAGCAACAAATCTAACTGTGTCTACGCTTCGTGATCCCTTCGGCAACCTATCGGCTTATGTATACGTGATTTGCCGATTGCAAATGCCCGCGCTGTCTTTGGTGTCCCACCATCTCTGCTCTATATAATAAAAATATAAATACTGATAATTAAAATAATATGTTTGTTTTAGATACACATATGAGCCAACATCACAATTGGCCCTGGATGCTTATGTAGCTCGTGTTACAAATCCAGTACGTCATATTGCCAAGGAAGTTCACAACATTTCTCATTATCCCAGGCCAGCTGTTAAATATGTTGGTAAGTTATTTTTATATTTTTATATGTATTTAAATATATATTATATATTGATATAGTGTTTATTCTCTATTACGTTATAAATTGTGGTGAACTATATTAGATAGTTATGGCATGAATGGTTATTAAATCGTATTTCTTGAATATTAAAACAAAGGTAAAAGCCATCTTGCATCAGTGAGGATTTGTGGTGATAAGGCTTATAATGTTAGAAGCCCAATGTACGATTCGGACAAAGTTCGAACTGATATTAATCTCTTGTCCTGGTACCTTAGACATCCGACATGGAAAAATGAGAAGCAAAATCATGTTACTCATCAGGAAGGTAAGTACACAAATTCTATCTTTCCCAATCCTTAAATATGCCACCTGTAAATAGCCACAAATATATCAACAATATTGTATTTGCTTTCTGTTCATAATGTGAAATTGCACATCAAATCCAAGATATCTGCACAATCGAGTTAAGTTAATAGAGGGACTACAGTTAGATTATCAACTCATTCCATATCAATAATGCCACATGATTATTATAAAATTCGGTTCATATAGCCAACTGTTTATATTTTCTCTTGCAAAAACCAGGTCAGTGGCATAAAGAAAAGTGTGATATTACTTGAAAAATTTAAGTTTGCTTTTTATTTTACTCAGGATTGTTTAAATATATGATACCAATAAAAATTTCCACAGTTTTTTTTTCTCGTAATTTTATGTGAATCCAAATCCAAAATGGCAAATGTCTAAGGAAACCACGGCACGGCTTAAATAATATTATATTATCCTATATCAATCCTGTTTCTATTAATCGTGCACTATATTACAATGGTGAATTTAACACAGATTCCTGGTAAAAAATTTGAATTCCATTTAATTTGTTAACCCTAAGAATAGGATTAAAGAAGTAAACTTCTGGAATGGTTAAATTAAATCTTTATTTCTGGGTTTTAGCCTATGAAATAAATTTCTTAGTTTTAAAATAGTGAATGTTTTCCTTTATAACCCAAATACAATTGCTTTAGCATGCAACCCTTTAAAATTGATTTTCAGCAAGTGAAAATAAAAGAGTTGACAAACGAAATAAATGTATAAAATATATAACTGGAAATATTTCAAAGTTTAGGGCGAATACTTATGTGTATTAGATTTGGACACACTATGTCAAAGACTCACATACAATATGCGGAACATGAATCTAAGAGATAAAAATAAATAAAAACATAATCAAATTTTGCATACTTATAGCATTATTAACTTACGCATTTGGTTGCTGCATCATCATTAGTTCCGTTCATTTGTATTTAACTAACGTAAAACGTTTTATGATTGATTGATTCTTTCCAGTTGAAGCTGTTGAAGTTGAGGCCTAAATGATAACAATGCCTGATTTTTTGTATGGACATACACTTCTCTATTTTCTATATAAACACATTAAAAAACAAAAAGACTTTCTTTTGCGTGGTAGACAACTAAGCCGATATCCACATGATGAACGAAAGATATCTGCAAAATCTGAAGCTACTACTAACACAATTTTCTCAAACTAATCTCAATGAATCATGAATCAATTAGCAAAAAAAAAGTACAGAACAGAATCAGACGAAAATATAAACAAAATCTGCAGAATTTCACTTGTGATACTAACAGTTTTAGGAACTTGAAAATCCATGCAACTAACTGAAATCTATGTATGTTATATAATGATATTTCCATGAATTTTTGTATGGTTTTCAATTCTTTTATTAAAACATACAAAAGTTCAAGATGATATTACATTTTTGTTTTTGTTTTTGTTTAACTATATATATATATATATTTATATATACAATATAATCATATAAAATTAATTTTTTTGGCATTTATGGTATACATATGTATATAATATCTCTATATGGAGAGTCTATTTGAAATGTATGAATAAATGTATGCACATAACAATTAATAAATGAATTTAATGTACACACTGTAAATAATGATGAAAATACTAGAACTCCCAATAATCCCAATAATAACTCTTTCATTAATTTTGGGTTGGGTAAAATGAATGGTTTGGGAGAATTCAGTATATATATATATGTATATTATACAAAATATACATACATATACATTTTCTAGTTGAATATCGGTCACATATTTTACAGGAATGGAATATTGAAATGACCTTGACCTACATTCGCATATATTTATAGTAAAGCAATTAATCATTGTCTTAATCCCAACATGTCAGGTTGATATCATATATATATATATACACGCATATACATGTACATTAAAAACACATCAATTACTTATATTATATGATGTTTTATGGTTAACATCCGATCTATATGCACACATGGCAATATATACTGAAATACGTGTGCGTATATAGAGCTTTCTATGTATATTAAATATTGTATAGTTTAAATGATCGAATTTAGCTTAACTCATTAACTCGAATTTTGTATTTTGATACACACACACACACACAGACACAACGAAAAACACACATACACTAACCATACATATATAAATATATTCTCATAATAACACATAATTAATATACTCCCCATTGGCGTCTACTCTATCCGCAAGTTTTCCGTGCTTCGTGTTTAGGCAGCCATCTCCAACAAGGATAAAAGTAAGTATTATAAATTAGTTCAATTATTATATGTAAATGAGTCATATTCAAATGTTTCTAACTGTGTGTAAAATGGGGTTCGAATAGTCATTAAATCATACAAAACAATATCCATGCAGATTTGTGATAACAAGATTTGACTTTCAGATGCCGAATTAGATCCCAATCGTCCATCGAGAAAATTCTCAGCACCCAGACCATTGGAAGATGCCATTGATTTGGAATCGAAGGAAAAGCAACGTTTGCGTCAAGAACGTCTATTGACCGTTAATGAAGAGGCTTTGGATGATGTGGATGTGGAGAAGAAGCGTGCCCAACGTGCTGATGAGGCCAAGCGTGCCCAAGAAAAGTGAGTTTTAATTATCAAATATTTATAGCAATAATTAAATTACAATTTTATTTTAATTCGAAATCTTTAGAAGGGCATTAGAAGCCGAACAGGCACGTATCGCAGCTGAAGCAGAGGCGAAACGCAAGGAGGCTGAGTTGGCTCAAGCTAAGGCTCAAGAAGAAGCCGCACTGAAGGCCCAAGCTGCTGAAGAAGCTCGTTTGGCAGAAGAAGCTCGCGCGGCGGAGCAACTAAAGGCTCAACAAGCGGAGGAAGCCCTTAAGGCAGAGGAGGCTCGCGTTGCGGAGGAAGCCCGTTTGGCAGAGGAAGCTCGTGTGGCTGACGAACTTAAGGCTCAGCAAGCTGAGGAAGCCCGTAAGGCTGAGGAGGCTCGTGTTGCTGAGGAAGCCCGTTTGGCAGAGGAAGCTCGTGTGGCTGAGGAAGCTCGTCTAGCCGAAGAGGCCCGCTTGGCAGAGGAAGCAGCTGTTAAAGCTGAACAAGCCCGCTTGGAGGAAGAGCAACGTCAACGTGAACAGGAATTAGCCCGTTTGGCTGAAATCGAAAAGCAAGCCGAGGAGGAGCGCGAGGGTGAATTGGCTCGTCAAGCTGCTGAACTAGCTGAAATTGCCCGTCAAGAGGCAGAGATTGCTGCCCAGGAACTGCAGGCGATTCAAAAAACTGAGGAGCCCTTAGTGGAGGAACCAGTGACACCATCCGATGAGCCTCAACAAGAACCCATCATTGAATTAAGCTCCAACATTGAGGAGCCAGCTGCCGAATCCACCACCGGTGGTGATAGCTATGAAGAGTATACAGAGGAAGAGGAAGAGGAGTAAATTATTAAAAATCATAATGCTGCCAACCAAGATTATTTTCATGAAATTACATATACACATACGAATTACGATTTAATTACATCGGCATAAACCAATAATTACAATAATTTACATACATACATATCAATTTCATTAACGAAGACATTACGACATTTTCGTATGTCAGTCAATTGACATGCAAAATTATAGTTGGATGAACCTTCCATTCAGTGCCAGATATTTATAATAATGTTACTTACACTTAAGAATTCAATTGCCATATACCTTGATATATGGATGCATTCTGTTTAATATCGAATTTAGCTGGTGCATTTTCCTATAACGCATGTAAAAAAAAAAAACAAAAAAAGCAAAACAAAGAATTTCAAAAACAATTGAGAAAATAAAACGAAATTAGTTTCTTATCCCAAAAAAAAAAAAAAAAAAATGGGGTTAAAATTTGTGGGTTCCTTTTTTACTAATTGGTAATGATTCACATTTTTGTTTGCTTCAATTTGAGTAATTTATATAAAACTCGTAATCAAAAATAATCAAAATCTTTATTTATTTAAGGGGAGTGCCCTTTTGTTTTTGGGGTTTTCTTGTGGTTGGAGCTGTGATGAAAAGTCATTTACATAAAACAAAAACAAACCGGTTTTTATTATGAAACATTGAATAATCATACATTTTTTATAAAATTCTAAAAGAATCAAAATTATGCAGAATTTTTAATAGGCAGACGATGTACAATTAAAATACAAACTGAAAGAAAAAAAGTATCAAAGAATCAAAATAAGTATTGACGTAAAATATGTTTTGTATTATTAACTTACTAAAAAGTGAAATGGTAAACATGGCAAAGGTTGTATTGCATAATGGCTGTAACATTATACCCATCAGATTGGTGGCGACAATAATGCCAAGGCGTCCCAGGGTCATGCAAATGCTAACAGCTTTTCCTCTGAAAACAATATGGAATATATATATACATATGTACATATATGTAGTAATATTTTTCATATATGTATAAGTATGTATTTAATTTTCTCTGAGGTACTTCATACCTTAAGTTAGTGGGTACAAAATCAACAACTGCTCCCAGCATTATAGAAATAGATAGACCCGGCAAAAGTATATACAGACAGAAGAGTATTAGCACCATGGTTGAGTTTACAACAAAATGCAAAAGTAATCCACTTATGGTTGATAATACGAGAGCGGCTAAGAGAACGTTTTTACGGCCCAAAGGATTAAGCAAAATTCCCTGTATACAAAAGCCAACTAAAAAGGCAACTCCAACTATCATATTATCAATGTAGGTCCTCTCAGATATTGTATCGCTGCAGCTCTGAAATATTTACATATTTTCAAAACAACAAATATTAATATTATTTATCTGAAATATTTACCAAATCGACTGTTTCTTCTTGTTGAGCAAATGAATTAGTCAATATTTCGCATACGGTAGATGAATTTGTATTTTCCGCTCGGGACGAACGATTCACAATTTCAGGGAACCAAAGTTGCATACCATTTGAACTGGAAAAGTATATGGAATATAAGACAAGTTTTCTATTATTCTTATTTTCTTAAATTTTTTTCTTACGCGAAGAACATGCCAAATACTGCGAGATTACATAAAATAAAATTAAAGCAATGCGGTTTATGGAAAAGTGGAACTGTTGCTCGTGCAATATTAGACAATAAGCTGCATCCAGATCTATCTCGGAACATGCTATTTTCAGATTGACTTTCTGGCTTTAGTGCGAATTCATCACAGTTTAGTATTTGATTAATGGAAATTCCACGATTAAATTTTCCTATCCAGGCAACAGCTTTTACCGCTTCTTCAGATTTATTTTGTGATAGTAAGAGTTTTGGACTTTCCGGATAATATAATAAAATTAGTCCACCAATAAGACCAGGCAGTAGATTAATTAACATTATTAAACGCCATGGTCGAAAAACAAAATCCCCAACAAGGTTTATAGACCAGTCAGATGAAAGTACCATCCATGCGGTTGCTAAAAAAGAATCAGTTAATGAATGAAGTTATTAATAAATACTAATGCGGGAATTTGGATTACCTGGCACATATATCGCAGTCACACTTACAAACATTGTGGAATAGTTAATGACCACTGCTCGATGTCGTGGAATATGAAATTCGCTCAAATATGCGTATATAGCGGCCGAAATGCCACCAATGCTAAAATATAAACAGTTAAATAATTAGCTTATATTTACTATAAACTAAATAAAAGATTAATCATGGCTTAAACTGATTGAATATTTAAAAGAACAGCTAGTTCGAAAATTATATATATAGACGCAATGCTAATGAAAAAAACTAAATATATATTTAATCTTAATCTTAAAATGAATTCAACTTCAAAGTTTGTAATATATAGCATAAACCATTACCTAATACCTCCAAGGAGATTAATAAAATTAAACATCCAAATGTTCGTGACAAACATCAGAATAAATTGTAGAATATTGCTAACAAACACTCCATAAAGTAGGACTTTACGTCGTCCTATGTCGTCGCTTATATAACCCCAGATATATGTAGATAAAAAAATACCTGAAACAATATAAATATGTAAATCACTTAATCGTCGGAATTAATTGACAACTTACCAGCCACAGACGATGCCATCATAAGACCCTTATCGGCCTGAGTTGTCTCAAACTCGCAGTTGGAGGCGATCACAATAATGCTCAAAGATTGTTGGGCGGCAACCGATGTTATGGTCAGTAGTCCACTTATTATCAGAAGTAACCATTGGGTCTTCCCGTAGCCTATGTAACGATATATGTATGAATATACATGCGTTCTGTATTACATGGAATCCGATGTCTTACCGATCTTCTCCAATACATCATCGTAGTCCCAGGTGCTCACAGCCCGTGTGTTATCGTATAAATCGTGCATCTTGACAGAGGGAATGTGAACTGTCAACTGGTTTGTAAGTCAGTGCAACAGAGCGTTTTATGTATTGTATTCTAATTTAACTTGCTGCAGAATCCAATCCCAGAATGAATGCTATTGAGCTAATTCTGAGAACGATTTGCTACTTGAGTAAACAGAAACCAGTTTTGAGATCAAAATATTTGACGTTGTGTTAAACAGAGCTTATTTTAGATTTAATTTAAATGCTTTAAAACTGGTTAAAATAACTAAGTATTTCAATGCTCCAACGTTAAATACTCTCAGAGTATCATAAAAAGAATCTACCCACTGAATACATTATTTGCATAATTTTAGTGCAAAAAAACAATTAATGAAATTTTTTTTTATTTAAATTTAAAATTGGTGAGTTTAGCCAACCAAGACAATTGTGAAATAGTTAATTACTTTGTGTATGTATCAATCAGTATAATTAAAAGACTACATTAAGTCCATATATACATATGTCTAGATTAGATATCTGCTTGAGTTTTGGATTTCAAAACACTTAATTTACATTTGCCGTTGGACCAGCAAATCAGCGATATGACGATAATAGGTTAATGGAAACAGAATTTTTGGATCACTATTACAGCTTTCCGTTGTGTTGCCAATGCAGTCAATTAGCAATTAACACAATTAGTAATTTAAAGCTAGCATGTCGGTCTATACAGATTAGTGCTTACTTGCCTTTGCTAAGTTAACACTGCAAGCTTCTGTTAAGCTACTAAGTCTCTGTTAAGTTAACAGAGGCTTAAAATGTTTAGTTAACAGAGGCATGTAAGGTCATACCGGTTTGAATTTCGCAACACTGAGTTTACCTTTTCCAACACTGATTCGGTAATATTTTGCAACACTTAGTTTCTAACTCACGATTATCTATAAATAGCAACTTGCGTGGGCGACAGAATTTAGTTAGTGCGCGAGTGTCAAAGTGAGTGGATCAAGATTTTTGGTGAGTCATCTGAAAAAATTTCAAATCAACAAATATCATACGAATGATATATACATATACGAGTATCTTAATTAATTAATTTTACTATGTATCTTATTCTATTTACAATTACTACCGAAATCCAGAAATGTTAAGAATAATTGGTATCAACGTACTGGCATATGAATGTAAAGTGAACATTCAACGTTCAACTTTAAACGCAAATAACTCTTCTAAAAATAAGTAAAACAGAAAAAGTTAAAGCTGGTTGTATTACCTTTTTATAGAGAAACAACATAACAATATTTGTTTTAAATTAAAAAAGAAAATTAACAAAAAGAAAACTGGAAATTCGTGCAACATTAATATTCGGTTTTTTTCTTATATGGTACATTACACCCACATTAACTAGAAAACGAAAATTATTTAATATTAGGTGTAATACCCATCGTTGTTAATGATATCTTTAGGACATTTTGACATATTTTGTATAATTTTTTTTAGTAAATTCTTTGCCAATTAAGGCCGTTGTTTTAAGTCGGATATGTATGATATTGGAGTTTTCCCCACTTGGCGGTCCAACTAACTCCAAAAATTTTCTATAGGGTTGAGGTCAGGCAATTGGAGCAGCGTGTCCATATCTTTTTTGTAGTTAAAGAGTAACCAAGGCCTCTCCTTATCGGCCCCAAGGCGTGGGTTATTGTCTTGGTATAACTTAAATTTCTGGGAAATGCCCATTTTCTCCGCCGACTGCTTACAATTTCCTGATAAAATTTTCAAATAATAATCTTGGATGATGTTACCATCGCTGAACACCAGATTTCCGGTTCCCCGAGATGAATTGCGACCCCCAACCAGGATGGCACCACTTTTTTATAAAATTTTAAAAGAATCAAAATTATGCAGAATTTTTAATAGGCAGACGATGTACAATTAAAATACAAACTGAAAGAAAAAAAAAGATTCAAAATATGTATTGACGTAAAATATTTTTTGTATTATCAACTTACTAAAAAGTGAAATGGTAAACATGGCAAAGGTTGTATTGCATAATGGCTGTAACAGTATACCCATCAGATTGGTAGCCACAATAATGCCAAGGCGTCCCAGGGCCAAGCAAATGCTAACAGCTGTTCCTCTGAAAACAATATGGAATATATAGTATATATATGTACATATATGTAATAATATTTCTCATATATAAGTATGTATTTAATTTTCTCTGAGGTACTTCATACCTTAAGTTAGTGGGTACAAAATCTACAACTGCTCCCAGCATTATAGAAATCGATAGACCAGGCAATAGTATATATAGACAGAACAGTATTAGCACCATGGTTGAGTTTACAACAAAATGCAAAAGTAATCCACTTATGGTTGATAATACGAGAGCGGCTAAGAGAACGTTTTTACGGCCCAAAGGATTAAGCAAAATTCCCTGTATACAAAAGCCAACTAAAAAGGCAACTCCAACTATCATATTATCAATGTAGGTCCTCTCAGATATTGTATCGCTGCAGCTCTGAAATATTTACATATTTTCAAAACAACAAATATTAATATTATTTATCTGAAATATTTACCAAATCGACTGTATCTTCTTGTTGAGCAAATGAATTAGTCAATATTTCGCATACGGTAGATGAATTTGTATTTTCCGCTCTGGACGAACGATTCACAATTTCAGGGAACCAAAGTAGCATACCATTTGAACTGGAAAAGTATAGAATATAAGAGACAGGTTTCTATTATTCTTATTTTCTTAAATTTTTTTCTTACGCGAAGAACATGCCAAATACTGCGAGATTACATAAAATAAAATTAAAGCAATGCGGTTTATGGAAAAGTGGAACTGTTGCTCGTGCAATATTAGACAATAAGCTGCATCCAGATCTATCTCGGAACATGCTATTTTCAGATTGACTTTCTGGCTTTAGTGCGAATTCATCACAGTTTAGTATTTGATTAATGGAAATTCCACGATTAAATTTTCCTATCCAGGCAACAGCTTTTACCGCTTCTTCGGATTTATTTTGTGATAGCAAGAGTTTTGGACTTTCCGGATAATATAATAAAATTAGTCCACCAATAAGACCAGGCAGTAGATTAATCAGCATTATTAAACGCCATGGACGAAAAACAAAATCCCCAACAAGGTTTACGGACCAGTCAGATGAAAGTATCATCCATGCGGTTGCTTAAAAAGAAAAATGAATCAGTTAATGAATGAATTTATTAATAAATACTAAGGTGGGAATTTGGATTACCTGGCATATATATCGCAGTCACACTTACAAACATTGTGGAATAGTTAATGACCACTGCTCGATGTCGTGGAACATGAAATTCGCTCAAATATGCGTATATAGCGGCCGAAATGCCACCAATGCTAAAATATAAATAGTTAAATAATCAGCTTTTATTTACTATAAACTAAATAAAAGATTAATCATGGCTTAAACTGATTGAATATTTAAACGAACAGTTAGTTAAAAAATTATATACATAAACGCAATGATAATGAAAAGCTTTAAAACTAAATATACATACGTATATTTAAAATTGAATTCCAATTATATGACTCTTTTTTTTAAAAATAATTATATAATGTATTCAACTTCAAAATTTGTAATATATAGGACAAATCCTTACCTAATACCTCCAAGGAAATTAATAAAATTAAACATCCAAATGTTCGCGACAAACATCAGAATAAATTGTAGAATATTGCTAACAAACACTGCATAAAGTAAGACTTTACGTCGCCCTATGTCGTCGCTTATATAACCCCAGATATATGTAGATAAAAAAATACCTGAAACAATATAAATATGTAAATCACTGAATCGTCGGAATTAATTGACAACTTACCAGCCACAGACGATGCCATCATAAGACCCTTATCGGCCTGAGTTGTCTCAAACTCGCAGTTGGAGGCGATCACAATAATGCTCAAAGATTGTTGGGCGGCAATTGATGTTATGGTCAGTAGTCCACTTATTATCAGAAGTAACCATTGGGTCTTCCCGTAGCCTATGTTACGATATATGTATGAATATACATGCGTTCTGTATTACATGGAATCCGATGTCTTACCGATCTCCTCCAATACATCATCGTAGTCCCAGGTGCTCACAGCCCACGTGTTATCGTATAAATCGTGCATCTTGACAGAGGGAATGTGAACTGTCAACTGATTTGTAAGTTTTATGTATTGTATTCTAATTTAACTTCCTGCAGAATCCAATCGCAGAATGAATGCTATTGAGCTAATTCTGAGAACGATTTGCTAGTTGAGTAAACAGAAACCAGGTTTGAGATCAAAATATTTGACGTTGTGTTAAACAGAGCTTATTTTAGATTTAATTTAAATGCTTTAAAACTGGTTAAAATAACTATATATATATATATATATCATTTGCATAATTTTAGTGTAAAAAAACAATAAATGGAAATTTTTTTTATGTAAATTTAAAATTGGTGAGTTTAGCCAACCAAGACAATTGTGAAATAGTTAATTACTTTGTGTATGTATCAATCAGTATAATTAAAAGACTGTATAAAGTCCATATATACATATGTCTAGATTAGATATCTTATTGAGTTTTGGATTTCAAAACACTTAATTTACAAAAACCGTTGGACCAGCAAATCTGCGAAATGGCATTAAAAAGTTAATGGAAACATAATTTTTGGATCACTATTACAGCTTACCTTTGTGTTGCCAATGCAGTCAATTAGCAATTACCACAATTAGTAATTTAAAGCTAGCATGTCGGTCAATACAGATTAGTGCTTATTTGCCTTTGCTAAGTTAACATTGCAAGCTTCTGTTAAGCTACTAAGGCTCTGTTAAGTTAACAGAGGCTTAAAATGTTTAGTTAACAGAGGCATGTAAGGTCATACCGGTTTGAATTTCACAACACTAAGTTTACCTTTTCCAACACTACTCTGCAATTTTTGTTTCACAACACTGATTTGGTAATATTTTGCAACACTGAGTTTGTGACTCATGGTTATGTATAAATAGCAGCTTGCATGGGCAGCAGAATTTAGTTAGTGCGCGGTTATCAAAGTGAGTGGATCGGGGTTTTTGGTGAGTCATCTGAAAAATTTCAAATCAACAAATATCAAACGAATGTACGTATACGTATCTTAATTAATTAATATTACTATCTTATTCTACAACAATTACTACAGAAATCCTGAAATGTTAAAAATAATTGGTATCAGTTTACAAACATATGTATGTATGTATATTTATTCAATGTAATGTTTTGTTTAAGATTTATTGATTTATAATTGTTTTCCTATCTTACAATTATCAAGCTTGCACTTAGTTAGTTCTACACATCGGCACTTCGATCTTAAAGTAAAGATTTAACAAAGAACGAACATCGATCCGTACTCATTCTAAAATACATTATTACTACAAATGTGTTGAAAAGTATACCATGGTTAAGACAAAGTCCAAACAATTTAAAGTTCCTATGTACGTATGTATATCAATCTATATACTCTATATACATATAAACTATACAATAGCATTTGGTTTGGATCTATTATGAGCTATAAGACTATATGTCTAAAATACTTTTAGATTCAAAATAATAATTACTTTAAATCGGTAGAAGTAGCGTCAATCCAGCACATACTATAAAGAAACACGATAAATTGAAACATAAGAACATTCGTAAACAAATGGCAATTTTCTTTCTCGTCTTACCTAAAACAAATCCAGAAAATACTGCAAATGTTGCAGTACAGTATGAATCCAAAAGAACTCCAATAATGTTGCTTCCAAAAACACTGCCTGTTCTACCCAACATTAGGCAGATGCACACAGCTTTTCCTCTTAAATGTGTTGGCACCAAGTCCACGACGGCGCCACTAAGAACAGAGATGCAAAGACCCGGTAAAACCAGGTACAAGCAAAAGCAGACAACGATCACAATTTCATCTCTTATCCACACCAATGCAATAGCACAGGCAGCAGCTATAGCCAGCCCAAGGGATATCGATGCCTTCCGACCAATTCGATTTAAAATTAAGCCCATCAAAATATAACCAACGATCAAAGCTGAACCATATGTAATTGTATCTATATAACTTTTTGCATTTATTTTATCATCGCAGACCTGCAAATATATTAAGTAACTTAATTATGAAATTTATTAAATATAAAATTCTACTTACAGTTACATTGAAACTCTGTAATTGATCAATAGAAGCATCGATAACTTGGCATACTGTAACGGATGTATCTGCTGAGGACGAGCCCAAGCGATTTTGTATCTCTGGATACCATAAGCCCATGCCCGAAGAGCTTTAAAATAAATGGAATTATGCTTAAGTGAAAATAAATTTAAAGAAATGTTTCAAATACCTAAAGAACAGACCGCACATAATTGTGCAGCTTATGGCAAAGTTAGCTAAATGGGGCCTCCTCAGTAAAGGTAAGGTTTCTTTCCACATCTTCTTAATTGTTGTGAATCTATTAATGAATCAATATTTTTAATAGGATATGAGCATTTGGTATCAACAGTGGAAACTTACGCCGATTTTGATACAAGCAACGCATTTTCTTCTCCAGCGTGGGATTCCGCTTTCAGTTTGGTAATTTTGAATTCATGTAATTGTTTGCCCGTATTGCGAATAGCTATCCAATTAACCGCAGCAAAGGCTTCCTCAGTCTTGCGTAAAGATATTAAAATCTTGGGACTTTCAGGCAGTTTTAGCAACATCAGAGTTCCCACAACTCCCGGCAGTAAATAAAATACAGTTAACAATCGCCATGGCCGAAAGGAAAAGCTCTCTGTGATGCTAATGCTCCAGTCCATAGTTAATATTAGCCATGCTACAACTGTAGTTGTAAAGTGAAAATTATTTAAAATAAATTCCAAATTTAGAATGCCAAAAGAATTAATTACCAGGCACATAAACGGTTGAAATGCCAACAAACAAACTGGCATAATTAATTACAATGGGACGGTGACGTGGTGTAAAGAATTCGCCCAAATATGCGTATGTTGTAGATGATGCTCCAGCAATACTAATTTTCCAAAATAATTAAATCATTTCATTAATGTATAAGAATTAAATAATAATTTTGCTCTAATTGTTATATGTTAATTGTTTTCTTGTTAAATTTTAAATAACACTATTACATTAATTGAGTACTTACAAAAATCCAACGACGAATCGAATAACAACATATATCCAGTAATTTGGAATAAATATAGAAGATAGCGAAAACAGATTTCCAATCAGAGTTGTGTACATTAGCACTGGTCTGCGGCCAACTGTATCGCTTAAATAACCCCAAAAATATGATGAGCAAAATATTCCTGCAGATCAAATTAAAAAGTAGATTACGTTTTATAAATGATTGACAAAATTGAAAAAATAATAATCTATTATCTATTCTATTCTTATATCTATTATTTTCAAAACTAATCCGAAACTAATTTGTTTAAATTGAATTGATAAGCGAAATGAAACCAAATTATTTCTGCCTCTCACATTTTACATTTATCTTAACTGTTTGATTTTACAAGTCTTACATATTTATCTACGTTTTGTTTTCCAACTCAGGTTTGTGCATTTCATAAAATCTTAAAATCTACAGCTGTCGTAAATTGTATTCTAGATAAAACTTTCTTCGATACTGTTGTGAAATTAAGTCTGTTTATTTTAGTTTTACTGTTTTTTTTTTTTATAAATCTGCAAAACATGCTGTGATATAGTGATAAAGCCAAGTGGGTAGCATGCTAGATTTATAATTGCTTAGAATAACTGCTGAATAATGATAAGAATGTTCTATTCGTGAATGAGTTTTAATTTAAGATATTCTTTTTATATACTTTATAAAAGAAACACGTAATGATAAATCTCTTTTGTGCTTACCAATGAAGCTTGCGGCACTCATGATGGCTTTGTCCATGGAATTTGTTTCAAAATCGCACTGTGACACAATAGTAATGTATGACATGCCCATGGTCTCGTTTATGACCATCATTAAAAGAAAACCTGCGGCAAATAGCACAATCCACTGTACACGTCCGAATCCTTAATAAAAAATCCACATATGATCAAATGATTTAGAACATTATAGTTGTAACTTTTGCATATTAGTAAATTACCAATTATATCGAGCACCTCCTCATATTCATGACTTTCATTTGATTTTGCGTCAGTAACTTTTGTTTTTGAGTCAATAGCATTAGCTGTTGACTCAGCATCGGATTGGTTCTTTACCGTATACATTTTAAATTTACGTTATCTATTTAATAACTAATGTCACTCCTGATGCTGTGTCAAGAATGAAATGATCAATCTGTTCTGCGTCTGTGAATATATAAACTTCGGTAAAGTTTGAGGCAACTACATATGTATGTATAAGCGGGTTATCAGAGAATGCTATAAAGATAATGGAGCTTCTTGATAGTATTTCGTTATGATAAATAATATGTATATCACGCTCAGAATATTAATAATAAGTTGTTCCACCCCGCCCTTTCTTGACTACCGGTAGAAGTTATATTTTTCAATTCATTAGAGCAAATAATGTAAAGGTTGTTTCCATTCATCAGTCACCAAGTAAAAAACACGCTGTTAAATTTAACGGTAGATACGTATTATTTTGGTAAATATTATTAACAGTGCATACATGTACCCACCCAGATGTCTGTAAGTTTTGTAAATTAGTTGATTCTCAACTCTAAATTTTACGGTTCTGAAATTATCACATCTGCTACAGCTACCTGGGCAGTGCACCATAGGTTATAGGGAGGATGTGAAACTTAAATAAATATGATAAGGGGTTCTAAACGTTAGGATTATGATGTTTTATAACACATTGCAATTTAAAGTGTGAAAACGGTTGATAGCAGCATTTAGTGTGGCTTATAAACATAAACATGCTGCTGTTTGTTCTCTGCTTAAAATGATTGCTACTACATTTTTTGCGTTTGGCTGCCACATTTTTCGATATGCATATTGTAGAAAGGGTTGAGTGTATTAAAAGACAACAATTACAGAAACTATGCAAAACTCTTTATCGCTTGGATAGCTACAAGGCAGAATCATTTATTCTTCGTTGTCATAGGTTCGTTTTATTTCTTAACAAACCAAAGATAAGCAATAAGATCTTAATGCTGTTCTTAAAAAAGGTTCAAGAATAAGGTTGAAGTAAATAAAGATTACCAAAAAGTCAGATATGTTTTTTTTGTATCAGATTTTAAATTAAAATCCCTTTTAGAACTTAGAAGAACATATTTCATTTTGAATGGTTCATCCGTTAGTCCGTTTTTCTTTTATTTATAACGGCCAAACCCTAAAGGTGTGCTATTTTAATTTTTGAAATACACTGCTGCTCATTTGTGAGCTATGTTAAACTTGATAGCATCATTTGCGAGTTCTGTTAGTTTAACAGCTGAGTTAAATCTTATTGTTAGAGAAAGTTAAAATTTATGGCCGATTTTCAAGAACAACTAAGACAATATCGTCTTGAAAAAAAGAGAAAACAGACTATTGATAACTTCAAAGCAAAACTTCGCCGATTTTGGATGCTCGGAACAGGCACAGGATCTGAATTTAAAAAAGATACAGCAATAGAAATCCACCAGGTAAACAAAATGTAAACGTCAGCGTGAGCATATCTCAGAGTACAGCGACAGAGGATAGCACAAACAAAACCAGAACTTTTGGGTCTACGTCATTAAAGCCAACTTAAAACTGGTTTAAAATCGACAACTGCCGCATCTTTTAGTTGAAACTTTTTAAATATTATTTTTATTGTTTAGCCTTCCAATATTCAAAGTGAGTCTTCCTCGCATACGCAAGATGAAAATGTACCCTCCAGTGAAGATGAAACCATTGCGGAGGAATCACCTCTAGCATCTCGCGAGGATCAGGATCCCAGGGAAAGCAAAGTGCTAAAATACACTCTTTGGGGGGTGTATGCTCTCTTTTGGATAACTCTATATGTGATAGCGATTGAACTTAAGTTTGGATTGGTATTTTTAATGTTATCAGCACTGTTCGGGATATATTTCAATACACGGACTGGACCAAAGAAGCGTAATGAAATGAGCGCTTACAGTGTTTTTAACAAAAACTGCGAAAGTATCGATGGTACTTTAAAGGCTGAACAGTTCGAACGTGAAATACGCTATGGTTCAGGTAGTGTGCGATGATTAAAAACAATTTTTGAATCATAACTAAAATTAAGAATTAATATAATATTGAAGCTGTGACACCAAACAAAGTAAATTTCTTCGTTGATGAATTTTGGAGACAAAATGTAATTTTCTTTTACTGATTCAACGTGTATTTGAACCACATATCTTATATGTAAACACTTTAAACCTAAAATATAAAAACAATGGTCAACTTGTTTTGGAGACACTCTCGTGTCCAACAATCATACAATTTTCTAAGTTAAGGCGAATTATTAATTTCCTTACCTGTTGATTTCTTCATTTTATTAATAGTAAAGCCTTGAAATTTGAAGACAATGTTGGTAGTTTATTTCTGTACAATTAAATGTAAACTATAAGAAACATATAGAAATATATATTTTTTACAAAAGCAATTAGACTTTTACGAAGATCAATTCAATTTATCATTTAACATTCAGCAATATAAGTTTTGAAGCCGTGACATAAATAAGTTAAGTAATTTTTCTCCAATTATAGTAAATCTCATTAACTGACTCTGTTTAGCCAGTCAAAATTGCAGCTTCACTATAATAAGTGCCAAGTAATTTTTGACATGGAAAACTTGAATAGTGATTTTGATTGTATTGATTGTAGAAAATGTCATAATAATATATTAACGATTAAATTCCAGATATCGGGGTGATTGTATAGTGAACAGCTCATTTGTTGTGCTTACTTTAGTTTAAGTAGCCAAGTAAACTTGTCACCATGTGGTATTCTATCAGTTTTTCTAGGATTCTTTGCAGAAATATCTCATTTACTTTTTTAATACTTCTCATATTTATATGAATCTCTGACACAGACAGTTTTAAAACATTTGGCGCGATTAATTTCAGTGCAATTGGGATTTTGGAAAGTTTATATATATGTAGGTATATGGTATTTATTTGTGATCTATAGTTTAAGACAATTTGTCTTGAATAAATCTCAATCTACATAAAAGTGCAGTCTGCTCTTTATATCTAACATTTGTTATGTACGAGTATGTACATGCATTAAAACAAATACTTTTTACGCATATATGTATGTGCATTTTCACTTAGATTAGTAAGGCTTTTCAAATAGGTTTTTCTTTACAAACATACATACACATACATTCATATCTAAAAATAAAAACAGTTTTTTAGTGTGCAATGTGGATTATTTGGCATTGTTACTAACATGTTTAATAAATTTTACATATTTCATAGATGCATAAAAATATATGAATACAAATGCGATAATGATATATTTAATTTATCGCTCAATTTATCTGTGCATCTTAGTTATTAGAGAACTTTCAGTGCTTAGGGATAGTACATAGTATATAGTAGTTCCACAGATTTCGCCATCGATTGATTTCTACTTTAATGAGTATTGTGTTTTTCTTTCATTGTGAAGGTACACCTGGTGTAAATATAAAAACCAACAAAAAAAAACCTCTTACATTTATGTATTCTATGTATTTGCGATGACAATTGAATTTTCATTTATAATTAGTTACTTTTTTATTTGGTATTGTTGCTTTAGTCCTGTAAGTGTTGTTCTCTCCCCAAAGGATAATGGGCATAAGTATGCGTGCTGTCAAAGTGCATTCGGATAGAATTCACAGCCATTGCCGTTCACATATAGAACTCAGGATCGGTAAGCAGATGCTCCCTGGTACAGGAAGAGTCCGAATGCTAGCATTTCGGCATAAATGACTTACGAGACGGCAGAAGACATAGGATACTAAGTGCCATTACCATATGCCATACCGAATGAACAATATGATAGTTCTGTTTGGTTTGTAGGAAAGCATAGCAAACCAGGCCGATGGAAACAAGGCATAATCCAAGCGGCATGAAAACTGTTAGATAACGACGTGCCGGAAACAGTTTATGAGTTTTTTTACATCGTATACCCCAGCTGGTGGAGATTACACATATGCCAGTTAATGTGGGTGTTAAAAATACCCAAAGGCTTTGCTTATTTAGCTCAGTGCCAAAAGCAAGTAGAATAGCACCTAACATGTGGAGGAGTGAGACAAGTTGCGGACGGATGTGGGCCATGGCAACGAGTGTCACCCAAATGGCCAGAAGGCCACAATAGAAATCGCAGAATTGTAATACGCCTATCTTAACCAGGCAGAAACTGTACTCATCCTCACCCGAATCGCATGCATGGTAGAATATCGAAAAGAACATGGCAAAGAAGTATATGACGCCTTCTGTATAGTATCGACGTCGCAATGCCATATAGATGCTGGGAAAGAAAAGCAAATTGCTCAATGTCAATAACAATGAGGCCAACAGTATGGACATGCTGGATGGTATTTGAGAATCTTCAGTACAATCCCAACCACGATAACCCTTTGTGCATACGCAGGTGGAAAAAACAAAGCCACCGGACATATAATGATAGCAACGACCATAGCGTCCACATCTTCCAGCAACACAGGGACTGGAGGAAATAGAAAATATCACTGAGGTGTTGCAGTTATCCAATGCAACATGCTGTTCCGTCGCCGCTTTGTGGTGTTTGTCGAAAAGGAGTGTCATATATTCAAAATCGGTTGTGCACTTGAAATCCATCATGCACTCCTTCACCTTTAGCGTTTCTGTTTCATTCATTTTGGCCAGACAGTCATTGGATTCAATGCAAGAGGCATACCTTTTGGCATTGGAGGCGCATGGACAAGGAAAATTCATTCCATCGAGCAGACGGACATGCTGCCGGACAAATTCCTTGACACTTTCAATAATGGTGACGCGTGCAGTTTCTGCACCATGACAATAAAGACCCATGGTAACATACCTAAATAAATGGATGGATGAATAATGAAAGTTATGAATTTAAAATTCCATTTAAAACTTACCAACGGCCACTTTCTGGAAATGGTATATGAACCAGACCCATGCTCTCTGTGTGATTAACTATAATGGATGCTTGCCTAAGCCGCTGGCCATAACGGCATTGGTCTGGCCAAGTGGGTACACCTGGTTCACCAAGTTGCACGCAAACTATAATCTGCATACTCTGATTGGTACGCTGTAATTGCACTTGTTCCGTCTCGGTATTCGGATCACCTATTAGTCTCTCTGCCAATATGCCGCCCCGTTCGGATGATGGTGACAATGTGGGCGGTGGCATTTTTATATCACTGCTAGAACGCTGACTATGTTTCATAGAAACGGCATAGGTAAGGGTACCTCCAATATCATATACTTCACCCAAATCAAAGGCGAATCCTGCAGGCGATTGAGCTGTTAAATTTAATACGACCGGTACAGTTCCATTTGCATCTGGCTGGAGATCATAATCAAACATAAAGAACTCGCGATATGTTTGCCTCAATAAAGGATAAAAGTCCATATTACGAAAACGATTTGGTTGCCAGGCATTTGCAGTGTTCGAGCCATTTCTAATCGACCCTTGGGCCTCAGACGATGTGTTAACTGATTTTTGCAAATCATAGTCAATTTGCATTTCATAACCCAACACATCTGGTGATGATTCTGAATTAATGTTGCTGCTGCTTCTGCTGCTATTGCTGTTGTTGTTTTTAAACTGACGACGTAATCGATATTGGCGTTTCGTCCTGCGTCTAAAATCTGAACCAGTGACAAACTCTTTCATCGAGGCTGTCAAAACATTGCCATCTTCGGTTGCCTTTTTAGTACCCGGACATAGCCAAATTCCATCCGTTTCTTTAACAAACTTGAGGGTTGCATAGTGCCATGTGCTTGGTTGTACATAAAACTCAATTGAGATTTCCTCTGTCTGATTTGGCCTGATAACAGTGCTATGTATATAGTTGTGTTCCCTGCAGATATCGCTGCCACAGCCACTCCAAGGATATGCATTCGCTTGCACGTGAAAACCAACATCCGGACAGTTAACGCACACTTGTGCAAAGGAGATGCGTGCTATAGCCACACCAATGTCGTCCGGTACATAGAACTTGTAAATGATTTCATTGTTTTCCGAGCAGTCTGTATTGTTGTTGCTGTTGTTGTTGTTGTTGTCGTTGTTGTCGTTGTTAGTAGCATCCTCAGCTCTCAACGTGAATTCGGTGTGCGTATGCGTGAAGTTTTTAGTTTGAGCAGATCCAGTGGCTTTTATACTGACACCACCAGATTGGTCTTCGCCTCTCTCTTTCTGTGTATTTTGGTTGTTGTTGTTGTTGTTGTTTTGCTGTTTTGGAGGCAGAGCACGGGTCGCCCTATTGCTGTCAACATTTCCTACATAGTTCGCATCGGGGGTCACATTGTCTGCGGCTGTTTGCCGTGTTTTGTTGTCCGGACTGGTGCTGCTGACGTTGACACTCCTATTGTACGGCTGCTGTTGCTGTTGCTGTTGCTGTTGGGAAACGACATTGCTCGTTAGGTTACCGTGATGCGCTTGACCATTATTTATGATAATCGGATAGAAACTGGACACGGACATTTCGCCTAGTAATAACGTTTCACATGATGCTGCAAGTCCTGCAATGAGAACAATATATACACATATAAACATACATATATATTTAGATACATATATGTCGTTCATATTCAATTATGCTTATGCTTATTCTTATTGTTAACAATATTGGTAATTGCTGTAAAATTCTTTTTACTTCAAATTTAAAATATGTTTAAATAAATCTCCTAAAATAAATTTTACCGACTGCTAGCAATTTATAATAAACTAATACATTTTTATATAGAATGTTAATAGAAAACTATTTATATTTAGTTTATTTATTACCTTGCTGTTCTATGCGATCGTTATTAGGATCCGTCCAACTTATAAAAGCCACAGCAAACCAGTTGCCTATATAGGGACCATTCACTGTAATGCGTTGTTGTTGCTCATCCGATTGAAATTGCAAATTGTAGATTTCAAATCTAGAACAAGAAAAGTAATAAATAAATTGTTGAAAATCATTAAATCGAATTTGTTAGTACTTATAAGTATGTATAAAAAATATAAAAATTTATTCTGTATTTATTACCTTTGATCAGAACTAAGAAAATGTTTTGGAAATGTGATATTCTCTGGACTTATCACAGGATAACTGGCCGCCTTGAGGTGTAATGTTACATCTTTAGCTTTACATTTCCTTTCTGTTAATATATTATTATTGTTAATATCATATTTTTGGATTGCCAATGTATGTAAATACTTACGAAATGTACCCTTAGATTCCTCAAATGCTTTGAAGCTAAATATAGCTGTCCTTGAATCTGCTGGTACTTGAAAATGCAATATGGATACATCCTTATAGGATGTATATTTGAGCAATGAATTAGAGGGCAGTCGAACAATCAACTTTTGATCCTTTATTGTTTGCATTTGTTCCATTTTCTCCTGCGGCTGATCATAAATCGTGTATTCATTTTCCACCGATTGATGTTGCATTTGAATACTAGATTCCACACTCCTCAGTTGTTGACTGATTTGTATTATTATAATAATAATAACCGGGTAGAAATAGGAACGATGTGTATGACACATGTTCGCATACAATTTATTAACTATCTATGTAACTAAAAAAATAGCACTTTTGTGTTTGACAGTGCCTTCATCCGTTCAATCTAAGAATTAACTGATTAAATGAAGAAAGAAACAAAAAAGAAATATATATTTAGTAAAAAAAAAAAGAAATATATTTCAACCGTGAAAACACCTGCAATGTAATGCATTTTAACTTTTAATTAATTTAATTAAAAAGCTTTCAGCTATTTATGGAGATTTTACGCTTTTATCTGTCACACAAGTGTTTCTAATGGATGATTGTAAACCATTCTCAAAGTGTAAACCAATCTAAACCATTTACAAAAAATATCCTAAATAAAAAAAAAACCATTGCCACAAGCGGTGACAGATAAATCGACCTTGCCAGTGACAGCAAAACAAAATATGATTTATGATTTTTTTACATGACTTAATATGAAATATTGCACTTTTAATCGCTTGACATGAGTTTTGCTTGGGCCTGTGCTCAGCCTGTCACGTTCCATCATCCTGGATGAAAATTCACTTATATTATGTGTACGTAGTAGGAAGACACATGTGTCCGTAAAGGCATTTTGAAACATTATTTTGGTTTGCTCTTGCATAAAAATCTCTGAAATGAATATCCTCTCCTTTTTCACAAATATATAGAAAATTTATTACGAATTCAAAACAACTCAGTGTCCCCTATAATTTCATTTACCATATTGCCACTTATCTGAAATCTAAACAAACAGTTTTTTTTTAGTCTATGCTAAGAAACGTTTTAAAGGGCTACTAAAATATTTATGATAATCCATTTATTTTTACAGGTGACATTTCTATTCTCCAGAGCATAGAATTCTTTTATAACATTTTTATTGCCTTGGCAGATAAAATATACATATGTACCTACATAAGTAACTAATCGAAATCTTTACGAATTGAAAGGGAGGCATTCATTCGTTTATTCATGGCTTAAACTTATTTCTCGACCCTAAAAGTTGCAGTCTACATTTGTATTTGTTTCTTCTTGTAGCCATGTGAGTACATTGTGTATGTGTTTGTATATCAATGTCTATGTCTATGCCTATGTGTGCCATATTGTATTTGAATAGGTATGCAAATTCAAGTATCAATCCTCTCAAATGGCACAACTGTGCCATTATGACAAAAGGCAAGACATAATCCATGGCAGCGTCAGGTATAAATTATTGGCAATGGCATAACAAGGCGAAATGAGTATGGGCCAAGGATGAAAAGTATGGTTCTTTGCTTTGCCTTCAATCAAGTAAATTGGTAAACTCATAGTAAAATGAAAAATGATTTTTGATTTGATATAAATATGAAAGAAGCCAATATTATGGCAATTGAAATGCAATATTTCAATACATTTTTAAAATAATCACAAGGACATAGCAGAAAGAGAAATCCTTCAGTTAAGTATGTATGTATTTGCACATCTGAATTCCGAGGTTAAATAAGAACTCTGCATAACCTTGGTTCTTCTTTGAGTTTTGTAGTTCTCTGAATAGTGTTAGATGCAGCATTGCAGCTTTAATAGAGCACGGAGTGGCAAGCTCGCTGAACCGGAATATGCTATTAGGGAAAGTACAGAGTTACATCCATGGCAACCGGTTCAAATGGCTACCGCCATTGCTGTTAAGCCATTCAGAGCCTCCTGATGCACATATACGAGTACACGATTCCATTTATGTATGCGCATACATAAATGCTGTAACAGGCGCTGAACATTCGATATACATATAGACACATGCATACATACCGGATAGGTATATATCTATATACATATATCGACACCGTTGCAAAAATACAAATGCTCGACCTATTTTAAAACAGGGCCAATATAGGCAAACTATTGGGTAAAAAGGGCTGCCATGGGGATGAGTTTAAGGGCAGGTTTTCGGCAAGCCACCGGTGGTATCTCATTGTCAGCAAACCAGCTAGGTAATTTATGGTAGACGTAACCCGAAAAGCGAACTTCCATTTAGATTATCACTGCTATATGCATTTCATATACCGATTGTACACTTCTTAAGCTTTTCTGTTTGCCGTTCTCTCTAACTATAATTTCCACACACATTTTAGTACTTGGTTAACGTAATTTACTAAATTAAACACAATTTACAGCTTGTTGAGGATCTATTTGTTTATTTTGTGTTCATAGAATGTGACGCGTGTGATGAAAGAACTCAACAAACTAGTTAATCATATTTAGAGAGCTTTCAAAAAACGCTACAACATGGGAATTCGAAGTCGAATAATATGTAATAGGCCTTATCAGTATATACTTATACATACATACATATATAGTTCTTATCGATTCTTTCACATCTGTCTAATACATAGACTCTTTGTGTAGTATTGTGAATCAGCAAATGATTATATGTACATATATACATACATATGTAAGTATATGTATGTACACATCTATCCGTCTATCAGCTAACGGAGCAATGGGTCAAGTTTATTCGAAAAATCCCATTTTGTATTTGGGTTTATCACTAATTTAGAATTTTTCAGTTAATTGAAAAATAATTTTGATAAATTAGAGAACATTTATTTATAAACATAAACATCTAAAAGCAAATACAACTCGTAGATCTTTTACATAGTAAACGTTATGAGACAATTTCTTTTTTTTGTAATGTTTTGCTAATTAATAAATCGCAGTCACCGCAAAATTGTAATGTATATGTATATATGTACCATTTCCGTATTCCCGTCGGAACTATATAAATTTATGTAAAACTATGTCAACACTGATTATGTGATTCAAAGATATGCAAACGTGTATCTACATATATAGATATACATATGTATGTATATAGATGTTTATATGTTCATGTCATGTTGGAACTTGACAATTGCACATCTCTGACAAGTGCCTCCACTGTACTTTCGGCACAAAGTGAATGACTGCAATTGAAATTGGAATTGATTGTTCTTTACATATTTATATATATGTATGCATATGCATATACATGCTTAGTGCACAGTTGATAAACCAAGTAATCCAAAATAGAGTAAATCACATGCAGCAAACTCAACTCAAGTTTGTTTCAAGTGCAAGTGCTAACTTTTCCACAACAAGAAACTTGTCGAATTAGCACTTACTTATATTTATGAGTAAATGTTCATTCAATCCAGTGGGGGAGTCCAAATAAATTCACTACGAGCCACTTGTTTACTTTACGTCACGACAATAAATGTTGGACTGATTGCTAGAGCCGAGCTCAGCCTGATACTATGGGCATATACGTATGTATCTATATCTCATGTTGATGGTTGCCGCCGCCTCCTCCATTTGTCGTCTATTCTCGATGACTAATATTGCTATTGTCGCTAACGGTGCATTGTACTAGACACTCTTGTTGCAATACTATTGCTAATGGGTGGCAGCGAAGACTCGTTCGAACATTTGGGGAGAGGGAGGCAAGCGGGCATATTAAAAGACTTGCTGATTTGTTTTGGCTTTTGGTGATGTCGTTGTCGTTAGCAACGATGTCAACCGCAACGTTTATGAAATGCAATATCAGAGCTTTCACCGTGAAGTGAGCTTTTTTTGGTCAAATTTCATTGTTTTGTAATTCAATTGATTAATAATCGTTACGGCTCACTTTGAATAGAACAATCTATAGATAGTATACTATGTATACTCGACTATCCACAAATATTCACACAAGTACTTGACCTCAGAATGTAATCAGTTTAATTCAATTTGGATCACAAATAAATGTTGTATCATGTATCTATATCAGATATTGACAAAATAATTAAAAAAAAGAAGAAAAAATCGATATTGATTCTCCTGATATATGTATGTAATTTGTAACATTCTAGATTATCATCAAAAAATATGTCCATCTATGTTTACATACCCCATTCAAATGGTTAATACACACATTTACATACATTATATTCATATAAGTATAATGTGCATCTAGATATTAAGATATAAAATTTGATTTAAAAGAATTGAATAACATTTTAATTTTGAAATCAAAAAAAAAAAAGAGAAAAGAAAATGAATGCCCGGAATGATTGATCTACATATGAAAACACGTCTTTTAAAGTCTATATAACATTTCATAATAAAAATTGTTATTGTTATAAAGATAAACAATATATTTTTAATATTTTGATTATGACCGTTAAGAATCTTTATATAGATAGGGAAATATCTGTTAATGATAATGGTATTAATTAGATACGCATGTTTGTATGTGTATATGCATAAGTCTATAAATATCTGTGGATACGTTCCACAGTTGAATGAATGATGTGAAATGAGGGGAAATGAAGAGACAGAGAGAATGTCAAGTTCGTTGTTTTTGGGTGTAAAACAAGTTTTTGGTTTAACTCGAAGCTCGAGAGATCGGCATGAGCACCGTCTGTCTGGTCTTGCCATACAGTTCATGTCTCAGTTACCCATTCGCCGCGTTACCAAGCGCAACGTTCGTTGAAATTTTGTTGCTGAAGTTAGCTGAACCGCAACCCGAGAAAGTTATTGTAAATACCTGTTTCCGTTTGCTTTTGTATTTAATTTATATATATTTTCATATAATATATAATTCAGTGCTGGAAACAAAATGTAATTTAATATAACGAATATGCGCAAGTGTTAAATTGAAAAGTGTAAAAATATGCTACAAAATGATAACGCATATAATTAAAGTTGATTTACGAGTTGATATATATTTGTGTATAGTGCATACATAAGCCCAGAAAAAGTTATATATATGAAAATATTTCTATGTATGCCTCTGTGTGTGTGTTTTTTTTTTAACAATGCTTATGGCCAATAACGTTAAATTCTTTCTACGCTTTAAGCCTCAAACAGTTGCTCAATAATTGTTTAAGTAACTGGCAGCTGAAATCAATATTCCCCCTCTTACTCTTTTTTCTCTCTTTCACTCCATCTCAAAGGCACTGATACTCTGGCATCTTGAGTTGCGTGTATATATATATATATATATATATATATAGTCTGTATATGTATTGTATGTATATATATAAATAGTATGGGTTTGCCCATTTGAGTTTACTATTGCGCCATGCAGCCGACGCCATACAAGTCAAAAAGAGAAATCGCCGACCCGCTTCAAGTTGCAAACAATATTTTCTTTTAGCCAAGTGTGTGTGTGTGTGTGTGATGTGTGCGTTTTCCTAGTATAAAGCATTTTTGACTTGAATTTCATACTGAACATTTTAAATGACTCACAGCTGTTTGTCTAACTGAAGGCCACACACAGCATCTTAAAGATTATCATGCAAAGCATGCAAAACTTAATCAGCCAACTAGAAAAACATTTATATACATACATACATATATCGTATATATATATTCTGGTATTTTCCCATTTGGAAATTGCTTTTTAAGCTACTTTGGTTTAATGCCTGGTCTCCTTCAAGCTCTATTTTATGTTGATTTGCTACGTGTAAAGTTGCCATTGTCTTTTTATTAAGTTACTTTCCAACGACTCTCTACAATGACTGGCGTATATTTTTTTTTTTCTAGATGCCCTTTCTTTTCTTCCTTGCGTAATGCAATTTTACACTGATATTGTGGCAAGTGCCCTCAGTGTATCCTGTCGTAACCGCACAGGATATGTGTCACATTAATTCGCACTTTCCCATTTTATTTTACTTTCTTTAATTCGTAGAAGTACATTTTATTTTCTTACGGAAGTAGTATACTTTTTTTTTATTTACATACGTTTTTGATTAAATTTTTGAAAATGTTGTCACAGTTCCTTGTCAGCACAACAGTCAGGATACCGCTTAGGCGGTTGACATCACAATGGATTATCATTACCATCGACCTGAAACCTGCCTCAAGCACTCAGTGACCAGAAGAAGCTCATCGTTTGTAATAAGTAAGACCAAATTACTTTTGGCCATTACGGTTATTACAGCGACAGTTGTTTCATTATGTTTACAAGAAGGTATGTATCTTATTTGCTTTGTTTCTATTACATTTTATATTTAAATGAAAATGAATGAATGAATGATTCGTTTACACAATTCGACAGCTTTCTTTTATATGTATATATAATGAAGCTGTCATTTTCAAGTTGTTGATGGCTGGAAATTGAAAAGGCCTCGAGTCAAATTGTCGGAAATTGAAACGTTGAGAACAAACTATTTCAAAATAAAAAAAAAAAAGAAAGAAAAAATTCCCTGCTCTACTTCCGGGCACAAATTGGTCTGTTAATATGTAACAAACCATGCCCCCACTCCCCCACACGGGAAACTTAATATGAAATTCAGCTAGCGGAAAAAATTTAATAACAATAGCTACGGGAAACTTTCTTTGTACATAAAAATTATTTGCATTCGCTTATTTAATTGTTTCTCAAATATAACACACATGCAACTTTTATTAAAATGTTGTAAAGACATTTGCTTTTAATCTCAATGACCTATTTCAAAAATTTCGTCATCAAATCAAATCAAAGAATGAGATTTACATATATTTCGTTTAACCAAATTAGGAAAAATCATATTGGATTTCGTTGGGGCTATGTCTGTGGCTTAAAGAAGCTTACTATGTTGGCAAGTTAACTTTGCTAGTTGTCCAAATGAATTTCGTTCTTTACTTTTCGCCATTTTGCATGCCATTGTCTCTCTGTATTAGTCTGTGTGTGTGTGTGTTGTGCTTCAGTCTATGTGAATGTGAATGTAAGTGTGTGTGAATGGCGGTATATTTGCCCAGCTGTTATAAAAACAATTGCTTAACTTTGGTGCTGTCATCTTGGCACAACTTGTGGGTCGTTTCCGCAAATCCCCAAAAATAAATTAAGCCACAGGGAACAAAAGCTTTCGACCCGCGCGCCGCGACTTGATGTCACCAAGTTCGCGACCCCAGACATGGTATGGTATAAGGTGCTCCATACTTCTGTATTCATGCATTTTGGCACTCAATGCTGTCCTTGCCTTGGTCGACAGCCAATGCCAACTCCATTTTGGATACCCAACCATAGAAACAGACCATATATATAATTCTTTTTTTTTTTTTTTTTCGTTTTTCTGTTCTAGTTGACATTTGTTATAAAGTTTCCTAGTTTTGGCTAAATTCCAGTTTTAGTTTGGTTTTTACTGATGGTAATCGTAAAGTTTTCTAAGCCAGTTTCCTAGAATAAGCCAAGCCAAAGTGTCGAATTAACGTTGCCAAAAATTAGAACTTTCTGTTTTGAGACTTTTAAGAAAGAATCTGTTGAATAAAGTGAATTTCATCAAATATTGAAAGACGTGGAAAATTTCATAAGAATAACGGTAAAAACAATATAGTTTTTATGACAAAAGATTTCTCATTACTTTTAATTAGTCTGTTGCCATATATCATAAAGATTTAACAATTGCCCAAAGTGTTGGTTTATGACCCATTAGGAATACTTTCGAACATGTGCTAATAAGTCTACAATTAAAATCTGGGAATACTTATTGTATATAGAGAATTAATCTAGAGTTTATTCTTTATATACTAATTCTGAAATCATTGCATAAGAATGATGGATTTTATTTCCTCATTCTCAATATATACTTTTGTCACAATCTCATCATAAGGTTTCTTTCAATGGATGTCGATGCTGTGATCGGGTGGGCGAAACGAATGAAATCAAAAACAAAAAGAGACTTTACACATAACTGCCTTGACCATGAATTCATGTCCGCATTTATACGCATTGTTACGTTGACATATATATATATATATATATATAATACCCACTGCCACCTGTTAATTGGGGTTCAATAGTAGCAATGGAGGCGTAAGATTCGCAAATGTTTTTACCTTTTTAACGTGGGTAAATAATACTATATTGAAGCAACTCTTTGAATCGAGCATTGACGTTTGTAATAAGTTCAATGCCATTGGCAATTCATTGACTTGCTCTGAAGTTCAATTCTTGCATTTAATCAAAAAAGAAAAAAACACTCTTATAGGATTGCAATTCAACAGAAATCTTTCAAGAAAAAATCAGCATCATAAATTTCGGTATTGTGAATACATAATCCATACAAAAACATGTTTTTATTTGTATATGTATACATATCGTATTATGGTGAATATTGAATTCTCACTTTCTGTTACAACCAAATACTAAGATACACATTTATGCATATGTATTTACATACATACATTCATACACACATACATACAGACATATGAATCTGAAGGTCGTACCGCAAAACTGTGGAGATACAAAACATCATAACCGGTTATCAAACCGGCATCCACAATTTGCTGCGACTCGTCGTCGCCCATTGAAGTTGAAGTTCCGTTTAGATTGAAAGATATCATGTTTTCCACACAGCTGAATTCAACGACAACTTGAGATAAACTGCATTAGGGATTTACTTTTTCAATTTACGATTACGGATTTGATTTGATTTTGACTGACAAACCATATTCTTGTATATCAATATTAATTGAACTTTCTCGAGGTAATGAAAAGTCTTCCAAAATGTAAAAATTTAAAAACATACAAGAGCGAATTTCGAAATAAACATTTAAATATTTGTATGAGTAATCATTTATGCCCTTCTCTTTGGTTAAACAAATTTTAAAGAAAAAAACCCAAAACTTGGCAGTAATTCGCAAACTTGTGGAAAAAAACCAAACAAAAATTTGCACTAAATTGTAAAGTAGTGTATGATGTAATATATATATATATATTTACATATTTACTTTGTACATAACTTTTTATTCATATATAAATTACATCAATTACGTATGTATGTATGTATATATGGAGACATATTGTTCTATTTATATATAGATTTTTTTCTATAGTTAAAGTTTCTTCTTGTTATGCATTTAAAAACTGTAATCAAAGTTAATATAAAAGCATCTGGATAATGTTCATCTGGTTGTTATTCAACTTATAGAAATGAAAATTACCCACAGTTAATCATAAAGCTTACACAAGTTAAAAAAACATGTTTAATTTTACAATATGTATAATATACATATACAAAATTTATGCTGGTGTAGTTGTTACTTATGTACATGTAGTTGATATTCCTTTTAATATTGTTTATTTCGATATGTAAAATGACGCCCACAAAATGGTTGAAGTCTAGTTTTGTCTGACACCGTCTTATTCTATGTATGCATGTATGTATGTAAGTATGTACATATGTACATACATATATGAAAATTAACTAGAATGCAGTGATGAATAATAATATTGCTTTGATTACAAAATATTCGCGCGTACCATAGAGGATTATCCGGCTTGGAAGGTTTTCACTCCTATGATCTTCTTGGCTTACCCGCCTACACACCAACACGTAATCGTCCATCCAATCAGCCAGGCAGCAGCTTGGTACTACGTGTTTGAACACGTGAATGATACGCATTTGTATTTACATATATACATACATACATACATACGCATATTTGTATATAATGTATGTACATACATACATACATATATGTTTGTACTTTATGTAAGTATGTATGAATGTGTGTTTAAGTTATGGCACGGGTTTGAAGTTCGGTCTCCGTGTGTCTCCTGCACGTTTTTACAGTTGAATTGTGGAACTTGCAAATCCAACTAAATGTATTCATGTCCATACATCCATATGTATTCCTTTATGTGAATGAATAGATGTCATATTTAAAGTGAATGTTATGGATACTCCATCTCAATGGAGGAGAGCTCCATCTTTATGTTATGATTTAGCTTAGATAGATTTGATTAAGTAATTTAAAGCTAATTTAAAGATGAACTTTTAACATTTATATGATATTCAATCTTGATTTGCAGCTGAAGCTCAAGACCAAAATGCCCCGCCCATATTATATGTAAGAGATCGAAATTGGCGCATTTCAGAAACTGAAAAAGTTGGATCTGTTATACAAAGAGTTAGTGCTGAAGATCCTGATAGAGATGATTTATTATTTGGCATTGAACCGCGAATTTCGCCACAACTTGGATCTGGAGGAAATGTTAAAAATACTCTACCATTTCGTATTGATCCCGATACGGGAGTGGTTTATCTTAATGAAAGTCTGGCTGGTCGTGTAAGTTGAATATTTTACATATATTTTAAATTTATATTAAATTTAAACCTCTACAAGTTCAAGGGTCATATATAAATAAATGTATGTTGTACGTAGACACAAGCACTTGTAACAACAAATTTTGCTAGTCAAATTTACTTGAAATTGAATATTGTAGTTTATTTGCTTGTTGAAGGGAAAGTAAAGCAAAATAATCAAAGCATACATTGAAGTTGGCCTGGAATGGCAATAGGAGATTACATAGAAGTGTTGTACAAATATTGTTCATATATACACACACACACATATATATATATATATATATATATCTACATGTTAGATCACAATCTGTTACCCAACATGTTAAATATGCAAATATTATGTCAACTCTTTGCAGGCTGGCGAGAATTTCCTTATATACATCACTGTCTCGGATGGACACTATACAGCAAAAACTGAAGTTTTCATCAATATATTGAAACCGCAGGAAAATAACTTTAATTACCGATCCCCATCATCATCTATATCACATGTGGTGCATAATATATCAAAATATTTGCCCTCATTTGATAGTCTACCCGGTGTTCAATCTTTTAGAAATGGTTTACCCAATAACAGACCAACTAATAATTTGCCACCTGGTTTTCCACCAAGTATAAGTGGCTATGAACAACCAATATTACCCTATTATCGTCCCATACCAACAACCGCCTCAAATGAAGAGCGACCGGATGACAGTGAAGAGGATAACAGCTTGTCATCCGTTTCAACGTCAGCGATAACCTCAACCACGCCAAGAAGTCGTACGAAATTGACACCTATAGGTACTACAAAGCCAGTAACCGATACTGAGACTGTTACAGATGGAAAAACAACATATTTTACGATTAAATCAACAACAATTCCAATAATTGTTACTATATGCGGATTTCTGGCGATTATGGCAGCTTTATTTGGATACCTGTGCCGACGGCGACTCTGTGCCATAAGCAAGAATCTGAAAAAGTCAAAGGAAAAGGAAGAGCTGGCAAGAAAATCCAATCAAAGTCAACTGAGCAGCACTTTAACTGATGATAGCCGAAATTCGATGGTTATGCAACAGTGGCAAGGACCAGTGGCATTTGCCAATCGTTATGTCCCATGGGAGAGGGATCAGCAGCTTGCGATGACTGTAAGTAATATATATAGACTGACTTAATGTTTTTTTTTGCTGTTGTTGTTGTTGTTTTATATTTTATAACTTATTATATTACTTGATTTATTCTAACAATTTATCAACGATGCTACAAAATGTATTCGGTCATATTACGTTAAAGCAAAATAAATCAGTAACAAAAGAGAGAAATCTCAATAAACTAAAATACATTTCTCAATTCTATTCCATCTTTCAAACAATGGCTCACAATAAACACGACATAACAACACAAACAACATCTATGACGTCAATATATATACATATATATATATATACATATATACAACGATGCCATAAAATCATTGTTGATGCCAATGCTAACACCAATTCAATCCGGTCCCCATCAACCAACGACAACAACAACAACAACAACAACAAATGCTGTTAACTTCGACGCCGACGCCGACGCTAAATCTTTCAACATGAACCAAATATACCCGGTCACGGTATATACCGACTCCCCCACCCCCCGACCATTCTTCATTCCTCATTTCCCTTGCGGTCTGGCCGATACGCAATTGGAATCATAGGCAACGTCTCAGCTATCAACAAGTGCCCCAAATGGTGGTGATGCTTCCGTGGTACCACCCACTGGTGGTGCCATTCTTCAGGCTGGTTGTGTGGTCGGCAATTCAGCTTCTACAGGATATGGTCCTGGTGTCGACGGCAACAGCGATCGTTGGGAATTCCCAAGGCATCGATTAAAGTTTTTCAACATATTAGGCGAAGGAGCCTTTGGACAAGTTTGGCGCTGTGAGGCCACCGACATGAATGGTAAGTGAATCAATGATTATTATCATATACTTATCTATAATCTATATGATAATATATGTATACTAAGGATCATTTAGTATTAGTGGGAGAAAAGTATTTCTAAAAGAATTAAATTAATTAAGTATAAATTGTACATGAGAAAGGAAAACTAAAACTACTTCTACTTTCTTCAAATGGCTGCACTTAATTAATTAACAGTTTTGATTTCAAAAGGGAAAAAATAAATTTACACTAAATTGCATTTTCCTTACCTTACTTAAAAAAATAAAGGAAATTTCTTAAGACTTAAGTACAATGAATACAATGAATGGTTGAACATAGCTCCTAGCCTCGGGCATTTGCTCCTTTTGCTTAAGGGTATTCTGAGATGCGTACAATTCAATAAAAACCAACTACGTACATATACTGGAGAAAGTTTAAGTAAAGCAAATTGTATAGCAAATATCTAGAAACTAACACTAGGTTGGTCTCAGCCACGGGCGTTGCCACTCAGCAGCGTGCCAAGGAGCATCAGGACCAGCAGCTGTTGCACGGTTGAGTAGGTGGATTTCAGACTAGTCCAGTTAAATGTATGTGGCTGTGTGCATGACTTGAGAGTGTTTCCCTTCACGAATATTCACTGAATTGTACACTAGTTCACATTTTCGACATTTGCCAGCACCACCACAATGCGTCCCACGTCCTCTAAGAGCACGTACAAAAGGATATGGGTATACAAACGTGTATGTAGAGAGCTATGCACACACAGTAACATTGCCAAGGATGGATGGCGAGTGCAAAAAGACCAAAGACAAGTGCAATAGTGTTGAATATATGTATGTGTATGTGTGTTCGCATACACAGAGGCAAAACTTTAGAAATAAATAATAATAATACCTGAAGGCCGGCGAAAGCAATAGTGGCCTCGATGCACAAGCAAGAAAAACCTTTGCCATTCAGTTCAAAGGACACCACACATCCAGTTACACGGCCATTCGGAATGCTTGTGCAAATTTTCTGCTGCAATGGACATCAACAAAGGGAACTGAGCGAAGCTAATGAAGCACATCTCTCTAGAGTCGTTGCAGTCGACGTTTCTTTAAAACTTGTATGAGTTTTCATGGCATTAAGAATGGATTGCTCTTTAATAGTTACCATATTTTGTTTCATTTACAAATACGTTGATTTCATCGAGCAAAGTAAAAAATATAAAAAGGAACGAATTAGAAGCTATTAGAACTAGCTCTAATTAGTTGGAATTTACCATAAATTCTTTTATAATAGTTAAAATTAATAGCCTTAAAATTTACAGCATTCAGAAATAGTTTTTAGGGGAATCTCAATTAATATTTCGTAAGATTTAATAACATTCCAAAATTTCTATATTTTTATTCTCTTAGGTAATGATGGCATTACAACAGTGGCTGTAAAAACATTGAAAGAAAGTGCAACAGGAGTTGAGAAAAAGGACCTGCTTTCCGAGTTAGAGGTAAGTGAGGAGAGATATTGTTTATACAAATTTTACTTGAAGTCCTCTCTAATGTTTCCCTTATCTTTCTAACGACATGATGCTTCCACTATCTTGTTCTGATTAAACAAGTACAAAATGTATAACGTTAAATTGCAGGGTGAACAAAAAACAAAAAAAAAAAAAAAGGAAACCGTTTAGAAGTGAAGTTTTGCTAACTGACGATTTGTTAAGCACACTTTTCCTCTTACACTTTTGCTGCTTATATTGTACAGGCTTTTCTCATTTTTCTTATTGCCATTTTTTTTTTTCGTTGGTTAGGCTTCCCGCACTGTCGACTGACTAACTCTCGCTAACTGGGCTACTGGGGACTGGGAGCTCGAAACTGGGAACTGAGAAGAGTTGGGGGATTGGATGGTGAGGGGGAGGGGGGGAGCTCCTTGGCGGAGCTTGGCATTCAGGGTTTTCGGTTAGATGAAAAAGTTTTGCAAATTGAAAATTAACGATGCTGAAAGTTTTCAAAGAATTTTCTTCCAGCTTGCGACTTGCAGATTTTAACACGCAACGCCAATCCACCCACCACAATCGCACCGGGAAGCGGCTACCCGGCCATCATCATTTGCCACATGCCACGACAAAGCCGCTGCCCCAAGAGTGCAAATTTAATGTTTGGCATTTTTAATGGAAATTTGAAGTCATTTTTTCTATACTTATGAGAATCTCTTAAATATACATCTGCCAAGGATATTATGACATTATTCGCAAAACGAAATACTAAAACAGAATGATCTGATGGTACAATTTTATAAATCTTGAAAGAATTTAGAGGATTTAGAGAATATCTTTTGCTCTTTTAAAATAAACATAACTTGAGGAATTTTCCTTTTTTTTTTTTGGTTAGCATTTTCATAATAATTTACCAGTAAATGTAATGTCCTTTAGTACACGATAAAATACCTTCAAATTGTCAAGCTGACATCCAAGATGAGATGACTGTGACCACTTTGTGTGTTTTGTTGTGTTTTCGTTCTGCTTTTCATCAAAATACAAAAAACAATTCTTGCGAGCTTTTGTTGTCTATGTCCCTTTTATTCCAAGCGAAAAAGGACTGTCAGCATCAGAGTCAACCGGTAATGTCAAAATGTATTTCATTAGGGAATTTTCCCATTTAAAGTTTCTCGTTCTCTCTTTTTATATATAGTTTTTGTTTTTCCTACTTTGCGATGCAATGTTTTAGCTAAAGTTTGATGTTTTTTTTTTGTGTTGTGGTTAATTTACAAGAGGACTTTTCAATAATAATAATGAATAATTGAGAATATAAAATGTGACAAGCTGAACTATCGAAGTTTTTATTTTCAAATTTAACTGAATATATACTAAGGTAACATTTATAAAAGATGATTATATAGCATTACTAAATAGACAAATGAATTAAGTCAAGCGACATGAACGAGCAATTACAGAAAACGTAGCATACTTAATTGGGCTGTTTACTAGCCTTTAAACTGTTCTAGTTATATACATATATCCATTTATATAAGATATATTGAATATAGCTTCCTTTTTTTTTAATCTTTAAACAAAATTTTCCTTTAAATAAGAAATCTTTTAAATACCAATCAAGTAAAAGAAAGATTTAAGCAAAAAAATCAATAAGTAACTATACAAGAAGCCAATATGCTAAATTTGAAAACAATTTGGCAATAAAAATGTGACGAGCTCATTGCATATTTATACCGGCCAAAATTACTGCGACAAATTATTAATTTATGTTGTTGAATTCACAGAATTGCCATTGCCCGGCAAACGAATACTCGATGCCCGTTTATATAAATATATATATAGATATATATATATATATGTTTGTATAAATGTGTGTGTGTTAATATTCTTTTTTTCTGTTCGACAGTAGCTACAGCGGTGGCAAACTTTGAAAACAAAAATGACCCAACCAGAGCTGGCGAATTGCACTATATATATATATATATATATATATGTATATATATTGCATATATACATTGCATACTATATATATTATTTTTATTTTATGGGGAATCCATAAACTCAATTGCGGCTGGCAGCTTGAATGCACACTTACCGCACAGGTTTTATTATTTCCATTGGACAAAAATGATTTATCCAAGCATTGTGCATATCTATGTACATTTATTTAATATAATCAACACTTTAAATAAAATCTTCATGTTGAACACATTGACATACCTTTTGTATTAAATGAAATGAAATGTGTGTTAGCCTTGGCAACGGACATGCACACCTATACATATGCATACAATATACAAAGTGTGTACTATACGTACACTATAGGACCAATAATTAAAATTGATTTCTTGCATTGTTCAGTGGCTATGTCCTTGTAAATCAATGGGCAAACTGATTTGGCCTGTGGCTTTCGTCTTTCCATGCATTCTAAATTTCCATACCTGAAGCTATAAGCAGGCAAAGTCATCTATAGAATTAGCTTGTGTCTTGGCCATCAGTAAAACTTATTTATTTCCTTAAAGGTTTTGTTAACAGACAACTAAGATACTAATATCTTCTGCGGCAGATTAATTTAACTCAGTATTAGTATTTGGTAAGCAAATTAAGGTAGAGTACACATTCTTTTGTCTTTTTCGGGAATCACTTAAAGGTGCAGAATAAATTACGAACCTGAATGATGGTAAAAATTTACTGATTAACGCTGTCAGGAATACTTAAATCCGGGGTTACGTTCCTGGCAAGCCAAATCCAATGAACTAGGCTAAGACTCTTGTCAGTCGATAGCAAAACATTATTCTTACTGTCGTTTGTGCAATAGAATCCAACGAACCGCACGATTTGGAAATTGATAATAAGCAACACTATGTTGGCGTTAATAATACCATGCGCTCCGACGCCTTGGAATAAACTGATTCCTGTTGCTGCTATTTCTTGTGTTCACATTTATAGCTAAACTCTCTCTCCCATTGGAGTACGACCTGCGCATTGGATATGATTTTAGAGTGCGAGAACTACTCGGCTGCCCTTGGTCCTTATCAGAAGAATGCGAACTGGGGTTGCTCTGTTGTTGTTGACAACATAGGCCAAGTCTGGCTGATGCTGTTCGCCTTAGATGCTCCCAGTGTTGAGTTGCCATTTAGCGTGCGTCCTTCATCATTAAAGGCGCATTTGTTCCTCGTACAACGGGAGACAGAAGCCACCATGTGCTACAGCAGCCACGAAGATGTGGCAGTATATCATGTTTTGCGGATTACCCACCAACGAGAATAATTGCGCTTTAATTTTAAAACAATGGAAAATTATTAATGGTCCTGCGCTGCCTTCCACTCGACTCAATGCTAAAACTCTACAAGGACTCCTCTACTGCCTTCGTGCCACTGCGGTCGACACTTTGCTTTGCGGTGGCTTCCATTGTCCATGCAGGTTTTACTCTGGTTCTGTGGTCTCTAACTTGGCTCCTGTTGCTGCTCACTAAGATAGATGCATTATTTGCGTAAAACTTTGAAGTCAAGTTAAGTAGTTAGAAAATTTGTTGGGTAAAACTTGCTGCTCTCATAAAGAAGAATAACTTTCTTTTTTTTTTAACTCCAAATGTGTGGGCATACATTAATTTATTTAATTGGGAATTGAATGCAATTATTTTATAATTTGAGTCATGTGCAATTTAAAATACAACTACTAAACAAAGATTTGAAAAGAGGTTTATTGAATATATATATGTTCTTAAGGCCAACATTTTGTTGTCCTAGGTAGAAGAGGATAGCTTATAAACTCATTGTGACCTTACTAACATATCTATGACCACTTAAAAGTCCACAAGTACTGCTAAAGTGTGGTTTGAATGCATCTTAAGGCTATTTCCGGCTAAGTAGCATTAGCTTTTGCTTGACTGATAATCGATCGGATAATAAAATTAAAAATGCAAATGCCTTTGATTTAAATCGAGATATAGTCAGCTTGGTATCTGTGAAATTAAAGTTGAAATTGTTTTAAAATGATTGTCATCCGCAAAGCCGCAACACATGAGAAGCAACATGGGGTAAATGACACAATTCCCATTTGGCTTAATTAATAAATACCGCTTTGTGTTGCTCCATTGTGGCAATGGGACATCTGCAACTGTCAAAATAAAAAGAATAATCCATTCTGTCAGTCTGTACTACACATGCCATTATCTACATATATATATATATATATATATAGGTATTTATCTCTTTACACAAATAAGTACACATGCAAACCAGGTGAGAATAATGATGCTCACCTTTATTTCAATTTACCATTTTATAACCCACACTGGGCTACAGGATAAAGCGATTACAATATATTTTAATAAGATTTGAATACAAATACAATTCAACACTTTTCATTCTTTTGCAAGTGTAGAAAATAAATTTATTCATTTTCCCTACGATTAAGTTTAAGTTTTTTTAACTATTCTCAATAGAAGGAACTATTTGAATTTGCCAAATTTATTTGAAAAGTTTTTCCATTGAATAGAGTAAAAAAAAAAAACAAATAGAAAAAGAAGAAGGAACTAATGTTGCCTCCAGTTAGTTGCCTGTTGTTATTTGCAGCATTCAATTACCCACAGGGTCACATTGTAATGTTAACAATCTAAAACTCTAGAAACCTAAAAAGTTTTATTTCTGACAGTTTTCACACAAATTTTGATATAATTGTCCAAAAATGGGAGACAAAAGAGTATGTAAATGCAGAAGAATCAGAATTTGTATGATATGTATATATGTAGATGTACATCCTTGTAATTTGCCAGAGGAATGCTTTTGGGCAATAATTTTGCGGTAATTTTTAAATTATCCTTTGAGTATAACTTTTGTCCTTATTGTTATTTGTATATCTTCTTAGTCTCACAAATAAATACGCTAATAAAATACTAAAATGACTCCAATGTTAGTTATGTTCCTTTTGTTCAAACCTTTCAAAGGAGTCCTTTTTTATATATAAACTTTGCTATAGAATAGAATAGAATACTATAAAGTGGCTATTTAATGGTTCGTTATTATTTTTGTTTTCATTTTTAGGTCATGAAATCTCTTGAACCTCATATCAATGTAGTTCAACTTTTGGGCTGCTGCACGGAAAAGGATCCGACTTTTGTAATACTTGAATATGTGAATCGCGGAAAATTGCAAACATATTTAAGAAACTCTAGGGCGGAAAGGTAATATATATAATTAATATATAGAGTGAAATATGTATTTCTAAATTTTTTCCTGTTTTGGAAACAATTCCAGTTTTCTAACTTTAAATTTACATGTAATTTCAGTTTTGCTAACAATAATTTAAGAGTTCATGTTACCGATTGAAAATACATTTTCAAATGATTTTCTTTTTATTGATTTGATATTTGTTATTGCAGGCATTATGGAAATACACACGGAAAATCGAACATTCTGACGTCTGGTGATTTAACATCGTTTATGTATCAAGTTGCTAAGGGAATGGATTATCTGACATCGCGTGGAGTAAGTACAATCACTGGCAACGTTTACCTAAACACAGTTATTTGTACATGTCTATATGTATATACATATATACATACATGTGAGTGTGTGTGTTTACATGTATGTATGTACATATAGACAGTTGCCGACACATATTCTGATGTGGATACAAAAAGGGGGCGAGCGATTGTATCATAAATAAACAAATGGATATTGCTTCGTTGACGGTTATAAATTGTTTTTAGTGGAAATTAAAATCGATTTATATACTACCTGTGCTGTAACTAAATATTAATTAAACAGAGAAAATAAGAAAATATTTTTAAACATTATAGTTTTTCAATGAAGTATTTAAATTTATTGTTTATTGAATTTTCCAACAGATAATACACAGAGATTTGGCGGCACGTAATATACTTATATCCGATGATCATACATGTAAAGTGGCTGATTTTGGTTTTGCCCGAGATATAGTTACATCAAAGATATATGAACGTAAAAGTGAAGGGAAATTGCCAATTAGGTATGATCCGTTTCCAAAATCAATAAATGGATAATTAAATATAATATTAATCGGATTCTTTATCTGTAGATGGATGGCAACTGAATCTCTTTATGATAATATATTTTCGGCTAAATCAGACATTTGGAGCTTTGGCATTTTAATGTGGGAGATTGTTACACTTGGTTCGACACCATATCCCGGCATATCAGCAGCTGATGTAATGCGAAAGGTAAGGTGATAAAGAATTTGAGTACCAAGACCATTCCAAACTCATTTGTTTCCACGCATAGGTAAGAGATGGATATCGGTTGGAAAAACCGGAACACTGTCGCCGTGAGCTCTACAATATAATGTACTATTGTTGGTCACAAGATCCCAAGGAGCGTCCCATGTTTGCGGAAATAATACAAATGCTCGATAAATTACTGCACACTGAAATGGATTATATTGAACTAGAAAGATTTCCAGATCACAATTATTATAATATTGTCAATCTTAGTGGGGAAAAACTTTGAATTCTATCACTGGAGAAGGACAAAGAGCTTTACGATATATTGAAGAAGCATTAAAGATTAACGCTCTCTACAATCCTGTTTCAATCCAGTGTAAAATCAATGTATTTAGATATGTTGAGTATCTAAGTCTAAAAAACAGTCTGATCACACAAATTATTATTACCCTAAGCATTAAAATACAAATTTATATATTGCATTTTCCTGAAGCAAAAGATCAATTCAAACATAATCTGAAAGAGCTGCCAACTATTGTTTCCTATTTTAGTTGACAAGAATTTAAATAAATATTGTTGGAAAGTGATTAAGAAGTGTCTTCATATGAATAGTCGTAGCACTTGTAAGATATTTGTAATTATGTCAAGAGAGGTGTATTCATTTTGTATTTATTTGTTGTATATTTATTGTATGTATATTCCTACATATGCAAAAAGCATTAATATATATATATATATATATTGTTACACGTCATTCATATATAATCAATTTTTGAATATAAACAATAATTTCTAAGACAAATAGTAATTTTGTTGTTATTTGATTGAAATGGAAATGATAAATTGCCATTGAATTGTCAGATTTCTTTAAAATTTCTTCTACAGAGATACTAAATTTGTTCCAAAGAGATACCCAAAAGCGGGGAAATAATTGGTGGTTGAAAAACTTTAAGAAGGTTGCAACAACAAAAAAAAAAAAAACCGATGGCTGCAATTTTTAATAGCTTAAAATATAGAGATATATATAAAGACCATTAGATACCCACTTGAGCATTCTTGGTTTTATATATGTTGAATTAGATCACTATAAAAGAGATATTTGATATATTTTTATATAATTCACTTTACATAATTCACAATCACTTTTGTTGTTACTGTTGGCATCTATATATATATTCTTAGCTCCAACGTGTACACACAATACCGCCGAGTTATAGCAACAGACTAAACTAACTAAAGAATCGTATGGTCCGAGGAGCTCCTTTTTTGGGTAATCAGTGTGAGAGGCAACTCATCGAATGGTTGAAGCACGTGGCTTTGTTATTACTAAATTCAAAGCATCCTTTAAAAGTTATGTTGGTATATTCTCTGAGAGCAACAATATGGCAAATTCGAGAGAGCAGAATATACATACATATATGTATATATAAACGTATATAATCAATGAATGTTTACATTAAATGTCAGCTGTTTTCATTTGATGGAATCTATTCTATTAAAAGTTAAATTACAATTGTTTATTATATTTAAAATTAAAGTTTTATGTGATCATATCTCCTACTTAACTTGCTTTTCAACATTTATAACCATTTGCAATTCCATCTTACATGTTTTTTCAATCTTTATGATTATAATAAAATATCTTCCATCTTCCGACATCTCTGTATATATATATGTACTTATACATATGTAAATATATATTTGTTTGCAGCTTTTAAATGCGAGAGGAAAATTTAATTACTCCATAGGCATGCGCAAAAGTTGATATCTTTTTATTTACACCAAACTCTGGTGTCGATTGTTGAAAACAAACAAGGACTGCTTTTGGCCAAAAAGCTCTGAATAAAACTTTTCCTCTGATGAACTAGTTTTAAATTCAAAAGGCAAAAAATTACTGATTCATTTTATACTCTTACATTGGAATATCTACCTGAATTTACCTACGGTTCTGAATTAAAAACTTGAGAAAAAATATGTATAGTTATAAATTCTTTTTAATTTATTTTGTATACAATAACTATGCTATAATATCTTATTATATTATATATTATATATAACATATGTATGTTTAATCTTTAAATGGGTTCAATGCCAGCATTGGAACACCAATCTATTGCACAACCAGCTATATATATTGACAGTTTATCATTACACACAATTCCTTCAAATGTAATCGTCATTGCTGGAGCTATGCAATTTGGTTTCCTCACTCTCACGATCCCATTCATTTCGTTTGGCTTGCATTATTAAATCTTGAAAGGATCCATATTCCGAATTTTGACGTGATTTTGCAGTTAGTCCTACATCGCCTTCATCATCATAAAGATTATCGTAGGCATAATCTGGCTCTGTGCCTGTTGGCATGCTTTGCGGCATATCGGATTCATTATAATCAATATCACCATTATGATCATCACTATCGTAGTCGGAGCGGATGCCATGCTTTTCATAGAACATCTTGATTAAATCATCAACTCTTTCAGATGGCATATCAGATACCATTTTGACAGCAATTTTACGACGTGGTCGCTTCAATGTCTTGAGAGGTCTATCTGCTAGTTCGAAATTTAAAGAAGTTTTTAGCATACTCTTCGATCCTTTCAAGTTAGCCACCAATATGCGATAGAATTTCAGAAATTTGTCACTCTGATGATGCTTTTGAACTGCAGCATATTTTGGATTTTCCAATATAAACCGATTCAGTAACTCTTTTGTGGCTTGTTGATCCTTTTGCGATTTTAAAAGGTCCACTAAAAAGGAAAAGAAAACAACAATTAGTTAGTAAACAATTCAAAGCGTTTTTTGTAGATTATTCTGAGACACTTACCTTTCTGTTGTGATAATCCAAGTTTATTCTGGAAAACGCTCCAGTCATCAGTGCGACTTTTTACACTGCCTCCAGTCCTTGATGAAACTTCGGCCGAATTTTTAATATAAAAAGCCATTGATCCTTGCTGCACAATATACAAGATGAATACCAATAAGTTAAGATTGATCTTTGCCATATTAAAGAATTTTTGGCTCTTTCTCGTTCTTTATAACGCGGGGGTTGTATGTCGCACGGCTAAACTCTGCAAAATGATGTCCAGATGAAATGTTCCTTTGGCTTATATACCCTCGGAGCGATCAGAAGCACTGATTAGCCTTAATTGACATAACCGCACACAAGCATTGCGTGGATAATCAGACAAAAGGAACGTTTGACACCCGCTAGACATACAGAGGCGCCCGGAGTCAGCAGCCGGGTGAGACAACATGTGCTTGATTGGACCAACCTGGCTTTGTTTTTCTTTAGAACACTTAGCACGAGCAGTGGCAATTAAATGGCATATACATACATATATATATATTATGAAGCGACAATTTTCAGTTTGTTTGCACATTACTATCCTTCCTTCAGACGATGACCGACTCCGACCGACTTCATTACAGGTAACAAGTAAAGTAACTAGCTTCGACATCGGGCGCCCCTCGCGGATGTGGGAATCAATGTGTAATTGAGTCGTACCGACTTTGGTGCCGTTGAGTTTCATGAATGTACTACACACACACACACATACACACACACACACACACACACATCGTACAACATATCGAGTGACGCATATCCAGGTAGACGCTAGCCTTTTAAATGTGAAAGGAAGTGCATATAAATCCTAGCGCCAGCCATAAACAGATCAACTGCGCCAATCTCAATCCTGAACTCTGTCGACAATTTCGTCGCTAATTATTCTTGAATGCGGGTTTTATTGATGCAATATAAATAATGCAAATGCAATTTGTAGAAACCTAACTCTAATTCTATATATGATGTATGTCCGTCTATATCCAGAATGTATATTCATAATTATATATTCTATATATGCAAATTTCCAGTTACGTTCTTACATCACGAATCAATGGAATTAAAAAAAGCAAGTGTAAGTGCACGTTATATAAAATTAAATGATCACTGATTTTTTTTTACCTAATTTGAAAGTTTAATTTCCAAATTCTAAAATTGTAGTTTCTAAAAGTCTTCTTTAAAAGTATATAAATTATTTTAAGAATCAGCAATCGATTAAGTTAGTTAACTGATTTTCTGGTAGTCAATTTTCTTATCTATTTTTTTTATATAAGAGTCGAAATCAGAATAATTTGATAATTTATACTATAATTTATACTACGATATCTATTTTTTAAAATATATATTAGATTTAAACTATATATACTGTCATATTATGTTGACATATAAATAGGATTGCATTTTCTTGATACATTGACTATTATTATTTATCTATTGACAAAATAATGCAGGCTAATAGATTTTAAACAGACAGTCCTCAGTCGAGTAAAACAGGCGGACAGACTTAGACCTGGGTTAAATTATTTGTATAAACATTAACTCTCTTCCGCTGTTAAGCCTAAGATCTGTATCAGAATTGCCGTCAATTTAAACCAGCAATTAACTGTCTAGCCTAAAAACAACATATTTTGTGTTGATGGTTCCAAAGGATCCTGCAATAGAATCATAGAATTTTCATCAATAAGATTATTTGGCTTCGGTTTTCTTCGGCGGTTTTTTTTTGAAAACAACTCTATTTGATTTAGAGACTAACTATCGAGAGACGTTAACGGATATAGATTCCTGTACAAATATTTGTAATGGGCATATGAACATATGTTAACGTGTATTTGTCAACATGAAAAATTGGAAGCAAACCCAAACATTTTAAATTTAAATTCCATTAGCGCGTAAATCAGGTAACCGGTTCAACCCGGTTCAAACCCAAGAAACTGGTTGCTATGTAACTAATGTATTTATATCTTAGCTCAAAGCGAGTCGTTGCCGTTGTCTCATTTGGAGTAGCTTCTGTTAAATAACATAATATTTTGAAATATTTTGAAGTCGACGGTTACAAAAGAAGCATACATTTTGTTCTTTGTTAAATGTGTAGAAAAAATACAAGAAATTATAGGAATCGAAGAGGAATTTAATAATTAACATAATGGAATAATAATTAAAACTTATTTTTCTTTCTCCTTTAATACATTTTTTTTAATAAACTGCAGAAGACAGTAGAACTCTATAATGCACCGATTACGGTGGATTTCAGACCGATCTGGAAACATTTATTCAATATAAAATCGAATTGATCAGTCAATTTAAAGATAAATCAGAATATTGTTTGGACTGTTACAAGCCTTTTGGGGACTTTGATATAGCTTGCATATCTTTTTTTTCATCAAAAACGGAGATTAATGAAAGAGATAGTAATAATTATATTAAATATAATATAATATTTCTTTGCTTATACATTATACCGTGCTTATCTTAGTTTCATTGCCCCTTTTAATTTACATTTACAAGCGGATAATTTTCACTGATCTTGAATAATGTTGTTAGTTCAACTTATTTCATATAAATAAATATGTATCCAACTACTAATATTTTAATGTAATTTTCTAATTTTTTAAAATTTAAAATTTCTTATTGTCTAATTAATTTTGTGATTGCATAGATAAATGAATATCTAACTGAAACGTTTATTGTTTCTCTTAATAAATACCATAATGCCCACACTCAAATATAAATTTTCACAGCTAACAATATTATTTTAAACTTTTGCGGAATATACATATTATACATACCAACATTTGTAAATAAATAAGAAGAAAAGTTTATTTAAGCATAAGAAAATAGTGTCATTTATTTAGATATATTTCATTTATATATACATATATCCATTCAGCGTTACTATAGAGACCAGAGTTTATTGTTACAGATAACAAGCGTAACCAAAGGACTAAGTAAATATGCCGAAAGTATTATTTTCAAAGTATAGAAAGGTGACCTCCACCGTTGATCCGCTGCGACATGCTGCTAAGTTAAAAGAAATCGAGGACCGGCGATCTGAAGCGGCCGAATCGGAGGAATATATTGGGGAATACATGGGTGGAGAAGAGATGCATACTGAGGTCGGTGAAAGTGAATTCAGTTTATCTGAAGGAGAACCAGCATTGAATATTGGCAAAATTGATTTGTCATTTCCGGAGACAATTGAAGAATTTCAGGATAGTCCGTTATGCTATCCACCGTCATATTACACATTATCATCAAAGGAACGGCTTCTGCTTCTCTATGCCGAAAATTTTCGAAAGCAGTTTGTTTATAGTCATCCAAAGCGACGGCCTATGGTCCTGGCACTGCCCAACGAATGTAAAGTTCAGGTTAGTTAAATAGTCTTGTACATATACATATATATCTTTTATCCTATTCATTCAATGTTACAGAAATTTGTATGTACTGCGATTAGACCGACAGCGTTTGTTTATCCGGAACTAATTTCCAGCTTAGAAAAAATTTCAAAATTTGTTGCAGACTTCATTCAATATGAACCTCTCGAGGATCAAATTAATTTGGTAAGTCAAATGAAATCATTTCGTTCTTGAATCTCATCTTAGTTTAGCTTTATATATCCAGATATATAAGATAGTATCAGCTTATGGTAAAATACTTCAGAAAAAAAAAGTGAATTGCTTTAAAACTCTTAGCGCTATTACAAATTCTACACATCTCATGTCTATATTATATCTATATCATATCTCTGTTACATCTATATCATATCTATATCATATATATACCACCTACAATAAATAAATTTTACTGAATGACCCTTCTTAAAATTTATCTGGCTATATTTATATAGATATTTAGCAAATTTTGGTATATATTCGTTTAAATCTTAAGTAACAAATTACTTTGTTAGATTCCCAACAATCATAATTCCAGAAGATGTAAACTTTGAATATTAAACATAATTTTTCTCAAAGCATATTTAAATGTATTTTGACATCTCACTAAATAAATTTTTTGTTTTTTTTTAGTTTACTATTATAATAATATACAACTTTTTAAGAAAGTCTGGACAAAGGCCTAATAGATAAAGGACAAATCCTTCCAGAAACCTTTTACTTTGCAAGGTTCTTATCTATTCAGATTATTTGGGTCTGATTTTGGAAAACTTTTTCTACATTTGCATCCTAAAATCCCATCGTTTTTGTACCCTTATTGAGGGTTTATTGATTTTAGTCAGAAGTTGGAAGAATTTATTACCGACTATATAAAGTATATCTACTTTACCCAGCACGATCCGCCAAGTTGAAATAGCTCGTCTTTCCATGTGTCCGTCTGTCTGGATCAATACAATGTCCTCGGAGTTTTTTAAAGCTACAGAGCTGAAATTTTATCCTTAGGAAATTTACGCTTTGCTGCATCTTCAATCTCTATAACTATCCCTATCGAACGACTAATGTTCCCATAGTAATGAGCGGTCGAGAATAAGGTTTAACATCAATAACTTTGTTCTAATAATGATAACTTTTAAACAATTCTATCAAGTTTTATCAGAATCGATTGTCTACATCATATAGCTATTAATTGAAGGCTAAAGTAAACATAAATCGGTGGTCCCCAGAGGTGTCCATCAGGGGAGGTCTTACTGTAAATTCCCTTCGAAATGTTGATGCTTCTTTTTACCCACCTTTAATGCATAGTTAAATTTGTTGAGAGTAAATAAAAAAAATCTCGAGTTGATTTCATAAAAAGGTTCTAATTGTTTTTTATTAAATGTGTTTTTTTAAAATTATTACATTTACGTTGATAAATTCTTTTTAATTAAATATCGCATAAATTTCGAATTAGGAAAATTCTTATGACCACATTTTGTTTTGTTTTATTTTGTTTTTTTTTTTTTTTTTTTTTGTTGTCATAGTTGCGTTTCAGTATACGAAATTAAGAAACTTTAAAATTGTTTAATCAGTGAGTATTCGAATAGAATATTAAAAATCTTTTCCATTTTTTTTTTACATCTCCAAAGACATTTAACAGAAAATAAGTCTATATATAATAACATTTTTCTAATTCAATTTGGGGAAATCAAAATGTAATTTGTAATCGAAATATTTTATATATAAACTATGTCAGATAAGTAGAGTTATATATAGAGTTAATTTATGTACAACTTGACGTTAATACTATATAGTGGAATTCATACACGATACAAATTACGATTACGATAACCGAAATATTTCACCAATAATAGGTTCACAGAATCTAAAATTGGGCTAATATTATTATTATTTGATTAGATTGCTAAACGACAATATATCTATCCAGTTATACTTAATTATTCTGTACATTTTCATAACTGCTCGATGTAATTTCGTCGTACTGCTGATACTCGCCCGTTATTTGGCAATCGTCCGGATCATCGTCGAGGTCACAGTGTACAAATTCGTAGGGAGGGAAGAATAACGAACTAAGTAATGTTGCCGATGATTGATAAACGGCTGGTGAATATCTCTGGCGTCGAATTGCTTCAAGACTGTTGAAGGAATCATGGCGCAGCCGTGATTGATTCAAATTATTAATGTCCTGTACTATTTCATTATCCGTGGCTGGCTCCGAAGAGGCCAACTTCGGTTTATCCTATTTACGACGACGAATTTTATTTCTACTAGTATCCTCATGTGTGTTATCCTCGTTTTCAATTGAAGTCTTTGTTGTATTGCCACTACCATGTGGTGGTTCACTGCTCGATTTGATAGCCGCTATCAGGAATCTAAGCTGCATCAATTGAACGGCTGTGACACGTGGATTACTGCAATTTTCCAGCCATTGCAGAAATTTTTCACCATGCCTGATGGCCACCACATCTTCGTTGTCCATATCAGATGCATAATCCAAATATTTCGATTTCTCCTCTTCATCTGTTTTGTTTGAGTTGTTATTATTATTATTATTATTATTATTATTGTTATTATTACTCGCACTAACATCATTATTATTATGGTGTTGGGTATCGTTTATTAAACTTGTATCGCAACTAGACTCAACATTAATGCTCGTTGCCGTTTTAATTCCACCGATTTTATATAGCATATTGCTCAGCATATGCTGTTTACCTTCCGTACTTGAATTATTATCTTTACCCTTGAGATTTGACGATTCTGTGTCTGCATTGAGTGCTTCAGAGTCGTGATCCGTTTGATCTGTAGTCAAAATAGGACTAGAATTAGGGCTAGCTATCTTACATGATGCTGACAAATCTTCCGGTTTGCCGCCAGTGGCTTCAATTTCACCTTCCACTTCAGTGTCCGGATCTGGATCGGTGGTCGCATCATTTTGGTCCATTTGGTTATGTTCATTCGATGATAGACTCCGCACAGATGGAGTTCCAGCCTCTTTTGTTAAATGTGAATAAAGTATATTATCATATGGTGTCTTTGCCATATCGTTGATATTTGAGATTTCTGCTGTATGACCAATTCCTGGATGTTGCAAGGCATTCGCCTGTAGAGCAGCTAATGTGGCTGCATTTGGATTCATGGAATGGAGACTGGCCCCAAATGCTTTACACCAATTATACCAAGCAGAGTTCTTATCATCTAGGCTACCAGATGGAGTGGAAGATGGTGTCAGTGGTGCGGAAGGCATTGGTGGTGTTTGACCGTGCTGATTTATTTGCTGTGGGGTAGATGAACGGATTGGCGGACTTGTTACTCCCATGTTAACAGGAGCCGGATATAGACTATTTAGTCCCAGCATTGTTTGCTGAGATTTAAGCCAATAAAATAGTGGATCATCGGGTAAATTGGACAATGGCATCACACCGCCAACATGCGATGGTGCCAATGATGGACTTGGGCTTTTTATATCTCCACCTTTCGGATCATCTTGATTAATTAAATTTAATGTGCAATTATTATCGGCAGTTGTTAATTTTTGCTTTGCCCAATTTTTAACAGATAGTCCTGGAGTTCGTTCGCGATCTCCACTCTCACTGCGTGGACTGGCTAATTGCGATTGGTTTTGTCCACTCGGTTTTGTGTTGCGCATTGTGTTGGTAGTGGATGCAAAGTTATTTAGTCCGGACATGGCTGCTAAGCCAGGATTAAGTTGGGCCAACAAATTCAGATTTGAGGTTAGCTCGTTGAAGCTGATTGCAAGTGGGGACTGAGATAAGCCAGTCAGACCTGAAAGATGTGTCAAACTTGATAGGGGACTGATGGCATTGAGAGATGGATCGGCGGGTCGGTTAATATCAGCGCCAAATACTTTATTCTTGACCCCACCATTAAAGGTCGCATAATCCACAGGTAATGCATTGAAATTCAAGTCAGATAAATTCTTATTTGCACTATAATCCAAGCCATTTAAAGGTGATCGCTTGAATGCAAGCTCATCGAATTTCATTTTGTTAGAGAAGTTAAGTGGTAATGATGCATCTAAACGCTGGCGTTTCTCTGGCGGACCCAGTAATCCACTAGAACCATCCAGCTTATCTACTAATGCATCGGCGCACATTTTATCGGCTCCCGATTGACGTGACATAAAACGCAATTTGTCTTCGTTTTTACACCAACCGCGCAGTGTTGATTCGGGTACGCCGATATCTCTGGCCACAGATGCCTTAGATTCGCCATCGTGTATGCGCTGTATGGCATGGATCTTATCTCTGGGGGTCAAGCTTCGCAACGGACGCTTGCCCTTCGTACCCATTCGTATATTCATGTGAGGATAGCTGGAAATATCCAACTTGAGGCCGTTGTCGAACAGTTTGAATGCTGCAAATAAACAACAAAAGGAAAAAGTAAAAAAGTTTGAATTAATTATAATATTTTAGTTAAAATGTGTATGCAACTGCAATACGCACAATATAAGTGCAGTATGTAAATACATATATGTACTGTTGGTTACATACATACATTCAAATATATATCTAAATATATATATATATGTATATATGTATATATGTATATACATATATCGAGCACCCAAAATAACGCGCTTTCATTTGCCAGAATTGAGTATATAACCTGTACATAGAACGTTAGCGAATGTCGTGTGCGCGCATCATGTACTTGCACTGGGGTTGTTTGAATGTCCTTTATGAGTCCCCACGATGGTCCAATAAAATCGTTTCGCGCTTTAAAGTTTTACAGACAACTCGCGATGTAAATATACCTAACGCACACACACACACACACACACAAACACGGAGAGGTGTGCGCTCGCATATACTAATAGACGCAACAAAAATTCTCACGCAATATTCTCCTCCGACTCTTTAGTTATAGCTACTGTGGAATTGAGCAAAATGAGTTGCGGCACGCCCCCCATGCCTTCACTGTTCGTGGCAAGGAGATGGCAAAAATGAAAAGACCTGAAATTCACACACAGACACATACTCACACACACACACACACATATATATATATATAGACAATGGAATATGCTAATTGGTGCGTTGCCTTCGCGCCGCGGCGCGCCTGCTCCAAATTGCAGCGCGCAGCGCCAACGTCGCGAGAATCTACGAATAAGCAACAAGAACAAGTGATTCGCTATCGTCATCGGGTAACCTGCGTATGGTATACGAACCATGGCCAGTGCTAGCACGATGTATAACCGAGCTCAAGATATAGCGATTTATAACTTGTTTACCTGTTTCGTGCTGACTCTCGTTGCAAGTTCGCTCGCAAAGAAACATCCCCAAATCATCAGTGCTATGGATGTGGTGGAGCCCATGCTCGCCTGTTGCGCCAGTTACCAGTTACCAGTTACCGTCAGGTGTACCAAGTGTCAACACAAGTAGAATGATTCTACATCTATGTTGTATCCTGTCGCCTGGTTAACTTGATGGTCCAAGACTCTCAGACTTAAGTAAAAACTTTTTAGTAGGTATCCCATATGGCTTTTTAGGAGCACCACACACAGTCAGAGATGTTCAGATGCTGGGGCCGACGGCACTGGGAGTTGACAATATGCTCCGCCTCCATCATTGTGTAGCAAGTGTGTTTGTTTGTGTGTGTGTGTGTTTGTGTGTGTGTGGCATGCAAAAGAGCTTGTCCGTTTGAAGGAGCGGGACGCGAAATTTTAAAATGAAAAACCCGTTTTGCGCATGACTGACACATGATTTCTTTCCTCTACACACACACACACATACGCACTTACAAACCTGTACTTGTATGTATGTATGTGTGTTTCTATATATATATGTACCTATATATATATATTTAAGGATGTGTATGTATGCACATAACAAAAACTGGAACGTCTAAGTAAAACAAAAGTTGCTTATGGGACGACTACCTACACATAAATATGTCTATATTATATATATATATATATAAATGTACATATTTGTATATGTGTGTGTGCATAAAGAGAGGGTTATTCTAAGAGAAATTTTGCAATTTGCCAAAGAGTTTTCATCGGAATTGAAGAGCAGCTTAAGTTGATTTTGCGAGTCTTGAAGTTCAATATATACTTGTCCATAACTATTTATGTGCAAATATTAATGGATGATCATACGAAAAGGGATACCAAAGAAAATATTTATTTTCAATTTAATTTATTTTTAAAAATATATTGGAATTTCTGAAAATCTAATATCAGCAGTCCAGAATATATAATTTTATTTGATTTCAAAGTTGTAAAATATAGATCAGAGTAACTAGGAAATCCTTTTCCCTTGCAATCTTACACTGTTCTACAGTATTCTGTTTTAAAATAGCTTTGATTTATAATACTAGCTTCCTATATACATATTAGATTTGTAATCTGGCTATTTATATGGACAAAAATCAATCATTAAGATCTTTTAAATTGCTTTTTAGAATACGCTTTGAAATTTACCTTGTTGCACAGCGTGTTGTATGAGTGATATAATATTTAAAAGTATAAGAATTCTAATATTTCCTATTTTGGATTCAAAATAATGATCATATTTGATAGTTATTAAGAAAATAAAAATGAAAAATATTTACATTATAGAGTGTAAGCCCTCAAATCTAAAGTAATGCAGTATAAACCCTCTAATAATGAAGCATAAACGATCTTCAATCTTAATTGTTAATACATAATATATATATATAAGATGTATGAAATCCGTTAATGAATGACATTTAAAAGCAATAATAAGAGTATTTCATTTATTTAACCAATGTTAAAAACGATCTTCTATGCTAATTTAGATTAAGAGCTCCTTGCCAAATGGAAATCGCATTTCAAAATAAACTGATGTAGCATAGTACACTTGACATGGTACATTTATGTATAACTTTAGTGCCGTTGATGTTGTGCATCTATATATATGTATGTATGTACATATATCTAAATATATGTACATAAAGTATGTACATAAGTGAGACACTTACATACATACATACATTCATATCTATCTATGTACACACCATCAGCCATGCAGACATAAACGTTCATAACCAATGAAGCAGCAAATAACTGTGTCGACGGTGTCTCAGCCCACATGGCAATACCACCGCATCTCTGCACCCCCAAACCCCACATCCCACCAAACACATATCGAATAAAACTTTTAGAACTGTATAAAAATTACAAGGTCTTTTTACCATTCACCAGCCACAGTAAAAGCTAAAGCAAAAGAATTTTTACTTTCTCTTTCGTGCAAGGTCCGTCCTTGTCCTAGCCGGCGCGCCATTAAACTTTTCACGAACCGAACTGGGACAGTGCGGAGAAGTGAATGAAAAAAAATAAAAAAAAAATCTAGTAACAACAGAAAAGATGAAAGAAATAAATATAAAAGAATTACACCAAGTTTCTGCTTGTGTGTGTGTGTGTGTGTGTATGTGAGTGTGAGTGTGTCCGAGAGTTCGTTTTTGTCTGTGTCTGGACGCTACATACATATGTAGTATACACACACACACATACATACATACATACGTGGTAGTAATGGGTAGCCGTCTGACCGTTTGGGAATATACCTCTACACACATCCAGGCATATACACATCTATGTGTATAAGTATATGTAAGTGTGTTAAAAGCTTGTGATTTTCCTATATACAATTATAATTTGATTGTATTTACTATTTTTATCGTTTCTTTGGCTTCGCATTGAACTTACTCAGACACAGGCACAGACAGGAATCGCATAGAGCAGGAAAAAAAAGGACTAGGACAGTCTGGCAAATGGAGGTCAACGACAGAACTACTAGTAATATATGTATGTACATATATACATATATAGTGTATGTATGTATATATGTATGTGTGTGAAAAAAAAGGTTTGATATGTTTTGTTGGTTCATTTGTACATACATATGTATGTGTCTGTTATGCCCGTCTGAGTTAATGTAAAAAGAAATAAAATACAAAAAATCAGAAGTCCATAAAAGAAAAAGTTTATTTTGTCTGATAGCAACAGTGTGAGTTGTGAGTGTGTGTGTGTGTAAATGTAACAGTGATAGCTTTCTGGGTGTTAGACAGTCAAATGTTGCACCTGTTGGAAACCCATGATCCAGTGAAGGTCTTTTCCTATCTACATACATACATACATACATACATAGATAGATTAATGTATGATTCTGCTTGTGCATATACCAAGCAATAAATACATAAATATTCATAGAAATTTATAGCCGGTTGAGCCGTTTTCATCATAAGAAGTGAGAGATGCATACATATGTCTGTAGCATAAGTCGGTCAAAATTTCAAATTTAATAATAATATATTACAATAATTTCAATTAAATTTGAGTAGGAAAAAGGTAACAGTTTGGATGGATTAAAAATATAAAACTAAATGGTTTCCCACATCATTTAAAATAAAAGAAATAAAAATATCGAATAAAGACGATTGTATATATATTTCTTAAGCTTAAAAATGCTTTTTACCTTTATAACCATTAAGCTATTTTCGATCAATCGTAAAAACATATTATATATATATATATATAACGATATATATATATAACGATCAATCGTAAGAACATAAAATATTACAATCTATTTTGTAATTCAATTTAGTAAAACAAATGACATAAGCGAGATACTTATACATACATATGTGAGACTGATCAAGATTACTTTTTGAGACGCGACTGTATTTCTCATCCTATACACACTCATTTTGAATGACTGTAACAAACTCATTCAACACATACGAGATTTTGATGTCGCAATACAAAATTGGACAACAAAACTATATTTACAGGAACCACATAATTATGGTTTGAAATCCTGATATTTTAAAACAATAAGTTTTTTAATGTTATTAAAGTTTAACAGATCGTTTTGATCAAACCGAATGCAAATGATATGATTTCGAATATTTTTATAATTTATATAAACATTTGTAGAAATGATGTGCGTGTAAAAAGATCTCTTAAGAATTGAATGATAAGCATGTAATTCTTTGGGCTTATATGTTATATTTTTACCCTGATAGATTAGAATTTAGTGAAGCGTTTTGAAGAAACAGAGCAAAGAAACTCCAATTATACGAATCAAATGTGAACATTTTTAATAAGTCAATCTTGAAATGTCTGCATACTACAAATTTGTTCCAACAATATATTAGCCATTTGAATATCAGTGGCAAATGAACTTATTGATTATTTATATTAAATTTCTTGTCAGATCGAATTGAATATCGTAGTAATTATTCTTTTGTAAAATTAAATATTACTATATTTATAGAGCCATATTTCTAAAATCAGAGATGAATAGATTCAAATAGTGATCAACAATCAAATAGGTTTTGAGAACTCATTAGCCTACGATCCTATAGATATTAGCTATTCTGATTTAAGGCAAATCATATCCTATAGATTGATATGTTAATAATCGATTATGTCATAAAAGTTTACAAAAATGATCAGTTCTGCACTGATCCTTGGAAGTGCAGAAATATGTATATCATCTTTTTGGAAATTATTGTTATTTCTTTTTTTCCAACTTCATAACATTTTTGCATGCTAATTAATTTAAACATTGTTTATATAAACTGCCCATTGACTAATTTTTACACCGATCGCACAAGATACAATTGACTGAGTTCTTTGTTTCCTCTAGACTTCATTTATTTAAAATAAAACTAATAAACAATTTTATGGAAAACGAGAAACTCCTTGTACGAAGATCTCTTTGATCAAACAAATGATCCTCTGAACCATACAATTTATATTTAAAACGCCGGGTGTAACATTTTTCCTCGATAAGTAGCAAACTGTCCAAATATCATTATAGCAAGCAGAGGTACGTGGAATATAGTCTTTTATTAACTTACATTGTACATATAACAGTAATATATATACAACTATATATTGTGCATGTAGTTGAACGAGATTTATTCTGTTAATTATAAATATATGTAAATCTCTCTAAACACGTGCTTCCAACCCACCCACTCTATTATAAAACAATATACATACATTTGAAATGAAAACGATTTCAGAATAATCACCAAGACGAATGTTACATTAAAATATGTTGTCTTAAACACATTTTTGAAGTTACACAATCTATTATTTTCTTTTTTAATTATTAAATGCCATGTACTTTGTATCAAAGTCAAGGATCAAACCCTAACTAAATATAACCTGATTGATTCAGGATTGGTTATTGTATTCAATTTGCTTTGTTATAAATATTTTCACAGATTGGAATTTGTTAAATCATACTAACCTTTTTACTGCACCTCCGGAAGAAAAATAAACTGGAACTTTTCGGTATAAGTTCACTATCCTACAGATTTATAAGCTCAGAATGTTTTTTTTTTCGTTCAAAGTCTTTAAATTGTAAAATATTTTTTCTTTTTGTTGGTTTTGTTTTGTTTTTAAAATTGTTCCTTTACCACACACATCCAGAAAAAACAGTACTTAAATATTCGCATAGGAATTGTTATAGATGGCTTGTAATTTCAATTGATGACAAATATCACATCGAGCTAAAGGAAGTCGCGAAAACACCGTGCTTTAATGACCGGCTGTCGAAAGGATGTGACCGCGATGCCGTCCACAAGTATTCTGCGAACCTAAACAGCTAGCGTCCGGCGACAAACTACCGCGGAGCAACCGAACGCAGAAACGTGAGCGAATTTTGATTTTCACGCGGCGAATTTCCGCACTACAACGACGACGGCGAAGGCGACGACGACGACGACGACCACGCAAAATTTAAAGTCGCACGTTCATGTTACTCGCGCCTCTGTCTCAGTTGTTTCTCCTGGCAGCGAGCGCACACGAGGTGGTTGGCGTTGGCTTATGTGTGTTTCGGTGTATGTGTCTGTGTGTGTGTGTAAGTGTTTGTGTATGTGTGGATATGCTGTAAGTATGTGTGAGTGAGTAAACGAGAGTGTGAGTATCAGTGTGTTTATTTACACGTGTATGGTCAGTAGCCTGTTGTTGTTGTTGTTGGTTTGTTTCTTTTTCGTATGATTGTGTTGGTGGGAATGCCTCACAGCCCTCTCTTGCTCTCTTCCCTTTCCTTGATGTTGCTTGCCGTATTCGCGGCCTTTTTCGGTGACAGCCAAGTGTACAATGATTAATAACGTCCAAGACGGCAGCGAAGACGGCGTCGCCGTCGCTGGATCCGTGTCCAGCGCCATTGCTCTCATTGCCATTTTTGCCAACGTTGGCCAACCCAACCACAGAGGCACACTGTACGTCTACTTGAATAGACAGACCGGCAAACTGGACAGACCGTTCAAAATCGCACACTTACATATACACACATGTATACTGCTCATGTATACATACATATATACTCATACATATGCATATGTACGTACTTATGTATGTACATATGTATGTTTATAGGCACCGACACATCGACGAAGACGACGCTCGTGCGGATGGTCATTCGGCGCACATCCTTTTTAGCCTTATAAGCAGCAGGCCTACTTCTTCTGGTCATGTCTTGGTCTGAGTAGGGCTTATATGCCTATGTGTTGTATTTTTGCGTCGAAGAAGATTGCTGGACCAGTGGAGGGGTGGTCCGTCCATAGGTCGAAAGAAGTGTGACCGAGACCACGGCATGTGATGTTTATGTGCAAAAACGAGCGAAATCGAATGCTGCGTGCAACTTAGTATGTATGTACATGCACATATACATACGTACGTACATGCTGTGTGCGTACGTAGTGTTCATATGTATGTGTGTGAGTGTTGTTGCTTCAAAATTTGCTAGGATAGGCATAGAATGGTTGAAACATTCGGCATTCATATAAGATGTCTTGCCTCCTTTTTGGCATACACAAACATTCTAAAATCTTAAAATGGGATCTTGTGCGCAGTCAACCGGTTTCCTCTTTGAAAAAGAAGAAGAAGATGTACATACTTCTTTTTGCATCGCTGAAATAAAACAGTGATTTTCTATAGTAGTATTGCATCCGACAAGGCTAATTATACACGTTAGTTTGGTTTCTTACCACACACATGCACTTCGGGGCACTGACATGCCATGTGCTGTTGCTTTCGCTGATATTGGTATTGGCTTTGGATACATTTGCTTGGTTTGTTTTGATGCGCACCTTCATCGCCGTTTCTGTTTGCTTCTCACTCTTTCGCTCTCACTCATCAAAGAGAGTTATTTCTCTGGCTATCCAACTCGGGAGAGAAGCCAAACGTTTACAAGGGGCCATTGGCAGAGAAGCAGCTGTTATGTTCGGTTTGTGCAGCCGAACTCAGACCCCCCGTTCTCCTTCTCCTTCTCCCTCATCCCATAGAATCAACTTAACTCAAAATCCCACCCCATAAAAACAGCAAGAGCAACAATTCTTACACAATGTGCATACAGTGTATGTATGTACATATGTACATGTATCGATACACACACACACATGCAAACATAAGAAAACGTTCTTTTGGAGCTGTTAGAAAACTTAAACACTCTTGACTTGGAGATCGTGCGAAAAGTCTCTTCTTTTGGGATTGATTGAACCATATATTTAAACTAGTTTATTTGTTTATATATTTTATATGAAATTTAAAAAAAATTTCGGACTCACCGAAAGTTCAATGAAATAAAAATAATTAATGCCAATCATGCCAATTTTTTATAATTTTTATTTTGTTTATGTTAATACATTAATATAATAAACTTATTTACTATTTCGAATATATGGTAAACAAATACTCTATATTATATATAAAGAAACATATAATATATGCGGTATATATTACACACATTGAAATTGTTTTCTTAGAATACAAAAATGTCTCTGGATTCCTGATCAAGATCCTTTAATAATAATTTTTAAAATATATGATGCATATATTTGTTCTATTAGCCAACTTAATCAGCTACAAATATAGGATCTTCAGATTATTAATTTCTGAAACATTAAGAATAACATTAATTTCTCTCGATAATCATTACCAGCATGTCGTATGAGTAATATATTTTCTGAACTCCAGAGTTTCTAAGAGTTAACAAAATTTTTTTATATTTTCTAAGATATATATATATATGTGAATGGTATATTTTATATGCAAATATTTTGACTTCTACATACAGAATGAAAGGCTAGAGCCTTATAAAGTAAATGGTTAAACTAATTTTAAATCTAAGTCCCCCCCCCCCTATTTCAAATTAGCAATTGTGTTTATATTGGTTTATTTAAGTACATAGGTATGCCTGTGGTCTTTTTATATATGCATATGTATTTGTCCATTGGTGTATGTTTATGCAAGGATATGTGAACGCTTAAGCAAGAAAGATTGCCGTACATATGAATATGCCAAATTGATGTGACCAACAGTGACCGGTGACTATAATAATACCGAAAAAGACGAGAATAATGTCACTTGCGAGCAATCGAGAAGAAAGGTTCTTGAATTTATATGTTTGTGTGTACATACCTAGCCGCGCGCACACACACACACACCACACATATACAAGGAGCAAGACAACAGCTAGCAATAATAACACAAGACAAGATTTTGCGATGGACAAGGGCTGCAATGGCAAGAAATACATCTTTGCTACTAAAAAGCCTGCCCGGGTCGGTCATCATCATCACACACACACACACACACACACGTGCACATATATGAACACACTCGCTGTAAGTATGTGTGTGTGTACACGCACATTCTTCGCTGGCACATCAACATCCTTAGCGTACGTTTTGCTGCTGCGGAAATTTAGACTTGGTAACACACGTCTATATGTATATAGATGTATGTACACATCTATATATATACTTATACACATATATATATATATATACATTCAGACATACTTCAGATTTTCATCGGCGGTGGTAAACCCCTCCCCGCCCACCCTTTCTTATCACTAGCAACCCGTCCTGGATACCGTACAACAGACCAACTGACTGACCGACCGACCGACCGACAGACCGAAAAACAGAAGGACAGACGGACCAACCAACCGACCATTGTCCACCGAGGCAAAATTTTCCATTTTCGTTCGTCCTCTCATTTGCTGGCGTTCTTTCTCTAATATCTGTAGCTCCTTGCCGGCTGCCTTTGTGCCGTCCGTCGTCCTTCCAACGGCCGATTTGTCGTCCACTATGGAAAGCAAGCAAGCAAGCAAGCAACCCCCCATCCCAATTCCCCACCAGGTCTGTTTTCTACACGGCCCTAGAGTTTGCTCTGTGTGATGGCTTCGTGCTGTTGCGTGTGTGCGCACAATTACGAATTCGTCGTCCTCAACTAAACTCGATTCACTTTCGCCCCGTCACCCACCCGCTAGCATCTCTGTCACCAACGACCGACATCTCATCTCCATCTTTCAACCTCAAATTCCCCCCCCAAATCCTCGTCAACGTCCTTTTCCTCATTCTCGCCCTCATCACACCTCACTACGCAATGTCTCGGCGAAGGAAATTTTCGCGTGAATTGAAAGATGAAGGCGCATGGGGCTGGACGTTGGTCATCATCGTTGTTGGGCGATCCAGAGTCTGTGTATCTGTGGTAGATATATTCTTATATATGAACATGGATGTGTGTTTATGTATATGTGTATGTGTGTGTTAGTTTACTGTATATATAGATATATATGTATATACGTCTCCGTTTGATTTCTAGCACATATCCACCCACAGCCTGAGGCTAACCACCCTCCATCTACCGCATTGTCTTTGTATATCTGTTTGAAAAACAAAATTTTCAGTTTGCCTTCTAAAAAGATATGTTTTGTGGGTGTGTGTGTTATGGTTCGTACAATATACAGAGTTTACATATTCGCATATATAAATACTATATATATATGTATATATATATAGATATATATGTTTGCAGGTAAATTATTATAGATTTGTAAGAAATTAAAAATGCAACTAAATGATCAATATATTAAACCAAAATATTGGTTTGTAAGTAAATACAATCGAATTTATGTAGATTGATAAGGAAAGATAATTTCTAGCTTCTGCTATTGAAAATATTTACTATGTATAATAATGAACATATGTATAATATAATATAAGGTGTGGTCATACTTTTGATCAAACTCACTTATAATCTTGGTCGACCTGTGTTGACTCAACCAATTTCTATAAAGGAGATCTAAGAGTTGTGTTTAGGTAGATATCGTGTAGTATATTTTGCAGCAGTGCGGCAAAATACAGAAACAATTTAATCCATTGTCCGTAGCCCTCGCAGTTGAGTTGAGTTCCAGGCAGCAATGGGCAGTCGAGCTAGTTAGTCCTTGTCGGCAGTGTCCAACCCCTTACTCATCAGACCACTAAAAAGGACTAGGCCCTGGCTGGACAAGCAACAACAATAACAACAACCACACTAACAACAACAACAACAATTTTTACCCATTGTGTGCAGTTTTGTCTAAGCTAAGGCGATTTGAGCAAACGAAAACCGCAACTCTCGCAAGTTGTTTTCTATTCGTTCGCCTCGAAATCCTTTTCCTTACGTTTCACTCCATTCTCATTTTGCTGTTGCTGTTGCTGCTGCTGCTACTGCTGCTGCTGTTCTTCTGCTGCTGCTGCTGCTGTTGTTGTACACATTGCCTGGTCATTGCTGCTGTTGCTATGATTTGCATATTTGAGCTCGTAGCTTCTTTGTTTTAATTCGCCTGCCGCCATCATCCGAGGACGAAAACGAGCCGATGTCCGAGCTCTTTTATGTCAGCTATCGTTACCTGTGTGGAATTGGTATGTGTGTGTGTGTGTGTGTGTGTGTGTGTGCTTTTGCTAGCCAGGACTATCCAGGATGCCGCGTAAGAAGAAGGCAAACGTTGCTGGCTGGCATTTGTCCTTCCAATCTAAGCTAAATGCTGCCTTTGCCTCTACCACAGCCAACTCCTCAGTGCCTTTGCTTCCTACCTCAGCCATAGCCATCACCATCGCCATCGCCATTGCCATCGCCATCGCCATAGCCATAGCCATAGCCATTGCCATCTCTGTCTCTGTCTCTGTGTGCAGGCGGAGAAAGTGGAGAATTTGAAACAATTGAAGCGGTCGAGTTGGGGAATGGCAGACGCAGAATTTTCGACCACCAACTACTACTGACCATTTTCTGACTCTCACTGCATCTGCATCGTGACTGCGCTCACTAGCTGTGTGTGTGTGTGTGTGTGTGTGTGTAGCACTGTAGCTAGACAGAGAACAACGAAGACGACGTATAGAGATGGAGCAAGCAAGTGGTATCCACACGTGCGACAGAGATGACTTTGGCAAAAGCTCTTAGCAACGTGCGGCCGAATCCTTTTCAAAATTAAACTATGTATATGCAGCAAGGCAAGACATGTATACCTATTCCTCCATCCAACATCCTTTCGTCCAACGACCATTGTCCTCCCACTGCGTCAGCAATATATGGCTGCATCCAACTCTGAGAATCGTTCGAGTGCGAGCCACATGCAAATAACGCAGACACATGCAGTTTTTCTTGTATTCTTAGCAGAGCTACTACCACCATTTCCATCACACAATCCTCCACTTGCAGCAGACCAGCAGCACATGTGAACCACCATCACCATGGCAGCCTCCCATATCTTATGTGTTTGGTAGAGCTTTGTTAAGAAATTCTTTGGACCTAAGATGGACAATGCTTGATATGAGCCGGAGCCGGAGCCGGAGCTGAAGCTGAAGCTGAAGCCAGCCGCTTGCAGCGTATGTGCAGGTTCAATCAGTTGCTAATTGCTATAGGTCCAAAAACATTTGCATATGTATATATATACATACAGACTCACATACATACATACATACATACATATACACGCTTATGTGTGTATATAAATATAAATGTACGTAAATGCTTATGCGGCGAGAATATGCAAATACACGCCACATGTATACGATGGTATGTACGTATGTATGTATGTATGTATGTATATATCTCTATATATGAATAGCTGATGAAGAAACGCATGCACTCAGCTAGCTCGGTTGCATAACCATATACTATAACTCGATCCCAGGTCTGGTGCCATTTTATTGCAGTTTCTATTTGCACTCCCGTAAAGGGGAAATTGTATGAGTAAAATTACGAAAAACTAAAGACACACACAAACACATATGTACATACATACATATACATATGTATACAAACTGATGGCGGCGGAGGTTATCATGTATTTGATATCTTAAGAAAACTAAATAAATCTTAGCTTTTAAAATAAGAAATGCATTTGCTGTTTATCCTATACATATAATAAATATGTATTATATACGTAATATGTCTCACACATCAGTTAATAGAAACTATTAATATATTTTAAGTGCTATACTTTTTAAAACTTATTTCCTTTATAGAAGTTGAACAAATTCCAAACTTTTTGTTATAATAATTAATTGAGAATATTTATACATATGTTCATACTTATGTAAGTAATTCTGTTTTAATATGGAAGATGTATTCCTTATGAATATTTTGCTAACAACTTCCTCCATCTAATTTAGTGACGTATCCTTTAAAAAGAAGAAATCTTTAAGAAATCATGGTGATAGCAAATAATTATAAACTCTAAATGATATGGAGCCCTTTATTTGTGATATTATTAAAAATTTAAGAGTCCACTGTTTCCAAATAGCTTTTTAATCTTGAATCTTAATTTCATTCAACTTGTAACTATTTAAAACCTAGATATATTCAGCAAAAACTAAACATGATGAACAAAAAGTAAATGAAAAAATTCTTCTATTCTTTAGTTAATGGATATTTGATTTCTATATGTAAACATTTTAATTTACAATTCAATTTTTATATGTAAATACTATATGCATATGTATATATGATTTGTGACTTATTCATAAAAAGATTCAAGTTTTATCCTGTGGAAAAATTGATATCAAGCTAGTTATTGAAATTGAAACTAATTGTACTGCCAACACACTATATATATTTTTTTCTTGGAAAATACGCCATATGCTGCTATGTCATCATGTTTTGTCGAACACTGAAGTGCGCAGGAAAATGCCTACAAGTCGAGGGCAGGAAAAGAAACTGCAGGAGAACAAACCAAAAAAAAAATAAGAAATAAGGACACCTTACTCTTTTCTTTTGAAAGTTTCACCGCACTCAATACAATCAAGTTAACGTTGATTCATTGGCGTAAGGAACTTACGTTACCTTCTATTGGAATCCCCTATATACTATTATATTAGGATTTTTTATAAAAGATTAAAGAGGAAAACCTACTAACAATAAAAAATTCCGTAATTAAAGATTTTGTATTCGCTTATCCTGAATAATTTGATGTTTTGTTCAACTAATTAAGTTAATCAGTAATGAAAATAGATTCTAGTCGTCGAGCATAACCTCATCAATAAGGGCACAGGGTAGAAAAAATTGGCGACCCAGTGTAGTGAAAGGCGCTGACGTTGTGTCTTTGAGAATGATGTCCTTTACGGGCCACTTGTCGCCAAGGAAGGCACGTTTACATGTTCACTTTGCAGATGCGATGTAAAATCGAAAAACGCGATTTGACGCGCATTTTGTTCAGCTGCCACAAACCGTTGACTTATTTACATACATACATATGTATGTATTTATATGTACATACACATGTATATGTATATAACAGAGAGGAGGGGCGTCACATATGTAGGTATGTATGTATTTAGATGATTATATTTTAGTCTTTCTTTTGTTCAGATTCTTATTGATTTTTATTGCCGATGTTGGGGGAGTTAAGCGCGAATTCCACAATATATTTTAGCCATTAAATTTGTACTTATCACAAAGAAATGTTAATAGAAAGTAGTAAACATATGCATATACTTATATATAACCATATATGTACAACATACATACATATATACATATATGTATATAATTCATTTATCGTAATACGTAAACTAATTGAAGAGTTAATTACTTTACCCAATTTTTGATTAAATTACCTCGAAATAATCAACAATGATGCACACGATATATATTTTAATATATTTATTTAAAGAATAAATTATACAAATATACTACTTAATATACTTAAAAATAACTTTTTACTCAATGAAAAATTTCATTGACTGAATTTGTTTAGTAAAAATTGTTCTTTTGTTGTCCATAATATTTAGTATTTTGTTAGAGTTAAGTTATTTACCTTATTTATTTTTTCTGTTTAATTGCAATTACACATTTCCATGGAGCTACTCTAAATTGATGACGTATTTGTTGTGGGTTTTCACATACCGAAAATGTCACAAAGTAAGAATGAAAGTAGACAGCGGCACCGTGTGATGAAACTCAATACGAACAACAAGGGATGGAAACGCTGTTGCTTCCGGTTGAATGCACAAAGTCGCGAATTTTTATTAAAATAGAAAACAGTGTGTGCACAGTGGTTCTTAAATCTCAAATGTTAACACAAATAAAAAATGCATAAGAAGTATAAAAAACCAAAGTTGATCTGGTACATAAATAAAGGAAAAGAAGTTGATATGCTTTTAAAAAAATAACAAAACCTTTTTAATGAACAAACATTATTCCAAGGATGCCTTTAATAATTTAAGGCACAGTCTTGGAAATATTTACCCAACGCAGCCCACTGTCCACAGCAGCAATCGCCGTCGTTGTCTGCGCCAAATACTCCTTTCAATAGCAAAAGAAAGGCAGGACAAGATTTTAGCAGAAACGAGTTGCTGCACTCCCTACATCAATCAAAGCGCAACCCCATGCCAATTCAACTTAAATCCGCAGTCGCCACCCTGCGGCAAAGCAGCAGAAACAACGACGACGGCGACGACGATGACGATGACGATGCCGTGCTCCGCGACGACTTCAATAGCCACAGCCAAACATTTACACATACTTCGTCCTTCTGCCTACAAACACATCGCGATTTTAGCGAAGAGGACGCGCCTGACACTGACTGACGAACCGTAGGACGTGTGGATAAAACATACACACACACACACACACACACACCCACACACCCACCCCCCCCCCCCCCCCCCCCCCCCCCCCCCCCCCCCCCCCCCCCCCCATATGCGAAGTTTATGTGCATATGTGATAGAGGGAAGCCGTCGTCTGTCGTACCTCATTTACTCAACCCAGTAAAGGCACAATGTACAACCCACTTGAGATCAGAGCAATGGTTAGGCATATCCAAGCCATCCAACTCAGAGCCGCAATTTCGCGGCAAAGGCCTATAACATTTCCCCCACCCCCCAACCCCATTTCGGTATCCTTTGGCTTGCATCATATTGGCACAAAGAAGGACCCCTTGCTGACGGGCAACGACTCTTCACATCTAGAGACAAAACTTCGCCATGTATGGACAAACGACCGAATGAAGCCAGCAGGAGCAATAGCAATAGCAATAGCATCAGCAACAGCATCAGCAGTGAGGTGATAGCACTGGTTATGCCTGTCTGAGTGCCCTCCTCCTGCTGTTTACCATGCCATGTCCAGTTTAAATCGCAGAACTTCCGCACTCGCGCGACTACAACAGCAACATCAATAGCCTTCGTGACTGCAACAAACTTGAATGCCAACTTCGCTGCCGCAATCGTAACCAGCGACCATTGTGGACTATAGAGTTCGACGGCTCCATACGCTCTTCTTACCCCCAAACAAGCCAAAAAAGATGGGTGGAATACTACTCCTTTGAGCAAACACACATCGACTTTGTGTCCAAGCTCTCGCACCAACATTCGCATCTGTCTGAATTCGCGCTGTTCCCATCGTTCTATGTACAATATTTCACCCTGTCTCTATTCTTAGCGACGTCGTCTCGTATCCATCGCAAATATCCTAGCTGCGGGCATCTCCATGTGACTTGAACCGAATCTGTGATTGTAAGTTGTGCGACGTTGGTTCGGTTTGGTTTGGTTTGGTTTTGGTTGCTTTATGTCCACTTCTACTGATTCTGACAGTCCGCATTCCAAGTCCATCCGTCCCCATTTCCATTTCCATTTTTAGATATCACAGGAGACTTTCAAATCATTATAGTCGTGGGGCATACGTGTATTTTTACAGACAGCAGGCAACTGAAATGGTCACGGGAATGGTGTCCAATGGAATTTACATCTTTTGTATTCGTCTTATTAAATCAAACACGTTATCAAATCGGTTTACGGATTTGAAATTTTTGTTACTTTAATTTAGATAAAATGCAAAATTTGCTGTTGTGTTTTATCTAGTTAATATTCAATTTATAAAATAACTTCTGACATAAATGGTTAATGGAATAACAGGCGATGATGGGGCAGGCCAAAGCATGAAGCATTCACATTAGGACCAATGTTTTAGTACGCAACGTGCGCAAGTTTAAGGACCAAAGTAACAAAATGAAGCTGACGTGTGCACGGTTTATTTGAAAGGTTTTGGTCGCGTTAGCGCGAAATGAAAGATGTCCTTGACTAACTTTAATGCCTCGACTATTGTATACACTTTCGCAGTTTGACAAAGACAATACTAAAATCTTACTGGGTTTCTCTTATCTAAATCACTAAACTAAGTCTGTTCCATGACTTCAATCTCAGAGTTTAATAATGAAAAGAAATAAAGGATTTAAAATATATACTCCCTACTTTATCTATGTTCATTTGATAAATTTAGAAGCTAGCCTTTAGTATGTAGTAAATACCACATACATTTATGAAGTGTATGTGTGGCACACTACTCTCTCATATCACATAAATAAGAAGCCTTGATTTCGCGTTTTTATCTCTTAATCCTTTACCGTTTTCAAGATGCGAGCATTACCCAAAAGCATTGATGGGCCTAGGGGACCATAGTGGCAGGCAGTAGCAGCGCGAATAATGATAAAAGTTCTTCTTCTTTGTGAATGTCTGTATGAGCATAAGTATACATATATATATATATATATATATATGCCGGCGAACGTAAATATAAACATATATGACCATATTAAGTAAGACGCGCAAACCTGAAATGGTTTCGGGTTTAGGGTTGCGGTCGTGGACGTCGGCGAGTATGTATGTATCATCATCATTGCCTGTGATTACAGGGCTCGGAATGGCTAAGGGAGACGGCGGTGGGTTTTGCGCGTATTATGGTCGCTAGTGTTGATGCCGTGTGTCCTTTTGTCCCCAGGACAATAACACTTCCGTGCAGTACATTATCATAAAGGGGTTAAGTCGCTGATTTTCATCGTGTGTGCTCATTTAAAAACTTACACATTTCTCTCTTACTTGTTGTTGGAGACTCGTCCGGGACAAACAGTGATGAGACGTTACGAAGGATACGTTTATGGGACGCGCCTCGCAACCGTATAAAGTCTAGGAATCGCGCTGAATTTCACCGCTTTGTTTCTACACTCATGTCACAAAGATGGCAGCGATGGCAGCAATGGCAGCGGCAGCGGCTCATTATGCGTCCCGATAAGCGATGTGCCTGCCTCCCATGTGAGCATTTCGCCCCAGGTTAGTGCAAGTAACGGATGAGCTCGAGTGGGTGGATGTTCCGAGCCGTCACTGCATTATGCTGTCAATGCTGGGAGGCGAAGCAACGTGTCGGCTTCGCCTCTATGCCCTATCTTAAGCTGTTGTTGTCCGCATTGTTTTGAATTGCGACCCGCGAGCGTTAGCTGCCTTTCAGCAGGGTGGCAACTGGAAGTGATTCTGTCTCGCCAGACTTTGTTGCTTGCCATTGCCACCCTTTCTTTTTTCTCTTTTTCTTCCTTCTCCTTTTTTTTTTTTTTGCGAATTTCGCTGCTTTTGGCGCAATTTTTTGTTTTTTCTTTTTCTTTTTTCTTTTGGCTCAGATGGACGTTGTCGTTTTTGTAATTCGAGCTGTGCCCCCTGTTCAAGTAGCCGGGGCGCCCGTTCCTCGATGCTTTAGTGTGCAATCGTCCCTTTGTTTTCGTCATGTTCGTTTTTCCATTGTTGCGAATGCGAATACATGACTTGATCCTAATTTAACACGTTCGAATAACCTTGAAGCGTTTCTTATTTCGCGCCACCACCGCGACAACCCGACGACGACGACGATGTTGGTAACGGTGGACGAACAGAAACTGTAAACCAAAGTCTTAGGGGATTGCTCGTTCCCCGCTCCATTCATCTCTCCCATTCCTGATTCCAGTCATTGCCGTGTGCTGAATTCAATTAGACGATACCGACTGACTGGCTAGTTGGTTGTTTGGTTGGTTGGTTGGTTGGCTGGATGGCTGGTTGGGATGACTAACCGATTCGAAGAGAATGGGTTTGACCTCGAACGCAACGATTTCACTGCCCCTGCTGAGAACAGACGACATTACTTTGCTACGCCTTCATAGTTTTGATTCCTAAGGCTTCATGTGGCGATTTTACGATTTTCATAATATAATTTTGTTTTTCAAATCCCGTGTGTTTCTCTATATAAAATGGACACAAGGGGATAAATTGAAACATTCTAAGTATATTTCCAATTTTTTTTTTTTAAATGATTTGTTTTAAATCGAAATATGCTTCCAAAATGATGGAAATAATAAGACTTTAATTTTGCTATGAAAAATATATTCCAAAAATGAAATAGTAGATGGATAAGCCCTTCTAACCAAACAAAGAATGATTATTGATCAAAATCTTTCTTGTAAATATGCGTTGTAGTTAGGTAGGTGTGTATTTAGATATACTTATATGCATGTATATATATGTGTGCACATATAGAGAAAGAAACGCAATGTCAACGACTGTATTGTGCAAAGGGATAGAAGGAAAACAGCATAGCCATAGCCAGCAATAATTGTTAGATATGCAAGCGTTAATGGCCATTTCGTTACGCTTCACAGTTTCACCCGCTGCGCCTAATTCCAAGCAATCGCTGGATTCCCTCCTAAGTCTTCCTTGAAAAAGAATAAAGATGAATGACACTAAGGCAGTGACATTAGGATGCGCACACCCCTACGATGCTATTGCTATTGCTATTGCTATTGAAATGCAGGTAAACGCTGAATACATAAGAAAACACAACACGGAGGATTTAAGAGGAGTGGGATTTACTGTTGCCTTGCCGCAATGTGCAACAACAACAACAACAACAACTGACTAGTTCCTGATCCGATTCTTAAAAATGTTTCAATGCATATATGTATATATGTATGTAAAAGTATATACTATATATTCATATATAGAAATACATACATTGGTTTCCTTCTTGATAGATAAATTAGCATATATAACTACCGACTATTTTTTTAAGGATATTACCAGCAGACTCGATTTATTTTCTTCAATATTAAAACGATTTTGTGGACCTAACATGAATTTGCCTTTGTAAACTAACTATTTGTTAGATTGTCTACTTAATTAGACGTTACATGGCAGTAAAGTCGCACCCCAAGACAAATAAATAAATAAAAAAAAAAAAACGAGTTTTACTTTTATCTCCAGCTGCGTCAGCGATTTCTTACAGCCGTTTAGGGAGGTCTCTTCTTGTCTATATATATGTATGTATATATATGTATATATATATATATATTTGTAGGTAGATGCAGTCAAAGGTAGCTAAAAGATCTTCCTTTTGTCTCGTGCTGCGCAATGGTTTTTGCGACACTTCCTAGAATTTAGCTTGCTGTGTGCCAAGGCAAATCTATTTTGCCCCTGATGTGTATATCGCGTTTACATATGTACTTATATTCAATTTCAAAATACTCTCTGCCCTAATTAACAATAGGCAGGAAGAATTCAAAAACACACAAATCAAATTGTCTTTCGAGACATTTACACACGTTCTCTTATGTACATACATACATATATGTTTTATGATACATGATATAAAACTCTTGAATCTAGAATACTATTATTAAACAATGTTAGCAGCCAGAATATGGCTACAATATATAAACATATATTTTTTTGCATTATTACTAATTTTCCAAAAAAAAATGTTACTAATCATTTTGCAATCAATTTATCGCTTTGATTCTTTTAATAGCCCACACGACTTATATCACCCGATACACTGTTGCGAAGGAGAAGGGGAAATTCATTTGAAATGGCAACACTTTTAGCTAGCATGCTTATTGGGGCAGGACATCCTGCCTTAGTTGTATCTGGTGTTGCTCGTGAGGAGACGGTTATTAATGATCAACTCGATATTCCCTATCCATTTCCCATTGAAGAAATAGAAGCCGAAGAAAAGAAACCCATTGAAGAAAAACCAGGACAAAAGTATAAACTGCGTCCTTTGCCAGATTTGGAAAGTCATCTGGAGGAAGAAATGGCCGAGGTGCATAGAAAAAAGGCTGAAGAACTGAGACTCATTGAAGAGGATATTATTCGAAAGCAAATGGAGGTAATTTAGGGTATTCCACAAACCTACATACTATTCATATATCCCTATATTCTTGTTGTGTAAACGGTTTTAATTAGGATTTGGAACTTCTGGCGGTAGATCGTTATCATTACCGTCGCTCACATGCCTGGGTAGTCATTATAAATAATGCACCTTGGAGTATTAAACCACGTATTACCTACACAGATGTAAATGGGGATGTTGTCGAGGCACCACCTTCTGCCATTTTCATTGAGCCCTCAACTGGATTTATATGCGATACGAGCTGTAAGCAATATATATTAATTGACAGTATTTGGAATCATTATAATTATTATGTGAATAAGCAAACATATCAAAGAGTCGGTGATTTGCGTTGGGATCTTCGAGATACAAATGATTGGGAGCACTTGCTGCCAGGCGAACCGCCAGAAATGCGCATCTACAAAGTGTCATCCGATGAAAATTTTGTTGAAACAGAACATAATATAGACGATGAAAAACATTTGGATGCCATATGTATGTGGGTGGAAAAACTACATATCGGCTTAGCTGATTATGAGCAGCGTTTTCCAAACTCTGAGAAAACGATTCAATATAGGGGAGCAATACATGAACGTTTCTCTCCCTATGCCCAGGAAGATGGCAAAGTTATGCAATTGACTCTTTTCAATGATAATGAATGCATTAGTCCAAAAGTGCGCTATGAATACTATGAAAATCGTTTTGATCTAATGCGTTATTTAAAATATACATATGCCACCGATAAATATGAAGAGGTATTTGCCAAAGGACGAAACGATAGTTTAAAATGTACGTAACAAGAACTAACAAAATATTCAAAATATTCAAATTAAATGTATATTTTATTTATATTTTTTTCTTCTAGCCATGGAATATTTCTCGGATCCATCACAGCAAAAAATAATGCGCTTCTTTTCGAACTCCAGACTAGATTCATTGGAATCCGTTGAACTAAATCCGGGCATAACTATTTTACATTATAAGGGTCGCTGTGACAATTGTTGGTATAAAGAATTTGATTTTAAACCAGATAGTTCTACCCTTAAGGTAAATCATCTACCTGATGATAACTGATTATTGAAATGAGAATAAGATCTGTTGTTTTCTTTTGTTTTGTTTAACAGAAAGTGACAGAGAAATTTCAAAGAGGACCTGCATATGATGTAGTTGTGAATGATATAGCTACTCGAATATTTCTATTTCAACAAAATAAAATTATTTTAAAATTTCATTATACATTTGGAGCACTCACAGCTACAACAGTTGAGTTTACGAAACCGCCGAAACCCGATTATGGCAAGGAGTTGGTCTATGATGAGAAATTGACTAAAATATATAAGGTTTAACTACTACATATTCATTCCATTCACAATTTCGTTTTTTAATAATCTTTATCTCTCCAGGCAAATCCCTTGGATCCAAATCGTACAAATCTGGAACTATATAAATTGCTATTGGATCAACTTCAGGAAGAGGATCGTGTGAGCAAGCAATTTGAAAAGATTCATGACGATATTAACAATATACTTGATTTGCGTAGAATTGAAAAAACTGAACCTAAGGTACGTATATATATATATGGTAAAATTATTATATATTATTATTATTAATATAATTCTCCATAAATTTTAGTTAAAATTCAGAATATTTGATCCACTGCGTAATGGAGCGGCCAGAGCTATAAGAATGAAACAGGTACGTAAATAAAAGTTAATTTGAAAACAATTTTTCTTGCTAATATCAAAAATGAAATTTAAATTTTAAGTTTGAAGAGGAAAAAGAACAACAAAGGGAAGTAGCTAGCAAGCCAGCAGATTTCTTAGCTCCATATCTCATTCCCTATAAACATCAAGAGGAACTAACTCCTGAGCAAGCACTCTACGCATATAATGAGTGTTTAAACGATTTAAAAACTCGATTTGTTAATTTATTGAATAATCTGCAACGTCAATACGAGGACGTAAGTTGTCCTTTATATGCTTTTCTTAAGTATATAAGTATTATGCTATTAATACCATATGCTTCTATTTCGCAGTTGACCAGCGAATCGAAATCTCTTAGTCGATTTCTCAATAAATTTGAAAATCAATTTAATAACTACGATTATAAGCGACTCGTTGACCAGGCAAAGGCTTTAGAACTAAATAAACGTATGGTACAGCAACGTTTGACCCTAACACACGAACAATCCCAAAAGAAATATGAGGAGGTTAAAGCATCGCTATTGAAGGATACTCGATTGAATCTAAAACACGATGAAATGAAGAACTCAGATGAATCGAAATAGTTTAAAGCATAAATTCATAATCCATTCAACCAATTGATGAAAATTTCAAAAATTTCAAATTTCGTGCATTTTCAAATATATATTCAATTAAAACACATTCAAAACTAACTTTTAATTATCATTTTGACTGTTAAATAAAACTATACAATAAACATAATTGAAACAAATAGAATAAATGATATTCCTTATACCATTAATGAATGAAAACTAAATTTGAATCAATCAAAAATCAATAATACTTTCCATCATATTGAATATTGAAAGTGTTATTTTCATTATTCATGTGATTCCATTGGGGATATCATCTATAATGTTTCTTTTCGATGTAAGTTTGATGAATTGAAATGTTCACCAACTTTGTTTCAGTTAAAAATAAAATAAAAGCAAGAAAAAAAATTAAAACTCATTACGTATACAAACATATCTACATGTATGTATGTGTATAAATATATGTGACAAAAGCTAAAGGACCATAGTAAAGGATATCAATGAAGTCTACAGACGCAGATGCTAAGAAAGAGTAGAGTAAGAGGACGAAGGCGAAGGTCTGCAGACGTTAACGAACACTCACTTGGTGGGGGTTGAAGAAAGTATGTTTAAGGGGATTCTAAAATGTGAATGCCAATTTCATGGCCTAGCATCAGCAGTAGCATCAGCCGCGCGGACAACGTCGCAATGGTCGCTCAGTGGTGTGATAGGGGGCGGGGAAGATGGGCGGCTGATGGTAATGGTGGGAGGGAAATTCGTTTCGAAAAGTGACCGTCTGAAAATTGGACAAAGTGGCTGCCGTAGCCGTGTGTGTTCCTGAGCCCAAGGCATACAATAAGGCACACAAACATATCCAAAGGCCCTAACCCACCCACACACACATATGTATGTATGTATGTATGTATGTATGTATGTATATATGTATATACACCCCCCACACAAGCACGTGTATGCCCGCCCGTCTGGGCTAGGCGGCTGTCCATTTAGCGCGATACTCATACTATCAAAACGCGCTCACACAATCGGCCTCGTCCCACGCACACACACACACATATACAGCACAGCACAGCAACGATGGTCCGTGTCCTTCCATCTCTCCCCCATCGTTGGCAACAGAATTGGGTTGGTCCCTTGAAAGAATCGTCCTAAGATGAAAGTGCTGTCCCTTGTCCGCCATCCGTCCGTTAGCATCGCTGAAAATTTGCTCGTGGCATGAACACATGTGGCGTAATTTCGTCGCAGATTTTTGTTCGCTAACTGGACAAGAAGATTTTATACACGGTGAAAAATTATTGATATACTCACAGTACCTAAATATCTACATGTAAGCGATAATATGAAAAGTCTTCTAGAAGTCTTAGATAAATAGAATTATATTTATTCAAATATTGAAAGTTTAATTTTGAATAATTAAAGGCACTTTAATGTATAATTCCTAAGATTATTATTTAAATTTAGTATTTAATTTGCAGTGAGTGACAGCACTACTATCAGTTAATGATATATGTTTTAACATTATAGTTCAATTAAATATCGAGTTAGCATTAAATCAAAACTAGTAGAAATTGTTCGAAATCGTAATTACCACATGCCTATAGATATATATATATATATACAGATATAGTACACCCATTTATATCTATATATGTATGTATGGTATGTAAGTTAATCCTTAATAAATTTACAGTGTAAGTTTTCAGCATCCTGGACGCGCGACCCTCTAAACAGCAGCTTGTTGTTGTTTCTTTTGGCAAGGAATGGGCCACATTGGTATGGTCTGCGTCTCCGTCTCCATCTCTGTCTCTATCTCGTCCTCGGGTTCGACCATTGCCCGGCTTGGCGTAAGTACAGTTGTGCAAATACACTAGCGGACAGCGTCGCGGCCCAAGAATTTGTATTTTATCAGCATCATTCGCATCGCGTAGTCAAGGACTCCCAATATTTACGCGAAAAGTACACACACACACACACATCCAGACTTAGGTATGTGCATATATGAGTATGTGTGTGTGTGTGTGTGTGTGTGTGTGTGTGTGTGGATGTTGTGTATGCATGTGTGTGTAGACTCTTGTCGAAGCAAATGGGATATGTGACGGTGGCGGGAGACATGTGAGGGTTTCGCAGGCCGGTTTGGATATGGGTTGGCGATTGTGACCATGTGTGTGTTTGTGTGTGTGTGTGCTATAAGTGAGGGAAACCGTATGGGGGTGGCATGAATGGGATGAGTATGAGGGTTATTGTGCGATCCTTTCATTTTAGTCCTAAATGTCCTTCTTTCAATATTTCAAACGTGCTTCGTGACGCGACCATTTTGTAGGATGGGTGACTTGGAGGTGGGCCCTTGTCGCCAGGGCCAACGCTATCACCGTCGTCGTCGTCGTCGTGGTCCGCGCTGTTTTTGTTATTGTTTGCTGCTGCTTCTGCTGCGGCCGCTGCTGACGTGTTGTCGCGACTCGGTAAGCTGAGCGGCAACGTCAGCGGCGACGGCGACAGCAGTGGACAGACGTTTTGAGAAAAAGGGCGTTGTGTGTGTTGCTGCTGTTGTTGTTGTTCTTGTTGTTGCTGTTACTCGGACTCAGATGACTGGAAGGGCGGGGGAGGTAAAACTTTTATCACGGCGCATTTATTTTTCTATTCCACTTATAATATATGCCAGAAACAGGATACACACTCACATGAGCATATATTGGATATTTATTTTGTATTCGAACGCGCGGCTACGGACAGCGAACGTGTCAGCATCAGCGGTCTAGCTGGGCCGGACGGTTAAGTGCGGGCCCCAGGTCTGCCTTTAGATGCATACATACACACACACAAACACACACACGTAGACCCATACATGTACATATATGGACAAAGATGTGTTTGGGATTGAGAGTGGGTGTATCTGTGTGTGTGTGTGTGTGTATGTCTTTTGTAAGTATCGGCCCTTCGTTTTGCCTTGGACAAAGCGACGGACACTGAAAAATGGCGTGAATTCACTTGGGTGATTTGCGCGACGTCGTGCCCGACATACACATGCGGTGATGAAAGAAAGTTATTTCTTTCTTTTTCTTATTTTTTCATTTTTTTTTTCATCCACTTCTATTGCTATATGTATACACATATATATATATGTACAATATACCTATTGGGGGACAAAATAAGAAATGTCCTAAAGAAATCAGTCTTTTGCAACTTTAAGTTAATCAAGTTCAGGTCTTTTTGGGTTCTTTTCTTGGGCCACGTGAAATATATCTACTATATTATCTTGGGAAATTTGCAATTAATTTAGAAAACTTACCACACTATAGACTTTCACTTTGATCGTAACTTGATATATCTTTCATAGCAGAATAAAAAAAAAAAAACAACAGTAAAATAAAAGAATAGCTCCAGGTGAAGTATTTAGTCATAACTTAAATCGTAAGTTAATTTTTATTCTAATTGAATGATTAACTGTAGCTTTTATACTATCATTGAATTAATTCATATAAATATGAGTTAGTCATACGATTTAAGGCAAAGTTGCCATAATATTGATAAAAATATCTTTTAAAGATAGATAGATAAATAAATTGAATAAGTTTTTTCCTCAAATATTCAAAAACTCCGACTCTGAGACAAAAACTTTAGCAAACCAAATTATGCCTAAGGGAATCATGTGATATGATCATTAAATTTTAACTGAAAAGTCAGATATATGTACTTTCTTTCCATAATCTATTTCAAACTGTTTCATATTCCTCAACTAACCAAAAAGTATATTTTCCACCAGTGAATCTTGGCCTGTGTGTGGATAGTGGGATAGTAAAACTAGTAAAAAAAAAAATGAAATAAAATGAAATAAAAATAAAACAAGTATTACATAAGTTTCTATGTGCACCTGTAGTGCTGCTGCTGCTGTTGGTGATGTTGGTGATGTTGTTTGATGGTTGTCGTTAAAAGCATTTCCATCAAGTGGCAAATCGCTGACGTGCAAGCCGACGCCTCTTCCGCGTTCTAAGACTCTGTTTATGACTCTAATTGCCCCCATCTTGGCCAGGCTGGTCCCGGTAACTGCTTATCTGTGCCCAGTTGATATGTTGATGATGTGTTTACTGCAGCATAAAGTCCCTTTTACGACCCATTTTATTTATATCCGAGCAGTGAGTTTTGCCATGGGCCTGTCCTGCCGTCAATAAATTTTTATTAGCCATGAAGCGGTCGTTCTTGCTTCTTAAGATGGCCAAGATGCCAAGTAAACTGATTTCGATGCTTTATTATCCTTATTGTGGTCATTCACATGTAATTCGCGTTTTATTTTTTTTTTTCTTTCTTTCTCTTGTTTTTATTTGTGCTCGAGCAAACAAATTAGTTTTCAATTTGTCACAATTTATTCAATAAATTAAATGTTTATTTTATTCATTATTTAATGCTCATTTCTCTTAAATTATTTTATATATATGTATGTACGAATACATACATATAATTAAATAATGCTGATAAAGTAGCTAACCCAATTGCTGATAAAATTCAAACTTTTACTTGTAGATCTTTATATCAATAATGTTTTTCGTAAATTTAATTGACATGAATATTGCAATTTGAACTAGTGACCTTTCAGATTAATCAGCTTCATTATTGGGGTTCATTAAACTTTCACCAGGTTATAATTTTATGCGTATAAAGAAAACATTAGCACATCTACACATATGTACATATATAGATATATATATATAAGTATGTACTTATGTTTAATACATAAATGATTGTCTTTATATATGTGTGTGTGTGTGTGTATGTATGTAGTAAATTGTACAGGTGTGCGTTTTGTTGCATTGACATTGACTTTCATCTCATTATAATGTCAACAAATGCTTATTTACCATTGCAATTCCAGACGCATGTTAAGGTGAAGATGATGAGGTGGTTGAGAGGGGCCTACCGAGGTGGGTGACTGGGTGGGCTGTGTGTGTTAGCCGACCAAATGGACAACTGCCCCAGGCTTTGGTCCAAACAACTTGTTTCATAATTAAATGATAATGAGCTATTTATGGCCAAGTACATTGGCCTTGGTTTATGTGGCCACAATTTTGGAATGGGCAGAGAAAGTGTTTGTTATTAGTGTTGTATGTTTACGCATACAGGATAATGCACAAATGAAATTGATACAATAAGTATATAATTACCTACTTATCACCTACACATATATATATGTACATAAATGTATTAAAAGTCAATTGATTGACTTTCACTAGTTATGTATATTTACTTATATGTGTGTATGTAGGTTGAAGAATATAATTATTTCTTATTTAATAATTTTCTACTATTAAAAGTTTATTTTTGGGAAATGAGAAATAAAACTTTGCGCTTCATTTTTGCCTCCAAATATTTGCTTAATAATCTTATTTACTTCTGCTACTAGAAAGAAAATTATGATTTTTATATGTTAAGTTATGTTCAAGCAATCCGCAAATATAGTTTAAGATTTTTAACCTAATTTTCTTCCCTTTTGTTCTAAGGGTTAAAAAAAAAATAATGAGAATTTTATGATTGAGCATTCTGATTCATTTACTTTTGCCTGTCTTCCAGATATATATCTACATATATTCTATATTATAAACTCTTTAAAAATTCAAAAATTACACATTTTTGAAATTTTCAAATAAGTGAATCTTACCCTACTTTGCAACTGATTTTATTTGCAGATTATAATTAGCATAGTTCTTAAATATTTGATAAATAATTGCAATGCCATATAATATATTCTATTATATATAGAATATTAATTGCATTCTATGTAAAATCGAGCAATGGATCAAAAAGATATTCTATTATATTCGTATATGTAGTATATGTATCATATTGCATTATATTTGTTATTCTAATTATTAAGAATTCCTTGATTAAATTCAAAGGATTTTTCATATTTATTCTTCGTCTATTTTGTGAATCCATCAACAAATCAGCTATAGCATAAAAGGGTTTTAACATAATATATATACATTTTGGTCTATAAATAAATATTGAATTAGTCAAATGCATATATTATATTTAATCCACATACTAATATATATACATATATGGTTTATCGAAGAGTTTAGGTGAGGGCTTGGCCCTGTTGTGGATTAATGAATAGATGAAGAAATTTGTCAAATTATAGAATTGCTATTATTCTGATTGTTGGTTAACGAAAATGAAATATTTAAATGAATATTTTGGCAGAAGTTAGCCGCAATCTTAATTTATATTTTAGACTGAAGAGCGGCTTTAAAAGATTAAGTAACTTGATGGCAGCGGGTAAAATAAAATTATACACATGCTGGCAAAAATATGCATATATAAGTTTATTAACTCGTACGTATACATGTCTGTATGTTTGTGTATATATGTATTTATGTATATATTTAGATATGTATGCTTTGTTGCAGTATATATGCATTCAAGTTATGTTGCATCTTAACACTAACAACTATACGCTTATGCAAATATATATGCTTACGCACAAATATGATGCCTATATATATATACAAGCAGAGAAATATACATACATATATACTTATGTATAGTGACTATTTCTATTCCTTAAAATTTAAGTGTGTATACTTTTAGATATTCATATACAATATGCATATTCCAGCGAAAATGTTAGTTTGTTTGTGTGTGTGTGTGTATATATATATTCTCGTTCTAATTCTAATGTCCAGCTTCTGAAAGTTTTCGAAACTCTTACATATGTGCATACAAACATACATACATACATACATACATACATATATATATACATACATATACATAAAGTCGGCAGCTTGGTCTGCTTTGGTCTGGTCTGGTCTGGTCTGGGCAGGTGGTCTAGAATGCAGTCTTGATACATGAGCAACCGAGCAACATCGAGCAATCGTTGAGGCACAAAATCTGATGTGGCTCCTTCTACGTTGTCCTTAGTTCTGCAAGGACTCCTGCTCCTTTTTAGCCTGCCATAAAACTCTCGGCCTCGGCAAGTTTATTGTGCAAAGTACATACAGTTGTATATCTGTATATATACATACATATATCTCTACTTTTGTATGTGCACACCTACATACACATCTTCATATATATATATATATATATATATATGTATATATGTATATAGAAATGGGTGGGCTTTGCATCATTGGCTGTCCACCTTCACGGAGGTCCAAGAGTGACCGAAATCAACGTGAAGATGTTGCACAGTGGAAGAAATCTCATAAGATAACTTGATACCATGAAATGATTTTCAAAAGGGTTCTGTATTTTCTTAAATATTTTATGATATTCAGATAACATATAAGAAGTCTAAGTAACATATTAAATGCGAATTAAATAGTGATTTATTCTATTTTCTCATAAAATTGTTTTAGAAAATCATTTTACAAAAATGTCCAAATTTTTATAAAATTTTTAAAAGTTATATCTCTAATTTAGAATAACAATTATAATTTCCATTTCTTAACATATTAATATACTTCTATGAAAAATAAATTTGGTCACTGTTATCTATATTATATACTAAATGGAAAGCGTACATATATGCAAATGAAAACTACCCGATGATTTTCAAGCAGCCCAAAAAGAAGAGGACAGTGCTGGCTAAAAGAACGTACAGTCTTTTACGGTCTTGGTCAACTGCGGCGTCGGCGGCATTCGTGAAATCGCCAACTTTCTTATATACAGGCGCAGAACACTTTTGTTGCCTCAAACCATCTAAAGTTCCAGTTCCCTCTCATCTATACTCCTCCTCCATCTCTTTTAGCCCTTTCTCTCTTTTTAGTTGCATGTATGCTTGCTTGTGTATTAATTTACCCACCCACTCGCACACGCACACGCATACGACGGACACTGGACATTGGACATTGGACATTGGACATCGGACATTGGACGTTATGTGCAAGCTGGCCATAACAACTTGAAAAGTCGAATTTTCACAGACCCATCCCGACGTCTCGCGCAGTGTACTCTAACCATAGATTTTGATTCTGATGCTTCGGACCCAGTCTCAAACTCAAACTTCACTCACGACGACGACGACGACGACGACGACGATGATGATGATGATGACGATGACTACGACGACGACGACGACGACGACGATAGCGACGCAACGAAACGTGACCTAGCCCGGTTAGTACGTAGCCCATATTGCCTCCATCTCCAAATGGAGAACCCTTTCACCCATTTCGTTACCCCAAACCAATACCAAAGTTTTTGCCTTGCCACTAACACCAAGTACCGAACACCGGGTAATGGGCAATGGGAACCAGGCACCAGGCACAAGGCTACGAACCCATCATCCTCATCAGTGTTAGCCGGCGATGTAGCAAGCAATCGCAAGCCGTATGCAAACAATATTTTACATAGCTACAGTCTGGAGGTTCTTGCTGCTCTCCTTCGTTGAGCTTCCTTCGTACTCTCGTCTATGTCCGAGCCTTCTTTGCCGCATGGAGGTACTTTGCTTCTTCTTCTTCTTGCATCCTGTGCGATGTCCGAGCATGTACACACACACACACACACACACACATACACACTGAATGAGAGATACACACACACACACACAAACATATACGAACACGTATAGATACGTACGTATATGTGCGATGTTTGTGTTTGTGTAAATGTCCGCATCTAAATTCGCATACACAGCAGCGGTCAACTATGGAAATTATCGATCGACTTGGTGTCAGGTGGCCGGGCGATGGATGTGGTGGCAGAAAAGGCAGCAAGCAGCATGATGGACACGCGGCTGGATTGGAGAGCTCTACCGATGGTCTTGTGTGCCAACGAACTGGCATTGCCCGCAATGGATTTCGGGGGCGGCATCTGCTAAGGCGGACATGGGCGCAGCTCCTCTTTATAGATGAAAAGGGGTAAAGGGAAAATGTTTCGAGGGGGGAAAAGGGGTGGGAAAGGGTGGGCGACACATCACAAACGACAGCCTGCTACAAGAAACATTGGCGACGACTACGACGACGACGACGACGATGACCGCTTGTGTGGCATATACAGAGTCGGTGGCTTAGTTGGTAAAGGCTAAGGCAATGCGACACTGACGGTGGTAATGTTTTGGTGAAGAGCCCCCGAGAATAAGTTGGCTTCAATGTTAGCGACAACGAAATACCACTGCCATTTCATTCGCCTCTATCCCCTACCTAACATTTTATACTATTTCTCCATCTCTTCAATATTACACACTGGGTATGGTTTGGGTTCTGGGTCTTGGTCTGGGTCTGGGTCTGGGTCTCCTCGACACAACAGCGAGGCGGACGACTGAGATGACGATGACCAAAAGGAATGGGAAGCTACTCTGCATTTGTGAAGCATTCAGCGGAAATATTCATCCTAGCTCGTCTTTTCAGCCATTGCCATCCAGTAGCCAAGCATTCTACTTTAACCTCCCAATCTTTCGCCCTCACCACCTTACCCCCTCACCACACACACACACAACATATATATATATATATATACACACATCAAAAAATTGTTGGTCGAATGAGTGAGCGGGTTGGTATGTCGTCGTCGTCGTTTTGAACGGCCGCGGCTGCCACAATGAGGATACAAGCAAGGGGACCGAGACCGGGGACCTGTGTCAGTGGCGGAGGCCAGAAATTGCTTATGCGACATCCACATCCAATGCTCTAGCAGCTATCGCCTGCAGTATTAGTTATGGCAGAACAGCAAAGGCAAAGAGGCAAAGCCAAAGATGTTCGTCCAGACGGCAGGCTCACTGGACGTATAGAAGGTCCAGAGACCAAAGTCCGAGAGCTGGAATATGTATATTCAAAAGTGTGTGTTTGTGTGTGTAGCATCAAGCATTCAAATAGAATGGGGGATGTGTGTGTGTGTGTGTGTGTGTTGATTTCCATCAAGTGGGAGCTGGGAGCTGGGAACTAGGGAACTTGGGGTTGTATAAAATGAACGAATGTTCGTTAGTTGGGTAGCATTCGTCGTTGTGGTAAAATTCAGCTCCGTTAAGTTGAAAGTCGCTGTTTCCGACAACTTGATCTGGGCATGTTCTCAAGTTAAAACACACAGAACTGTCGGTCCGAGTGGCGAATCACAGAAGAGCAAAAACGGCAGACCCGCCGATGGTCTAAGCTTCCCATTCCTTCCTTGACCTGAACGAAACAGGACTAACGTATACAAGCGACAGTTGAAGGTTTCAGCAATTGGAAGGTGGAAGATGGAAGATGTATGTTGGTTGGTTGGTTAGTTGGTAGAAGGTAGAAGGTAGAAGGACGTGTGCTGGCTGCTCAACGAAGCATTAACTTGGCCGTCAGATGTTGTGATAGAGCGATGCAGCCTTAACGCTTTACCATTCGGGCCTTTACATTTTTTTTTTTTTTTTTTATTTTTTGTCTTTGGTCCGTTGGAGTCCAAGGCGATGTCTACGTATTTGGTTTGCTAGCTGGCCAGTCGACTGTGCCATGCTGGCATTCGCTTCACTGATGATTGTGAGTACCACATCTACCTAGTTACTCCAACTATCCGGAGGTTATTGAATTGCGAATGCTAAATGCTCTCTGTTGCGTTTCCAGTATTTCGTGTATGTATTACACAGGAATACACATAGCCCTCTAGTCCATGCACCATGCCCCATGCCCCATGCCCCATTCTTCATGCCCTCCAATGTCCCTTGTCCAGGCGTTTAGTATCAAGGTTCACTGGACTTGAAATTAAATTTTAAATTGGCATAAGAAATGCAATTATTCGAATTTTTTACTCTACTACCATTCGCGGTGGACTCGATTGCCAATTAGTTATCACAAATCCAAAGAGTTTAGCAAAGTAAATTCGAATGGAGATGCCAATACGAATGGGTGTCAATGAATGGTTTAGTCATCATCATTATATTGGTTAAAGTTTTCTGCTATATGTGTTTTTATTTTTTTTTTTTTTTTTTGAAAAGTAGGTAGACGTCTGGGTTTGGTCATCATCCAGGGCTTAACCTAGTCCTAGTCTCATCGTCCAACAAGTGGCTCATAAAAATACAGCCAAACATACGTACGGGACGGGACATAATAATTTATGCGCTTTGCTACACTTTCTGTTGCCTTCTCTCTGCCTGCTTTATTTTTATTCTTATTCTTTTTGTGTGTGCTTATACGATATGTTTACTTTTTCTTTTGCGAGCCAAGGCACAGACAAGGCACAAAGATGGAACTCTAATACGGGAGAGGGGGGGGCTGGCTGGTGACAGAGGGAACCGAGAAACACTTTCCAGAAATATCGCTAGGGCAAAAGCAGTACTTAAAGGCAAAGCATAAAATATTTATTCGTCCATTCTACATTTCATTCATGAACTCTTACTATTTCTGGTCGCACATGAACTTGGAACATGGTCATGGGTAGAGTCAAAGAGGCAAAGGCAGGGGAAGGCCATCACTACTACTGCTACTACTACTACTAAACACCCCGACTGACATCCGACCCCAACTGACGTATCCCCACTTTTATTTTTTTTCCATGTATGTTTGTTTTTCCAAATGCTCTTCTTCTTTCTGCTTCTGTTTTTTTTCTTTCTCGTACTTTGTTTTTTTTTTTTTTTTTTCTTCTTTTTTTTTTATTTTGTACTCCACTCAAAGTTACAACTTAACTGTTATTTTATTACAACATTTAATAAAAATCAACAAGTGCATGAGTCTGCTAGAAAGGAGTACGCTCCTGTTGCCCCGTGTGCCCTGTAAGTCCTGAATATCCCCCCCCACACACCCACTCCCCCCTCTGCCCAGCTCTGCGCAACACTGGTACAGGACCTGGTATACATAGCTGCAGACGGTGCTTGAACAAATGGAGCGTGATTTTGTGGCTCCATCAAGTTCATATTAAGTGTCGGTATTAAAATAAAAATGCTTGTTATTTGTCTTGCCTTTTTATTTAGTTGCCGTTGCCCATCTTTTTTATTGCATCCAATATAAGACGGCATAGAGATGAGCTTGGCCATAGGGAATGGGAATGGGAATGGTAGTGAGGTAAAGTTGAGGAGATGAACAGATGAAGATATGTACGGGTAGAGGTACATGTATTGTATGTATTTATATTGGTTGGTGCCAGTCGTCTTGCACGGGAGCACCAGTGTCAAATCAAGCGTATTCTGATTACCCTAAGGCCTCAGGAAGCGACAAAATATCGAATTTCGATTAAAACCAGCATGTCTCTTAATTTTGCGCTTAAATTTTCATCGCCAACCGTAACGGTACTACGCTCAGTAGAGCTCTCTGTTGTCATTCGACAAATTCGCTGAACACAGTATTTGGTTACAGAGATTGGACCCCCCCAAAAGCGACAATCAGATATGGTACCATGTCGGGATCTGTTTTATATATGTAAAATTAACACTCCTCTCTTTACACGATTTAAGAAAAAACAAAAGGTTTTAAATTTTATTATAAAATTTAGTTATATTAGTTTATATTGGAGAGCTAATATTGAATTAGTCCAAAAAAGTATTTTTAAAAATTATTTAAAATTATTTATTTCATGTATTTTCAAATAGAAAAATTTCAATAACGTCGTTTTCAAAGATTTTTAATTTACAAGAATTTAAAGGAATAAAAATATTATTTATTTTTATCAATCCAATGCAAAAAAAATAAAATCGGAAAGCAAAAATAAATATAAACTAGAAAGATGGACAACTCGGCTGCGAAGTTCGTATATTGCAGATTTTCTCTATATAATTCACCAGAAGCATTATGTAAATAAACATACCAAATGTACAAATTCAAAATTTTGAGCTTGAGGAAAAAAATTTTTCATACAAATTTTTTTTGTACCGATTGTTGCTATAGCAGCTATAGATATAGCCAACCGATTCTGATAAAACTTGATTGAAGTATTAAGAAGTTTATTAAACTCACCAATATCAAATTTCGTGGCATTCGGTTGAAAAACAACAGAGTTATTGAGGATAAACCTTATTCATGACCGATCGGTCCTATGGGAGCTATATGATATAGTCGTCCGATTCAGATCAAACTTGGTTGAAGTATTAAGAAGTTTATTAAACTCACCAATATCAAATTTCGTGGCATTCGGTTGAAAAACAACAGTTATTGAGGATAATCCTTATTCATGACCGATCGGTCCTATGGGAGCTATATGATATAGTCGTCCGATTCTGATCAAACTTGGTTGAAGTATCAAGAAGCATATTAAACTCATAAATATCAAATTTCGTGGCATTCGGTTGAAAAACAACAGTTATTGAGGATAATCCTTATTTATGAGCGATCGTTCCTATGGGAGCTATATGATATAGTCGTCCGATTCTGATCAAACTTGGTTGAAGTATCAAGAAGCATATTAAACTCATAAATATCAAATTTCGTGGCATTCGGTTAAAAAACAACAGAGTTATTGAGGATAAAGCATTCCTGACCGATCGTTCCTATGGGAGATATAGATATAGTCGTCCGATCGGGATGATTCCGAGATATACAATGCCTGCAGCAAAAGGAGCCTATGCTGAAAATTTCAGCTCTGTAGCTCTTATGGTCTCGGAGGAGAAGCTGTTGATCCAGACAGACGGACAGACGGACAGACGGACATGGTCATATCGACTCGGCTATTCATGCTGATCAAGAATATATATACTTTATATAGTCGGAGATGCTTCCTTCTGTGCGTTGCAAACTTCTGACCAAAATTAATATACCCTCTGCAAGGGTATAATTATAAGCTATGAAACATAATAAATATAGAACATCACTTTAAAACTTTTCTATATAACATATAAATACATGTATTAGCATAAGTAATTTAATGTATCAAGAATTCAAAAGTGTTTATCCTGGCAATATATATATGTTTGGATTTATATAATCAAATTTTTCGAAAATGTTGCGATTTGGCTTAAGCATGTGATAATGAGTTAATATCTAATCATGTAGCAATGGGAAAATAACGATACTATATAAGAAAAATAAACAACTGATTAGTTATATCATCAATGATATTTTTAAACAGATATTTATTGATAATTATTGATTCTCAATAATTTGTTTAAAATAAAAAAGATTTTTAGACATTGAAACTTAATAGATACATGATTGATTGATAATCAATGATTCTTTTAAAACAAAGAGATTTATATATTAAAAGTTAATGGCTATCAATTGATTATAAAAGATAAGAGATTAGTAACCCAATCTCACCTCTCAATATAACTAAATTGTGTAATCAAAACTTTAATGTACACATATGAATGAATACAGAATCAATATGACTTTCACTATTTTATTGCTTCGAAGGCCCTGAAAAAAAGTTTACCCCATAAAAGTAAAGCACAGAAAAGAGAAGAAAACAAAAAAAAAATAAAAGAAAAAAAGGAAATCACATCAAATAAAGCAAAGCATACAAAAAAGAATTCTTTTAAGTAGTCTGACACTGACCTAGCCTAATGTCTTTCATGTTGGGGCACATAAAAGAAATGAAATAAAAACTCTGAATGTGGTACAACATCCTGCCATTCCCACACACACTCACACAAACAAACGTAGTTATACACACTTATGTATATATATATATATATATATACATATGTATGTTATAGATTCATAAGTATGCAGGCAACACATAAAAATTTAATACCCATTGAACATACATCCCCCCCCACAAATGTAGATATATATTTACACAAAATAATACATATATACATGTTAATACATCTGTATATGTATATAAAACAGACAGATGATATACATATGTGTATGTATGTGTATGTGGAATTTCGTACAAAACTTATGAATTCCGTTTGGAAGGACAAACAAACGCATAGTTACCTACTTATTAACGTCTTCGATGTCGGTTAATATATTAGTATGGCAAATTCCTATTCGGAATGTGTTCGCATTAATTGGCGAAGGGAACTAGCCATGGATGCGAGGGGTGAGAAATCCTTTCAATATGTACATGGATTAGCAAGAGTGTTCATCAGTATTACAGTCTGCTAGCTATATGATTTGTTTGAAACACAATCCTCAATAAGCAGTCAACGTTTGTAGTTATATATACATACATATATATGTGTATATAGATATGTATTGAGATGCGAGAAAGACCATTGAACTACTGGCGAGAAGTTGTGAATTGAATATAAAAACAAACATAAAACTTTGATACCCAGTATACAAGTGTATGTACATACCATATGTACAAATGAATGTACATACAATGTATATATATATATATATATATATACTTATATATGGATGTATAAACATACTGTCGCCCCTTCCAGTATACTTGCATGGTCATTCGACCGGCATTGAGTCACCTAAAAGAATAAAGCCGGTTATGTCTAGCCCAACTTCAATGGCCAGTTTTGGTTTGAGACCAACAAGCAAAAGAGCACCCAAAACGAAATGCCTGGATACGATATATGTATGTATAAATATATATATATATATATATCTATATCTATATATATATATGTATATGTTTTTTTTTATAGAGAAAGTCTGCACAAAAAAGTGCAAACAAAAAAAAAAAAAAGTGGAAGAGAAAAGAAAAAGAAAAGGAAACGCTCACACATAAACACAGGCGTAGAAAAAATTGGTCTTCTGATTCAAGGACGTGAATCACATTATTTTTCCAGCAGGACAAAACTCACACAGACACTAGTGGTAGTGGGTTACAGAAAGGTACTCCTGTCCAGTTTATTCCTGCCCCAGTCCCCATTCCCATCGAGACACGATTTTGTGGTCTTCTGCTGCTTGCTTTCGGCTCGCTCCGAAGCAATAATTTAAATCCAACATTTTTATTGCTACACGTATGTACATATATACATACATACATCTATGAATATATGTATACACATATACATATATACATACACACGTACATACATACATACATGCATTCACATGCGAGGTCCTTGCACATAGAGTGGAAAAAAAAAACTTTCGATTTCGTTCAATTGGACTTTGAACTTAAAAATAATAATAAACAGTAAAAAAAAAGAAGGAAGAAATGGCAAGAGTAAAAAGTTGTATAAAAACGCTTTTCTCTTTTTCTTTACTCTTTGTTTTCTTTACAATTCTATGTAATACAGAATGTAGCATAAGAGGCAGCCAAAGAGGGTGGCAAAACTAAAGTCGAGGGCAAGGTCATGAACTGAAACAAATATATGTATGTATTTAAAAGCAATACATATATGTGATTCTATGTATGTACATATTTATGTAAAATATTCATTGTACCTACAAATATATTTGAACTATCAAACAGTTTAAAGAGTAAATTCAATTAAATCATGTAATTATCGAAACAACATATTATGATAATCTTGTTGTATATTGAAAGTAAAGAAAACAAACATGTTTAACAAAATAAAGTGGTTATATCGTTAACACATTATCAATGGATAATTTTCACAGAGTAAATTAACTACAAATACATATCAAGTATCCATTAGTATGGCATAAACACCGTATAAACGAAGACAGGTATATATATATATATCTATATATCTGTATATAGATGCACACTTTATTCCATTCAAACAATAACATGAATGGCAAGTCCTTGAATGTTGTGAGGGAGTAAAAACGAAAGTAACATTTTTATTACAATTTTACGAGCTAAAACCAGTAGATAAATGCCCAACAAGTAGACAGTGGGGCAGGATACTTTTTACGAGTTGATTTACTGTGGATATTTTCCTTCTTTCGTGTTTTTTTTTTTTTTTTTTTTTGCAACCCATAAACTGTATACTTACAAGCACACTTGAAGCAAGTTCACAGCTTTGTCAATCAAATAATATTGTATGAATGATTAGGTTAGACAAATAACAGTTTTTGGCTTCAAAATAAATCCTTGGATGTAATTTTATATAAAAGAATTCATATTTTATGCCCGTCAAGTTAATTTGGGTCTCTCGATTGGCCGTGTGGGGGCGAGGAGGGATGATATGTGTGTATCTATATCTGGTGAAATTCTGGCATAGAAAATATTTTTGTATACATTTTGAAGATGCGAGTAAGCTAAAATCCGCGCTCTCGGCGCATCTGACATTTAAGTATTTTCGCTGGACATCGAGGCTTTTCTTCACTTTACAGCCAACTCAGACATTCACATGAGCACACACATGCGCAGATCTTTTAACTGAAGGCTTTGCTAAGAAAGGACTAATGCCTATCCTTCAATCAAGTGCAAAAGACCACGGGTCATCTAAAATAACATGCTTCTCTTTGATAGTCCTTTGTTGACTTACAATTACAAAAGTGGATTATATAATAATAAAAATGTGTTGCCTACTTATGTGGGCAAGGAAAATATTTTATTGATTTCAACCGGTTAATAAATTACATGATTAATTGCACAAAATACACTTTTCACGGAAAACAATTTTCTTTTCTGCACTTGGTATCTGTATCTGTATCTTTTTGTTTTTCTATGTAAATATGTAATAATAGGAAAGATTAAGGTGCGTGCAAATGATGTGATAATTGAGTTCTTTCATTGTTGAATCATAATTCAGAGATGTGTAGTTAACTTTCACTATTCGAGTATGGGAGTTGGAGATTTCGGTGGCACTGGTTGCGTGGAAACTTGCTGCGATAATTTTAATGGCAATGACATTGACCCTTATTTACCGAATTGGCAGTGAAATCAAACACAACATTAGGTTAAGGGTCACTTGTAGCGCCATTCACATAGTTAAGCACATAAAACCATATACATAGGTTATGTATATACTTATCTGTACATATATGTAATACACACCTTTATATACATATATGTCTGCACTCAAAACTATGTACATTAGAGCCTCTTTAAGTATATGTTTGCTTACACGATTTGATATAAATATGTATACATAATATGTGCACATAAGCACATACTCGTTTCATATATGGCTAGACGTTATAATGTGCATTATAATTATTTATGCATGTATGTATATGGCTATAATTACATACCTATAAGTATGTAGATCTATGTATGTATATATATATATGTATGTATGTGTGTGTGTGTGTGTGTGTGTGTTCACATATGCAAAGCATGTTTGTCGGTTTCTGCTCATAAATACAGCCGGCGAACACATTGAAACACAACAAATTAGGCCAAACCAGAGCGCATTTAATGATAATGAGCTGCATCCGAATGCATTTAAACTGAGGCCCCCTCCTCTTCCACCTTGTCGCCACACTTCACCACAATATAGTCTCATTTGTAAGTACATATTAATGAATATATGTATGTATGTAACTTTTATGTACATATTATACATTTTGAGGTATATATGTATATCCATACTTGTATATAAATCCATATGTATATAAACTTATATATGTATATGTAAATTATATGCATATGTATATATATTTATGTATATATTCACTAATTAGCCATGTTCCACTGCGAATTCAGGCATATGTATGTTTGTATATACACATACATACATAAATACATATGATTTGAAGCTTATAATCATAACCTTGAACTTGGGCAGTCTTTCCTATTTAGTGGATGGCATATTTCTAGGTCACAGGCCACTCACTTCTTTTAGTTTTGCAAATAATTGCCAATAAGGGGGTTTTCCTAAAATAGATTGAAGGAGAAATGTCTATCTATAAGGGTTGGTTTACTGTCAGTCAGCAACAATCAAAAAGGCATTAGTTCTGTTCCAATTTCCTTTCATTCGTTTTTTGCACGTGCATGAGAATCCCGTTCTCATTAAGTTATAGATGGAAATAGAAATTTGAAATCTTCAAAACGGTATTTAATTTAAAATAAAATTCTTAATTTTTATTCTTAATCTTAAATTGTTGCTTATGACTTATTTATTTGAAATATATAGACTTTTACTTATTAATTAAAAAAAATTAAGCAATTTATTGAAAGTTTAAATACTTTATTATGTGAGTCAAAAATTTCAGGTCAGTGGGAAAAATATTTACAATTTTGTAGAACTTTTGGTTTGCTTTTAAATTAGATTTTTATTATGTATAATTTGTTGGTAAAAAATGTAGAGATTTATATCACCATCAAGAATCAGTAAAATTCTAGAATATTTTTTTTATAAATACATATGTGATCCAACAAATAAAATAAAAATTTTCTAGATTAAATATTTATACAAAGAATTCTAGAATCCTTCTATATTATACTTCATTGTAACCTGTAGTTAACCTAGTATTACAATATCTGAGATCAACATTTTATCTTCAATTTTAAAAATAATTAATATATTTAATAATTCAAATAATAATTGAAAATGGATTAAAATAATAATTAAAGGGCTTCTAAGCAGTTAAAGCTTTAATTAGTAATTTTTAAATTAATCTTTCCGTTTCAATTAAATAATATATAATTTTTATATTAGTTTAATTGTATACATATGTAATATAATTTGCTGTTGGTTAAAGCAACTGATAATGGATTAATAAAGAATTTTATGCGATGTAGTTGTTCATATTAACAACTAGCAACTTATCCTTTTGAATAAATGACATTATGCAGTTATAATAATACCACAAAATGTGGTTTATTATCCTCTATATGAGGAGTAAAAATTTTACAATTTATAGTATATAAGTTAAGCAAGTGTAAATTGAAGAGTTTTACTAATAATAATAGAATAATTAATAATTGTCATTTAATACAACCAAAATATTTTGTCATCAACTATTATTTATTGACAAAAAGAACAGCCGTGTCAACTTTAGGTAACATTAATTATTCGTTCTACTATTCTTCAAATTAAAGATACTATCTACATATATCATATAAATTTTAAATAGGTCTATCCAAATTTTCTGTAAGACGACTTAAAACTTGATTGTATAGATTGAATCGACTTGAATCTATACATTTTCAAAAGAATTGACTATTTTATTTCATAAATTTAACCATTTTGAAATACAAAACATAATTTTGAGATGTCAGAAAGATAGTTTTAGGCTTAAGTCACCTTAAAGATGCAAATTTATTAACAAATCCGATTCTCTTATATTCATTTATTTAAATGTCAGTTAAATAGAGGGATAGAAATCTCGTATTAATAAAATATTTGCAAATAAAAGGTTTTCCCAGATCCTATATAAGATAAAAATTGCTTAATTCTTAGTAGAGAAATCGTTGAAATTTCCTTAAAATGTGATACTTAGATTTATGTATGTGCAAATATATGTGTTTCTATTGTCAGTTATTGGCAAGGAATTGTTGCACTAATTAACATCCGTATCTTAGATTGTATATGCTTGCATTTGGAATGCGTTGGGGTGGACCTTTGCCAAGACTTTGGATGAGACTTTAACATCTTGAATATGCAAAATTCCCAAAAAAACAGAAATAACAAAACATTCATTTTCTTGTTTTTCCATGTGAGTGTGAGTTAGTGTGTGTGTGTGTGTGTGATACACAGAAACCAAACGCAAAACCATTTACTTGTGTATATACATACAAGATTTTAACTTACGTACAAACAAACTTACAAATACATATATATAGAGAAAGATGTATGTATGTGTATGTATATTTTTTACAGTGGTATATATGAGAACACATATATACATATACATATATACACATACATACAAGCAATAGTTGGCTGGACATGTGTTAGTTTGGGCCCAAGTAAACGTCTAATTCTCTAAAATGTGAAATTTTACAATCGCCTAGCGCACATCTTTACCTCCTCCACCCATGAAATACTCTGCCAACGCAGCCAAAGCTCGAGAAGCATAGACGTTGCTCGGATAAGCCTCCGCCTCCAACTTCGCATCCTCCTTCTTCGCATACCACCTTCATTTCAACCATCAAGTCGTCTGTCCTCAGTCCATGCTAACACCGCGTTGCTTGACCAGAATCCACACCCACTTTAGTTTGGTCCGTGGCAACTGCCCTCGACGAGTTCGCCGGTCCCCAATCGCGCCGAACTCCCACTCATGTATTTGTTGGCAACGTCCGCTTTTCTATCCACATTTATACACAACCAAACCCCTGCCCACACACACTGCCACCGCCCCACACGCCCACATATACACACACACACACAGAAACCCATATACCCATACATATACACATATTCACTCTTATCCTTTTCACATGTCGCAAGTCGTATGCAAACAACATTTTGCAGAAACAGTTCGTTCCTTGGTCTTCGTTTTATCTTCATGGCAGACCCTTACTTATTGTGGGGCTGACCAGCAACATTGCCGTTGCTATTGCCATCCAAGCACTCCCACATGCCTGGGCAAAGTCGACGTCGTCGTTGCCGTTACCTTGCCGTTACCGATGTAGATGATGTGGATGCTGCTGTCCAAACTTGATTCTGCCTCAGCAATGGCTACGGCAACGGCTTCGTGTATGTCGGCGCTACTTCTAAGAGTAAATCCTATACATATATATGTATGTGTGTGTGTATGTATGTATGTATGTATGTAGGTTTGAATGTGTTCATGTGTGTATGTCTTTTGGGAGGCTGTGGCTGGGAACTGGAGCGGGATACAGGTTAGAGGGTGACTACATCCCGTTTGCTTGTGTTTGTGTAGATGTCCGCTTCAAAATTCGCATACACAGCAGTGGTCAACTATGGAAATTATCGATCGACTTGCCTTTGGCGCCAGGTGGTTGGGTGCTATGATGGAAAAGTGGTGACGGCGGCGAAGGAGACGGCAAGGACAACAGCAACGGCAACGACAACGACAACGGCAACGACAGCGACGACGACTACAGCAGAAGCAATCTGCGCTACGCTGGTCCGCAAGTTGCTGTGCCGTGTGCCACTGCTGACGTCGTAGTCGTACAAGTAGTGGCGTGGACTGAAAATGGAAGGGCCTGCCGGGAGGGACTAAATGGCAAGAACACAGCAACACAGCAGCAGCAGCAGCAGCAGCTAAGAGATGCCCAAAAAGAAATTGCGGACATTTACATTATGTGTCCATGTGTGAGTAAGTGTGTGGGCCTGGATTTGGGTTTGGGTTTGAGTTTGGTTTTTGGGTTTTGGGTATGGGCTTGGGCTTGGGATTGCGAGTCCAAGTTGATAGAGTTGGGGTCGGGGTCTGGGCCTGGTCATTTGTGCTTGAACATGCATGCATATACCAAAATATACGTGAGCTTAGAAGTTGTCGTCGTCGTCGTCGTAGTAGTCGTAGTCGTCTACCGAGATGTCCCCTTGCTTCTAGTCCAGACATTCGAGGTCCGCACACCGACATCGCTGAACGGGCTCTTTGGTCCTTTCTAGGCTCTGGACATGGAGGTCTCTGCATCTACATCAAAGTGGACAGGCTAACGGGGCGATATTCCTAGATATGGACGGACGGTGGGAGACATAACAACGGGGCACATTTGAGGAAACGAATGACTAACGAAGGAAATTGCTGATATTGTATGGAGCGAAAGTTGGGCATGTCTGGCTATGGCAACGACGCGTTTTAGTTTTGACAGGACCTAGAATAGCTCGACTTGTACGTACGTTGTAGCCACATACAGACGCTCTAGACCCACTCATATGCTTGCCAGAGGAGAATATTCAAATATACATACACACATATATACATACATACATACATACACATACAGACAAACGCAGATACAGACAATGCCAGGCCGGACCTGGTCTGTCCGGCATCTTGGCTTGGCTTAGTTCAGTTTTCTATTTCCAGAATATATCCCCCAACCATGTCCATGCCTCACCGTAAGCAATTATGCATCTACAGCGAACCAAAATGGAGGAACAAGAAATGCAAGATACTGAACATTGGAAATGGAAAAGCATGGGCAAGGGTACACACACACACACACACACACGAATATATATATGTGAGTGTGTGTGTAGTTAAGTGTATGAGTATATTCATCTTGGTTGGGGAATTTGGACCTCCTTCAATTGCTGCGGAACTTTCGAACCATAAGGACATCGCAGAATAGCAAGTCTAGAACCGCAACCGCTCCGTTGATAATCAAAGGCAAAAGGCAGCAAATCTTTGAAAAGGCCAATGGCCAACGATTATATTTATCATGTATATCTATCGAATAAGATGTTGCATATATACATAGTACAATCATAAATATATATATATATATATATATGTAGAATCTGCTTAATTGCAAAAGATAGAATGCAAAATCTGTATCTACATTGAAAACAAAAATAATTTGAAATTGCAAAGAATATTTATATATTTATATATATATATATATATATATATATATATATATATATATACATATATAAATATATTGAGCTAGTTTTATTTAGCTAAGTTTTGCAATTTCAAAATGACATCCATCAAATAAGGACAGTTAATCAATATGTTTGAATTTTGGGTTAAATTTGAATGAGATTTTAGGTGATCACTTTTAAAATAAGTTGGATGATTCAGTTTATCCCTTTTCGTTAATCCAACAAATCACCTAAGAAAACAGTTTAGGGAAATTATTTTAAAGAAATGTTGACTAAAACTTTTTCCAAGTCGTATAAGTCATAAGTTGAACACTTATGATTCGATGTTTATATTATATGAACTATAAGAAACAAGTCTATCTATCAGGATCTCTGTCAGACAATCAGTCAGACAGTCAGACACAACGAATCATGCAATATTAACTGGTAATTTTCCTTAGGTATGTGAATAAACATATACCTTATTTTCTTTCACAATAAGGTATATAATATAAAGTGGATTCCTATATAAGAAACAACCTATTGTATTCGAAATACCTTCTGTATAGATTTTTCCTACTACTTATAACATACTCTTTTATTTACATTCGTTTATTAAAACTTTGCCGGGAGAAAATTGAAAACTATTTTTTAACCATTTTAATAGCTTTACTGTATTTAAACATTTAACATTCAACTTTAATTTTAGGTAGTTAATAATCCTAATTCTTACTTATTAACTTCTTAGCATAATGTATGTCAAAATTTGATAATTTCAACCATATTGATGGCTATAATTTGTATTAATTTTCTAATTGTATGTACTATATATAATAGACAAATCTTTAACTTCAAATCATTATTTTCCTAGAGCTTAAAGTTGAATTGTGTGTTAATATTTTATATAAAAACCAAAAATTTGATATGTAGAAATATAATTAGCCGTACACTTAAGTATATTTCCACATGAAATCACGCCATAAAAAATAAATATTTATATTAAGTAAACCGTAAAAAAGGTGTAAATATTACTAAGGATTCCCCTATATGATGTAGTTATCAAGCCTATGTGAATTTATTATTATGCCTATGTACTTCAATTATTTCTACAATAATTTTATTAATATATAGAAATGTCATAAACTCAAAGAAAAGTTAACTTCTTCCGAGATATTCTTTTAATGTACTAGAACTACTTTCAATTTTTTCTTGTCTAAGGGTCAAAGTGGACCATTGAAATACAGATATTCACTTCCGTTTAGCAAATAATGACAACAACAATAGCAACAACGTATCAACAAACAATATTTTTCAATTAAACCGTTAAACTGTGGAAAGCCAAAAAAAAAAAAAAAGTAAAAGGACCCAAGGCCACGGTTCGCAGGACTCTAGTGCTCTAGTGTAGGCAAAAAACCCTCACTTTTTTACGCCGTGTCAAAAACCAACAAACATGCAAAACACACATCACAAGCACTTTGCACATCTATACACGCCTAATCGGCGACAGTATCGCATGACGTCCAATGGTCACCTCCATCCAGCGGTAGGGCATGCACGCGAATCCGGTTCTCTGTATACCGTATGCTCTTGATGTAGAGATGCAGAGAATAAAGGCAAAATAAAAACACAAGAAGAAGAAGAAGAAGAGAAAAAAAATATAACACACAGTCAAGTGCATCAAGCTGCATGCCACTGGGCAAACAAGCGGATTCCAACTGACTGCCTAATCCCCTTAAACGACGCGGACTGGCCTGGTCTGGCCTCTCCTGTTCTGTCCTTGTCCTGGCCTGGCCTGGCCTGGCATGCTGCGTTTCCATTTTTTCTTCTTCTCCTTCTTTGTTTTTTAACTCTTTCTCCGCAAAAACTCCACAGTTGAGTGAAAGCAGCAGTTTTTGTTTCACCGCAATTTTGGCACATTGGCAAAAGGCAGTTGGCTGAAACGACGCCACTTGATTGACCTTCGCATATGCGAATGCAGCGTTTTTTTCGGTTTGTTTTTTTTTTTTTTTTTTTTTGGCGCTTTGGCATCCATTGGCGTCAACCATATCACGGCAGTTGCCAACTAAATTTCCATATGGTGCAATTTTGATGCGTCCAAACGCAAAAATGCCGTTATTCATGGCCAACCACGACCAATTTTTTCTTCTTGCCTAAAACTGAGTGAATTTTTTTCATTGCTTCTGCTGCTGCTGCTGCTGCGATGCAACACCTTTGGCATCAGAATGACAATACTCGTAGGCGATGCTGAAAACCAAGAAAAAAAAAAAAAAGAAAAAGAAATGAAGAAAAAAACAAAGGAAAAAAAATTGGAGCATTCAACAGCTGCCAGCAACACTGACACCGGATGGCGAATGGCTACCACCACCAGCCAATGACGCAAGATGGTCATCATGAGTGACAAACTGAATAGATAGATGCAAAAAAAAAAAAAAAAAAATAAAAAATAACAAAAAGAAAAAGAAAGGACCTTAATAGGTTTCTTACAGTAGCTCTTCGAATATGAAATGCAACTTTAGTTAAGTAAATATAATTTGATCAATTTTCTGCAATAATAGAAATTTAGAAATTTCAGATTTTCAAAAGGAATTGCAGATATATAATTTATAATCATGTTCTTAGCATTCAATAAGAAATAAGTAAGTTTAGTTGAAAGAAAGCATTAAGTTGAATGCCCTACTTGTTGACTCACGTACTTGTGCGTACTTTTTGACCCACTGTATAGTATGGGTAAGGAAACTTTCTTTGAACGTCTGGCTTTGGTGAAATTCTTTTTATTTAAGAAGAAAAGTTTACAAGGTCAAAAGGAAAAACTTTTTCGGTCTGTAATACTATATTCTTGTGTGTACAATGCACTTATATATAGGATACATACATACATATATACAAGCCATATGTATTTTCATTTATGTGACTGATTTTTGTCTACCTTTTTTTTAACTTATATGTACTATGTATACACCTAATCAATTGCATTTACGTAATCAGGTGAAAAAAAAACTAACCAATATTTATGTTTCAATCAAATTTGGAACTCTAATGTAAAAAGAGAAAACTCTAATGTAAGAAGAGAATATATGTATGTATGTATATATACTCTTCCAAGATGATTTTTTGTATATATTTAAAGCCAATGTTCCAGCTTATTTCATTTTGGTTAATTTTTAGAAATTAGGAAATTAAATTGAGGCTATGGCAATTATTTGGATAAAACAATTCTCTTTCCATGCTCACTTCATTCAATGCCACGTGTGAGCTCTAAAATTTATGTCAATTTTTAGTACTTTTAAACACAGGGCACTCCACTGGTTACACTGCTAACCCTATTTCAGGATATTTGGATTTAACTAAACATAATATCGTAATAAGGGTATGGGTATGGGTACGGGTACTCATTCTCCACAATAACCTCATTTTAGGACATTTGTAGGCTTTACGAACCATCACCAATCTGTTGACCACTACCCTGGAACGGTACGGTTGTATACAATAACTATATGCATGCTTACATATACATACATACATATGTATATGTCAGTATATATATACTTACTATGTAGTTTTTACATATATATGAAAAATGTGTGTACATATATGTATTAGCTTTAATATATATATATATATACTCATAGAGCTATGTAAATATGTAGTAAGTAACATTCCATGTTAGCAAATATATAGATATACATACATACATACATAAATAAATATATACATATATATATACGCATGTCTGTATGTATATCAGCATAATATATTCGTAATAACATTTTACAAACACAGCGTAAGCATTTTTCAGCCGTTTCATCCCTTTTCTGGACACTTAAGGGTTACGGTTACTAAAAGGAGTACGGTACGTGGAGTCCATTCTGTCAATGTATGTTTGTATATGCATACGTATATGTATGTGTTAGTATGTGTGTGTGTGTGTGTGTTTGTGCGGATAACACCTCACGCGGACCGTTGTCCAGCCTCCACAAACCGCATCTATCACAAATTTCAGCTGCCAACAAATGGGCCAGGCGTTTCAACCCGGACCCAAACTGAGCCTGTCCTGCCCTGCCCTGCCCTGCCCGATCCCAGTCCCTGTCCCTGTCCCTGTCCCATTCTGTCCGGTTTGTCCCGGCTTGACAGGCCTAGCGACACGGTTGATGGTCCAGCGACCCAAGGAACTAGCCGCTTACCCAAACCGCACCGCTCTCTGAGCAATTATTAAACGAGTCGGTGGCACGTTAAATTCTGTCCACTTTAGGCCGGACCATAGCCATCTGCGCGCTTCAATATGAATGTGTAACTATGTATATGTAATGTGTTTGTGTATGTGTGTATGTGTGTATGTGTATATGTGTGTATGTATTTATATGTATATCTATGTAAGTATTTGTATGTCCGAATTGAAATCGCAAAAGTTTGTGTAACAACAAGTGAAGGGGGGTTTCTTTTTATGCCGCCTTCGCACACAAATGAAAATTTAACCTAATGTTTCAGTATACATACATAGTAGCAAATATATATACACACATGTATGTGTATGTGTGTGTGTGTGTGGTCATTATAAAAAACGTCACTAGCCTATGGAGGAATAAACTAGTGACCGTTAAAATGGACCCCATTTCGTGAAATAAGTAAAAAAAAAAAAAAAAGAAGCAAACTCATTAGATGTGGCTGTTTACTACGCACTCCCTTAACACATACGCCCAAGCCCTTAATTTAAGAATATTACAATAGAGAAACTAATAGGAATCCCAAACTTCTGGAACAGGTTTTTCCCCATTTACAAGTCCTTTTCGAATTCCTTTTTTGAATATTCAAATTACTATACATCAGACGGTAAATATTAGGATGAACCAAGGGAGTCGAATATAGCGATGAAGTTAATACCATATTTTAATAGTTCCAGTATTAATACTCTATCTAACTTTGTAAATAAATATATAATTACGATGAAACAATTTAATATGAAATATTAAAGAAATATATAAGAAATAACAGAAACTAATTTGGATATATGTATATAGTATATGTGATATATAAAAGAATATACTTATAATAACAAAAATCCCGACAACTTCTGTTGCATCTACTCTTCCAGTTTCATAGATTAATCCAAATTAATGATCTTTGATCTATACCTACAATGACAAAAAAGACCGAACCTCATCTGTATCAAATGAAACTGGTGGAAAAAGTAAAAACCGTTAAATGAGAAACTTTCTTACATACGGAGATCGCCTCGATCATACTTAAGAGCAATCAGTTGCTTGGTAGTTATAAAGCATTTATATATATTTACATATCCCGTCGATTTGACGTCGTCGACGACAACATCAAGTAATTTGTTTGGATTAGTTGTACATAGGCAGGGCTACTTAATATTCATATCCTGCGACATTTGCAGGACTCTTTCCTTGTTTTCCTTTTGATGAGTTTTCTTAAGTTAAATAAACACAACCGGTATTTAGATTTAATATCTCATTCGTCATGTATTTTCATCTTGCTGTAATCAAACCGGACAGAAATTACCACTAAAACCATCAACGGATTGGGATATAATAAGCAGTTTTTCTCACGAAATGCCTTTCCACTGACATTTTCCTGTCCCGTAACGGAACGGAATCGGAATCGGAATCATTTGGACGGGTTATTTATTGGCGCCATGCCATCTTCAGCCGTTTGCAAGTAGGGATGACCATGACCTCAAAATCTTGTTTACCATTTAAGAGCGAGTGATAAGTTTCGACTCTAGCCACCGAGAAGAATAAGGGTTATTTAACCACGACAACTTTACCCATTATCATATACTAGATGGCAAACCATTCTAATGCAAATATCTATTTGAACTGAAGTTTTTATGTTAACGCAATGTTTTTATATTTGGTTTTACGGTTTGTTTTTCCACCCATTGTATTCATCGAATTAGATAAATAAATATAAAAATTTCTAAACAGGATAAGACTATATGTAACCCAATCGTTGATTCTTTTCTTGTATATCCTTTTTGTTCTTGATTTAAATACAATAATCAACAATGTGTGGACAAAAGAAGAGTGCTCGCTTATTGTGAAAACTTATGAAATCATATTCATTTAAAGATCTCGGATATAGTTCTTGCATTATCTGTGGTAATCATTTTAGAATGTTTCCAAAAATATTTAATTAGATTTTATAATTTAATGCTTTTTAAACTAATTTATATTTATTTTATCATTATTCGATATATGTAACTATCACATTATTCATGAGAACATTAATAAACAAAATGTTTATAAAATCTAAATAAATTACAATCTTGTAACATAAAATTAGTACATTAAAATATTAAAAGTCCACAGAAAAGAAACTTCACAAATGATTTTTGTTGAATCTCAAAAAATCATGCAATTATTTATTATTATTAATCTTATTATTATTAATTATTTTTATTTATTATTCTTATTGATTATTATTGTTATTATACTTTATTATTATTATTTTCATTTAATTACTTTAATAAAATATCAATATAAATTGTTTCATATATAATTTTAAAGAAGCTTAAAAGTTTAGGAAAAGAAAACTTCTCAGCTAAATTTTCTAGATCTTAATTACTAATTTCACTAGTTTTACGAGTATTAATACCAAATTTAATTTTATTTTTTGATTTTAATTAATATGTAAAATTCATACGTATTTATATACCTACGTTCATTCGTATATAAGTATGTATATATGTATATGTTGTGAGCCAACTTCTTATATCTTAGAGTCAAAGAAGGGAATTTATAGTCATTTATAAATATATATGTATGTATGTATGTATGTATGTATGTAAGTGTGTATGTATGCATGTGTGGATATCTAAGCAGTGGGATAAATTGTTTTTCAGCGAAGCAAAGACATTTACATATATGTATATACATACATACAAACATACATACATATGTATGTACATAATTCTTAGGTTGGTGTGGTTCTACACCCATACACTCACACAGATAGTTTTACATATAGTGTTATATACAGGCAGCAATTATAAAAGTGCTGCACACGTTCAATGTCTTTAACAAGAATTTGGCATGTGCTTGTTTGTATAGATGAAATGCAAGTGAAAACTTACCAGGACCGTAAGGATGTATGCATGTATATACATATGAACATATATGTATGTATGTATGTAAAAAGGAGAAGAAGTGCTACATCTTGGGCGTATAAGCTCATGTGCAGTATGTACTACATATACATACGTGTATATATATACATTAACATACATGCAGACAGTCATACGCATACGCACATATACATATATGAACACATTTCGTATAAGCAATACAAGATACTTTTTGTTTTTGCATTTGCCTGCAAGCAGTTTTATCAAGCATTCTAATATGCACACTGGTTTATGTTTTATATACATATAAACGAATATACATATATACATACATACATATATATATGCATGTACACATGCGTAAGCTGAGAGCTCACTTTTTCGCATTTTTACATACCTTTTTTAACTATGATAACAATAATTAGTAGTTAAATTTCAAAATTCTTCTATGAACTCTTGTATTTAAGTAGTGTTCATATAGGATATGTAGATCGAAAGCTTTATAAATCTACAAAACCGAATTCCTTAACTTTTCGTCAATCTAATTATTATGATTATTTCCCCCATTTATAGCAAAAAATATACCAGTATTTCGGTTAAGCTTATTTAGTATTTATTATTTAATTTTCTATCTTTTCCGTTGCAATCTCCTCCAAAAGATCTTCAATTTTACACAAAGATATATAGCTCATGAATATAGATGTAGATAGATATAGGTTATGAACAATTGGTTAAATAAAACTAAGCAAAATATATTGTCCCATAAACAAGAAGGATATATGGTAAGTCCTTTTCAAAAGCCCACAACTTTTCAGGCTCCAACTCAGTCCATTTTTGTCTGAATTCGAAAAACTATTTCTTTATTAACCTTATCGAATCATATCAAATTTTTTAACCGATTTTTATATCGTCAAAATGTTTGTAAATATGTTTGCTGATCATTTTTTATAAGTTTTGAAATTTTTAATCTGAGTAACTAATACTACACCATCTTTATCCTATAAAAAAGAGAATAAGCAAGGGTATAAGAACTTTGACATTCTAGTTTCCATATGCTTTATAATAAATAAGATTAAATACAATCCATATGACCAAATACTTAAATTTTAGAGATATATAATATAAAAGCATATTGAAACATCAATCGAACCTCGTACCATCACAACTAGACTTTAAAAACTAAATAAATGTGCTATCGATATGAAACATTCAAAATCTATTTTCTTAAAAAGGTTTTCCGTTTTTGCTTTATATACTTATTTCTTTCTTGATATCAATTTCCAATATTTGTTTCTTTGAGAACTATGTAGTATGTATTTGGTATGTCTAAGCTTTATTATAACATGTTTGTCAATTGTCAGTATTTTCAGTTAACACTCGAGATAATAACAAAACAGAGATTTAAGTAGCCCTTGTCAAGAGCACAAGTCGTCCTGTCAAACTTTTTGTACAACCGGTATCTGTATCAAACATTTTACAATATAATGAAGAAAACATTTCACCAAAAAGGAGACCCATTCCATTTCGTTTGGCTAAGCCCTTTGCCACAATATATTCCACGTTTGGTCAACTAGGCTCGCGATGATAACGAGACATTTCTGACAATAAAATGAACATTTTATCTCGCACAATGTGACATATTCATTAGGATGTCCTTTGTCAGAATGACATCAGACCACAGGGCTGGATCTTGATTTTCGCGCGCTAATCATAAAGGGGTTGAATACCCTTCGGACAGGAAAAAGTTTTTCCTCAATGTTGTCAGGATGAAAGTGATGCGAATACAGATTATATGTAGTTTCCTTCAGGTAACAATCCAAATATTTTGATTAGACAGGGATCAATGCAATATGAATTCATTCACTGCATAAAATTACTTAACAATATACAAAACACAGAATTAAACTACATATGTATATATATATATTTTAAAAATATACATTTTTATACCCTGTACCCATAGGGTTCAAGGGTGTATTAAAGTCGCCAAAATGTATGTAACAGGCAGAAGGAAAATTTTCCGACCCCATAAAGTGTATATATTCTTGATCAGCATCAACAGCCGAGTTGATATCCTGTCCGTCCGTCCGTCTGTCCGTCTGTCCGTCCGTCTGTCCGTCCGTAGATCTCAGAGACTATAAGAGCTAGAGCAACCAAACTTGGTGTCAACATCCGTCTAGTGTCTACGCAAATCAAGTTTGTTTCAAATTTTTGCCACGACCACTTCCGCCCCCGCAAATTAGAAATAACTATAACTAGAGTTGTATTAAAGCATTCATATTCCCATTTGGTACGCTGAATTGTATAGGCAATATGTACCGATTTCTTTAGTTAGCCTATATGTTTTGTACTGAAATTCTATGGGCAACAGCAGCTGAAATGTGTGAGCAAGATAGCATGCGCATGTTGCTTTGTACCGAATGACGGATTAGTTTCGTTCACTGTTATGAGTGAGAAAGATAGCATGCTCTTATTGCAAAAATTCACGAAAATCCGTTCAAAAATTTTTTTCCAACTTTTTTCAACTTTTAATGTAGTTTTTTAATACGGAAATTATCCATAAGATTGATGTAAAACTTTTCAAAACCGGCCAAAAGATGGCCAACTTAGAGCCTATAAAGATTGTTAAAATCCTTCAAAAGAAGGACAAATCCTTCGAAGGAACCTCTACTTCGGAGGGCTCCAATTTAGTCAAATCTCGTCTGATTTTGAAAAACTATGTCTTTATTTGATTTTTAGAATCGTAATTTTTAATTAGCATAAAAATCTGGAAAACTAATTTTCAACTCGAATTTCGCAAATTTTAAAGATGGCCAACTTAGAGCCAATAGAACATTGGTAAAATCCTTCAAAAGAAGGACAACGGACAAATCCTTCGAAGGAACCTCTACTTCAAAAGGCTCCAATTCAGTCAAATCTCGTCTGATTTTGAAAAACTATGTCTTTATTTGCTTTTCAAAATCGTCATTTTTAATTAGCATAAAAATCTGGAAAACTAATTTTCAACTCGATTTTCGAAAATTTTAACGATGGTTAACTGCAAAATTTGAAAATCCGGTCTTAATTTTTTCAACATTTTCAACTTTTATGCAGTTTTTTAATACAGAAAGTATCCACAAAATTGATGCAAAACTTTTCAAAATCGGCCCAAAGATGGCCAACTAGAGCCTATAGAACATTGGCAAATCATTCAAAAGAAGGACAACGGACAAATCCTTCGAAGGAACCTCTTCTTCTATGTCCAGCAAACGTTAACCAAGATTACAAACACCTATCCCCCTGGTGCCAAACACCCAGCCTCCTGGTTGCAAGCACCCACTCCCCTGGGAAAATTAAATAAAAAGTTTTGGAAGAATTTTTTCAGTTAAAATATTTTTATTTATAATTTATTATTAAAACTACAATTTTAAAATTACTTAATAAATTAGTTACACAAAGAACTCTACTTAATTTTAATTTTAATTTTAATTTTTTCAGTTAAAATATTTTTATTTATAATTTATTATTAAAACTACAATTTTAAAATTACTTAATAAATTAGTTACAACATTAACTTTAATTTTAATTTTAATTTTAATTTTAATTTTAATTTTAATTTTTTAATTTTAATTTTAATTTTAATTTTAATTTTAATTTTAATTTTAATTTTAATTTTAATTTTAATTTTAATTTTAATTTTAATTTTAATTTTAATTTTAATTTTAATTTTAATTTTAATTTTAATTTTAATTTTAATTTTAATTTTAATTTTAATTTTAATTTTAATTTTAATTTTAATTTTAATTTTAATTTTAATTTTAATTTTAATTTTAATTTTAATTTTAATTTTAATTTTAATTTTAATTTTAATTTTAATTTTAATTTTAATTTTAATTTTAATTTTAATTTTAATTTTAATTTTAATTTTAATTTTAATTTTAATTTTAATTTTAATTTTAATTTTAATTTTAATTTTAATTTTAATTTTAATTTTAATTTTAATTTTAATTTTAAATTTTAATTTTAATTTTAATTTTAATTTTAATTTTAATTTTAATTTTAATTTTAATTTTAATTTTAATTTTAATTTTAATTTTAATTTTAATTTTAATTTTAATTTTTAATTTTAATTTTAATTTTAATTTTAATTTTTAATTTTAATTTTAATTTTAATTTTAATTTTAATTTTAATTTTAATTTTAATTTTAATTTTAATTTTAATTTTAATTTTAATTTTAATTTTAATTTTAATTTTAATTTTAATTTTAATTTTAATTTTAATTTTTAATTTTAATTTTAATTTTAATTTTAATTTTAATTATTTTATTTAATTTTTTAATTTTAATTTTAATTTTAATTTTATTTAATTTTAATTTTAATTTTAATTTTAATTTTAATTTTAATTTTAATTTTAATTTTAATTTTAATTTTAATTTTAATTTTTAATTTTAATTTTAATTTTAATTTTAATTTTAATTTTAATTTTAATTTTAATTTTAATTTTAATTTTAATTTTAATTTTAATTTTAATTTTAATTTTAATTTTAATTTTAATTTTAATTTTAATTTTAATCTAAATTTTAATTTTAATCTAAATTTTAATTTTAAAATTATAGTAGTTTTAATAATAAATTAAGATTAAAAAATTAACTGAAAATTTTTTTCTATAACTTTTTATTTAATTTTGCCGGGAGGGTGGTGTTTGCAATGAAAGTTGCAAAATTCTTAACGTTAACGTTTGCTGGACATAGAAAGGTCACCGATAGTTTCTAAATGAAAAGTACAAAATGAATTTTCAAGATAAACATTTGCACAGACCTCGGTACGCTTTTCGCCTTTAATTTTCAACTCGATTTTCCCAAATTTTAACGAAGGTTAAAATTTTCGAAAATCCGGTCAAAATTTTTTTTTCAACATTTTTCAACTTTTAATGCATTTTTTTAACACAGAAAGTATCCACAAAATTGATGCAAAACTTTTCAAAATCGGCCGAAAGATGGCCAACTTAGAGCCTATAGAACATTGGTAAAATCCTTCAAAAGAAGGACAACGGACAAATCCTTCGAAGGAACCTCTACTTCAAAAGGCTCCAATTCAGTCAAATCTCGTCTGATTTTGAAAAACTATGTCTTTATTTGCTTTTCAAAATCGTCATTTTTAATTAGCATAAAAATCTGGAAAACTAATTTTCAACTCGATTTTCGCAAATTTTAACGATGGTTACACTGCAAAAATTTACGAAAATCCGTTCAAATTTTTTTTTCAACATTTTTCAACTTTTAATGCAGTTTTTTTAATACAGAAAGTATCCACAAAATTGATGCAAAACTTTTCAAAATCGGCCGAAAGATGGCCAACTTAGAGCCTATAAACGATTGTTAAAATCCTTCAAAAGAAGGACAACGGACAAATCCTTCGAAGGAACCTCTACTTCAAAAGGCTCCAATTCAGTCAAATCTCGTCTGATTTGGAGAAACTATGTCTTTATTTGCTTTTCAAAATCGTCATTTGTAATTAGCATAAAAATCTGGAAAACTAATTTTCAACTCGATTTTCGCAAATTTTAACGATGGTTACACTGCAAAAATTCACGAAAATCCGTTCAAATTTTTTTTCAACATTTTTCAACTTTTAATGCAGTTTTATAATATAGAAAGTATCCACAAAATTGATGCAAAACTTTTCAAAATCGGCCGAAAGATGGCCAACTTAGAGCCTATAGAACATTGGTAAAATCCTTCAAAAGAAGGACAACGGACAAATCCTTCGAAGGAACCTCTACTTCCAAAGGCTCCAACTCAGTCAAATCTCGTCTGATTTGGAGAAACTATGTCTTTATTTGCTTTTCAAAATCGTCATTTGTAATTAGCATAAAAATCTGGAAAACTAATTTTCAACTCGATTTTCGCAAATTTTAACGATGGTTACACTGCAAAAATTCACGAAAATCCGTTCAAAATTTTTTTTTCAACATTTTTCAACTTTTAATGCAGTTTTATAATATAGAAAGTATCCATAAAATTTATGCAAAACTTTTCAAAATCGGCCGAAAGATGGCCAACTTAGAGCCTATAGAACATTGGTAAAATCCTTCAAAAGAAGGACAACGGACAAATCCTTCGAAGGAACCTCTACTTCAAAAGGCTCCAATTCAGTCAAATCTCGTCTGATTTTGAAAAACTATGTCTTTATTTGCTTTTCAAAATCGTCATTTTTAATTAGCATAAAAATCTGGAAAACTAATTTTCAACTCGATTTTCGCAAATTTTAACGATGGTTACACTGCAAAAATTCACGAAAATCCGTTCAAATTTTTTTTTTCAACATTTTTCAACTTTTAATGCAGTTTTTTAATACAGAAAGTATCCACAAAATTGATGCAAAACTTTTTAAAATCGGCCAAAAAGATGGCCAACTTAGAGCCTATAGAACACTTGGTAAAATCCTTCAAAAGAAGGACAACGGACAAATCCTTCGAAGGAACCTCTACTTCAAAAGACTCCAATTCAGTCAAATCTCGTCTGATTTTGAAAAACTATGTCTTTATTTGCTTTTCAAAATCGTCATTTTTAATTAGCATAAAAATCTGGAAAACTAATTTTCAACTCGATTTTCGCAAATTTTAACGATGGTTACACTGCAAAAATTTACGAAAATCCGGTCAAAATTTTTTTTCAACTTTTTTCAACTTTTAATGCAGTTTTTTAATACAGAAATTATCCACAAAATTGATGCAAAACTTTTCAAAATCGGCCAAAAGATGGCCAACTTAGAGCCTATAGAACATTGGTAAAATCCTTCAAAAGAAGGACAACGGACAAATCCTTCGAAGGAACCTCTACTTCAAAAGGCTCCAATTCAGTCAAATCTCGTCTGATTTTGAAAAACTATGTCTTTATTTGCTTTTCAAAATCGTCATTTTTAATTAGCATAAAAATCTGGAAAACTAATTTTCAACTCGATTTTCGCAAATTTTAACTGCAAAAATTTACGAAAATCCGGTCAAAATTTTTTTTTCAACATTTTTCAACTTTTAATGCAGTTTTTTAATACAGAAAGTATCCACAAAATTGATGCGAAACTTTTCAAAATCGGCCGAAAGATGGCCAACTTAGAGCCTATAGAGCATTGGCAAAATCCTTCAAAAGAAGGACAACGGACAAATCCTTCGAAGGAACCTCTACTTCAAAAGGCTCCAATTCAGTCAAATCTCTTCAACTTTTAATGCAGTTTTATAATACAGAAAGTATCCACAAAATTGATGCAAAACTTTTCAAAATCGGCCGAAAGATGGCCAACTTAGAGCCTATAGAACATTGGTAAAATCCTTCAAAAGAAGGACAACGGACAAATCCTTCGAAGGAACCTCTACTTCAAAAGACTCCAATTCAGTCAAATCTCGTCTGATTTTGAAAAACTATGTCTTTATTTGCTTTTCAAAATCGTCATTTTTAATTAGCAGAAAAATCTGGAAAACTAATTTTCAACTCGATTTTCGCAAATTTTAACGATGGTTACACTGCAAAAATTTACGAAAATCCGGTCAAAATTTTTTTTTCAACATTTTTCAACTTTTAATGCAGTTTTTTAATACAGAAAGTATCCACAAAATTGATGCGAAACTTTTCAAAATCGGCCGAAAGATGGCCAACTTAGAGCCTATAGAGCATTGGCAAAATCCTTCAAAAGAAGGACAACGGACAAATCCTTCGAAGGAACCTCTACTTCAAAAGGCTCCAATTCAGTCAAATCTCGTCTGATTTTGAAAAACTATGTCTTTATTTGCTTTTCAAAATCGTCATTTTTAATTAGCATAAAAATCTGGAAAACTAATTTTCAACTCGATTTTCGCAAATTTCAACGATGTACACTGCAAAAATTCACCGTTCAAAAATTTTTTTCCAACTTTTTTCAACTTTTAATGTAGTTTTTAATACGGAAATTATCCGGAAGATTGATGTAAAACTTTTTAAAATCGGCCAATGGCCAACTTAGAGCCTATAAACGATTGTTAAAATCCTTCAAAAGAAGGACAAATCCTTCGAAGGAACCTCTTCTTCAGAGGGCTCCAATTCAGTCAAATTTTTAATTAGCACAAAAAATCTGGAAAACTTATTTAAATATAAGAAAATTCATTTAATATGAAGAAAATATTATGTAATATAAGTAAAATTTATATTCAATTAATGAGGATTTCATCGGAGTCTGATTTTATGAAATATCTCTTATTGGTACAGGGTATAATCCAAGTCGGTAGGGACGACTTGCTTATTTCATTCTATATAGATACATTATTTAGATTTTGGTTAGATACATTTTAAAATTGTGCCTTAAACGCGAATTGGACTCTGTAAACTAGAAGCGCAAAAAGGAACGAGTGATGACAAAGGTACAGAGTCGGTCTTTGATGTTTACAAGGACAAAAGAGAAACAATGCAAAGCAGAAGAGAATGCCAAAAAGATATATTAAAGCAAAAACACAATTTCACCAAAAGACAAACAAAAAAAGAAAAAATAGAAGGAAATTTGTAATTTTTGCAAAAGATGTTCTTTGCTGCAAACATAGATACATACATACATACATACATACACACATATATACATACATACATACATACCTACACAGAGATTTCATATACAAGTTCATCATTCTTTTAGACAATATAGTTGTATGTATGCATGTATATAGGTATATACAAATCGCAATAAAAGAAACATAGCCTAGTTTTAAAAAAGACAATCTTTTATATAGTCGTTTACATAAAATATGATACTTATGACATCGACTATTTAGTACCTGGTTTTTATTTGTGAATAATCACTCTGAAAATCATTTTTTGGTTGCTTAGGATAATATTTTTGAGATGGTTAAAATGGTATTATTTTGAAACCGTTGATTGAATATCTAATTTCCATATCTATAGCATTTCATTCAGTTTGTATTTAAACGCTTTATATGTTGTGGTTAAAAAAAGAGTTTCGTAAACACAAATCCTTTTTTGTTTTATCAAAATTGAAGGGGTATTACATATTTTTTCAATAAAGAAATACTCTTTTGTCTATTTGTTTAACGTTTAAGCTTTTATACTCAAAATTATTACAGCATTATTATTATTATTAATATATTTACATTATTATTATATCGAGTCGATGGCCTTAGTAGCTAGCACTCTTCACCCGTTAGTTATTATATTATTTTGTATAATAATTAATAAAATAAATAAATAAATATTATTATATGTAGTTATATGTATTTAAAATGTATCTGTAGAAAGTTTATTGAATCCAAAAGATAGGTTTAATATTTTCAGTTTCCAAACCATCTTTAAATATTCCAATAGTGTAACTTAATTATTATTTTAAAGTATAAAATAAAAGTAAAATTAAAAAACTAATTTCAAGTTTCCAAATCAACTTCAATTTTGTTTTTTGAAAACAATAATTGGTAAGCTTAAGGCCAGTCCAATGCCAAGATTGCACCCAAAAGGTGCTGGTGATGATGCTGGTGGTGAACAAAAAAAGGAGGCATTGCGTGAAAAGACAGGCGATGTGACGTGTGTTCCCATCATTGTCTTCAAAGTATCACGCGACACAGAGATTTCTCTTTAAACCCTCACACCCATCAGTTTTCTTCAGGTTCGCGGACATCAGACGGATTTAACAAAGACGCGAATATATCTATATGTATGTATAATGAACCGCGTTCCAAATAATGGCGACTCTTATACGCAATCTCTCTTGTCGCGACTTTTTGTGGTGCTCTAAAGGATCCATGCAACTAATCTGATTGTAATTGATGCATGCTAGAGAATTGGAATGAGAATATGGTAGAAGCAGAAGAAGCACTTAACACGCAAAATACAGAGGACTTTACTGGATCTGGTCAAGGTAACTTTGCAGCCAATTATTCAAACGCGATGATGATTAGATCGCGAATAAATTGGTTTCAAACAACACAAGTTATATGGCTATGCCAGCACATGCAACTTTTGCTACTAGTTATATATATATATAAAAAGAAAATATCATAAATATCAATATCTTAAGGTCAAGGTCATTTTAGCTTAGATAAGAGTGCGAATAAACATAGATATGATATGTATATATGTATTTATTTTATATTACAATTCTTAAGTTCACAACATTTATGTGAATGTTATTTCCAACTTCAGCGACCACTTTCGTTCGCCTTCTGCCTTGCGTTTCGATCGCTTCAACTTTATGTATCATGTATCACGCAAATTGATCGGCTTCCATGCACATAACGACAATAATTACTAAAGCCATCTACAAGCGGTGAGGATGTGGCATTCAGATCCACATACATACATACATACATACATATATATGTAGATCGTCATGTTGTACATACCTCCATGTCAATGTGATCGATCATGCTGCTGCTGCTTCTGCTGATGCTGCTGCTGCTGCTTCTGCTGATGCTGCTGCTGCTGCTGTTGTTTCATTGTCAATCAGATGTTTGGAGGATGTGAGAAATGGGAAATTTCGATCGCCGACTTACATACGTACTGTATACTACAATATTTACATATAGAATAACTATGTATATATTTTTTTAAAGAAGACTATCAACATATGCATACATATATTCAATATATTCCACTTAGATAGAAAGATAACTAACGGGATCGACACATAATTTTTCAGTACTTTATATTTTGTGAAGTGTCCATTCTCATACGTGTACATGTGTACAATGTACTATGTATTCCTTCCGATTGCTGGAATGTGTTCGGCACAGCTTTGAGATCACTTTCGGTCATGCGGGCCACAAGGCGTCACAATATTGACAGCGGTTGGTTGCCGTCGATATGCCCAGGGGTTTCGGTTTTAAGTAATTTAATCCTCGCCCAGAACCAGAATGCCACGGATATGTCCACAAAACACAGCGTAGAACGCATGCAATGTGAATGCGTGTACATACATATATGTATGTATATACGTACTAGTATATACAGTGCACGGTTGGCAGGCCGGATGGTCGACATGGATGCACTGTCTGGAAGCACTGTCAGTCGCGTAATCATCGTAATAATTCGACTCAACTTCAACCCGTTGGCAGCGTTGGCAACGAGAAGCCAAGCGGAAATTACCTACACGCGATATTTAATTTTAGTAAAAGGCAAACCAATAATTCGTCTTTATTCTGCTGATGGTGCCATTTTCCATTTTTTCTTTATATATATACATATATATGTATATACATTAATACATATGTATGTATATATTTTTGCTGGTCAGTTTTTATCTCTAACAAGGCTTCTGTGGCCTTCTTGGTATCCCATCTGGCAAAAGAATGAGAAACTCATCCTACAGGAACTGCCGAACGTTACCCATATGAAAAAAACACTTTTGAAATTGCGTTCACGTAACGAAGATTTCAGTTCGATGCCTTTTCTAAAGTTACTCTACAGTGTATTTTTAAATGGTGAGATTACAACCGCCAAGGGCAGACTACAGGCAAGTTGCAAGTTGGCAAGTTTTAAATTACCTCGGCTTAGTATTTTGTGGTTAGAAATCAAGTGAACCGCTTCTTGACGCTTCTTCTGATCAGCAGCTGTAATGATATACATACATACATACATACATACATGACTAAAGAAACAACAATGAAGCTGAGTTAAGTTCAACAATTGTACAATTTTAAATATTTCCGGTCTATCCAAAGAACTCTTCCATTTGTCATTTGCCAAATTATTCTTAATTCAAATCGAAGAAGGAAAACTCTTAACAATTTTTCAAAAATAATGATTCAATTTATGCATACAAACTAATGAAATCATTAATATCTGATCATATTGTATCCATTCTTACTTACTTATTAACCATGTCAAATTTAAGAATAAATAAAATATTTACACTTAAATATCTTTTCACATGTAAGATACTATTTTCCTATTCCTAAAACTTTGTTTGTTACTGGTAATTCGATTAATAAAATTATATAATCTTCCAAGAATTAAAATTTCTAACGAGATTTTGACTTATCTATATTTTCATGAATATATCATATTACATATAAATCTTTTTAACACAAAGTTTCCCTTATCTATCAAATGTTGACTACTAAATTGTCTCTACTGTCCAGAATAAGTAATGATTAATGCTAAATATAGATAGTGATCGAATCTTATATGACTTTCAGATGTTTAATACTGAATATAGGTAGTGATCGAATCTAATATGAGTTTCTGATAAACTATCAAAGTACATACTGCAATATGCCATTTTATTATATAGACAAAATATTATATTATACAAAATATTTCATATTTTATAATATATATATTTTTAAAATATATCCTATAATTATGATTAAATTGAGCTTCAAAGAAGGATACGTTGTCTGGACTCCCAAACTTCAAGATTTTTAAATTATTATTTTTGTATTATTTTCATTTCTATACTTTAGAAATAGTTTCTAGTTTATAAATTTAATTAGCATTCAATAAAACTAGCTCAAGGATTGAATTATATACTTAAAAGAAAGTATTAAAGATCTTTAGAGTTAAATGGTACCTGATAGAATTTTGAATACCCCGCAATGTAGTTAAGATAAATGTCCGCAAATAGTTTTATAACAAATGCAAAAGATTAAAAAACACAAATTTATATTCATATTTCGAGAACATTTTATTTAATTATTTGTATTAATAAATATTGATATTTATCAAAGTCACGGTGATTACAACAGGAAAAACAAATTAAAAATGTTTTACACGATATGTTAATAAATTAAGCTACCATACTTAAACGCAACTATTAAATCTAATTACATTGATGAATTAAATTTGGTTGGTTTCTAAAATAAATTTTTCCCCCTGGTCGTTGATATTAGTTGATTGCTATTAATACTAGCTAGAATTTAGTTTTATTGAACACCTATTGCTTTTAATTGTTATTGTTGAATTAGTAAAAATGTTTAAAATGAATGTGCTAGAAAAAATGCACATGTACTCTGTACATAAGTTTTTCTTGTATATTGAATATGGGATGTACAAACATCCATATATGTATGTATGTATTTATGTATTTCTGAGTGCATGTGGGTGTATATGGGTGTGTATGTGCGTCTGGTATGAGTCTGAATAAATAATAAACCATCCACTAATATATAAACTAATTTGGATTATTTACAAAGTAAGTTAATTAAGTATGACCACTGGAATTGACTATTGTTCGCCATCACTATGGAGTACGCTCGATGCGCTACTCTTATCGGGACTCTGAGATCTACTATTAGCCGGGCTCGGACTAGAGGCTTTTGATGCACACGACCGAACAGATAGATCCTCTGGTTCGCTGTCACAATAACTTTCATTAGAAGCATCACTATGGGCCAATGGACTCAGCCGTTTTAATAGGGCATCGTTAAGACTATACGGCTCATCTCCATCATTTGCAACCAGCGTTGGTGGCGCTGCAAAATTGGTCCCAGATCCGCCTCCAGGTTGCATGGAAGCTGCCGCTGCAGCGAAGGCAAGAAAATTTAGACTAGCATTAAATATTTTGCACCAATCCAACAAAGCGGAGCCTTGTCCATTAACATCTGGAGTATTTGTGGATACCAATGGCGCTTGATCCGGAAATGTGTGATTAGGAAATGTTGTTGGTGAATCAGCAAATCCTGTCGATTTTCCCGTTTCCATTAACAAATTTGGTGAAGATGACGATACGGCTGCATTTGCTGACTCAACATCATTGTTGTTCTTATCGTTAATTTGTTGTGGCGTCTGATTTGATGGCACTTGTTTGGCTGGATCTTTCGCCCAATTTTTAACACTAAGTAAGGGACTGTTATACTTTTTAGATTCATCTAGCTGCATAGATGCTGCACTGGTGTTTGTTAATGTATTATTTTCCGATTTTGGCATGGCAGTGGTTATGGCGGTGGCTTCCCCCATTTCGGGGGATAGTTTTGAATTGAGCAAAGTCAAAAGATTTAGTTGGTTGAGCATGCCATTACCAGAGTAATCCACAGCGTCGGAAGCACCACTACCTGGACTTGATGAATTTACATCTCCTAATTGTTGCATAGCTTCTGGATGGAGACCATTCTTCTTCATAAATTCGATCAATGCTAATTTTTCCAATAAAGACTCATTATGGGCTGAATAGTCAATGGCGGGAAATGGTAAACTGCCAAAACCGACTTCATTGTAGTTGGGTAGAGTGGGAAATTTGGGTGGCAACAGCTGCAATTCGAATTTGCCTCGCTTCTCTGGCGGTGTATCGAGACCCAAATGATCTGGACCCAATTGTCTACACATAAATCTTAACTTTTGCTCATTTTTGCACCAGCCGCGTAATGTTGATTCTGGAACGCCTATATCCCTGGAGACACTAGCCTTTGTTTCGCCATTGTGAATCCTTTGTATGGCTCGAACCTTGTCATTAGGTGTTAAATTTCTTAACGGTCTCTTGCCACGTGTACTCATTCGAATATTCATATGCTGGTAAGCGGAAATATCCATATTTTTTTTTTATTTATACCGAAGCACCAACGACTCGACCGGCGATTTTTATTTGAAATAACTTATCACGCGAGATGTGTTTGATTCGATTGTTTCACAAACTTATTAAAGAATGGTTAATGCGAGCGCTGCGTCTGCAGTTGTTCACTCTTCGGATTAACAGAAGGATGTGATTTCAATTTCGCGAGCCTTCTCGCTTCGTAGCTGCTCGTAGTGTGCCCGATGCGAAAGCAATTGCGGCGAAGAGAACGATAAACATAAGAACACACATATTACCGCACACATACACATATATCCCAAGTCAGGAATCTCACTCACTCACTTATACAGCCCATAGAGAACGTTGTGCACCCTCTCTCAGAGAGAACTAAACAAGAACAACATAAGTCTCTGGCACCCAACACCACCACCACCATCAACAACTTGTTACTCTTGTCCCGTAGAACCCGCTGCTTAGCGCAAACTCTATGAAAGACGCGAGGGTAAATAAGAAAGAAGCGAAGCTCTCGGTTAAGACACAACTGGGCCCTTCTCAGCACATCGTCCAGCCTCTCTTAAAAGGCGAATACGAATTAAGGTTGAGGTGCTTTTGCCTTTCTTTTGTTTTTCCCTACCATTTCTCATTTTAGGAGACTTAGTGCACTTTTTGCATTCGAGTAGAGGTGGTGCATGGCTATGGCTATGCGTATGTAAATATGTATGTACGTTTTTATGTTTTATGTGTTTGAATCCCAAAGTATTCCTTATATGTATATTCATATCTAGTACATATGCATACATACATACATACATACATACATACATACATACATATATGTATGTATGTACATACATAGTTTTGGTATATTCGTGCTTCGCATATGCGTGAGCGAATCTGATACGCCTAAGATCCATGGTAAGGTTAGGTCGCGAGTCTTTTCCCATGCATACACCTATGTAATTATGCGTATGAGTATGTATGCTCGTATGTGTGTACACGTATCAATGCAGTTTTTCATTTATATATACCTTGAATACACATAGAACAGCTTAGAGCCTATTTCACTAGTCAAGAATACAATTTGAAAGTTTATTAGTGTACAAATTACTGATAAAAGCTCAAATAATTATCAAATAAGGTCCATAGCATTGATATTTAACACATTTTCCAACATTAATGGCAAGTAACGAAATATCTGTTTTCATATTTCTTTGGCCTCAAGCAAAGTACTTATTATTATTGATACTTATATAGATATATAAATAATAGGAGGTCCTTTTATTGTATGACAATATCTCAAAAATCTGAAATTGGGGCAGAAAGTCTTTTCTATTTTAGAAATGCTTGAATATACTTTTAAAAATTTTTGAACGAATTTCCTTATAGTGTTGTTATAAAAATTCTTCAAATATTTAAAAACATGCATACATTTTATAAAGAATAAAATAGTTCAAAGACAATACCTAAAATAATAAAAACAAAATAATAAATGAAAGAATTAGGAAAAGCATCAGGCAAATAATCAAATATTTACTTATTAACTTCGAAAATTGTATATGAAAAAAGCGAATAACAACATAATCCAAATTTTAAGTTATCTCCCAACTCATATTTCAATAGGTATATCAGAGCTCAAAATTAACTTACCAATTTCAATTGCCTGTAATAAGTAATAATACATTGATATCCTTATGAAGTTTTTCCTTTCTAATGTAATTTTTCTAATAATTCTCTTCAATGTATAATTATAATCCCAAAACTTTAAGTTTAAGTTCGTCTTTTCTGTTTGTATTCCAAAGAAACGCGAAAAGATATATATACATACATACTTACAATCTTAAATAAGATCATATCGAAGTTAAGAAACATGCGATGTCTCTCGATTTATCTCCATTCTTGAATTAATCGAAATTCTGTAAGTTAATAGAAATATTAATATCTGTACCTCAACTTCTTGAAACATTCCCTGACCATCGATACAGACAGCATTCTACAAAATTACCCAAAACTATACAGTTCACATGTACAATATGTAAATATATACATCTTGATGTTATACCATATTAAATCGTCATCTAAAAGCACATCCCATCCACACCAAATCTGTAAACTAATCAAAGTAATTTTCACCTTATTTAATATTTTGACTAAATACTGCAATTATGTAGATGCATTTTGATATTGAATGATCAAACCATGTTCTTAGCCAGTTCTAAATTAGTTTTAAATTATTACTTCAGGTCAAGGTCTTTAAAATCCCTTAATGTAGGACAATAATATTTAATTTTTGAAGTTCCATCATGGTAAATTAATAATCTTCAATACCCTCGAAATGATTGTTCCACATTTATTTGGTTTAGAGATTCGATTAAATAAAAACAGAAAACTAAATCGACTTTATGCATTCATAAAAACACAATTTATTTATGATTTATTTTTGGATTTATGTATGTATTTTTTTAAAATTACTGACGTGGATCACTTAAATAATAATTAGCTTCAGCTTGGAGGACTTAAAGTTACATATTCTTTATATCAGTTTTACACATTCTTATAACTATATAATATAATGTATATATATATATATATATATATATATATATATATATATATGTATATATATGTGTGTTGTTTATTTGTTTGGTTTGAATTTATTAGATTATACCTACATGTAGATGTGTGTTAAATATTTAATTATTGTATTGTATAAGTAATTTTAAAGTGTCGATTACTTTCAAATCAAATTTGTGCATAATGCTCTGCAACATAAAAATATAATACATATGAATGAACATTTTGAATTAATGTAACTATGTTCATGCAACTTGGAAAAATGATTTTTGAAATTTGTTTTGTATGTAATTATGTATTCCATTTAATGTGCACTTTTCTAATCCTACTTTTTAATTGTAAGATTTCAACACGAATAAGCTAGAGTATAGTACATATGAAGGTTTTGCAATACTTCAAGATTGCGCAATTTATTAAACATTTAAAAGAATATTTTTTGACTGAAACAGACAGACATCGGAAAATATTACTAAAGCTTCTGGCCAATATGAACGGTGAACGTTTTTATGTGGAAAAATATTGTATGCAATTTACCTGATGGATAAATTTAAATTATTAAATATTCTATAATCGCGGATCGTGGTTACTTCGTAAATACATTGTGAAATTGCGTTGCACGCTTTGTTCAAACATATCGGACCGAAACATTAGCTTATCTAGAACATAGTTTTCTCTATTGTTACATCTTTTTTACATAGATAATTTACACATGAAAAAAAGCAAAACTAAAAAGGTATCGATAAACTTATTTACATTTTTTGATTATATAAAGGATTATTTTGAAAAAAAAAATGGAATTTTTAATCAGTGTTTACTATTCCTCCTTTTAAATTGGGCAACAATTTTTGAAAAAATTTTAAAGCTGCTTTACAATATCTCTCAAGTTAGTGTTTCTGTTGCTTGGTGTTGAATTGGTTATAACAAAAAGGATATATATAAAATGATATAACCAAGAAACAGATTTTCTTTTACTAAATTTTATAAACCCTAAAATTTGTTGTTTTTTTAAATACGTATATACATGGTGCACAAAGGCAGCTATCTAGACAGCAGCTGTTATGCCAGCGGCATTGGTTAGCTGCAGCCAAACAGACAATGATGACATCTACAACAAATCGCAACTAAACAAGACAAGGACTCATAGGAGTTAGGGTGGTCAAAAGGCAAGTCTAACCTGTATATGTTAAACATTGTGGTACAAAAACCTTCACACCCCACCCCCACAGAGATGCCTGAGAATGCAGAACAGGTTATTTTTATATGTATGTTCTGGAAATTTTTGAAATTGGAAAAAAGATAATACTCATCATTTAGAAGGATTGTAAGAAGAAGATGGATTCCTTTTGGCCAGTTATACTATTTGATGAATGTTAGCCTATATAAAAATCAGTTTTGGAATCATCGAATCAAAAATTATTTATCATTACTTGAATGAAACCCTTTTGGTTGATTAATTTTTTGGTTTTCTTGTTATTGTGGAAGGGGTAATAATTTTATCAATTAAATTTTAAAAAAAATCGTTCTAGTATACATAGGTTTGTATTATTTTATCATAAACAAAACAATATTATGTGTACATGCGGCTTATTGAAATTTTAGTATTATACACTTCATTAAATGATAGTGAACCGATGATCTCACCTTTATGTTTATATCCATACATATTTATGTATGTATGAATATATTAACAATCATCTACTATTTCCTACATTTATGGACTCCTTAAATAAACAAAATCATTTACAAGTTTAGCAACAAATGTTAATAGCTTATAGATAGTGATCCCATTTGCCCTATGCAGCGGCCGCCCTCTTCATCAAACGTCGCCAAAGTCAATCGTGAGAGTTTATTGCATAAAACTCCGTTACCATTATTTTGAATTGGATTTGGTTCTGAAAAATAGGTTAATGGATTTTTTTAATATTGCCAAATTATTCAGAAAGTCCGCCATTAGCATATGGCATACACACACACACACATAGACAGCTAAGCTGTTGCTTATTTTAAAAATTGGCGCTCAGCTGCGCAAGCGCAAGATAGAGAGATGGTAGGCAACTCTCTCTCTCTCTCTCTCTCTCTCTCCCTTTGCCATCTATTTGTTATTATAATATTTGCTGGCTTACAAACTACAAATGTCTAGGCAAAATTTGAATTAAATTCACCTACTGAGTGACCTTAACAGTAACAGGTAACTTTACAATAACTCTCTTTGGGCTCTTAATACTTAGTTTAATACTGTCCTTTTTAATTTCACAGATTTGGTCACTCATAAGCGGAAGCATCAATAAACATCCCCAACACGATAACTCCGACAACCGAAAATGGATAAAAATAAAACTAATTATTTGTTTAAAGCGGACTTGCAATGCGTTCTGTATGCCCTTTAACTTTGATAATCAGATATTTAAATTTAAATTAATTTATCCACTTTAAACATAGAGCTCTTGTTATCTTAAAAGAGATTCTATTTGTATAGCTGCTAAATACCCGAAATGTATGCAATTAATAAATTAATTCGTCAAATTTACCATCATGAAATGTTTCTGTTGTGTTTCCCTCTTGTTTCCGGTTCTTCAATTGTTCCGTAAAATGTGATATAAGTGCGTCAATCATAGCGGCTTGTTTTGAAAATACCTGAACAAGTTTTGATACTTGTATTCCATTTTCAACAGCATCAAACTGAAATGGAAAGTTTTTATTTATCTTCACTATGTGAATATTAATTACTTTTCCTCTTTACGTACCTGCAAAAAAATACATGTCAGGCATTCCGGATCATCACTGGCACTTGGCTTTGCATAATCCCAAGACAACTCCTCGTATCGTAGTCCCAAGAGTAGAGTCTATAGATAAAATGAGAAATTTGATAAATATTGGAAGAACCTCCGAATTCTTAAGTTTCCCTTTCCACTTATATACTTACGCTTTCTGTTGTGTCTATTATAAAAACCCCTCTCTCATTAACAGCAATTAGAACTTCCATATCTCTATGATTTACCAAGGACATGATGCCTCGAACGGGTTGTTCCATTTGTCCATGGAAAAATGCAGCCCTAATAGTAAGAAATAGTATAAGAGAATCAATCGTAAATATATATTATTGTGCTTACCCATAAAATGGCAGTGCCCAGCAAAACTCTAAATATTTTCGCATTAATTTACGAGTTGTAGCTGTCTGTGGGACACGTTTAAACTGTTCTAAGAGCTTAACTTCAGCTGAATTCTTTTGACTTATCGGCAGCCACAGCCAATTCGAACTCTTGGCAACATGTGATGGTAAGAATCTTGATTGATTTTCTCTGCAATACAATATGGTTTGAATATATTTAGCAAGTTAAGATTAAAATACCATGATCCAATTCTAAAACTCACCGAAAGAATCCTATTGTGTGAGTGTGAGAATTATATGGACCAAGCTCAATTCGGGCTTGTATGCCACCCAACATGAGTGAATGTACAGGCTCCATAATATATCTTCCTATTAACACATTATGCTTTGCTTCTTCGTACAGAAGCTCCAATATTCGATGATCTCTGCAATCAAGGAAGGATAATTGAAATGTCATTTCATTGTTAAAAAGAAATAGAAACAAATATTACTTTATCTTCTCCTCGTCTCGTTTTGAAAAGAATACATTCCGTTTCAGCATAATCATAGGTTCATCATATTTTCGATCAATCGGGCTACTATTGCTAAACTTTTCCAGTAGATTCGGCCACGCAACTCGTACAATATAGGGGCAGTGATGAGCTTTGAGCTGCATTTCTAATAGGGCACTTGTCATCCATAACCCGAAAATACTTTGTGCCAGCAATTTGTTAGATATCCCTAATTCTTCGCATCCGAGTGCAGCTGCCAGCATTACTTGAGAGGGGCACTGCGCTGTACCCTCAATTTCCATATGAACAGCAACTCGCGACATAAGATATACACATGTTGGGATCACCTAGAAGGAATCACAGTTTTAAACATACACATTAATAAATGTTCTCGGGAACTTACATTTTGTAGAGCACGAGCTACTGAGGAAGATTTTCCGGCACTTGTGAAATTGGAAGTGGCGCTTACATTAGGCATTCGTTTTGAGGTTGCGGGAATTTGTTGAGCGTCATTGCCATTGTTACACTTTTGTGGAACTGGCAAAAATTGAGTATTTGTTAATACACCTGAAACTTATAAAAGGGATGGAAACCATTAATGTATTCCCACAGCAACAAACTAATCGCTAAACCTCAACGATAATACGTATATTTTGCGATTGCAGATTGAAGAATCTTACATTTATTTAATACTTACCGGAAGGGCTTCGCGTTCCTGACATAGGACCGAGGGCATTTGCATTGTTGATCATATTGCCGCTCATATCTGTTAGATTAAGTTCATTTTGGCAAGGGCCATTAGCTGTCACAGCCATTCCAGACGGTACTTGAGCGGATGCCATACAATCGTTCTCTGTTGGCCCGGAACTCACAACACTCGACACGCTTGCAGACGAAGCAAATGTATTCCCCACTGCAGTCTGAATTTGAGCTGTGGTCACTACACGATGCACCGTGTACATCATAGGTGGAACAGGCACACTAACAGGACCCATTGATACAGGTGTTTGGGGCATCGTTTGGTCACATGCTATATTGGCGCTATTGGGATGCGTTTGCGTTGCCACCACCCGTCCGCTTCCACTGGAATTGGAATACATTGAGCAACTGGGCGCATCGTTAACTGTATCTAGTGCTGAACTTGAGCAGCACATATTTTGTTGCTGATTATGTTGCAGATGATGACTATGCTGGATATGATTTAACTGATGGTTGTGCGAAATAGGCTGTTGTAGGTGGTGTGTGTTCGTTTGTTGTGATTGTTGGTGAGATGATAATGTTGTCTCTGGATTAAATCTGGCATTACTGGCGCCGGCATAATAGTCATCCCGACATTTAACATCAGTGGTATTATAATATAGGTGTGACCTGTTAGAAATAATGCAAAAATTTAATAATTTGTTCCTCAAAATCTTTTAAATGAAAATAGTTTGTTTACTTACTGATAATCCTGAGATGAAAGCTTTTTTCGATTATATTGCAATGTGTTTAGGGGCACTGTCATTATATTTATGTAATTTGTGGCATTATTGGCATTGCTAGCATTACTGCTGCAGTGTCCACTGCTATGACATCCATTCCCCGCATAGGGACTGTCCATATTTTTATTTCCGTGTGGTGAATTTGTGTTCCCATTTCGTGCCATCTGCGACTGGTTTGGCAGATATTCTTGTCCAGCAACAACTCCATAATTGGGTTTACTTGTTGACGGTTGTGCATTTGATGTAGATGGTGATTGCTGCATAACATTCCGGCAGTAATAATGATTTGACTCCATATTTCTAACTCATACCAGCTGTGTGGTTCGAAAATGAAGTCAAAATTTCATTGTAGTTCCTAGAAAGAAATGAATTCATCATTATAAATTCACTGAACGGAAAAGCAACAATTTAATACAGAATTCGGGAATTTAAAGTTAAAAGTTTATGTCTCGTTGAAGTTATACTTTAATATTATTTTCATAGGAAACTCAAAAACTACTTTAATATTCTATAAGAACAGACCATAATTAAACGTATTATAATTTTCATTAAAACATCCGACAGTAGTTCATCAACATCTGAAAATGTTTGCCTGGCAACAAAAACTACTGTGGCAAAATACATATATTTCGTTTCACCTTTTTCAGTTAGCTTTGTCGAGTAACAAAAACCTCAACTAGGAAGGAAAACCTCTCTACATATAGATTTGTGGTCATAAACATAACATTTATGTATATATGTACATAAAGAAGTATGTACGAATTTATATTTAAGTTTCTTCACATACATCAAAGTGAAAGTGGACTGCACCTCATACACACACACACAAGCTTAAGCCATTTATACATATGTAGATTATAATTTTGTTCTCAGCGCACAGATGTATGCTATAATAAAATCGCACATTTTTTAGTTCCCTAGCAAACAATAAACATTTAATTCAACCACACAGATTTAAAATCAGACATCAATCAATACACATATATACATAGGTATGTACATTTGTATCTACATTGTTCATACATGTATGTATGTGTGTAGCTATGTGTACACATGAAGAGAACATGAACACTTACATGCATCATGCATACATACAAATCCTGGGTGGGACATTGAAGGCCATCGTTTTTTCATTCCTCTTGAAGAAAAGGATCCGTACTCTTTTTTGAGTTTTTTCTGTTTATTTAACAACTTTGAACACCTTATTTGTTATATCTGCACATGTGCATACATACATATGTATATGTATGTATCACGAAATGTGTAACACAACTTCCACAACGGGAAGAAATGATTTTGGTGTCATGTCTTGGATTGACGATACTTTTTTTTTTGACGAACAATTTTTCCCGACCTCAGACTCAATACAGTTTCCTTAATAAATCCATCGTTTCCATTTAACGTTTATCCATTTCCGTTTAATTTAAGATTTTTACACGACAAATTGGTAATGCTCTTTTCAACGATTTAGTACATAAATGCCAAAACAGGCTAGTTAACACCAAAATATCTACTTATACAACATCATACACGAACAACCGAAGTAAACAAACACATACAAACATGAGTTCCACATACATCGCATGCGCAGACAATTCTCCATCGATTCTTCGTTAAATCATAGTATCGATAATTTTCTACAGAAACTAAAATTCCATCATTTGAAATATTTAGTACATAAACATAAAATTAATTTTTCCAATTACTGTTAATAAGACTTCGCAGGAAGCTTCAGTTCAAAATTATATTTAAATTGAAGTATAGTGGCGTGGTGCAGGACATTTATTCTTGAAGAATTTTTTATGTGACACTACATACAATTATATTTTAACAAAGTATTTTAAATATCTTTATTATTCATTTAATTTCTGTTTTTTATTTTTTGTAGCTGAGGCGCCGATATTTTTACTTTTCCTGGAATATTTCTCGCTAGGAATTCCTCCTTTATGCTTTTAAGTAAATCTCTTTCACGATTGTTGCATGTTTTATCCTTTGAAAACATATTCAGTGCCAATTTAGCCGCTTTTCCGCGTTTTCCAGTACCTGGGGTTAGCTTAGCCTTGAATCTGCAATAATAGAATAGTTTAGAAAGACAAATGTAACAATATTTGTATAATAAGCTTTATATGCTCAATTTGTTTTTAAATTTTAACAAACTTACTTGTATTGTTGTAACGCTTGGTAGGGAGCTACTACTGGAATGGCGAATAGGAGCTCGTCATCATCATGTGGTTGACCTGTAAGACTATTAAGCATGTCAACGTCAGCACCAGTTGGCATTTCATCGTTGTCCTCAATCTCAACTTGGGGTTTCGGCATGGGATTTCTTTCCCTTTTAACTTCAACTGTCTTTACTTCGTCTGACTTTTCAATAGTACTGTTGTTGGTTACTTTAGCAACCTCTTTTCCAGACGAATTAAGTATCATCATTCTTAACTTCCTTTCCTCCTCATCTTGATCTTTATATTTTTGTTTCATTTTCTTCAATTTTGATCTCTGTCCTCGTTTTAAAGCACCTGAATTCGTTTTTGGCTCTACTTCTACTTGAGCTACTTCAACTTGTGGTTTATTTTTACGCCCTTTATCATCTTTGCGCTTATTAGTGTTTTTTTGCTGTTTCTGTCGGGTAGGAGCGGCAGCTATTATCGTTGTTTCTTCATCAGCTATCGTATTCTCAATTTTGGCAATTTCCGGTTCAATATTATCCTCAATATCTTGTGGTACTGAATCAGATCGTATAGTTACTCGACCTGTATCGTGTTCAATTTTTACTTCAGTATCGGGGAAAGCATTGCCTAAATCATCAGCACTTTCTGCAATGATGGCATTTTGTGACTGCAATGATTCACTTTCTTCATTTATATCTGGTAGGCCATCGTTGGCGATTTCACATTGTTTTAAATCCATATCATTTGGATCATCATCTGTATTTCGTACTCTACGCTCTCCTGCATGCCGCTGCACAAAACTATCTTCCAGTTTAAATAGAAAACTTAATCCCATGATAAGATGGCAAGATGGTAGGAAATTCTTTTTTCCACGAATCATAAAACTACCAGTTCCCAAATATTCTCCTGTTGGGGCCGTTTTACTAACTTGGTCACTTGTTACCCAGTATGCATTTGTTATAACTTTCGCATCCCATGCCACACTGTAAGAAATGGCCATAGTACCAGCTTCCAATAAAGTTTTGGGAGGGATTTCTTCAGCATTTGGATTACGAATTATAACACTTGAAGCACCTTGAATTTCAGCATGTACATAAATATCTTTTGGACGCATATATCTATGCATAGAACAAAAGAATATTTAAAGTTTAGTCGTTAATTGGAATTAAAATATTGTATTTACCTTTTGACAATCAGTTCATTTTGTTGAGCATCTCTTCCACCAATCACAAGATAATTCTCAGAACTTATAAACCAATAAAACTTCTCAAACCAAAATACTTTTCGTGCTTTAGCTATATTTGATATAGTTCGCACCTCTTTTAGAGTTTGCTGAGTCTTACGTTCAGCAGACTTGAGAGCCTTCTCCGAAGCATCGACAGTTTTCTGTTCCTTTTTAGCGGCAGAACGTTTCATATCATAATATCGTCTTGCATTTGCCCATGCTGACAAAGCTAAATCAACATCTACAATCATAGGATCATCAAATTCATCCTCCTCATCGCTTTCATTTGTATCTCCATAAGGATCGGAAAGGATTAACGATATGTGATTGACTTCCAGTTTCAACTGTTTTATCGAATTTGCCACAACATCTCCGTTGGCTTGTGCTTCTTTGACCAACTCACGTATGTCTGGCCATGGAAGCTGACTAGCAATTGCCGATTGCACGGCAAGAATCGCCTTGTCCACCAAACTTTGATTGCTTGTTATTAATTCAGCTTTTCGTTTGTCAACACCTTGTACCTTGTAAAGGTCTTCCAAACGTTGTGCATGATCCTTTTTAATATTGGAAAGTTTCTTTAGAGCATCACGTTCTTGATTAAGAGTTTTCATATCAATTTTTTGCGACTCCTGTTTTGAGAAGAACTCATCAACGGCTGTCATGAATGTCTCGTGTTCTTGATATTCCAAATGCTTAAGCTGAGAGAAAAGCAATGGATGGAATTCAACATTTCTATAGAAGTATTCTATTTTTCCGTTATCTGTGGGCTTCTCTTCTTTCACTTGCATTATGTAGCCCTTGGAGGAACCTTTGTGACCTTCAGATATAATTTCATAGGCATTCTACAAATAAAAGAAAAATAAAAATATAAGTCAGAGAAATATCGATTTATATATAGCGGTATTCCAACCTTAATAGCTTCCATTAATGTTGGAAGATCCTTTTCAAAATCAAAGGGCACAGCGTCGGACTTTGGGGCATGCTTATTCTTCTGTTTACGCTTGTTCTTCATATTCTTTGAATTCGACGATTTGTCGTCTTCTGGTATGGGTTCTTCTGCCGGCACATCACTTTTTGGAGTACAACGGTCCTCCAAGCCATGCAGATTGAGGACATGTTCAATTACTGCCGGACCACAATCTAAAATTGTCATCAATGTGCGACGTATATATTCGCCGGGCGGTGCTTTATCTATAAGCTCTCGTAGTGTTTCCTTCGATATTTCCTCATTGGCTTTCTTAGGTCGATCAATGGGATATTTTTCTCGTACTGCAAACCGAAGGGTTTCACCCTCTGTATGCGGACGGAGAATATAGAGTATTGTCTGATCATAATCAGTTAAAATCACATTGCCCCTATCATAAAGCTCTAGAATAACGTGATATGCAGCTTCACCAGTACCGAATTGGAAATCCACAATTCGATCCACACCTAATTGTTGAATGCTCTCAATGCGTTTGTTTTTTAAATGTTTTCGCAGTTTCATGCTAAACCCAGACGGTGCAACATTCTTAGGCCATTCAAAGGCTGTTGTGTGAAATCGAGTACCAGACTCTATAAGCAAGGTAATTTTCTCCGCTTCACCACCACCGCCTTGAAGGCGAATCAAATACGTTTTATTGTCAATATCATAAATCTGATTAACGCGCAAGCCGACCAATCTGTAAAAAAGTTAGAGAATTGTCATGCAACAAGCGTATGATTAATGATTGCCACAAATAATAAGTATACGTTCGCATACCTTTGAAGTTCGGCGACTCCGCAAATTATATCATATGTACTAAAACGTGTTTTCATTTTGCTTTGCCTAGGGACGTTGCAGCTCCCAACTATCTGTTGTTAAAAGTAATAAAGAAATTAATTTGCAAATGTTATAGATAACAATTACAACGTGGAATGGTTGTTAGTACTTGTACTACTTTACCTAGATTCCGTCAGCTCAACAACAAAAACAAAACAGTAATGAGCAATACTTCGCACACTAAAAAATATTTTCTAAATACTTTAAAATATATGGCAGCACTGCTTAGCGTGACCGTATGAAAAATAAAAATACTAACAATACGTTAGTGAATCACAGAAATTTCCGCCCAAAACAAATTTAAATTAAATTTCTTAAAGAAGAAGATTTAATAAAAATTTGTAAAGACTGCTATATCTTGCCTGGTTTTTGCATTTATCCAGATGATTAACTTCAACACATGTGGCTTTTTGATCCATTGGAGCATGTGAATTTAAATTCTTTTATCAGTAAATAATTGATTAACATATAACAGACGAGACCAAAACTTGAAACTATGTTAATTTAAAAAAACGAAGACGTCAAAAAATATTGTTGATAGACTTTAGAATATAGCCAGCATTAATTTCTTTGCTATAAAAAATTTCTGAAATTAAAATATAGTCTTTTTTAGTTTATTTAAATTTGACAAATCACATGTTGTGTGCTACTTTGACAGAATAGTAAAATAATTATTGTAATCAACACTAACATTTCAGGGTCTATGTAAACTATATTTAAAGCACATTGCAGGTTTTTTGTGTATTGATCATAGAACCCGACGGACATTTAAAAACTTCAGTCGCACTTCCTCCTTGAGCTACAAGCCAACCCAGTCTGGAAAATATATGATTTAGATTGGTTTAAATAAAACAGTATAACTCTACAATGGTCTTAAAAATAATTGAAAAACCACGCAAACTACTTTTCATTTTAATTTAGAAAATATTTATATAGGAAAAATGTACTTACATATTATCGAATTCAGGTGCATTTGTGTCAATTCCTAAGTAGTTTGATTCAGCACAAAGTTCTTGAGCGGAAACTAAAAAGAAAATTTGTGTTGGTGTCAAATTGAGACCAGGTAGGCGCGCCATCCCTTTGATTGGACCGGTAAGAGATAGCATTGAGTGGTATGAAATCTGCATTCCTCCAGAATGGATTAAGATATCCATTCGACTAAAATTCGAAAATATATTTACGGAATGCGGTACACAACGCATTGCCTTATCATCAAAAGATTTCGTTATCGAGCGTAATATTTCCTTGGCGATTGAAACGCCCACTGAGGCGTAATGCAAATATGGAGGCAATCGTGCATCAAAATAAGGTATTAATATGACAGATAATGGAACAACTGCAAAAAAAATATATGTAATTTTAATAATATTCATTTTTACTTTTAAAGCTAATCTACTAACCGATTGAATGGCTCAATGTATCATAGAAAATAGTTGAGACAATTGGATATGCCCATCTGTAATGAAAATTAAGAAAGAATAAGCATAAATTTGAATTTATGTTCATTACATAGATGAAACTTACGCATCATGTGTACTTGATCCCATATTAATAATATTTGGAATTAATTTATTTTTTTTATAAATTTCGAGAACGTTTTCAAACCAGCATTCAGAATTAATGTTTAAGGATTCCAACGTCTGCAACAGTTGTGTTACATTTGAAAATCCTTCCCAAGTTTGGGATTGTATTTTTAAAGCTGATAATTTGACAAGAGCAGCGCCCTTTAAGGACGGGGCTCTTTTTAAATGTGCTTTTAAGGACTTAAAAACGATTTCCGCCTGAAAATTAAACACATTCATAGATATAAAAGTATATAATAAATAAAACATATACATACGCGCTTTATAATATCCTTTAAGTCGTCGGATGTGTGTTGAGCAATATATAGAGCGGACGCTAGTTCGGGCAAAGCCCACATGGTGGATCGGGTGCAAACCTCAGGACTTGGATAATCCTTCGGCAATATCTCTAGTGCACATAACAAAAGCATTGAGTTGTGAGCCACTCGTGATGGATATTTGGTAAGAAATCCTTCTAAAGCTTTAAGATAATCGGTATTTCTAACAACTATGGGTCCACTCCAGTTTCGAGGTATTAACAGTGTCCAATTGAGCTAGATAATAAAAAGAATAAAAATAAAAAAATATTGAAACATATGTAAAGGATACTTACAACGGGGTACATTTCCTGTAAGCTTGATGTGTTATATAAAACTGAACTATCCCAAAATCCACGACGGGAATGTTCGACTTGAAGCTGAAAGGAAATTAAAGCTAATATTAATATCCAACACTAAATCTGTGATTTTAAATAACTAACCTTATTTAAATCTTTAATAAATCCAAATATAGTATCTTTTTCTGATATTCTCTGGGCATATGATAAAGATGATGGTAAAATATTTTCGATTAAATCTCCCAACAGTTTCGGAACTCCTTGTCGCATGCGATTGGGCGGGGCTTTTGGGCTCATCCAACGTATTTTGTTCTGAAAGGAGAAACATTTTACTAAATATCCTTTGCAAATTTTTCGTTAAATCAATATTTTTCAAGGCTCTGGCTTTTGAAATCATTTAAATTTATACTAGGAGAAAGACTGAAGTCAACATTTCTGTTGAACCATATGACTAAATCCTGAGCCTTTCCTAAATATTATGTATAATTCGGAGCTATATGCGCCTATAGCCTTTAAAAATTGATTTTTTCCAAAATTATTTTGATTGAAACACACTTACCTCTAAGATTGTCGACGATGTACTGGGTCCACTAATTATCAGAAGTACATGGGGTCTTCTTCCGTAGCTAAGATCATAATACAAATCAACAATGGGACTTGGACCAAGCTCATAAATTTTTGCTATTAGAGGTGCAATAGACGAAGGACCTAAAGTGCCAATCGGTAAATATCCACCTAAGCTATTAAATATGCGATGCATTATAGTTGAGTTAGTTGTCTGTTTTAAACAGCTCTCAAATAATTTGTGTATTATTTTAAAACTTTCGTTCATAACCTTATTCTGAAAAAGGACTAAAAAAAAAAGGAAATTAGAATATATGCCATTAGAATTACATTGTCATTGTGATTCTTACACTGCAATTGACTATCAACACTTCTTTGAGAGTTTCCCATTTCTATAAGATTCGTTACGGTTTTATTCTGACTGCTACGCCAACAGCTGAATTTTTTAAATTCTGAACATGGATCCTTATTCCAATTGAGTCTGGCTTGAATATTAGCAGCCACTGTCTCACAAATTGGTTCCGAGCATTCAGGGGGTGCTGACACAGTGGGCGAACAACCATCCCCTTCCATATAACAATCTCGGGGTAATGGTGAAGGAGCCGTACTAATCAGAAACAATATTGGCGAAGCAACGAGTAATGTAGTGACTAGAAGCGTTGCAGATGTTATTGCCATTTTGTGCACTGCAGCTGATGTTCTTAACCATATGCATGGAGCACAACATATCCATCCGATAATGCTATCCTGAAATCGAAATATTTTCAAAGGGAAGTCTTAAATTATATGTTCATTATGCACCTTGTTATACCGTCCAGCTAAGTTCTCTGAATTGGTACTCTCAATCACATCGATTTCATCCGATTTGCCAAATTGGTTCGATCCAATGGGTGTCTTAAAGGATAATTGCTTTTGAAGTAGCGATGCACTACTTCCACCCGATGGATTTGCCGTCGTAATAATACTCCGGCCATGTCCATTGATACTTGCTCCCACTCCGTTCTTTCGAAATGTATTGCGGGTATTGGAATCAGCTGTCATTATTTTCGTTTGGGACTGAAAGATTTACACATGAATTGTATTTCCAAAAATGTTTCATTACACACATATATATATATATACATTTGGATACATTTACTTGTGTGAGTGGAATGTATATACATTGCTCTTTTTATTTGTATCCCATATTTGCAATGTACATAATAATCAATAAAATCGGCAGACGTCAAGACGTTTATTAAAACCAACAAATTCATGTATTGAAAATCAAACTTCACTTACATAATTTCACCTTGTAATCAATCCTGGATACCCATTTCGATAACTGAAGTAATTGTAAAAAATATATATATACTATATATTTAGCTATTTTGTTTTCATTTCCTTGGGATATAAAATATATACTGACACCAAGTCAGAGTATCTGTAAAGCTTCTTAAAAAAGCTTCAATAAATACCAAGTAAAAGCTTTTGTATATGGTGCTTTCTACCTGTATATACCATTTGGGCCGCCATCAAGGAGCCTGCTTTTATTTAATCCCTCCTGGGCTCTTGTCCGCTTTAATCCCCTCTATATACCATAATCCTCGGTAGAATAATTCTTTTTGAAAACCACTTTAGTAGGTAGCAGGTTGTACTTACTTGCAGTATCATATCGATCCAATAAATACCAAATGAATCCTTATTAATGGCACTCTCAGTTATTAAAGTTTATGCCATTATTAAGATCTTATTTATTATTCTTGACTGTTATTAAAGCTTATACCATTATTAAGTTATTTATTATTCTTGAGGTCTTTTTAAAAGGATATTCTTGTGATTTATCCAATGGTGTGGCAACTGAGAAATAAAATTTAAGAAAAACTCACACATTCTGTGAACAAAAGTATATTGGATTCTTTTTATTTTAAAATTTATGTATAATATAAATATTTGAAAAATAATTTGTGCATATCTAATTAAATTTGAGGCTTTTCGTTTTCGCATATCTTTGGCGTAAAAATTTTTATTATAAATATTAAAAGCTTTGGTTAATGTATATAGGAAATTAAGATAATTAAGTTATCCTTACAAATTAGTTCATACTGTATTTAAGGCAGTTATTTTGAAGCATGAATGCGTGGTGTATTGTGTATGTGTGTTTATGTGTATATGAAGTAGTGATCAATCGTTGTATGACTTAGATTTTAGTTTAATGTCATCCGGCCTAAGTGCTTTGAATTTTGAATAAAAATTGTTTTAGATTACAATAAATAAATTAGCTAGATATTAAAATATGACTCGATAGATTCTTGATTAATTAATTAAAATATTGATTTAGAATCTTCTTGTGCTCTTGGACCTTATGGAATTATCTTGTACATTTTCACAATCTTTTTCGTAGTTCTTAAAATATCCATCATACTTGCTAATTTCTCTCGGCATTCCCGATGATGACACCATGGCAGGAAGAGCCCGCAAAAAGCCATGTAAACCGCACGGAATGGGTGGAGTCGGTGGCACTGACAATCCACATCGATTATACAAAAATGGCATTATTCCAGTGACATTTGTATGAAGTGTTAGCACTGCCTCTAAATCTGCCTCTTGTGCATGCATTAAAAACTCATTATAGGATCTAGCTGGTATCATTCCAAAATGATCAAATGAATCCACATATGCTTCCGTATCTCGTTTATAAAATTCAAGAAAATCTCCAAGCAATTTGGCCACCATAGCTGAGCGTGCTTTACTAATCACTTTTATTGTTTGTGCATTTCGAAACAACACTGGTGGCTTAACAACTCCTCCAAATTTATTTAAAAATTTCAGAATTATTTTTTCATGACTATCTTTTGGTTCTTGAGTCAATCGCCTTAACACTGATTCTAAATATAAACTGAAAGTTTGTCGGGCCTGAAACTGTGTCAATTCGGAGCCATTTGAGATCTTTTTAAGAAACTGTTTTCGTAACTTTCTGCCCTCTTCTTCGCATTTGGGCATAACTACTTTCTTTACAAATGGTATCTCAGCGTCAGTTTCTAAAGCACGTTCATATTGTTTGACACGGTTTGATTGTAAATTATCTTCTTTCCTGCATCTTGGATCATGACAGTATAAATTTGAGTGTAGCATTTGGTTATAATTATGCTGGATAACCGATGTTTGGAATGTTTGTCCTTGCACACTTGGAGTTGAGATTGGAATGCCATTTCCAGAATCTAGAAAATTTCCATATCTTTGCATTGTATCATCTGTCGGAAATATGCGAACAAATCCTCCGCGTCGAGAATACTGTAAGCGGGCATTACGTAAAATACGCTGCTCCTCAATAGTTAAATTAACAGCACTGGTTATTCCTTTCTTTTTTGATTTTTTTGATCCTAATGAAGCACTCGAATCTGTGGAATCTGTTCTCCTTTGACAACTGGAACTGCGATAACGTGTCCATTTACTATCCAAATGCGATCGCATTTCCTGACTGTATGCTGGGATGCCAACACAAGTTAGAAGGTCTGCAATTAAACATGCTTTTACTTTTGTATCTAAAGGACTATCTACACCCATCGATGGTGAAAGATTTACTTCCAATAGCCATGGCTTAAGCGCATTATCAATTAATATATCAAAGCCATATAGCTCGAAGCAGTTATTGCTACTCGGTACAAACATTCTGCATGCAGAAATAATTGTTTGAGCACAGGCGAGAATAGCCTTTATTATTAAATCTTCAATATTTAGCATTAGCAGATGAGTATCACAACCCTGAAGTTTGAGATGCCTTAACAATGCTGACAATGTCCACTTGTGGCCAACATCCTCATCCTGAGCATCCGAAGATCGAATATAATCGGAATGATATTTGTTGATACTATAATTGCACAAATGCATACAGGGATTCCATAGATTATCTGCATCTCTATCATATCTAACAGTGGCCAATCTAACAATGCCCTCTTCGTAAAGATAAACAATGAGTGGATCGAAAGATGTAACTAATACATAGACTCGTAGATCACATTTGTGACCATCAATGCAGAGAGGATCCACAATATATTTTGACACAAGCACTTGTTCATCTTGGGGAATCTGATCGGGCTATAAATAATTTGATTTTAATAGATAAAAAAAACTTCAATAGATAATAATAATAATAATTATGTCTTACCGAATTAACAATAAATATTCCTCGCCCTCTACTTGAAGCTGCTGGTTTAACTATCCAAGGTCCTCGATACTTGTTATGTGCTATCAGTAAATCACGGTATTCCAGTGGTAGAATAAACGATTGCGGCACAATATCAAAATGTCTCATTCCCCGTAGATGTTGCATACGCTCAATATTTTTATAGAGTCTATCTTTCCGAGTCAATTCGTAGGATCTAAGATGAGAAGTTAAATGAAATCTTAGTTTAATTATGTTTTTTGTGACTTACCTCGGAAAATGGTTAACTCTTTGGTAAGGTAATAAATGTCTTAAAGTATCTAGCTTCATGTGTACTCCAGTCCATAGTAAATTGAAGTTTGATTCTCCCTGCACTTCAGTAAGGCCATGCACGTTAAATATTTTTCTTAATAATTTCGTTTCAGTTTGTATAAATTTATATGTGATGTTAAGCTTATGGGCGGGCATATGTGTTCCACACTCATTGTCCTCCTCACTAGATATTTCCGTATCCTCCTCACTTCTATTTAGAATCGTATTTACTTCTTCGCCCATAGAGGAACTATAACCACTTTCCTTACTTATGTCTATCTCCACATTGGCTTTAGTTGGATTCTTTTTTTTCTGCTGCAATCGGGGATTATTTTCATTGTTTTGCGATGATTCATCGCCATCACTTGACATTGACATGTCGCTGGATGAAAGATCATGATGTACTTTACCAATTGCACTTTGATTAACCGAATCTTCAATCAGTTTGCAATTTAATGGATTTCTCACAGATACATATATCTTTCTTGGTGCTGAACCTTTCAAGGTCACATTACTACCGGACGGAAGGGATACTAAATCATCCAATTCCTTTTCATCCTGAATGTTTTCTGTCAGTACAGCACCCTTATTATTATTTTCAGAGTCAACTTGCGCTGCGTTCGTTGTTTCTGATGATAAAGTCTTTCTGGTTTTTGGATTTAGAATATTGGTGCGAAAAACCAGTACAGCATCGCGTGAACCCAATTTACCACTTGTAATCCACTCATTCTGATTTTTACTATCAAAAATTTTCGCTCTGAAAATAATAGTAAATTTAATTAAATTAATACAAAAATAGCTATATAATAGTCATAAATATTAAGTATTTTTGAAATAAACATACTAGAAGAATCTACTATAGGCAATTACATCTCATAAGTTATAATCCTTTAATTGATCTGTACTCGTAAACTGGCACACTCCAAGGAGTCCTCCATCTTGTGGATCTTGTCTTAACCATTTTTAGTAATTATGGTGACTGACTTTTAATAATCATTAACACAAGCGTAAATCTACTTATATATAATCTTAATTACATAATAACCCTTTATATAATGTATGTAACTTACGCTGTAGTTGTATGTATTTCACATAACGAAGGAAGCATGTCGCAGTCTGAAAATAAAAATAACAATAACTTATTATCTTCCATTTTTAAATTTTTAAATAACTTCCGCGACAGCTGCTTAAAAGAATGTCCTTGTTTTCACTGGATCTTCTGTAGAGTGGATACAGGTAATTCCCAGGTGCAAAGTAAAAGATTCAATTTCTTCTCAAAGAATCTGTCCATTATGCGTAGCAATAATCCGCACATGCATTTTTGTATATGACATTTCGATGGCAAAGGCAAGTTGAGTATTATTATATATAATAAAAATATAATATCAACTATCTACGGTTATACCGTAGATTACATAACTCTACAGTTTCCTGACTTAACCAATCAATCAATTTCACTCACCCTCTCTTCTCGTGTTAAAAATGCAATAATAAAAATAATTTATACTAGCACGTTTCTATTTTGGGAAACACTTTGTTTATGACATCTGGCGTTAAGTTGCCTCTCAATTTCCAGGCACTTCGTTGTTATTGTTTCTATGGTTGCCAATGTTTATATGATAAGATATATAAATACTTATTGTGTCCGATCAGCCAATTTGTTTGTTAAAATTTTTCCAGCAAAAAAAAAAACAGAAACGAAGTCTTTATCTCTCGAATTCTGATTTCTTGTTTATAATAGCTTTCACTGGTTCAAACTAGTTATAGTTGCTATTCCCACACATAAACATAAATATAAAAAAGAAGAATGTAGTTCACATAGAAACAGACAAACGGATACGCCAACATGGACTTGGCCAGAGATGCTATCTAAATGCTTAATGGGGTCGTTGCATTATAAACATCTTATTAATTCTAAAAGCAACCCCTGCTGGGGTATAATATTAGAAGCGCAGTCGCAGACCTTTAACGCAGAAGGTCCTTTAATGTATACATCATAGCTCAGTTGATCCTGGTACAATGAACTCTCAAATTGGTTGGCCATTCTCATCATTTATGTGGGATTTAGTTGCTTCCTTGCCGAAACATCATTCCGCTTTGCTTATTTGCTAAAAGATTTTTAACTCATCACATGCAAAAACTTCAAGATCAATTATAATCTTTGAATGTGATATACATAATATATAAATTTATTTTCATTTTCGGTTTTCATCGCTTAAAACTATTTATCTTATGGTTTCTCCATTTTTCACTTGCTTCACAACTTAAGCGTTTTGTTTTTGTTATAAGCTATTCAATTTTTTCTTTTTAGATTAATGTATATTTTTTTTTTGTCAGATCTTTACAAATTCCTAGAATAGATTCCAACAGCCAAGTACTTATATAAAGTAAAATACACATTTCATTGAAAGAACAAAAAAAAAATTAAAGAATATCGAAATATTGGTTACGATCTTTATTCCATACAACAGTTTATATTTGAAATATATGACATATTTATTTGTATATATTTAATACAATTTTAAAAATTGCCATTCTCAAAGTATAAATATATCTAAGTTTCTTATATTTATTACAAATAATTAAAACTTATGATCGGTCAGATTTACAAAAGTGTTATCTAAGCTTTTAAGTTTTCTTCTTTTTTTTCGAATTTCTGGCATGTTTCTCGATTGTGAAACATACTTATAATTAATTACCAATTTAATATGGATTACAATTAAAAAATAATATCCAAATTGGTAAAAATGTTTCCATTATAATTAATATCTTATCATCAATCCTGTCTACGGCATCCCTCTTGGACCAAAAACATTGTTATAGGGATTTGAATCATGATAAGAGGACATCGTCACCTCATCCATGTTACTTCGATCGTTGTTATAAGGATATATCGAGTTTCCTTCACCGTCAGTCTTCTCATAGTAGTAAGGTCTGGATCCAACATCGGTTTGATTGTTGAAGTAATTACTCGCCATATTTGGATTATTATAGTTTGTATAATTCATACGAGCCACATTTGCAGATGAATAATTTCCATTTGTTTGGAAATTAGTCATATTGTTCATTATACTAGAGCTGCTGTCATAGATAGATCCTCCTCCTCGTCCACCGCCTGCTCCTGAATTATTATAAATTGAATCTGACAATTCTTGGTAATTACCGAGAGCATTATTCTGATTATTCCGATTATTTTCGTAAACGACATGCTCTTGATAATTAATAATAGGTGGTTGATTTGGTTTACTAGGCATTTTATCAGAGTTTGTGTAAGTTTCCGTAGTGTTTTCTGTATTACTACTTTCCAGGCGTTTCTTCTTCTCAATCATGGAATAAACCTGCATTATTTGCTGAAGCTGTTCACGGTTAATGGTGGTTTTCCCTTGTGAGATAAGTGAAGATGCCAGTTTGGCAGCCAATTCAGTTTTACACAAAGAGCTTTCGACTTGATTTGATCTTAAACTAGAGTTTGGCATATCTAGTTTATCGGTTATATTTACCGATTGCTTACTAACATTAGTATTGATCGTTTTTGAAGTTCGGGACAGATTCATATCAACATTTGATGATTTCTGATTCATTTTTGGTATAGACTTTAGCAATTGATCTGTTTCCTTAATAGCCCTCTTTACAGCACGTTCCTTATTGGGATCTAAGATTTTTGATATAACAAGACCGGTGAATTTTTCCTTAGCCGTTTCCAGAATAGCACAGTTTTCGACATTAAGTATCATTGAATTTAATTTATCTGGATTTATTTTTTGCAACTGTAATGCTTTGCCCAACATCTCTGTAACGAGCGGACCCAAGCTTCCTAAATTATCTTCCATGGCCGTTAGAAGACGGAGGACGTGAATTACATTTACATCTTCTTCTGGTTGCTCCTCAACATATCTCTCCTCTTCCGCAGGACCAACTTTAGCAGCCTCTAACACTGGAGGAGCATCTTGTAATACGTGGACATGATATTTTCGATTTGATAAATCATCATTGGTCATCGGTAAGCATAGCCTTTCGCGACATTTAATTTTAATATTCTCAACATCTTGATTATATAGCTCTTCGATGCGGGCATTAAAGAAGAGAACCCATTCATTTTGATAATTATATGTACGATGATTAATGCCAGATGCAATAAGTTCATCCTTACGTCTTTTCCAGAATTTTTGCCACTCCTCCTGATACTGGGGATGCTGTTCAGGATCGCTTTTGTATAACTTAAAGGATACATTATGTTCACGTAATTTCTGATCAACCATATGTCGATATGCCTGCCAAATATCTCCCTCTCTCAAGGGTGACAGGGACAGGGACCTGCGCTCAATAGTCCATTTCGATGTAATTTTTTCTTTTCGTCTCTTTTTTATCTCCATAGAATTGGATCTGGAACGCGGACGTTTGGTTGTTCGATTTTGGGGTTTATGCTCTTGAGATTGACCATGCTTATTGCCCCTCAAAAAGTTTTCGACCATACGTTTATGAGTCTCATCATCTACCATCATTTCCGTAGAATTTTCTACAGGAAAGTTATTGATATAATTATTAGGCAAGCAATTGGAATTAAAACGAAAAGGTTGCTGATAATGTGAATTAAAATATGTTGCGGGATTCATAACATAATCTGATGGCGGCGGCGGTTGTTGAACAACCTTTTTTTTAGCATTTTCAATTAAAATATCAACTTCATTCGCATCAACAACATGAATAAACGAAGGACCACTCATTTCTGATGAATGCTTTCGATTCATAACTTTTGAAATAATCGTCTGTTTATTCTTTTGATAAGTATAGTCATAGCATAAGAAAGCATCGGCACGTCCATGATGTGTTTCTATGGCAATTGCAAGTTTCCTTAATATTGGCATCAATACTTTGCATACTTTATGCTCTGGCACATTTGCTATATACTGTCGATACTGGGCCATTGCCGTTGGAAAATGTTTTTCGCAATATTTAAGCATATGATTATAACCAACTAAATGCTTTTGCATGGCAGCCTGATCAGTGGTTATATCACAAAGACTACATTGATATCTAGCATTTCGTTCACTTTGCGCTTTAACTATTTTAATAACATATTCGACACCCAGCAATCCATGAATTTCATGAGGATTCAGTGGGGATTCAAATATTTCCCCAACTTTTTTCTCGTTATTTCGCTTAGCATCAGAAGTTATGGCTGGTATTAACTCACGATGACGGTGTCGTTCATTTTTATCCGAACGATTTGTTTTATCAATCTCTGCTAGTTGTTCTTCCGTATTTGATGGTAATGGTTCAGTATCACTAAGATTAATCACTTCAATTTCATTATCATTATCTTCTATATTTTCAGATTTACTGCTTAGCAATTTAGAGAGTGGAACACAAGAGATTATTGTTTTTTCAGTCTTTACTTCTGAAAAAGGATTTTTAACAACCTCAGATGTATTTCCATTTCCCTTAATCTTTTCAGTATGTTGGTTAACTAGTTTAACCGAACTGGGTCCGGTTTTGATGGACAAAGTTTCAGCGGTTTTTTTAGTTGTTGGTGTTGATTTTGTCTGACTTTCATCAGCAGCATCGCATACAGTTTTGGTTTTATCTTTATCTGAAATTTTAGTTGCAGTTGGTTTTGAAATATTATAGTTGTTCTTTTTAGCATCGTTTGCATTATTCTTCGACTGGGATTCCTTTACTTCTGGTCTACTTGCAGCGACAGACTTCCCGGAAGATGATTGTTGTGATTCCTTGACTCCTGGTTTGTTTGAAGTAGAAAGCTTTACTAAATTTGATTCATTTCCTCCTAATTTAGTTGCAGTGGAATCTTTCCCTGCAGGTCGAGATTTTCCTGCAGTTGACTGTTGCAATTGCTTGACCACTGGCTTATTTGCTTTGAAAGGATTTACAGAAATTGATGGTTGCGATTGCTTGACTTCTGGCTTATTTGCTACGGACGGTTTTACTGAAGTTGATGGTGGTTGCGTTTGCTTGACTTCTGGCTTATTTGTTGTGGAAGCATTTACAGAATTTGATGGTTGCGATTGCTTGACTTCTGGCTTATTTGCAGTGAAAGATTTCCCCGAAGTTGGCTGTTGTGGTTGCTTGACTTCAGGCTTATTTGCTGGGAAAGATTTCCCTGGAGTTGGCTGTTGGGATTGCTTGACTTCTGGCTTATTTGCTGTGGAAGCATTTACAGAAGTTGATGGTTGAGATTGCTTGACTACTGGTTTAATTGAAGTGGAAGGTATTCCTGCAGTTGGCTGTTGGGTTTGCTTGCCTTCTGGCTTATTCGCTGTGGCAGCTTTTACAGAAGTTGATGGTTGGGACTCCTTGACTTCTGGCTTATTTGCTGTGGAAGCTTTTCCAGAAATTGGTGGCTGGGATTGCTTTACTTCTGGATTAATTAAAGTGGAAGATTTCGTTAAAGTTGGCTGTTGCGATTGCTTGACTTGTGGATTATTTGCTGTGTCAGCTTTTTCTGAAGTTGATGGCTGCGATTCCTTGACTTCTGGTTTTTTTGCAGTGGAAGCACTTGTTGATGTCGAAGCAGATTTGGTATTAATTTGAATATTTGCTGACGTTGTGGAACGAATGTTTTTCGTATCAGATTTCTTTTCCACGGAAGCTTTTGGAGATAATTTGGGAGTTGGCTTGGGCGCCGCCGGTCTTGCATTATTAGTTTGGCTTTGAAATGTCATTTTTTTATTGTTCAAATTCATTTGACTAACTAATGTCATATTTGAGTTATGCCTCTTTCCACTTAAATGGCTAAACAAATTTTTGTCCCCGTATTGAACTACATTACAAATATTGCATTGATATTTTTTTTTCTCTCTTTCCTGAAGTAAAATCATATTCTGCCATTTCTCGTTCGCAAACTGACGACATTCAAGTTTTAAAATTTCTTCCAGAGAAATAGTTGATAGCATATCCAAAAAATTCCTGGGTGCCTCCAGATTTCTATTGTTCATATTCCTTGAAGACATTTTGGATTTTATATATCAACAGGATATGAGACAAGCGATGTGATGGTGAAACTAATGATATTTCTGCATGCGGCTCGTATTTATTTCTCCGAATTTATAGTTTTGTAGTTATTTATATTTATGTATCTATCGATCGCTATAAAATTAGAGGGGAAAAAAAACTTTATATTTATATTAAATAAAGGAAAACCAAACACAATAAAATACTACAAATTACATTTCGTTTATGTGAAGACAGTTTAAAACCAAACAATTTCCAGGCTCATCTAGAGATGGTTCTAAATAAGAAACAATTCTCTCCGATAGCTAAGAGGTTCTTTGAATGCTCTTAAAAGCTCCTTGGAATCTCCTAGATTATTATTCAGAGTTCGAAATATGAGGAACTAAGCTAGTAAAAAGACAAACGTAGTACATATATTTAAAATAAATTAAAAGACTCGATATAGTATTAAAATAATATTTCGTTTAAAAAAGCTTCTTTTAAGCTTTGGTTACTTTAGATTCTCCACAAAATTTGGATATTAGTTTATACATACATATATTCATATGTATGTACATTTGTATGCATATTTAAGATAAATATGAAAGTAGATATTTAAAAAAAAAAAACTTTCGCTTCCACCCTTATAAAAACTTGACAGTTCTTATAATGGATGATAACTACATTCGCCCAAGGGTGACCAAAGTTGAAATACATTGCGACCCTGACCCTAACTTCGAATGCAGATGGAGTATTGGTAACAATCTAAGCTCCAAGGCTAAATTCACCGTATATGTACATACATACATACATATAAATTATTTGATTTAAACCATATTTGGCAAACTGCATTTTACTGCTTAAGTACCAAATTTGGATTTATTGTCTTTAAAAATTTATGCATAATCATAATCAGTCGGGCATGACAATAGTGACTCGATTATAGTTACGGAAAAAAATATCAGTATTAGAGATATTTGAAATTAAATTTATGTTCAGTTCATCTCATATTTCTACTTTTATTTACAGTAGAAACTTATGCGATTCATTGTATCTGCATATGTAGATTAAAATATGGATATCCTTTTCCATTCGAACATAGAGTATACATATATGCATATACATATACATACATACATGCATACATTAGTAATGATGCGTGACCGTACATATTCAAGCAATCATACATACATACATATGTTCATATGTATGTATTGACATGAAGGTATGATATATATACATATGTATATGTATGACGATATATGTAAGTATGTCACGCAGAAATTGAATATGGTTGGAAACGCGTGTAGAGCATGAGGTCATGCATTACCAAATCGATTTTTAAATGTTTATAACCGTAAATATATATATATATACATGTGTATGTATGTACATATGCATGCACACACGTATTTGCGCAATTTAATATATGTATGAGATATTGGCCATTGGCTTTGCTTATCTAAAATTTGGCACTGGCGCAATTTATATATTCTGTTTTATTTTCAAACTTACCGGCTCAACTAGAAAGATGATTATCTGCTTGAAAATCAATTCTACAAGCTGGAGTGGGAGAGGGATGTGACACCCACCAACGACCAAGTAAAGATTTACGGTACGGATAGTTTCCTTGATTCCTTCAATAATACGTTTAGTTCGCACACGTTCGTTGTTTTTACAATAAAGACAAAACTACATTAAATTTTAATTCGAATTTTTACTTGCATTAGGCCGAAGACGGACTGAAAATTTCGATGACAACACTGAACAAATCTCCAATAAGTTTTGTCAGTGCTGTCAAAATAAATTTTTAATAGAAAATGTAGCGATGGACTAGCGCCGATTAACAAAACCATAGTTCCCGTTTTCACTCACTTCGTTAGTTGTGGACCGCATGGATATGAAACATGATATTCTCCGTTGAAGGTTATTTTAAGACTTCACAGGAGACACACAATTAAGCATCTTCCGGCATATATGAAATAAGCTTCTATTGATTTAACTTTTGCATAGTTCTTTTATTATTCTCTATAGAGATTTCACTTTTGATTTGGCGACCATGGGGCCAAGATAGTATATCTACTATATAATAATTACTTATGTAATATTTAGGTAATAGGTTTTAAATTAAAACCATCCATAGTCCATTCTCTCTATTCTTTAAGCTACACTGGTTTTGGCTAAACATGTATGCTTAATAAATACAATGGAAGAAATGTTATACTATTACGACTTTGCAAATGTCTTTATAAGAGTTACTCATCGTTCGTTGTTCTAAATGAAAAATTCTACTGACAGAATTGTAACTGATTTTCTCAATTCACTGTTTTGGAATTTCCCATTTTTAACATGGAAAACAGAGAAACGCGAAAACAAATGCAAAGCTAGTGAAAAAGCCTCGACGATTTGTTCAATTTTAGAAGTATCGATACTATGGTCTTATCGACCTTTTGCCCATCTCTATCTCATTCCTTTCTCCAAGAAATGACTGTAAGTATGCCGTTCGAATATATGCTGTAAATACATCCAAAAGTAATCCTAATATAGCATTGTCATCCTTAGGTTAGCGTTTATTTTTGAGAATTGCTTACATTATGGACAGTGCAGGAAACAATCGTTATGAGTTATTGTTCATGGACGATGACGGTGGAACCCCAGTCGTGCCAGTGGACATAAGTGCCGGTGCCGGCGCCGGTATTGCAAAAAAGAAAACGGATCGCCCGGCAACTGCCCCACAGAAGAAAAGCAAGCCTGAAAAAGAGAACAAGCCAATTGTGCCAAACAAAACGAACGCTCCAATCAAAGCTGGCGGCGGCGCCAATGTGGTAAAGGGTAAATCGCCAGCGGCTGGTGGTTTGGTACGCAATAAAAATGCCGTACCAAATGGAACAGCCGGTGAACCACGCACCATTAGAGGCAATATTCGCGGCAATCAACGCGATAATAATCAATCTGGTGGGGCTGAATATGGTAACGAACTTCCCCAACGTCAATTCCGTGATCGTGAAAATCGCGGTGGACCAATTCAACGCTTCCGCAACGGTGAGAAATTTGGCAAACGAGAATTTGATCGCCAGTCAGGTTCCGATAAAACAGGTAAATATTAAACCGCTTAAACTATTCTTTAGATACATATATTTATCTTTAAACGTGATATTTTTCGCTTGTTACGTACATATATGTATGTATTTTGTCTCCATTAAATGGCGGTATCTGTTACTCTTGATTTACACAAAATTAGAAGATAACATTTTGATTAATACCTTTACGATAACAAATGATATAATTATTGAATGCGAAATCTAATAATTTTTATGTTTTGCAGGCATTAAGGCAGTTGATAAACGTGATGGTGGTGGTGCACATAACTGGGGCTCTGCCAAACAGGACATTGAAGATATAAAAACAGGTGAATCTGCTCCGTTGGTGGATAAAGATGATTCTGCAAATGAACAATCTGGAGAACCTGCCAACACACAGGAAGAGGACGAATCCAAGCAAATGACTCTTGACGAATGGAAGGCTCTTAATGATAAACGTGCTAAACCCAATTATAATCTACGTAAGGCTGGCGAAGGTGTCGACAACTCGGAATGGAAAAAGATGGTTGTATTGAACAAAAAGAAAGAATCCAACAGTGAGGATGAATTTGAATATGATCCATCGATGTATCCGCAACGTGTTGGCCGCCTTCAGCGAATTGTCGATATTCAGTTTAATTTCAATGATGGACGCAAAGGTGGCTTCCGCAAGGGGCCACGCGGACCACCTAGAGCAGGGGGTCCTCGTATCGATTTTGGACAGAATAACAACGGATTTGAACGGCAGCCACCAGCAGCTGGCCAAAATAAATTTGGAGAGAAACGTCGTCCAGGTGGAAAACCATTGAAAGTTGATGATGAAGATCAATTCCCCACTCTTTCCTAAGCAACTTAGCCACCACACACACACACACATACATACATACACTAATACCCATTAGATATTTTGGGTATTGCATATTTTTGAAGGAGTTCTTAAAACACCTCATGGTTTTTACACGGTGTCTGTGTTGCTTGACATTCAATTACTATTATAGTCAGCCATGCTAACTCATATTCCTTAGAATTAAACATTTTTGAATTTTTCCATCATTTATGCATTTAAAAATTAACTATTGAAAATAGTTTGGAATGTTGATGAAACAAATATACATCATTTATAGAAACAAATTCAATTATGTATTTATTTTACTTTATTTTCAGTCAATTTAAACTTAGTTAACTTTCATTTCCATCCTTAAAACTATCCAAAAGTTTATTTAATTCTTCGGCACAATAGATTTTTCTTTTAAATCTTTTCGGGGGCGTTTCTTCCGATTTTGTCTGCCATAAATTTGTCTGTGGAAAAGGGAATTTATGTATATATCTGTATAAATTTCAAATAAAATATATTTACAAAATGTTTGTATTCTGGTGAAGTAGACTCTAGTAATAAAATGCGATTTTCTACAAGTTTTAATCGGCTCAATATACTCTCGTTGTCATCCGTGCTTAGGCCCATATATGTCTCTATAGTCCTCAATCGTTCATTGAGCAAATCATTTTTTGCATGTGCTGATGGATTATAATAGCTTCCACTCGTTCCCATTAACTTATTTAGTTCTTGGGCATAGTTAGGTCGCAATTGAATTTGCTGGGGTCCACATTTGTTATTAACACGACGAACTGCAATAGAGATTATGTACAGTCATATAAGTACTTGCACATACATATGTATATATATGAAAATACATATATATGTATCATATCAATAAGCAACGATCTAATTCGGAACTTTCTATTTGTTTACTTTGCACTTGAGAAAATTTTCTATAAATATAATCGTTATAAATGTTCATTATTGAAGAGCTTTTTACAATATTATATTAACTTGATTAAATGCTTCATTTCTTCTGCCTGCCAATCATTGATATTGAAATCATCTAACCAATCAAATTTATGTGTGTATTATATATTTGTTCGCAGACCTTTAAGATGACAATTGGAGTGTTCTTGCTTTATGACAGCTCCTTGAGTCCGGGCACAAGAGACTATTGCTTCTTCGTTTTGTATTTCATCCGACATGCTCTCGTTACGAGTAAAGTCCCTTACATTGTGCAAATTAATTTCCATTCGTTTTCTCTTGACGAAACATTCGACCCGCTTCTTTAATTCGCCATCATTAACTCTAATTTGTACTAGTTTTTCAGAAATATTTTCATTTTGCTTTTCAACTTTGCAAGTTGAGAAATTAAAACGATTTGAGGTGACATCAGGTTGTTCTGAAAGTTGTAAATATATTTACATGGGTATACGTTAAAACAATATATTAACAATTGGTATGTGACAATGCATGCAGCTTTCTTCTATAAGATCTTACTGGGGCGCAGTGATTCGCTGTTTTCCTTCCATTCGCCAGGAGCATCCCCCTCGTACATTTCCTTCTTCCATATGGGAACCCTTGTTTTCAATTGATCCACAGCAAACGACACCGATTCCAAAGCTGGTAAGCGGTGCGGCGCCGAAGTGGCAATGACGACACTAGCTTCGCCCACAGGCACGGATCCCAAGCGATGATATATAACAATATGCTTCAAATCTGGCCATCGTCCACGTAACTCTGTGCAAATTGATTTCATTTCTTTAAGCGCCATTGGCTCATAAGCTTCGTACTCCAACGACAGCACCTGGAATCCAAAAATAAATATTTTAGAAGAATGTATACATTCTACATTGTGAACAAATTACTTTTTTCGCTTCAAAGGAGTCCCGCGTTGTGCCCACGAAAACAGAACATGCTCCGCACCCAGGATCAACTAATAATGCATGGATAGATGCGATGTCAAGGGGGGTTGAAATCAATTTAATGTGGTCCATCGTGTTTAATTAGTTAGCCTCCACTTATGGGCGGAATAATGGCAATTTCGTCACCCTCCTTTAATACGATCTTATCGTTAAGGTTTTCGATATATTCTTCGTTTAGGGCAATTATAATGCTGTCCTTAATTGATGTCAAATCAAACTGGTGTACAAGCTTTTCATGCAAATCCGATGCAATTATTTCCGATGGCAAGCTGAATGTTGCAGTAGAAGTTTTTGCTAATTCACGGCACTTTGCAAACAGTAACACGTGCACTTCTACACTCATCTTCCTCCCGAAATAATAGATAATCTTTTCATTAATTTTTAATTGATAGCACTAGTGTGACCTTTTACAAAGACAAAATAATTTCTCCACTGATGTAAATTGGTATCTACATGTGTAGATGCGTAAAAATTGACAAGTAAAAATTAAATTTTTTGAAAAAATTGTATTATCAGTTCACTGATATATCTTTAAGCGAGCTTCGCCTGTCTATTATGGTCACACTAACATACTTTTTGCTGACCGCGTAAAATTCCACAGAATAACTGAATGCCTGTGTGCTTGCTTTGCTTTGAAATAATTACAAATTTAAAACCCCGCGTCGTCTTGTTTATGTATTTACAACCAAGAAATTCGACACACTTTTGTGAGTTTATATTTATTTAGTGTTTAAAGCCACATAATTGTTACAGATGTATACGAATGTTATGTATTTGTTTACAAATTTAAAGCTGATAAGCAATTTGTCATTCGGTCTATCAATGATCGGCACAGTCCCCGTCACCCTAACATCCGGCACTATGTAGATGCATATGTTCATATAAATGTTTCATCTTTAATTACCCTCATTATGCTGCAATCCGATACCATTACAAAGGCTTTAAACAATTTTGATTAAGTGCGTCTGATCTTGTAGATCAGATGCATGTTGTCAATTATAACCTAGCACTTCGCCAACCATTGGTCTTTTAAATTTCATTCTTCAATGTTTCAGTCATCTGTTTTACTATTTCTTAAGTAGAGTACCCATCTTTTCCAAGCTGCAAATTTAACAGTTAAACACTTGTGTTACTTAAAAGGTGGAACTGGCTACACATGCAATGAATAAATTTTAAATGATTAATTTTCCTGAAGAAATATGGAGGTAGTGGAACTAAAGCACTTAAGAAAATATACTCCCTTCATCCGTTATTTGCTGGATAATGGGGAGCGGAATGTTAAGTTCAAAGAAATGATGGAGTGGATTGAAAATAACAAAAGGTATTGGAAATATATTTGTGTATCCTCTTCATTTTAACAGTAATCACTTTCAGGTTTAAGCGAAAGGTTGCGGATCTTATTGAAGAGTCTCTGAAAGTGCGCTATGCCAAGCAGCTGACCAACAAGGTATCCATAGAGTACATAAATTATTTAAAATCTTGACATTTTTTCTGGTTCCTTGCAGGACTTACCACTTTGGATACACGAGCTTTTTAAAGATAAAATCGAGGTTGTGGATTTAGAGAGCTCCGATGACGATTCAGTCATATTGCTAATTCCCGAAGAAAAAAACAGTAAAAACCCCATTGCTGAGAGAACAAATAATGCTGCAAATAATAAGGAAACCACAAAGGAGGATAAACAAGTAATCTTTAAAAATCCAGCTGTACTTCTTAAAAAACTTACCCCACAAATTCTGGAGAATCATCAAATTACACATAATAACAAAGTAAACAAGGAAACAACTCCATTGAACGTTGAGCTAGTAGAAGGTCATAAAGAAACCCCTCGGAGCTTAGTAAAAGCATCGAAAGGTGATAATAAAAGGCCTAGTACTCACATCTTTCTTACAAATACCGATTCAGATATGACGGAACAGAATACCAGTATATGTATAATTTGCTATTCAAAACCACAAAATCTAACAAATCATTTTGTAGGCAAACACAAAGTAGAATCCTATGTTTCCCGATTACGCGAAGAGAATCTAATTGATCTGCGTAACAATATACGCCTAGCACGCCCTGTGAAACAGGATAATCCAAAGAAAACTGCGTCTACTCAATATACGATTACTTGTGCGTTTTGTGAGGAGATTGTTCAAGATTTATTCATAAATTTGTATAACCACTTCTCATCGCATACTGGAGAATATGGATTTTACTGCAGTTTCTGCAAATTAAAGAAGCCTTACATGGAGGATATGTTATGCCACATAGGAAGGGCTAAAGTATGCAGCGCTGCGAAAATTTTAACGGCTTATGTTTACAATGAACAGGATACTGTGATATATCTCTTTCGATGCAAAATGTGTAATTTTGTCCAACTAAATGCAGCGAACATAGAAAAACATATTCTGGATCATCATGGGAGCCATTACGATAGCAATTCCATTGAGAAATATATAATTGCCTCAATCGATACCGAATCGGACATCGAATCTAGCGGAGAAAAAACACAAGAAAAAAGCAATCAATCTATACCCATCGAAAGACTTGATGAAGATATGATAACTACGTTTAATGCAGCCGTTGAGGAAACATTAATTCCTCTAGAACAAGCCGAGATAAGGGAAGATTATTTTACATCGATAATGCTAAGTGCAGACGATCTTAAAATCGAAGTGGAAGACAATTGAATAACAATCAAAACCAATGAACAAAAATGTTCTTGTTTTATTAATAATTTTACAAACAAAAATGACCGGTATTGGGTATTATTTCTTCTTTATAAGTATGTACATATCAATAAAATGTATATACATAAGTGCTTTATATTTGGTTAAAAAACAGTTTTGGTTACGCCAACAAAATTTAGTGGGCCGACTGATCGTTTTGGTTTTGAAAAAGTTGTTTGTTTTTTTGGGTCGCTTCATTTACTTTTCAGTTATAATATGTTTAAGTTTATAAGTATGCCATATATACCTATATATAGTTATACAGACAGCCTGGAGTTAAATAGTTTTAATTAAAATAAAAATAATTTGAAATATTTTCCAATTGAGTTATTGTTATAATAATCAAAATGATAATTAGTTTAATAAAAATGAACCAACAAATTCAAATATACATTCTTTTAAGTGGTTTTTTATATATTCTTATATCTGCTAAATGCGTTAATGACCATACAACTTTGGCCAATATAAATTCAATTTTACTAAAGTGTCATACAAGTAAAAAACAAGATAAATCTTGTGAATCACAGTTGATGATTAATATACACATCAGTCCAAGTTTTAATGTGGATATCTTGGAAAAATATTTAGTTTTGGATGAGGCATATGAACCAATTAAACAAACCAATGTTAAAATAATGTCACCCTACTTAATTGTAATTAATCGTGCTGAACCAATAATCATGTATCCACTACAATATGAAAAAGTAAGTACAAGTTCATTTAGATATATAAAATATAATCCTTAAATAACATTCACCTAGACAATAAGTGTAAATAATAATATGGAATGTCCAGCCAATATGAATATTACGAAATGTCCCAGTGAATCTAGTGAATATATGAACCTTAAAGACAACATACTTTTCAAAAATAGTAAGTATAGTTCATTTAGATTTTTATTGTATTGAAGAAAACTATTTCGATTTTAAAAGAAAGAAAACAGCGTCATGCCATATCCAACAGCAAATTAAGTTTTATTCATCGGAAATCCAAAACTTTCAATGAGAATAAGAAAATCGATGAAGGTCTCCTAAAAGAAGGTGTGAATGAAAATATTCTTTCAAAAATGGGACTTATTCGAATTCTGGAATCGCCTCAAAATGGTAATATAATCGTATAATTAAACTGTTATGTAAAGCAAACTTATCAATTACAGATCTTGAGTATTCTCAATCTACTACAGATCTTGAGTATCCTACAACTACTTTACTACCAGAAATAAAATATTCACCTATTGAAGAGAAATTACCATCGAATGTGCAGGATGTTGTCAAGAATACAGAACATACTGTGGAAAAACAAAATAAGAATCAATTAAAGGAAAATAAAAAACAAAAAGATCATTTCAAATATGATATGAATTTTCGCAAATTAGAAGAAACAAACTTGAATGCAAAAGGCTGATAGGACAAATAAAAAGGTATTAGATCTGTTAAAATTGGGATAATCATACCACTTTCCATTAATAATATATTCTACATTTGTAGAAATTAAAGGTTAACACAAAAAAAGAATGGTTAACAGACTATTATGAGCCTTTAAACGAACCGAATGGATATGGGAAACCAGTTGATCAGTTTTATGATCCAAAAATGTATGCAAAACAAATTCACCAATTAAATAATCCAAAGGTACATCCCAAACCTGTTCCAATAAAATATAAGGTAATTTGTTTATCGATGTATATTTACCTTGTTCACTTCTAATATTCAAATTTTATTAGAAATCGAAAGCTAATAGAGAAAAAGATTGGATGAGCGATTACTTTGATCATGACAATTTCCATGACCCATTGCTGAAAAGACCAGAAGAGAGATGGTCACCTACTAGAATGAATTCAATTTCTTCAGCGTTAGTTATAGAGATCAATCTACATCTTATTTGCAGATGAAAAAATGGTAAATTTCTAATCTAAAATTGTACTTTTCATTTCGTTAGCAGGACAGAAAGACTAAACAAGGATCGACTTAATGAAAATGGTTTGAATTTTGAAAAGGGAATGACATCAAAGTATAGCCTCTCAAAGTATGGCCTTTCGAAAAATGATCTGTATACCTATAATACTCCCATATTTCAACCATATTCCAAAGGGAATCGGTTTGATACTTTTAATTTTAACGAAAATTTTGATTGTGAGTCTTTTTTTCTAACTTTAAAATTTTGAAATACATATATAAATATATCTACAGTTGATTTTAAGCCTACCGAAGAAGAGTTATTTGAAAGCCATCAAAATACGAAACAAAGCGGCGACTTATTTTCTAATCGATACTCTATAAATAATTTAAAACGTCGATACAGTTCAATGCCGACTTATCATTATACCGACACAAGAAAGAGAAGAAAACGATGTAAATATAAATATCAGTTTGAAAATATTTAAAATTAACTATTTTTATTGTAGATGCACTCGATTATGAAATTCATAATTTAAAGGAAAATCTATACCCGCAAAATAATGATTTAAGTCCCTGTAATACTTGTGGTGGGAAAAATAAAAAGACCAATGGAAAACCTAGTTTCATGCGGAGCAATGATATTATTTTTGAAAATGTTCAAACTAGAGATAATGATGCTATTCCCTGCGATACTTGTGGGGGAAAGAACAAAAAGCCTGGTGGGAAATCATTGCCAAGTTTAAATGTTGAAAATTTACAAAAAATACAAGAAAGTTTTAATGAAAATGCCTGTAACTGTTGTGATGAAAATATAAAAAATAATTATAGAAAGTCGGGCCATCACTCGTGCATCTGCTTAACAAATTCCGAATATTGCAATTGTGATTCATCTAAGGCAACTCGCGAAACTGAAACAAGGTAACCTATATAAAAATATTAAGAATCTAAAATTGATTATGTTTTAGCAATCCAATACATGGGAAAATGTAATTTTCTCTTACAGTAAAACAAATTTAAATTATTCTATATATAACATGAGTATTCCGATTCCGTTTTTGACAACAAATGTGCGAATTTTTAGAAAGCGTCATAAGACTTGGTGGCGGATTGCTCCATCAATAACGTAAGAAACTATTTACTTGAGAACCTATGCATATACATTTAATTTTTTTCCTTTTATTCTTGCAGATTAAACAGCCTATCTGGAATATTTGCAAACGGAAATCTTTCAATTTTGTTCTCAACTCATGTCGACATCTTAGAACTGAATAAATCATTGTATCTCCAAAATCACAAACTTGTCGTCCCGAAATGTGAACGAAAGGAAATTCAACCAGACGATAATTGTGATTTAAAAGGACTTGGTAATAAATTGCAAAGTGGTTTCTTTTTTGATTGCTCAGAAAGCGATGTAACCGAGTCTGATATTAAAAAGACTCTACAGAGCAAATACAAGAAAGAAGCAAATAAAAATATTATTGAGGTCAAAGATATAGCTGATTTGGGTTACTTTCCCAGTTCTTTAAATGCGTTGCAGAAATGTCCAAATAATGATCAACGTTTATGTTTGAATGTATTAGATGATAAAGTCCCAGGTAATGTTTGATACTCATATAATTTACGGGACATTTTCTTTATTAATTTTCTTATTTTAATAGCATTTAATGTTAAAATCAAAATGCCTTTCCGTGAAAATACAATTTTAGTACCAAATATTTACAAGGTGAAAATCTCTAGAATTATTACGGATGCAACTACAAAAGATGCCCTTCAAATTTCTGTGGATATTATTAATAAAGGTCTGGAGGCTAAAGAATTTCTAATATATGTTAGCAATTGCCCAATATCACACACTTTGTCAACTAAATCTATTAATAAGAAATTACTTCTGCCTAATATTGGTGAGACAATTATTTTCTTGTTGCCATTCACAATGGGAACCAAAAAGAACCATAAATTTCAATGTGATAGTAAGCATGAAATGCAAAATATTAATACACTAGTCGGCAAAAGTATTTAGACATGAAAAATTCGCAACATTTTTGCTAATAACTTTTTTCTGTTCATAAAGGAAATATTTTTATTAATTTTCATAAATTGGTTTAGTTTTGTAGTTAAACTTAAAAATATAAAAGGATGGATTATTCTGAGTAATGTGTGGAAAAATTTTTTAGTTACAAATTAAGCATGGCATAAGTATTTGGACTTATTTTTTTAATGCCATTAATTCAAAATTTTTAAAGAAGAAGAAAGAAAAATTGTACAAATAATTAGAAAATATACCCTCCTTTGGCGTCTAGCACCTTTGCAGACGTTTTGGTACAGACTAACCAAGCTATGGATATAATCCAAGAAATATCCTTCCATAGAGTCTGTATTTCAATAATTGTTTCATCTCGACTTCTGGAGAGGTTAGCTTTTTTTTTTTTTAAATCGACCAGAGGTTTTCTATAATATTGAGATCTGGACTTTGAGGGGCCAATCTAACGTTTTAACTCGAATCTTTTAACAACTCCATAACTTGCTTTGCCTTATGGCATGGAGCGTTGTCCTGTTAGAATATAAAGGACTCTCAATCAACTACCCCGAGGGGAATACATAATGATTCAGAACCTCTAAATACTTGTCTTTGTTCATGGTAACATCAATAGCAACCAAATCTCCACAGCCAGTAAATGCAAACATACCCAAAACATTACGGACCCACCTGAATGGCTTATTCTTTCACACACTGGTGCAACTTTTTTCGATATGCTTTGGTAAGCGAACGTAAACCGATCGTATGTCCCAGAATTGGCCTCTTAGAGACGTTTATACAAGGTGCTCTCACTAATGTCAATTTTGCCTCCTTCTTTTAACTGATTAGCAGCTGATTGCGGAGTCAGTAAGACATTTTGCTTAAATTTCCGCAGAATATACCGATCATCATGTTAATTGTTTTACGTGGTCGGCCTTTTTCTAACTTAAAGCCACATAAATACTTAAATTTGGCTAAACTTGAACAAAATTTTGCCATTAGTCCATCAACAGATTAACGGAGACTAATGAAATCAAATGTCTAAATACTTATGCCATTGTCTGTCTAGCTTTGTAATCAGAAGAAGGATAATTCAAAAGGCAATCAGAGAAAAAACACCTTACATATAACTGTAATTGCAATCTTTGTTTTAAGCATAAATAGTTCACCGTTTAGTTACCAAAAATGAAAAAACACCATCCGACAGTCGAAAACTGATGTTGTCTAAATACTTTTGCCGACTAGTGTAGTATTTATTATAATGAATTTTTTTTAAAAGTAATTGTAAAAGGCACTGACGTGGCATCAATGACAGGACCAGAGCAGGGTGATTCAAAAAATTCTATTGTAGCGAAAAGGTCGATGGAAATTCTAAATCGTGCAAGATGTTTTTGTGTGTGGCGATGTCAGTGCCACTGTATTGATAAACTAGAGACCCATGTTAATTTCAACGTATGTAAGAAAATGGGATATTCATCCGAAAAAGAGGCAGGACTACTCTTGAATTGCCCACCAGGTAACGAAGAACATGACATATGCCTTATGGATGGAGAAAATGAAGAGGAAACTTTTGTATGTGGAATTTGTTGTCACATTATACGATTTATAATTGGATTGCTGATAATACTACTTTTATTGGGTACGGATTTAAGTAAATACTAACTATATAGTTAGACAAAAGACTCATAGTATTTCTGATCTAATCAATAGGTTTTTTGAAGGCTATCTTTGGACTCTGCTTTCAATCAATTAATCGGTTTGGATTTGATACGGTTCAACCGGGCAGAACTTATCAATGCACATCTTCTGCTCGAATATTTTTAGTTAACATTTTCTTTTGTATTATTTTCATTTTTGGATTTTGTTGCAAGTGTTGCAAGCCAAGAAAAGAGGATCTTATGGTCGCTAGTACGGAATGGTATTGCAATCCCGAAAACAATAGCCAAAACGATTCAAACAATGTAAATATTTCAATTATAATTGAAAATCTAAGAAATTATATCTTAAATAATAATGTAATTCATATTTAGGAGAAAAAATCAAATTCAAAATTAAGATTACCTGGTGGAATTGACAAAGTTTTCAATATTCCAGACCACATAATAAATGCATTCGGACCATCCGATGAAAATGGTTTATTCAAGGATGACATAGATGACGACGAGAAAAGTACAGAGTATATTTTAAAAATATTAGGGGAAAGTAAGCAATCATTAAGTAATATGGTAAGTACAATAAATTATGCAAAGACCCATGTAAAACTAATTGAAAATACTTTTATATATGTTAGCTAATTCAGCGTCAAAACGATGCCAATTTATGCATGCAAAACAGTGAAACAAATTCACCAAATGCCAAGATTGTATCTGTTGCTGACGAATTTGTTGATGTCTTAACAAATTCCCAAATTGTTTATAGATTGATGGAGTCAGCCGAGGGAGGCCTAATTAAAATACCTCCAAAATATCGATATTGTGTTCAAGGATTCTTTTTGCGATCACAGGGATATACTTATGAATTTGTTAATTATCATCCATTTACACAATATTTTATAGTTAATGCTGAGGTAAACTACTTTCAGTTGATTGAATTATATAATTTATGTACATATATGTATATTATAACAAATTTAGAATGAATTGGAACAATTGGCCTGTCCAATACACATACACACCAATGCCTTCTCTAGAATTTATAAAAGCAAATCAGATGTATTTGAGGCAGGAGATCTGTCGATTGCTCCACCCACCGGAGTCCCTTGCATAAATATTGCACAATGCAGTGTATTGGAATCTTCATTGTGCAAACTTACCACACAACAGGAACATGATAGAGACAATGAGAAACAACTGGGTGATTTAACTGAAACATAAATTCAAGTTTAATTTTAGGTATGCATGACCTTATATTGCCCCACACAGAAGTCTGTGTTCACTGGGGCATTATTTCCAATCATGATAATTTGGAAATAAATAAATGATTACATAAGCGATTTTTATGCTAATGATAATTAATAAATTTCTCTTTCTCTTTCACAGTCTTTCTGGTTTTTTGGCTAAATAGCTCGAACTCTTGTGGCTGCTATTATTTTGCATTTGTATACTTGTTTTTGTTTTCATCTTTCTTTGTTTGATTTCGAATTCATGTATATATATTGATTACATTTTGCTAAAAGAGTCAGTTGATAAACACATCTGGTTATAGTCAAATCTCTCTCCCTTAACAATGTTAAGGTTCGCATTATTTATTGGATATTTTGGCATTGTTTTCAGTGCTCCACAAGGCCAAATTCATGGACATCGCGGTGGATTTATTCCTCTTTCACCTTGCTTGGATCAGCATCGCGCTGCATCACTAATACAATCCCAATCAATTGGTCGAATTGTCAATCATCAAAATCATAAAAATGCCGAACACAACTTTGAGACTGCTGCCAGTAATCATGTACCGAATGCCGTATATCCTGTAGCTAACGGAGCACCATATGTGTACGGAAATAATCGAGGGCCCCGGTACAAGGAGTTGTGACCAATGGAATTCCCTCTCAATTCCCACAAAAATCACAAAGTACTTATCAGTCACAACATTCTGCATACGCTAGTGGATCGTCAGTTATAAATACTGTACCCGGTCCTCAATTGTTCAGTCCAGCAACTGTGCCGGTTCAGAACCAGAATGTGCAGTCCAATCACTTACATCATCATTACACAGTCTCCAACAATGCACAGTCCATCTCCAACGGAGGATCTATTTCCGCAGCATCTCAAAGTGCATACCCTGTCAGATACGCCAATCCAGGTTCAAGTTCTGCCTCTACAAATTACTATCAAAATAATAATTTCCTTGCTACACAATTGGGGGAAAAACTTAAGCAGGATCAACAACTTGGTCAAGTTATACACGAAACATTCGCAAGCACTCCACTGGACCCATCGGCGGAAAAGCATATCTATGTTCATATTCCGCCCGAAGATTTCGAGGAGAGTAGCAAACATCAACAACTGGTTCATCAGGCCCAATTGCCGCCAAAGAAACATTATAAAATTGTATTCATCAAAGCGCCAACTCCAGCGACCCCAAGTTATAAGCAACAGATTGAAGCGGCCCAACAACAATCGGAGGAAAAAACTCTTATTTATGTATTGGTAAAGAAGCCCGACGAGCCAACTTTAGAGGAAATTCAAAGTATCCAAGAGTCTACATTTAAAACCGACAAGCCCGAAGTGTATTTCATAAAATACAAGACGCGCGAAGAAAATAAGGGCCAACCAATCCAAACCACTATCCCAAATGAAGTGAATATACCATCAGATAACCAGATTTTCGATGGCAGTGGCTTAATTGATATTAGGTCAGGTATAGGTGAAAGTGGTTCTACAGGTAGTCAAGCCTCCCACGTATCCCCTGTTTTACCATCGACGTCATACAATGAGCATACGGCTTATGGCGTTCCATTGAATTAAGTTCGAGATTGTGTTTATTAACACAAACAACTACACACAAATCATTATTTGGAATCAAAGCCATAAATCATTTATTTATTTAAGATTATTTATGTAGACAATAAAATTATATTTATCAAAACAAACATCTGAAACTTTCTAAAATGGATGCATTATGTAACGTTGTTTATGCAAATTTGTGTCAATGATTCATTTCTGTCAAAAAACTACAAAATAAAAGTAGATGCCGCATCTGAATTGCAAATCTGTACTACTTTGATCATTGTTGGAATTGTTCAAGGGTTTCAGTTACGCAATTTTGGCACCTATTTGATGTTCCCAATGATTGGCTATTTCATAAAACAACCACGTCGTTCGAAATTCAAAAGTTTTACCGCCACAACCCAAATTAGTGTTGGTAAGCGATTGGTAAAATTTAGTTTTATCTTTCCAAACGAATAGAAATTGGTCATATTAGTAGTAAAGTGTTCCTCAAGACGTTATCGATCTTAACAGATCAAAATGAGTCCTAACAGAAAAAAATTAACAGAGCTGAAATGAGCTACACGACCAAAAATAAATTAGAGTTGTCGCCTTAGAAAAAAAAGAAAAGCCAGTTGCACCTGTTGGTAAAAAGATGTTGCTGTCTAATATTATTGGAGCTTTTTTTATATGTTTAATTATAAATGCTGTAAATGGCTCCGGCATAGATCGGGTGGACGACACGGACTTGATTCACTTGTTAACTGGCAAGGGCAACGTTATTGCTCTATTTAGTAAGTAATTCATTAAGTGTGACCTCATACATACATATGCACATATTGTTGTCATACAGTTAATGGCAAAAATATTTGTATTTGTGTCGCAACCGGTCTTTGGTTGTGTGGCAAGTTATGGTTTTTATGATGTCACCGGAGATACAACTTTCCATATTAGGTTTTTCACTTGTCTAAGTTAGTCATTTATGTATTTTTCCTTTACTTGTAGCTAAAAGCAAATGTCCGACTTGTGTGGAGTATGAAACCGTTATTTCCAACATTCAAAATGAACTTAGGGAAACATTGAAAGCGGAGATTGTTTTAGCATCTGACAGTAATTTGGTTTCCATTTACGATCCAACAAGAGAGCCTGCCCTAATTTATTTCCGGCGAGGAATTCCCATCTTATACCATGGACCCATCAAAGAAGACCAAATTGTTGAGTTTTTCAATGACAATCAAGAGCCAGTTGTCAAGGAGCTATCCGATGATAACTTTGAACATTTAACCCAAGCTTCCACTGGGGCAACAACTGGAGATTGGTTCATTTTCTTGTAAGTATGCAAATTAAGAGAAGTAATATATATAATATAATTACTTTTTTAAATATAAATAGCTATTCCGCTGATTGTGTATTGTGCCAACGTTTGTATGCAGTTTGGGAATCAGTTGGAGGGAAACTAAAGCGCACACTGAGTGTGGCAAGGATCAATAGGCTAGAAGCTGGCGTGTCCACCGCAAAGAGGCTTAAAGTCTTTCAATCGCCTGAATTTATTTTGTACGTAATTTTGACAAATCTAATTATATAGACATCTTTTGTAACACAATATTTCTCTCTTCCAGCTTGAGGCAGGGAAAGATTTATCGTTATAACTCAAAAGATTATACCCCAGAGGCCTTTGTTCAATTTGCTCAAAATGGTTACTTAAAGCAATCTCATCCAGAAAATGTCCCACCAGAGGCAGGATTCATGTAAGTGCAAACACCTCAATATTCATTAATAATCCACAAAATGACCAATACATTTTTTTGGTCATGAAGTCTAAACTTCATAAAACCATTCGGAATACTAATCCAATGTTCTTTTTATAATAATACAACATTTGCTCATTTTAGGAACGATATAGTGTTTGAAAGCATTCAAGACTATATAAAATCTGCAGACATGACGACATTGTTAGCCGTTGGATTAGCCATAATTTTAATACTCGTCTTTACTATAAAACGTTTCTGTAAGAAAACTGAGCAGCCAGCAGCAAAAAATAAAGTAAAATAGTGAATAGTATTTCAAATTTTAGGAGAAAACTATCACATTCCAATCAATTCAATTATCAGAGTGTAAATATACATATTTTATCAAATAAATGGGCATTTTGCAGCTACGTCTGCGCGCCTTTCATGACAATGACTTTCAGAATAAGTGTTCATATATAGATATGCAAATGTAAAAGTTCATTGAAATAGAAGTTCATTAACTTTTACGCGATCTTATTGTTGCTTACCAGTTGCTCCAAATTTTTATGTGGTGTGGTTGTTTTGAGGCCCCTTTTGTCACATAGGGAGTTGAACTCCATTAACCTTTTTATACGTTAATCTGTTTAACCATTTTGATATTATAAATCAATTAGATAGCCGGTTAAGATCGTCATACTAGCCAAATATTAACACAAAAATGTTCTAATTTGCTTGAAATTGATAAATTTTTTTGTTTGTTTTATGCGAAATCCGTAAACTAATAATACAATACTTGCTTAAATGTACATAGTTATTAAGCTTAATAAGACTTTAAGCTAATATTTCAATTTTTGTATATGCAGGTTGATTTCGTATTATCATTACTAAAGTCTTGCAAATAATAATACAAAGCAGTGGCTAACTTAATAACGTATAATATCCAACTATTCCACAGTTTGTGCATACGTTTGTTTTTTTTGGTTTAAACTTTATATTTAAGTTTAATAAACGTATATTGTTTTTAATTGTGGCTTTAATTCGGGAGGTATCACTGGCGCTGGTTCCGGTTTTCGAGCTACCAATCGTTTAAATCGTCCACTAAATTGTTTGCGGAATCCTTTAAAGCTACTCTTGTCACTTGCTACCAATAGTTCCTGCAAAGATATTGAAAATAATACAAATTTAGTAAATATTTCAATACATAAATTGCATATTAATGAGTGTTTCCTTCCGGTTTAAGTTCTATATTGAATTTCTCCCCAATTGAAAGGCATTTAAGCTTCGAAATTGTCGCCTAGTAACAAACAGCTTGTTGTTAATGCTAATTTGGGTGATATGTATGCATACAATCACTCATATGTATGTGTACATATGTATGTATGTTTATACAATACATACACACATATGTATACATATGTGTTTATATATAGAATGAGATGTTTGTTTGTTTCTGTGATGTCAAACGATAATAGTCTCCAAGGGTATTTAAAAACGAACAAGATTTTATTTTCCGCTTTAATTTTAGCTGATGATTCAATGTTAGGGAATATACATACATACATACATACATACATATGTATGTAAATACGTAAATGTCGTTTACAATAACCTTCTACTTTAACGAATGACAAAATAATGTATTTCCCATTTTTACTTAATATCGCTTTCAAAATTATTTTAATGTATCTACGTCGCATATATAGTATATATACTATACTAAAAAGTCGCATTTATTTCTCAACTGTGACTTTTTTTGCATGTAAAAATCTGTACGAAACGTCGCTGTTGTTAACCACGTCCGACTGCCTATATACACACATACATACATACACTTGCATGTGTGTTGGTTAGCACCCACATACATACATTCACATATACACATATACATACATGCAATACTAATTGTATCTGAGCGCGTGTCGTACATAAAACGGAGAGCAATCAAATGTATGTATTTGTATGTATGTATGTATAACTGAATGTATACATATGTATGTATGTATGTGTACCTAATATTGTTGGTTGGCTTAACTCTCTCACATTTTTTGACACTAATACAATTTACGTTTTATATATACATACATACATACATATGTATTTATATACATATGTATTTATTTTGCGACTGTACACACAAACAGAATGTATGTGCGAATTGTAAATATTTTCTTCTGAATCGTAAAGATACAAAATCGAAAAGGTTGTAAAAAAAACGAAAACAAAAACAAATTGTGGAATACACATATGTACATACATATACATATATATGTACATATGTATGTATGTACATTCATATAAATACCTACAGACATCATTGATTATGAATGATGTACGCGTATTTAATGGTAAGTCATCTTCAATTGTACGGAAGTATTTTATTACTAAAACTACATTTATGTATGTATGTATGTATACATATGTATGTACATACATATAAACGTATGTAAATACGTACATATGTATGTACATATGTAAATGGTGAAAGTGGGTTTTTTTTGAAGAAAAGAAGTTTAATCACCGGAAATGTTATGGCTACAGGTTTTTCGAATGTACTCTGTGAAGTTCAATCCGATTTGTGCTCAATTTAAGCCATTAATGTAAAAATGCATGTATGTATGTATGTATGTACATCACAGCACACAGTTTCTGAGGAAGTCACATTATTTGCAATGTATCACAATGTGACTTCATCAGTCGATCATCATCAAATCAACAATAATACTTTTAAAGCAAAACATGAGCGTAAATATGTACATATTGTATACATGCATATATACATACATACATATGTATGTATGTACATATGTATATATTGTATATAAATATTTGTATAAATTTGTATTTCGCTTACGTCAACAGAAATAATTTATAACGGGAAAACAAGCTTTGTGGTGTTTCCATAATTCAAAGAAATATCTAATCATATTTTCATTCGTCATTTTGGGACAAGCTAAATCCAAAATTCTTATTAAAACGTTAGTTCTCGATATGTCAAATTTTAATACCGTCTGCAAAAACATGATCAAGTAGCCAAATTTAATATATCCAACTTTAAAAAGTTACAGTATTGTCTCTAGTTATACATAGCAAGTACATATATTGCATGTGATGTTTAAGATACATACATACATTATAAAAGGTAGAAACTAATTGAGATATTCTACAATGTTTTGAATAAAACCGTTTTTAAGGGTCATGGTATCTATAAATATACGTATGTATATATGTATGTATGTATGTATGTATGTATGTATGTATATAATATGTGAACTTATATACATATGTGCTTTGTATATAGTATTATTTACTTACCGGGTTAATGCAGTGGTAGATATGTGGTGTTGGCGCTTTTGGAGGAAATGTCCACTCAGAATTATCAATAACGTTTACATGGTCGTTAGTCCCCGTCCCTTGGGTCCGTACAAAAGTAACTTGTTGGCCACTTTTATTTTTAACTATTGCTTTGCTATTGTTGTTGGACTCTCCATTAGGTTGAGACTGCTGCTCCATGTTTGATTGGTCAATTCCGTGCTGCGTCGTGATGGCATTCTCCTCGTGAACTTCTATGGTAGTCGTATTTGCTGAGGGACTCACCGTCGTCTCCTCGCGTTTACGCAGTTTACTACGGACAAGACGCATTGTTAGTGTTCCAGTATTACCGTTGACCATTGCAGGGTACACTTAAATAATTCTATAGTTTTATGTTTGTATATCACAGACTTGCTCTACACATCCGAATTGCGAATTTTCTCAGTTTGTGTGGCAGATATATTTTCTAGATACATTTGTATCTCATATGTATATGTTCATATGTTTTGTTATAGACACAGCACACAAACAAATGTGAACAAAATCGACCGAGTGGTGAAAAGGTCTTGAATATACTAACAACACGCTACCGTCAGGTAAGCACCAGCAGTTAAAATTTGACTAGAATATCGATTTTCTGTACTTGGGTTGGCATTTTGGGTGGGTTGATTTGTTGTCGTTGTTGGTTTTGGCTTGCCTCCATTTAGCCCTGCTACTGATATGTATGTAACTATGTACGGTCGTATGTATATATGTATGTATGTATGTACGTTTATTGGTGTCGTAATAGCAGCCTTTCGGCTGCAAAATTAGTTAACTGTACGCCACAAGATAGTACATTTGGTTAAGTATCTTTATTCTGCCTATCGTACCAATTTGTATTGGTTGCAATTAATATAACTATTCTTTCTTATGTTTTCAATGTCACTGTTAATAACTTTCACAGTTTAAGAGCACATATATATATACATATGTCTATATATGTATGTATATATATATGTATTTCAGAATACTATTCTGAAGACTCTCGCAACGCGAAATGTCTCACTTCACCTCGGGTTGAACGGTTGAGTGTATCTGAACAAAGTATCTGTATCTGAACAAAGGCTAAATATTAGAGCTCGAGGCACATCGATAACAACGATTTTTCCTTAGTACGCTGCATACATCGATTTGTTTTGTTTTAAACATCGATGTTTTTGCAACCGTTGGAGCGTATAATGTTAAACTTAACATTATTAATTTAGTTAACATAGTCAGAGATCACTTTTTCTCTCTTTCTCTCCTTTACTCCCACCAACAGTCTAGGATACACAAAGCCACAAAGATACAAAACACTGTCCGCATATACATATGTACATACATGAATTTATCTACATTTTGAAAATATATTTTCTATTCACAGCGCTTACTAATACTATAACAATGCAGCCATTCTGACGTCAAATAACCTGCTGTTTGTACATATATACATTCATATGTACAATGAGTATGTATCTAGATATGTGTTTAATTTGCAAAATGATTGTATGATGTTATTTCACTTTCGATAACTGAACGAACATGTGGAAGAAGATTAGGTCGGGAATACACCCCCCTTTACGCTCTCTCATACTCTCTCTCTCTCTCTCTCTCTTTCCCTTTCTTATTATTGCTTCCATTTATGCGTGTATACATGCATATTTACGTATGTGTACCTTATAGATACAAATGCATAGATACGAATATATGTATGTATCTATGTACATGCATACATTTATTTGGAAGTATTTCTGTTCGTATAAAGAATTATATATGTAGTCTGCCGACCAATTAAAAAATGAAACTGTTATACATATGAACATACATTTTGAGCGCTGAGCATTATTTGACTTTGTGCCGTCTCCCAATTCTTGCAAAATTAATTTTTTAAATGTATGGCTGATCGGTCTGTCTGTTGCTAGGCCAACTGAGAAATTTAGTTTAATGGCCAACTATCTGACTTCCGTTAACAACCGATAAAAACTAAAGTTTTGAATACAATCTGCGTAGAGATTAAAGTCTCTCTCTTTAAAAAGTATCCACACGACTTAATTAAAATGTCTTAGCCAGTCCAATGAATAAAATTTTTTTGCACCTCAATTATGAATTTTTCTATTTCTATTTAGCATTGTACTTACTTCACTGCAATCACAAATAGTACTATTAATATTATTAGTATGATAATTCCAATTATTACTCCGCCTATCAAGTAGGGGAGTTTGTTTGAAGAATCTGCAATAAAGTATGAAAATGATTATTGTTTATATTTGATAGAAAAATTGTTCAAATTTCAATCTGAGATAAATATTCATATAAATTTGCTAGTCTACTTTAAGGCTGTTACCTTATGATTTTTACGAATTTAGTGAAACTAATGTTTTTTATTCCCTCATTCGAACAGCAAAATTTGTTCTGCTCTTTCCCTCTTTTGATATTTTTTGCTTGCTCTAATGTTTTACAAAATTCTAAGAAACCGCGTCCCCACAATCTGTGCGGAAAATCTAATCTTTATCCGTTGCTGTCACAAAGACAGTTTTATTTAATCCCAGTTGTTCTACTATTAGAAGGGTAAGAACATTTGTGTACTCTTACATTGCCTTTTGTTTCTGCTTAAAAAACTTGCTTTTAAATGGGTCTACTGGTAGTAAGTGGTCGATCTATAAGATATTCGCTCTATCCTTATACCTCAAGAGGGATAAACTTCTCTGATAATACAAAAAAGGCAATTCAAAGATTCTCTTTTCTTTTACTCTTTTTTCACACACTCACATACTAAAAATTTGTACTGACCTGGATCATCGGCGGCCTTGCCATTTTGCACGTCTGTCCAATCTCTTTCGATGTGGAATTTCATTATTCGAGATATGATTTAAATCATTTTATAGTGATAGATATAGGGATATAGATTTATATTTGGTTTCATTTCATTAGTTGGGTTTTTTTTTTGTTTTTACTTTATTATTTTTATAACTAAATATTGTAATTAACCCGAGTTGCGCTCTCGGTTTCACGTCAAATACGGAAGCGGACAGAAATGAAATTAAATGTTTATTAATCAATCCGTTTTGATAAACCTAAGACACATTAAATATACATTTTTGCTGATAGCCTCAATTACTTTATTTCTTATCGTTGATTGCCTTTGATAAACCTTTAAAGCAAAACATGTGACAATACAAGAAATTTATCAATATATATACATACATACATATGTGTACATGTTCATATGTATGTATGTAGACTTTATACGCTCTTTTAGATTAAATATTTCACTTCGTATTGCCGATTTTCCGATTCACAGTATCACAATTGCGTTAGTCGAACAAAGAATGACTATAGCTTTCTCTCATATATATTGAACATTTGTCGGTGTCGTATTTTTTCATTCTAATTTTCAAGTGTTCTACCAAAAATAAAACATCAATTCTGATAACTGAAAATGGGGTAGGTTCCTATTATAGAAATGTCGTGATATTGTTGAAAAATAGGCGTCCTGTATGGAAATCAGTTGGCGCAAAATTCAGGATATATCATTTGTTATATTTTGTAATAGTAAGTGATGTATAAAATATGTACCTATTATTCCGCTAGTAAATATTATCTTTATCCCAAAAGGGTTGATAACTGAAGATCGAATAATGATTCTCTATGGAATGCTTTTATCCACTCAAAGTCTTATGGGCTTCTTTTAAAGGTAAACATTTAATAATCATTCATGATTTTCATTTTTTAACTACTTTTAATATTATTTATTTTACAGATGCATCAATCTTAGATAAATTCTGAATCTTAGATTTGACTTTGGACTTTAGGAAAGTGACTAACTTTTTGCATTATACTGAATAATTCATCCACGATATACTACTTTGGTTGGGCAGATAGCAACGTCCATAATGACTTTAAGCCTTTGGAAATCTAGACTAATGTAAACTAATTGCTGTTTAAAAGGTTAGTCAGTTGATTTATTAAAGTTTTTAAAATTTGATTATCAGCATATTAAAAACTAAATGATAATGTAAAAAAGCATTGAAATAATCGACTCTATTCAAATATAAAATTTGCCAAACTTAAACCTAAGTTACATACTCGTCGGGTTTATAAAATAATGACTGATATGAAATAACTACAACCACATATGGTTAAAATAGAATTATAACACGTGCTGATATTTGATAAGTTAAGCACTGATTGTCCAATTATTTCTTATCAATGGTATTTCATTTTAATTTAAGATCAACATATACTATAACCAGACCGTTTCAATTTAGACGGCAGGAAGAGCTGTCTTATCAAGATACATTTGTATAGAAGTCGACAAACGATAATAATAAGTTGTAGTTAAAAAGCGTGGCGACAAGCAGTAGATCTTTATTGTTTCTATTCGTTTTTTGTTTGGGTTTCGATATTTGCTAGGGTCATAGAAAATTGATCTTAAGAGTTAAGGCCTGAAAGTATGCTACAATTTAGGTATTAAAAGTGCTGAAGATAGATCAGGACAACGAATTTTAGATACTCTTTGTCAAAAAGAGGAGTAGAATATTATGTAAACCTAAAAGAAGAGCTTTGGACTTGATGATTTATATATCTATATGCATATGTCTCAATCAGACGAAGCTTTCGATATGCTCGCCATTTTGTTGGTTCAAGATCTTGGGCAAAACTTAAATTTTTTTTATATCTTTTACTACTAGTATCAAAGTTTATGGTAGCTTTCAAATTTTCTAAAATGTATATTTGCAAGAATTAGTTTTTTTTGAATCTGACCTTTAACCTAAAGTTCAGAAATTTTAAATTTGGTTATTTGAAGAGCTAATATGTCGTGGATTTTTTATGGTTTGAGTCATTGAAATCAATTACATTTATCTTTATATCATTACAGAGGGTATAATAAAATTGATCAAATGTTTGTAAGGCATAGATATACATATATTCTTGATCAGCATCAATAGCCGACTCGATATAACCATATCGTCTGTGCTTCTGTCTGTTTTTTCGCCCCTTTTCGAACTTAAATTTTTAGCTAAGTGAATAAAAGTCATATCATTCTGTTCATTGATCATTAATCTAATTATCATTAGTTAATAACCTTTGTTATGACAACAAAGCTAGTGACATAAATAAAAGTTTCCTTAACGATTTACTTTAAGTTCTTTTAAATCGAATGGCTACATCCGGTGTGGACAAGGTGTGAATTCGCAAAGGTCTACACATACATATGTATATATGTATGTATATATATATATATATACATATGTATGTCATTTGTTTTTGTGTATATTCTGAAATACTAATCTGATCTAATGAGGTGCAAAACACCTGAGAATCCTTAACCATGTAATTAAAGGTGTTTAGTCTAATTCGGCCTATCATTTAACAGCTGTCTGATGTTAATGATGGAAAACATGCTGTTAACTAGTTTCCGCAGACACCAGTTGGAGACGACAGCCTATCACTGGCAATATCGATGATCAGCACAGGCAGGAGCACAAACATACAAATACAATCACACACACACACACTCACATCCATATGTATAGGTATTTTGCCTTGTTTCGGACAAGCGATACTGACATACAATACCAACATCGTTCGTTTGGATGAGCAAGAATGAGAATGATATATATTTATATGAAGAATATCTGTATGTATGTATGTATGTGTATATGTCTACCTTTTTTACCTTTATATCGCCCTTTTCTAACACCTTTTTCTGTGGTTCAGTGCCGAACCGAACCGAACAGGCGTGCCGCTGCGTTGTCGGCGAGTAAAAAGTGAACAAATGTGTGCCTCTCGATTATTTAAAGCCAATATCTCTAATTACGGTTCTGACACCTAGCACAGCAGTTACCTTTTTAAATTTATGGGTTTCATTATTTAATGTAAACTATGACCAAAGGCATTGTTGGCTTCTATACGACAGGTGGTGTTATTACTAGACCAAACTTTTTTTCTTTTCTTTTTGTTTTTTTTTTTTTTTTGCGCTAAAACTACATTCTTTTAGCCACATTTCAAGTGCAGTCCAAATAAAAGAATCAATGATAAGATAACAAGAATTCGAATAATGTAGCTCCTGGCCAAAAATTGTTCAACAAATTATCTAAACGAATTACCAATGAAAAAGGGTTCAAAAAATGAATGCTACGAATTTCCTACACCCTGCAAAGATCATTTATATTTTCATCTATCAACTCTTTTGGTTAACATACATAGTTTGAAGTTATTTAATAGAGATGATTTCCCTCCTCTGCTGATTATAGAATTAGTTAATTTAAATTATCATTAGATAATTTCAAAATTATTAGCTGTTAAAGTTTAGAAAATTAATCATTTTTACGCTTTTGTTAACTTACTAAATGAATTATTTATCAATTACATACATATCACTTAGATATTTATTTATTTTATGATACAATCTTATAATAAATAATTTAAGAATCTTAGATATTTGTATTTATACATACAGATATAGATATTTGATCTCTGATCTCAGATGTTTCTATTATACAATAACAAAAATAAGCAACTAATTTAAATAACAAAACGACGGGAATTTGTAGATACTAAAATGATGTAGAAAGAGAGATTCATTCATTTTGAAACCAAACCAAAATTTTAACCAGGCTTTAAGAGCAAAAAAAAATTAAAAATATGTTCATCTTTCATATATGTAAAATAAGGTTTATTTAATTAATTATATTTCAAAGAGATTACTTTAAAATAAAATTAATTACAGATTAAAGTCGAGTTGTAGAAAGATTCACATCTCAGAGCTGACTGTTTCCAGTTTTACACAGTCTCAGAGTTTTTTATTTCCACAACTTTAGTGGCTCATTACTAACTAGAGCATTTAGTAATTAAAGTCAAGCATACAAATTGTTAACTTGGCTACTGGATAACGATTGAGTTGTTGGTAATGGAGTGATAAGTGAGTGAGATCTTGAATTTAATTAGCATACTGGGCGTAAGTTAATTTAAAGTTGCTTTCTGTTGATATAGAAGAAGGTTTGTTAATAGTAGATTTAGTAGTCATTAATTAATGTCTTATTGTTAGACTCAGGGAGTTTTTCATTTCATTCACTAATGCCATTTAAAAGTATTAAATTATTTCTAATTCATCATTTGCTTGTTTCCATTGAATAATTGTATTTTAAAATATACACGATTTATATACATTTTATATGTACATATAACTTCTGACGCCACCATTTCCTGTACAATTTATGTTTTGGTGGTCTGTATATTCTTTTTGTTTTGGTTCCGTGTTGCTTCTGGTGGTCCAAACAATGGATAATTGTAACAACTGTAAACCGTATACCGCAACCAATTAGATTAAAGCGTTTATTTGGCAGTTCACATTGCATTGCCAGCAAGGATAGGAAGTCCTGATTATTACGCATTTACATGGCAAATGTCAAATCGACTGGGTGGATATCCACTGTGGAGAGACAACAATACAAAAGAGATTTATGGTCTCGGGTTAAACAGGCAACAAACCCATCCCAATTCCAATTTTACCTACCCATAGCTATATATATATAGACTCGGTTAACGAATTTCCTATGTTGTGTTAAAATTGTTTGGCGTGAAATTTGTTGTGATTGTGGTTGTGATTACATTATTTCACAAACAACCAAAAACAACAACAACAACAACAAAAGGGCATAATACAATTAATTGAGCAAACGTCAGCAGCAATAAAATTGTTGTTAAGAATATGCTTCTTTACAAAAATGAAATTTATGTTTCAAGTTAGTCACGCTTCACAATGTTCTCTATGCTTGTGCATATTTATGTAAACTATTATTTTTAAAATGCACGCTTAAATTGAATTACACGACGTGACATGCCATCCAAGGAAGTCCGCCACACTGAACTGATTTCAACCTGGAAATACATATATATATATATATATAATTTTACAATTTATTTTCAAATATATTGTACTGTATATATTTGGACAGTTTTTGACTGTATCAAATCGCGAGTAAGCGAAACCTTTACGTTTCCTTTTAGAATTATTTTGAAAACAGATTCGCATATTCTCAGGATATTTTATATTTCATGATATACATAGGGTAGGTAGGTAGATCTATAGTTTGTCAGCAAAGCCATCCTACATATATGTAATTCCATTTAATAGGATGTCGATCTGAAGAAAAACATTGGGATTAACTCTAGATTCTGTTTATTCAATTTGTAATTCATATATATATATATATATATAAATAATTTTAATCCACTTGAAAAGTCCAGTAACAAATATAGCTGCTGGATTATGTAAAGGAGGAAATTATATTCATATATGTACATACATATATCTAATTCCATTGAAAAGGGAGGATGGAGGATTCTTTCATATAATTTAATAGAAGTCCTAGATTATATATCAAGAACAAGAACTGTTGTACAAATATCATATATATAAATAATTGAACCTGGAATACATAATGAATTAAATTTAACTTTAATTTAATAATATTTTTATTTCCTTTATACATACATTTTCTTTATCAATATTATATATATATTTGCTCCTTTATATTCCCTTTATCAATTTTAGATTAATTTTTGTTTAGAAAAAATCAATTATGAGTAAGATTTTCTAAAAAAAATTTAATTACCAAATTGACGACAGATAACAAATGACAGTTATTGTTAATCTCACCTTTTTTTTAAACATAAATATTTAATTTAAAGCTTTGTTTTTTAAAGCATTAAAATTTGTATTATGTCTTACTTTAATTAAAACAAGTCTCAATCGACTCGGCTATTGGCACTGATCATGAATATATACACTTTATGGAGTCGGAAATGTTTCTTTGTGACTATTGCATATATTTTGACGACTTTAATATACTCTTTTACCCTGTACCCAGTATCATAATTAGATGAAAGAGTCCTTGCATTATTTTGAATTATTGAATTCTACTTTAAGTTTAATAGGCCTCCAAATCTTTTCAAAAATATTAATATATCTAATTTGATAAGTTTCATTAGCACAGATATCTTCATTATTCTTTAATTATATATATCCCAATATTTAAATAGATATAAATTCATATAGAATTTGTAATATAATATAAAAGCAACATAGAGGTCTCTAATTTCTAGGCATATAGATCAAGAATATTAAATTTTTAAATAAAAGAAAACTTTTGTTTTTATTCTAAATCAATTTTTAGTTGCACAATATTAACGAAAATATTTATCCATATAACGAAACTGTTCATATTAATTAAATTCGATTTAATAGCCACTAAGTAGTTAATAAACAATTTCCAATTTTCTCATTTTAACGCAGTAGTTATCAGTAATAATGTTCAATCAATGAAAATTATAACATTGAAGCCTAAATAAACGTTGGTTATCAACTGGAAAACTCAAATTTATCAAATTAAACCAATTTGTGCACCGATCTCTTTGTTAAACAAATGTATATACATATATATATGTATATATGTGTGTGTATATATGTAGGTAGTTATTAATGGCACAATGTGTTTTCGTTTTTACTTGAATTTTTAATAAGCTTACACATCATATTTTTTGTGTAGGAGGTACATACATACATACATACATACATACATACATAGATACATATATACATACGAATATATGTATATATGTAAATTTATATCCTGAACTTTTTACAAATATGGTAGAATGTGTATACTTGTTTATATGTACATACATTCGTTGATTCTACAATTTGTATTTGTCATTCACCAGTAAGATTTCGTGAATATGTGAATATGTAAAATAACCACCAACCAACTTGGCCAATAGCCGTTCGCAACTGCTATAAAGAATGAGGGTGAATGAGGGGGACTGTGTGGGGGGGAATGTGTGGTGTATAGTAGTAGTAGGAGGAGTTATAAAAAGTTGGTAAATTGAATTTAATATATACATCCTCCATATAATGTTGCCTCTGTGAAATTGTTGTTTCTTCTCTTTTACTTAAAATTTCAACGCGTCAGAAATTCATTGATTTCAAATGGGTCTGCATATCCGGAAATGAAAGATATATCGTTTATATATGTATAAATTATTTTAAAAGTGTTTAAAAGATTAAATTGTCAAATATTAACAGGTAGCAAAATGCAGTTTTTAACAAAAAGTTCTTTTATATTAAAAGCCTTAAGGTCAAAACATACTTCAACGAAAATCATTTAAAAGAAAGTACATATTTGCAAATTTAAATTATATATATTTCAACAAATAAAAGTATAAATAACTATGCCATTTTACAATTTTTAGATAGATATATCTGTTGCCGCTGGCAATTAATTTTACAATATACTTAATTCTGATTAATTAGCCGAATATCGAAAACTTAGCAAGAGCCACAAAAAGTTAATTGAGGCCAATTGGGAATGTAAGATAGCATAGATATCTATATGAAGAAACGGTTCTATAATGAAAAACGATAATATAATAATATTCTATAATATATAATCTTAATTAAACGTATTTTACAAGTTAGTCAAAGGTAAATGGTTCGTGTTTAGAAAGTTTTTGCAGATATTGTAAGCAAAAGGTTAACGATTAGTTTAAAGATATATGATTATATATTCAACATTATGATTCGGTTAAAGAGAATCATTATAAAAAAAGTTGTTAAGCTTTTAGTTTACCACACGTGTATTTGAATTCTTATATTTTTATAAAAGGATTCGTAAACAGTATACAATATAGATGGAGTTTTTGATTCCCAAAAAGAAGTCATTTAGTTAGTTGCCTTAATTTGAACCAGCACTAACTAGTTAGTTGACGCAACTTGTCAGCCTATAAATACAAATACAAATTGTACACATTTTTCTTTTGTTAGATTTTTCCTTTTCACCAAAGTCATTATTAAGCTCAGTTAATGCTGTTACATCCGAGTGTCTGCCTATCTGTTTATTTCATTGCAAATTAACAGCAATTTAGTCATAGCCTTTAACTAATTTATATTAAACGCTGGCCAGACGATCTTAATTATTGGATTTCAACAAAGCAATGATCAAATGTAAATGTGTGGAAGTGTAATATCAAAGAGTTTTAGAATTTCTCATAAATTGACACTAAATTATATACATATATACTCATAAAGTGTCCACAACCATTTAGAAATTTGCTGATTAAAAGCATTGTAATTTAGTCGCAAACTCTGAGAAATTGCAAGATTATAGTCTAGGAAAATTAAAGTTTGCAGAACTTGCCTATTTTCAATATCTTTGTAAAACCTAGTATCGACTGACTTTACTAATAACCATATTCTATAACCAGATGTTACTGTCTATATATTATTGTCTCACCGAAGCATCTTAATAGAACCGTTTATTTATCCGTCAAGTTATTTCAATTAAACTCTCTGTAATCCGTTTTTATTCAACCTTAACTCCTATCCATTGCTTTTCTATATCCTATATTCTATTTAGGAGAATCTCCACATATACGATGAAAACAAATAAAATAAGTAGAGGCGATTTTTAAATTTTGAACAAGGATATATATACATATAGTTTTCAGTCATACACCGAGAAATAGGAATACATATATTTACATATATTATATTAGTATGAAATGAAATTAAATTCATTTTAGGTATTATGTATTTGAGTCTGTCTACTATAAACATTGAAAGAAGAATATCTGAGCTTACATTTATAACCAAATAAGACCAGAATAAGATAGTGTCATTCTTAATAGTCAAAGATCGATGATTTTAGAATGGTTATTTCAAATTGAATAATTCTCTATTCACTACATCGTACTTTATATACATACATATATAATGTATGTATATATCTCAGAATAAAAACAACATTTAGAAAGCAATTCAATTTATTTAAAAAAAATAGCAATTTAACTTACGAATACTTCTTTAATTTCTTTCATAAAATATTACTTTTAATTAGAATATAACTTTTCAAATCGAAACACGAAGAATAATTCAAGTACAGTTCATTTACATAGATCTGAAGATCATCTGAAGTTACTTTCTTGACAATTTCTCCTGAACCACTTTGAAATACAAATTTCTTTCAGTTGTCAGTCAACAATTTACTTATTCTACATAAGCCCTCTAATGTAATGTCAAAATGGTACTACAACGAACAATCTAAAGAAGCATAGAAAATATAATAACATTTGCGTGATTTTGCGCAATTTCCAAATATTTATATTCACAATATTTATTGCTTGTTAAGTATTTTAAGAAATTGAAACTTTGTAAATAAATGATGAATTATCATTTGGTTACATTTGTTTAGCGGCGCTACTGTAAAGATATAGCCATAATAAGCATTTACATATCAAGATTGGGAAATAAAATGAAAGCCACGCCCAATAAAATGTATGACCAATCCCATTGTAGTTCCATTTTGTAAAAATGAGCAAGCTTGTGTTTGAACATGTTTCTTATGCTATCTCACTCTCATGCGCACAGTTTACTTGTTGACTCCTCTTTCTCTCTTTCTCACACACACACATAGGTAGATATTTGGATGCTCTCTCTCTCTCTCTCTCTCCCTATCTCTCTGAGAGTTATTTTGCTCTCTAAATGGCTATCGCAGTTGCTGTTATTGTTAGGGCCACATCGTTTATTTCGCTTCTTCTGGCTAACTACATATTTGATGACGAGTACCTCATTATCGCTATGAACAGCCTAATTATGACCAAATTAAATGTTCTTTTTAGACAGAAACGGAAGAATTAATAAGAAAAAAAAGAAGCAATAATTGCTAAATTGAATCGATATTGATATTAAAGAATGATGTCCAATTTCAATAAATCATATCAGATAATAAATACGTAAAACAGATAAATATTGCACATCAAAAGTAAATAGAAATAGTCTCCATCTTTTTTCTTTTCTTTTCTTTTCTTTCTTGTTTCCTTTTAATTAGAGTTACCCAAAAGGAAACAAAATAAATAATGTTGGAAGTCCGTCGTAAAAATACACGTGCGCTGAATGTAGTGGCAGTGGCAATATGCTTTCTGTTTGTGTATTGTATAGAATCGCCGTCAAGTTTGTACCCAACCAGGCAAATTAACTAACAAGATTATGAAAACGTAAAATCAGTAAATCGGTAAAGTGGTTGTAATTTTCTTTTTCAACACCTCGCGCGCATTGGGCCGCTAGCCAGAGTCAGAGTCAAAGACAGAGCCAGAGCCATAGCCAGAGCCAGAGTCAGAGTCGGAGTCAGAGCCCAAAGACAGAGCTAAACCAGCTGCCGGGGCGGCTGCTCTTTTGTCGATTGTATTTGCTGCAGTTTGGTACTAAGCCTGGTCGGAAACACTATCCCTCCCCCTTACTACCACCATCACCATCACCACCACCACTAACCATCACTTCACCATTGCCTCTTCACCATAGTTCGCATTGGGTAGTGTGGTTTGGGCTCTGACCAGACTGGTTTTGTTGTTCGTTCGCTTAGTAAATCTCAGACTCTTTACTTTGGCTCTCTTCTTTGAAGTTTCGCCGTTTTTGGAGGGATGATGCATGGTCGTATTCGCATCGCGGTGATTGGGAGAGAGCACGGGGGCAACGATGTGAGTGATTATATTTTGATTGCATTGCTCACTGTGGTTGGTTGTACTGCATTGCTCACTTTAGTACTTAGTACAATAACCGGCACGTCGTCTGTTAGTCTGCTGAAACAGTAATTTTTTGTGTTTTTTTTCCGTCTTCTTCTTTTTGTTGTTGTTTTTTTTTTTTTGCTTTTTTGTGTGTGTGCCCGTGTTCTTCGTTTGTTGTCGTTTGTTTTGTTCCGTCTCTATCGTTATCTTCGACTCAACTTCGCTGTCGCTGCCACTGCCGCTCACGTATTCGTATTTTCAGCTTTAGATGGTAATTTGCCAGGTCCGGGCCCAGGCCAGGGAAAACCTCAGTGAGAGCGCTTTTACATTCGGTGTTGGTGTTGTCGCTGGAGCGAGCTTATCACAAACGTAGTAGTCGTGCAGAGGCAGAGTTTATTGCGCCGCTCTTATTTTGCCGTCGCTCCCGTCATGTCGTGTCGGAGCACTATAGAACATTGTGTTCCTAAATCGGATAATACATCATTTCTGTACACACAAATACTACATATTGCCGGTGTCATTGTGGCAAGTGAGAGGTGCCGTGCTAAGAGAAATTCAACGAAAGCATAAAATCATAAATACAAAAATAAACAACAAAAATATTACACAATAATAATGTTTAATGCAAGCAAACTAACAATAAATCTTGTAAAGAAAAGTTTATCGTGTCAAGTAATATAAGAAGTGTATACTAAAACTACATGCATATGTACATACAAAGTATATGTACATGCAAAGTCAATAGAAATATTAAAGTGATGTGGAATTAAATCGCAAAACTCCCCCTTCCTTAAAAAAAAATAAACTAAATCATCTATCTATCGCACAAAAATAATGCCAAGACCCTCGCGTGAGTCCTACGGCGATCAGAAGCCTCCCTATTCATACATTTCATTGACTGCAATGGCCATTTGGAGCTCACCGGAAAAGATGTTACCTCTTAGCGATATATATAAATTTATAACCGATCGTTTTCCGTATTACCGGAAGAATACCCAGCGCTGGCAAAACTCTCTTCGCCACAATTTAAGCTTTAACGATTGCTTTATAAAGGTACCACGTCGTCCGGATAGGCCCGGCAAAGGTGCCTACTGGGCTCTACATCCACAAGCATTCGATATGTTTGAAAACGGAAGCTTACTAAGGCGTCGAAAGAGGTTTAAACTTCATAAAAACGATAAGGACCTTCTTAACGAGGAGCTAACTGCACTTGCGAATCTAAATCGATTTTTCTTTACCGCACGGAATGGCAACAATGTCGCACATTTGCCGCCGTTGGATGTCAATAATGCATCCATGAGGATTGATTCTGCAGCTCATATGCCTCACTTAACAAATCGCCTGCCAACGCCCATGGGACATAGCGCAACTATTACCGATCCCACGCAGATTGCGTTATCTAGCACTGATAGCACAAGTTTGGCTGATATGACAATGTCAAATTTACGCTCACTTACCAATTCGGATAGTGAAGGAAACATTAGTTTCCGACCGAAACGTTCCTTTACAATTGAAAGCCTGATAACACCCGATAAACCAGAACATCATTCAGAAGAGGAGGAGGATGAAGACGACCGGGCGGACATCGATGTGGTGGAGTGCGGTAATACCTATACCGATATTTCTAGGCATTCACGAACGCGAACATCCTCCGATGATTTTTTGTCCGTATCACGACCCATCTGCACGGAAGATCAACGCGAACGTCCGCTCCCGCCTTTACATACAATAACAGCAGCAGCGCACCTACCGTTTCTTCATTACGCTGCCGGCGTGAATGTTTCCGGAATAGCATCGGGAACGTTTCAACCATCTGGTATACCTAGCAGCACCTATGAACTGGCCATGTCCCATCCATTGTTAATGATGACAACACCAATTGCAAATATGCATAATAGTTACTATAATAATGTTGCACTCACAGCACCGTCGCAAACATATCGATCGCCGGATGTCCAGAATAGAATTGAAGATGGGATGCGAACTATATAGTAGAAGAGTTCGTTAGAAAGAACTTTAATGTGTAGACTAATAAATGGGCATGTATATCCTTATAAACGTAGTTCCTTTTGTATTAAGGTTAGTAGGTCCAACTTGACATACAGATATTATATACTATAGCTATAGCTCTAGTTAGTAAGTAGAAAAAGTGAAAAATTGCAATTAAAAAATGTTATGCGAAACTAAGTAAATTATATACATATGTAAAAATAAATTATTTATTTTAATTAAGACTATTTATCTAAAGTGATCAAAGTTCCAATGACAAAATGAGGATAACAAACAATTAATGTAAATAATATGTATGCTAATTTTGTAAATTAGTATTTCAACTTTGCAAACAAAAAACAAACAATTCGAATACAAAATTTTCAATGTATATAAAGATACAAACATGTATGTATACTTTAATCTATTAAAATTAATATGACTGGAATGAATTTGGAATGAGAAATACCAGCAAGATAGAGAGGGAGAGAGAGAGAGAGAGAGAGATCTCTTCCACCCACAACAATGATGCAATAAGGAAACTATCCTGTTTAGCTAGTACAATATTCATCATTGATAATGTGTTAACGTTGAGGTAGAATGAACATTCCGGAGGACCAAGCAATGCCAACCTGAGGGTTGCTCTGCTTTGCGCAAAACAAGACTCGCAACCCACCAAATAAATAAATAATCATACCTACATAATAGCAGACTTTGTTGTTGTTATTATAGACGGATACAAGAACTAAGTAAAAAGGACTAAAGGGAATGCCAAGCTATACCAATTTATAGTTTACACATATCGTTAATAAAGGTAATCATTATACTGGGTACTTTCAAGTCGAATCCACAATACAGTCGACATTCTAACTTGTGTTTCAATTGATTTTTCCAAATGGTAGTTAGCTTAATTTGGGAGACTATCTAATATCAGTTACTTGGTAATTCCACTTAGACACGAAAGAACTCTGGCAAAACACACGTTATGCAGCAAATACAGCAATTTTAAATGTTTGTTATGTTGCAAATTCTTATTTATTGGCCAACTTTTACCAAAGTCAATAAAAACAAAAAAAAAAAAAATGTTAATTCTTTCTTTCCTTTTTTATGCGTTTTTATTATAGTCTCTGATGCGTATCATTATAATTTCTTAGAACAATTCATTATTAATGGAAAGATTTAAATTCTATTTTCCTTACATTGACCATTGACCTTATGGACTACCATAAATATGTATGTATATCTATATTGGGCTATATGGGTATAAAATTGTTAAATAATTTTCCATAAATATAATTTAAAAATGGTGGTGGTGAGTAAGTTTAATAGCCATTCCCAATTTAGTATATAGTCTTAGGATTTATCGCCGAATCGCTGAATGTTCTTTTAGGCTCTAAGTAGAAAATGTTCTTCAAAATTTTAAAATATGTTTCTATATAATATTGCTGATATCTCTACAGGGGATTGTCATTTTAAAAACAATTTTTCAAAAGACAAAATATTGACAAAATATTTTAAAGTCAATATGTCGAAATTCTCAGCTTTAGGGCATATATTAAAATTACATTTTACAGCTCGGGAGCTCAATAATTCAGTTATGTATTTAAAAAAAAAAGAAGAGAATGCGGTAATAAGTGAATTTTATTTTAATTGGTGCGCCATTTTTAAAATATGATGATTACTAAAAGTCATCAGAATCCAGTCACAATAGCTCTTAAAAACGCTATGGAAAGTCTACTCTTTTCAGAACTAGGTTTATGACTGAAATCGGCCAACAACGAGAATATTTAGATCAATAAATCAATTTAATTCATCTAACTTAAAACTATGCATTAAAACTTTGAGAAAATATACATTTTTTATTTAATAAAATACTATACGTTCTCTTAAAAATTAATACTTAGATCTTTAAATAAAGCATTTCCTCAGAAATTACTAACAAATATGATCACTTAAAGAAGAATACTTAGATTCTTAAATGTCCTCATAAAATACCTATATTCCTTGTTCACACTAATAATTATTAGTTTAATAGAATAATTTGTTACGCAGAACTTCGGTTAACTCTTTAAGACATTTTTCATAGTTTTTGTTGCACCGATATCATTTCCCACTGACTAAATAAGTTAATTTTTGTTGGTAATATTGGTAATATTGTTGGTTCATTTCACAGTATGATAAATACCACGATTCATATCGGTATAGGTATGTAATTATATTATTTATTTTACTACTATTACTTACCGACGGATTCTGGATGGCAGGAACCCCAATGGATGTTGGATTACCAATGATAGAAAAGAGCAAGAAGTTAGAAATAAAACCTCCAACGGCTATTTATTTATGGTCTAACTATGCACTGCATATCAATTATGTACTACTAAAATTAGCTGCATAAAAATTCAGGGAATTCAGATGTTACATCTCATTCCAGGGATACTAATTCAGGAACTTTTACAGTGTAAGTGACACACGAATTTATCCTTTTGCAATGGCACCGTTACGTTGTTAAGGGTTCGGCATTATTTTTTTTATCACATCCTTGTTCTATGTGATTAATAGAGGTCTAATATAACATTGCAGTTTTTGTCTAAGCATTAATATGACTCTATTAATATGTTTTTTATTATAGATTAACTACACGATGTGCATATAATACCCAATGATTATATATTTTCAATGCTTAGATTCATAGATACCTTTGTATATTCTATAGTCAATTCCGACTAACTCCGAACAACTCACAGAAAATACTAATGAATCATTAAAATAATAATGATATATTTATTATTTGTTTTAAGTAAATAAATTCCATAAATTAAAGTAATGAAAATTCTTTAGAAAGACCTAATTGTAATCTGTAAACTACACTCAAATATTGTCTCGATGGCTTTAAGCATTAATAGATCATTAATTTAGGAAAATGAAATTCGCAAATCGTTCTTCTGTTCTATTTTCATTATGTTGATCAATAGTTTCTTTAATTTCTCTATAAAACGGAATTATCGATCAAAAGAAAAAAACCTTCAGTAAAGTGTGAAAAAGTGTTTTTCTCTTATTTTAAGTAATAATATATTTTCGACATGAGCTGATGGGAATGTTTTAAAAGACAATGCTCAAATTGTAAGTAAGTTTATGGATCAATTGTTTTTTTTTCTCCTTTTGTTTTTGTTTTTTTGCTAGACACTGCGTCAGTGGTAAAAGAAAATAAGGTTAAAAACGAATCCAACTCAATTACAGCTGAAGCCAACACCTCGGTGAAGCTTTGAGTGTATTCCTTTAACTTGGAACTCAAGCAGCCGTCAGCGATTATTCATCAAATTGCTTTAACCAAAAGACATTCCGTCGCCACTCAAGAAAAAAGGTAAAGCATCTCCAGCATACTGGTTTAAGAGATTCCCTTACTCTTCCGCGAGCTACTTAACTTGAGTACATCTTATCTTTGGCTAAGACGGCCAATTTGCTTATTGGCCTATATAAGTATATGGGTGCCGACATATATGTAGGGTGTTCAGTGTTTTATGTAGAAATTTTTTGCAAATAGGAAGGGAATGGATGTTCGTTCATGTTGGACGGAAAAAGAGTTCGGGCACCGGGCACCGGGCACCGCGTGAGTGGTTTTTCTTGTGTTGCGGCCAAAATGTATTATTACTGCCGCCATCCAATTATGTATGTTCATCGACACCATCGCACCGCAAAGAATATTTTTAACGCTTAATAGTGACCGTACCGTAAACAAACCATCATCAATAATTTGGCAGATTCGTTCTTCCCTTTTATGTATTGACTTAGCCATATTATTTTAACTTCATATCTTGTGCAATGATTCTTTATAATCGGGAATATAAACTAAAAATATTATATTGAGTATGATTTACCACAAATCGTTCAGCTTCTTCTTCGAGTAATGCCTTATGTACATATATATATATATATATATATATACTATATAATTACAAAATGCCGAAAATATAATGGAACAGGCAAAAGAAGTGGCTAATTTTGGCATGCTAAAACGGTAGGAGTAAAACTAAAACCGGAATAAGTATGTATATGTACCATTTATATATATACATATATATATGCTCCTTTTCTACAGGCATGTTTTGCTTTTGTTATTTAAACCAAATATGCTAATTGGTAAATATATAAAGAAAATCAGAAACCATTTCCTTTAAGTCTTTGGATACTTCAAAAATATCTCAACTATGGAATATTTTCTTTTAACTATTTTTCATTATTGATTAAGTATGCATTTGAAACAACATAAATATCGCTCTAATCATAGTCTTTAATTTTGTTTACATCGTTTATTTTTCCTATTTTTCGTATTTTTGATTTTCATATACATATATATATATATATATATTTTTCATTTTACCTATATAGAGGCTTCCCATATGTATTTAAGTATGTATAATGATGAAAAATGCCGCTCTCACATTAATTTTGGTTTTAACGCTTCATTATTTAATTATATTTGTTTTGGGATATACACTTGGTAATCCCTATAGATCGAAACCAGTTTATGATAGAAAATTAGCGGCAAGTTGAAAGATTTGAACGCAGCTTCTCTTTTACCTCCCGCTGTGAATGGAAGTGATGTTTCTCTTTTGTTTGTAATAATTACTTAAACGAAAACAGGCATACAAATGTATGATTTTTTTTTTTTTATTGTTATTTACCAACAAACAGATATGGATTTTAATACATAAATCAGGGCAAAACAATCCATTTTGACAAATATATTGTTTGTTTTATAAAAATCAATATAGATGGCCAGGAATTATAAAATGCCTTTGCCAAAAGTTTTATGTTGTCTTGGTTGGGCATTCCATATGAAAATGAATCCTTTGAAACCTGTTTTTTTTGTTGTCTTAAACATGGGCAGCAGGGTGAAAAAAAAGAGATACCAGTTTCTATATAAAAGCTGGCATTCACGCAGTCAGACATGTTGCTTAACATATACAAATTGATTAAATTATAATATTTCAAACAAGGATTTCAAAAAGTTAACTACCGCTAATAAGCATAAATTATTGAACAAAAAACACGTGTCCCTCAAGAGAAAAACCATTTTACAACATTTATTTATAAGAATAAAATTCTGTCGTTAAAATTTTAAGTTTTTAAAAATTGAAGTAATAGCTTAAATGTGTTTATATAGATAACTTCTGTATTCAATAAATATTTGAAATATTATATTAGTGAAAATAAATCTCCGGAAAAATGAGTTAGAATTTACAAGATGAAGATTTTAGTGCCCGTCATTTAGATCAGAGTTATAATAGTTACCTTCACATATAAAAATCCTTTAAATATGTAGGGCTAATTCTGAATTCTAAAATATTTACTCAACTTTACCAATACTTTCAACAGATGACTTTTGTAATAAACTTCGATCATTTTTAACTAATTGAAAATCTGGAAAAATTCTATTCAATTTCTATAAATTATCATATTGAATTTTCTTTTATAGTTTTCATAAAACATTACAAACGTAAAGCCTTGATTTTTAGATGATGTAAATATTGAATTTCTATTATAATATTGAATTTTATTTTATAGTTTTCATAAAACTTTACAAACATAAAATCATAATTTTCAGATGATGTAAATATTGAATTTTACCAAAACCAAAAGATAAGTAGTTTCACGCATGTTAAGCAATTTGTATACACAAACGTTTAAATGTATTAAATATACATACAAACAAATATATGTATGTCTGTATGTGTATATGTACGTACATATACATACATATACATATAAATAAAAAGGTGTGATGGCTTCAAAATTACCGCCGTGGGGTTTCTTGCAAGCGGTTTCTTTAACAGTTGGATACCTTTATAGAAATCCATTAACAAAACCATCGAAATGCCCATGTTTTCTTTTTATGTTTTTAGCCGGGCAGATCAAAGAAGAACCCAATAAAGTTAAAAACTAACTCGAATTGAAATACCTCCTTCCAAGTCCATGTTAGCATGTGCTTATAGTACAAACTAAATTTGCCAATACTTTCTTCTTATCTTTTACATTTCAGTTGATCTTCTCTATATAAAGTGTGTAAGGCCTGCCGACGGACATATGTATGTATTTCTGTGTTTACTCTATAATGTTTATTGTTAGTGTAAATATCATTAATACCTCTTGTAGTAATCCGATTCAAACTTTAGGCAATTAAAGAAAATGCCCCTTTTATCGATCCATGGCCATTAAAAGATAAATAATTACAGCAATATTATTTAATCATTTAATTTACATAGTTATAACTCAAACACATTTTCATAGTGTTAATAAAGTAAAATCAGTTAGTTAATCGAAACAGTTGGCAAGGACTAATCATAGTATATCCAATTGCAAGTGTTTTATTCGTCAAGCTTCACAGGTTAAAAAACCCATATAGAAACCATTACATCATGGTATTTCTTTAAGAATATAGATATATAAATCAAATGGCTTTCGTCATATTATGTGATTATATCCAATCAGATGTAATCCAAAAAAAAGAGTGAAAAGGCTAATAAATGTAATGATACCATAAATCAAGGAAATACGTATCAACATAACATCTTAAAAGGATCGTCATGGTGTAGCAGTTTAATATTAACAAAATGATTGGCCTATTTACAATAAGGGATGCTGAATGCGTTAAGATGACGTAGAACAAGGGTGACGTTGAAGGTAAAGCCAAAGGCAACGGCAACGGCAAAGGCAAAAGGCAAAGGCAAAAGGCATTGTTCCTGAGAAGAAAGAAAGGCATCAGTCCTGACAATGCAACAAAAATAAGTTTCATTTTACCAACAGTCGGTTGTGTGGCTTTTAAATTGCCATGAAGAGTTAATGAGCCGAAATAGCATTGAGCCACTTGTTATTGAGCATTCGCCTGCCACTTCATAATTTACAACCGCAAATGTCACGTGTACATTCTATTTAAGTTACTTAGCATTACTTGGCATTTTCATCTGATGGGGTTGTCATGCAAGTTACTAAAGTAATAATACCTACATACCTACATATATAAATACATTGCTATTGTGTTAAACAAATTATTAATATTTGATTACAATTATTCTCAAGCTATTGTGTTCTAATCAAAGACAAATATTTTTGAAAATCAAATAGATTTATTTGATACAAAAGATAATTATATACAAAAGATAAGGATAAAGATAGAGCATGAGCTTATGAAGTTCTTGTTTCCATTATATGTGATGCAAATAACCTTTTTTAAAGAAGGTGTTCTACACAAAATTGAATATCCGGCTTTTTCAAATGAAAAGCTGTTAAAAGACCTTGACAAGAAAACAGAACAAAATGCGTCGAACTTTAAATACCCTCTGTAACAATTAATAGACTGCAGACTAGTGAAATTAATTAGTTATATTGTGATGCAAATAAATCTTAGATTCATAAAATAATAATTAAGAAGGCCAAACTACTCACATATGTTTAAAACAATATGAGTTTAAACCTACATATTTGGCTTAGATTGTATTTTCATAAATACTTCAGCTTATTCATTTGGTTTATTTTAAACAAGATTCTTGTTTCGATTTAGAGCAATATGCCATAACTAATATACCTTAATTTGGTCAAAACTTGAATGCAATCAACCCCTCGTGCAAATGTGAACTAAACTACGTTTGCACAAAACTGTTGCACTAAAAAACTAAAACAAAAAAAGAGAAAAGAAAGAGAGAAAGAACAAAAAAAAAAAGATAAAACAAGGTAAAAATGCTGGACCCATGGACTCGCTGAGAATATCAGCGTTCTCCACTTTTGCATCATCAAATGGTGTTTCTTGATCGAGCGGGAGCACATCGCCACACTGTCTCGCAAGTCAAAGGCGGCATTTTCAAATTGGTAGTCATTTCTTGGTTCGTAGAAAGGAGCTCGCTCAGGCCATTATGGCTTCCATCGAAGTGATTTTACTGTGGCTGCTTGGCTGCGCGGCCTGTTTGTTAGCCTGATGTCTGAGCACACCTCTTATTATACGCATAACCACACACACACACACACTCGCACACACACACACACACACACACTTTCAAACTTTAAAGACTGGATGCCGCAACTTGAGGCTGTTCAAATTGCAAAATATACAATGTGTTCCGCCTTCGTCTACGCATACACACACACATAAGAAAAGAAACACCACTAACTTTAATTTGATTTCGATTCAATGCGAAATGAAACGAGAAAAACTCTCGGCAACCTTGTCTCTCCAATCATTTACGCACACATTTATAAATCTAAATTGTACGAAAGGATGCTGAACTTGGTTTTCAATATTTGTGCGCAATCTGCAAGATGAATGATGTAAGGTAAAGGAACGAGTTGACGATGTTCGTTCTCACCTCGTCCACGTCGACACTATAACGATAAACAAGGCTTGATAGAGCTTCCAGTGCCTGTAGAACAGAGGGTACAGTGGAAAATTAGCAGAAATTTCCATTTAATGTAAATACATGAGTATTAAAATGAAACATGCTACTTAAGATACTCTTGAATTTATTTAAGAAAAAAATGCTCACAATTATATACAAATTAACTAAACTGGCAACTCTTTTCCATTCCATTTTATTTAAAAATGTTTATATTATTGTATAAACGTTCAATAATTTCTATAAATTGTATTTGGCTATTTTAATTAATATTTTTTGATTATGTTATACAAACAAAATAGCTTCGGTATGTGTGTATAATAGCTCAGAAAAAGCTGCTTTATAATTACAATTTAATTACTAGTTTAAGTATGCAAGCATAAAGTGTTGAAATGCAAAGTGTTATTTAAGCCAAATTCCAACTGGGCATCAATGTTTTGGCATATTTATGTTGCAGGTAGAAACATGAAAGATGCACTGCGGCTTTGGCTTCAACCAAAAATACATACGAGCATACATACATCCTCAGGGTAAACACAACTCAACTCCTCAAATTAGTGTGTTAGCCTTCAATAAATTGGCGGCTTGTTGCTTTCAAACATTTATTCCTGACGAGTATAAAGCAATACAAAGCAGACAAAATCCCACCAGATGAAAAATAATAAATACTGATAGTTATTAGCCCGACGACTACACAGACAAAGATTTTTGTCTGTGCTTAACGTTTGCGAAGCGTTCTGTATTTGAAAGTCAAAATCGAGATCGTGTTGTTAAACATGTTATTACTTCACACCATTTATTTTGTAGGTCGTTATTTAAAAGATTAATTAAGTATTATCCGCTTATCCTCTCGTCAATATAAGCCGCCATCGTTTATATGGCAATGCACCTTTCGTATTTTGTACGTTTTTTTTTTTATTCTTTACTCGTATCCAACCGGAACGAAAAATTTCAATAGTAGCGACTATTTCAACCCTCCTTGGGTTAAGTGGATTATTTAACATCAAGTTGAAAACAAACATGGCTAACAATGCTGACGCTAAGTTGGTGTCATGGCTAAAGAATAGTAATATGTAAATACATACAAACAAAATATATACATATGTGTAATAAGAAATTTTAAAAGTGTTTACCATTATGTAAGAAATACATTCAAATTTGTTTACAATCCTTGACATTAGCATAGTCTATATTACTTGTAAGGAATCATGTATGTATGTATATATAATAAATATATAGCATATTTTACAAGGAAGAATATTTATTATTTTTCAGCATCAATAAGCGAATCTATCTAGACATTTATACCGATCTCTGTATTTTTAATAAGTGTAGAGAGATTATCGTGCAAATCTATTTCTAACCAACATGTACTTTTATGATATATATAGATGCAAAAGAATCTGCGGGATAAAATTAGAAAATTTAAACAAAACTTAGTTTAAAATATTTTTCAAAATTTATATAGCATATTTACATATACAATAACTATGCAAATCTATTCCATTTCTTGGCACAGGGTATACCGAGGTCGACGCCCTAATATCTTTTGAAGACTAAGACACTATAGTCAAATTAAAAGTTGGCGTTTTTCGAAAGATAGATCGCCAGAACGAGAATGAGGTCTGCAATTCTGCAGAAGTTCCTTGCTAACAGGTTTTGGCCCAATAAGATAACACGGCACGCAGCTTCAATTTGGAATTCGAAATATTACTGGTAATTGATGTAAAAAAATTTATTGTAATTAAATATTAAAGAGAGAAGTGAAAGACAATTTAATGGCCAGTAATAATGAATAAAATACATTTAAAAAAGAATGAATAATAAATAATATTATTAAACGGATTTGCAAAAGCTTTTATTTTAAAGATTTTTTAAAAATTAATATTTAAAAATTATTCCTAATTATAAAAGCTCATGGAATTTTTTTTCTATTCGATATTTGTAAGGCATTATGTCTTGTGAATTTCAGTATTTAAATTTAATATATAGTACCAAATATTTATTAAGTTCAACTTCATTACAAAAATTTGGATGTCATAGGAATACGAGTTTACCTTTTTTTCGTAAATGGGTATACTAACTTTGCTTGTACTATAATTAGTTTACTTTTGTTATTTTAATCCATTAGTACAAAACTTAATTAAGTATTTTAGTTACTTAACGTAATATGGTTACATTATTTAAATATAAATGTATATAAATAACTGTCTATATACATATATAGTATATGTATATGTATGTATATATCAACGGATGATTTTTATAATAATAAGGGATGAATGGGTAGATAGATAGATAGATAGATAACAAAATTAAAAGGTGAAGCAGAAATAAAGAGTGATAAATAGGAAACGTCTTTTATGAAGGCATCCCCAAATATTAATTTTGCGCACAGACATATATACATATATATATATATATATATGTATAATTTAATTTTTATATATCTTAGCCCAATTTTGTTCGACTGGATTAAGCGTATTAGTGTCTAATCAAGTTGCATATGATTGGGCATAATTGCTTAAACATCCCATTTGAAATTTTGCTCAAAAGAACACCTTGCGTTTTTATTGGTGCTTAACAAGAGAAAGGGACAGCTAGATGTTTAACCAGTGTATGCCGCAAAATGGTCTGCTTGCATGTAGCCATCTCTTTCTCATACATGTGCACTCTCCTCCCCAGAAAGATATGCTTCCATAAAACATGGGTTTCCTTCACTTTTACGTCAGTCGTATACAGAATATCGTGATCAATAGAAGTCGAAAAATTCGTTGTCGGTGCAAGTCCCTTGTTCAATCCAGTTTCGAACGTCAGTCTAAACGCTACTGCCGTCGAGTAAACATCGTGTACGCAAGAAAACTATCAATTTAACATTAAAGTTGCAATGCCACGGCCACTGAAAATTACCTACAACGACCAGAAGCCTCCCTATTCTTATATTTCACTAACTGCAATGGCCATTATACATTCGCCGCAAAGAATGGCCCCTCTTAGTGAAATATATCGATTTATTATGGAGCAGTTTCCCTACTACCGCAAAAATACACAAAAATGGCAAAACTCCCTGCGGCATAATTTAAGTTTCAACGATTGCTTCATTAAAGTGCCTCGCAATGTAACCAAATCGGGTAAAGGATCTTTCTGGACACTACATCCCAAGGCGTTTGATATGTTCGAGAACGGTAGTTTGCTTCGAAGACGTAAACGTTTTCGTGTAAAGCAATTGGAAAAGGATTTACTTAACTGCGAGATGGCAACACTATCGACGTATCGTAAAATGTTTTCCCAGCAAATGTATGATCCAACGCCACTTCATTGGGATTTTATGAAAACATATAACGCCGGCAAGGAGCAGAGCACAACAAGCGATCTTATCACCTCATCCACCTATCAAAATTCTCAATTTCATTTTCAACAGTTATTAGTTCCATCAAAGTTTGGCGAATTGGATCATAATACACCGGTCCGACCCAAACGCGACTTTACAATTGAGAGTCTGATAGCTCCAGACGACAAGAAATTGGAAAGTATAAATTATGGAATTCAAGAAGGCGTTATCAGACGTAATGCTAGCGAGGAAATATTGCCATTTAGTTTTAATCAATTAGTAAGCCAGTATCAATTCTGTTCGCCAACATTCACAAATATGTTATATAATGTCCAACACGGCATATCCGCTCAACAACAGATTCAGGAACAATTATTGGACTATTATAATGGTCCCTTGCCTGTGTTTTGATAATAGAATCCCACCAAACATCTTAGTACCACTATATATACATATATATATACGCTAATATATATGTATATATGTATATAGTAATTATATGAAACTACATCAATATGAATTTATAGCGAATTAATCATTCTTCGCACATTAATTGTGATATTCTAGTTTTTGATTTGAGTGCGTGTGCACATAAAGTACGTAATTATTTATGCAAATTAGTACAGTTAATTTTTAGATATAAGCAGTTATTCTATCACATCATTTTATTTGTTTTAAGTTTTTTAATATATGTTAAATAAGTAATTTAAATAAAATGTCTTAATACAAATAGCTCAAATGATTTTTAAGAAAAATTGTGGATGCTGGAAGGAACAAGATTTAATTTTTGTCTATTTCCACTCCTTGAATTAGATCGGATTAAATACCGAAGAGAAATAACCAAAAATAATTCAAACTTCAGCAGGAATCCTGATCAACTGGTTTGTGTTCCAATAAACTAAACTTTCCAACAAATGATTAAACCAAGTATATATATCTACCTGCACATATATATACTTATGATTTACTGCCTTGGAATGGCAGTATATATTGCTTATGTACATATGTATATGTGTATAACCAATTGATTATAAATAAAAGGCGTTCTAATCTTGATGGTTTGGGCTCCAATATATATTTTTTTTAAATTCTTTGCAATGTTATAAAGTCCTTTTTCCAGGTAATTGTTAAGTCTTAATGCCAACCTTGAGGCAAGCTTGCCATATACATACAGAAATATATCAAATTTTACAGCACAATCATATGTGGATATATATATGTACACAAATAGATAAAACACGGATTATTCAAATGTACGATTAAATCTGATTGAGTAAGAAGTGGACGCTGCAATTGCTTCCGTATATTGACCATATAGTAATAAAGTACGATTTTATAGCCATGACGAATTGTTTTTATTTTTGATAGTTATTACAGCACAGTAAAATTAAATTTAAATGATTATTTTGCAATATAGACTCCGAATTTTACGACTCACTCAAAATAGTATCTCATACATATATACCTATTAATGAATTACCAATATTCTAATGCGATGAACTAGTTAATTTTTCGCAAAATAATATGGCCGCGAAAGTACCTAGGCAACAGTTACCGTTGCAAATAACCATACCATTAATCTTTTCGAAGTCGCTAATTTCAATGCCCCTGTTATAATTGGTAGTTTATTTATGTAAATGTAATTCAATGCAATTTTACTTTTTATGAGAAGTGTTCAGATCATTGATCCGAAGACCACCAAATTCAGTTTTCCTTATCTGTAGAGTTTAGAGCAAAGTTAAATGTAAATACATACATACGTATATTATGTATGTATGTATGTATGTACATATGTATTTGGGAGATTGATTATATCTAAATTTTGGTGGGATTTATTTAAAGAAACTATTTTAAAGTTACATGTAATAAATATAAAATTATACCGCACCGTTTTTTATAAGGTATTTATAATTTTACATTTATAGATATATACATTTTTACAAAAAAATAAGTATGAAGTTCATACATATACATACACAACGTATGTAAATACTGCCACACATATGTAACTATGTGTTTCATGTTCCTTGTTTCTAAAGCACTCATCTCTAGCTAAAATTAAATTTTGGGTTTGGGTTTGTTTTCGTAGACTGCTGCTGGTCACACTAGTGGTAGCACACATATTATGGTATTTTTTAGGTCGTTTCGAAGTGTATTGGTATTGGTAGTTGTGGTTGTTTCCCTATCTCTATTAACAGTAAATTTGAGTACTAAAATTAAACCACACAGTTAAATTTTCTAACTGCAAATGATTCACTATGGCGAAAATTGTGCCTAAAATCGCATAGTGATGTTCGTGTTGTGATCTAATTGTTCAATCGATCGGGCCGGGCTTCAGCAAATGAGTCTGAACTTACATACATATTCTACGTTTTTCTTGTCCTTTGTTCACCTGAAGAAGCGTGTAGTGCGAAGTTGAAATAAAGTTACATTCCGTTGTGTTGCAGTTAACAAAAAGTGGAATATGTTTAGCATTAGCGAGTTGTGCTGCATGTTCTGCTGTCCCCCATGTCCCGGGCCGATAGCTGCCAAGTTGGCCTTTCAGCCGCCGGAGCCAACCTACAAATTGACACCAGCTGATGACACAAACATCAAATACAATTTACAGCTCTTTGACCGAGCCGAATGGTTAGTAATCTACGAAACACAAAATAAATATTTGAACACTGTGAGATGTCGCACAATTGCCAACAAGATGAAATTGAAATGATGTTAATAATAAATAATATTGTTGCTCACTCACTAATGAAAAATTAAACGAACAATCTATTTATTGGTTTTAATTCTAGGCAATATTCCGAACGTGAGAAATCGAAAGTGGAAGCTTTCTTTACTCGGACATCGCGTGGCAATTTGATTACGTGCATTTATGTACGATGCAGCAAGAATGCAAAATACACTATTCTCTTCTCTCACGGCAATGCCGTTGATTTGGGTCAGATGAGTAGCTTCTACCTTACCCTTGGGTCGCAAATCAATTGCAATATATTTGGCTATGACTATTCCGGTTATGGTATGAGTGGCGGAAAACCGACTGAAAAAAATCTATATGCAGATATTGAAGCCGCATGGCAAGCAATGCGAACTAGGTAATACCCTTTCATTTAACATTAGAAAATAACAATAGATTGATTCTTAATTGAAATATATATTCCTCAGATTCAACATAAGCCCAGAGACAATAATCTTATATGGTCAGAGCATTGGTACTGTCCCTACAGTTGATCTCGCATCGCGTCACGAAGTTGGAGCCGTAATACTGCACTCTCCGTTAATGTCTGGACTTCGAGTTGTGTTCAGAAATACAAAACGAACATGGTTCTTTGATGCATTTCCCAGGTAACTTTTGATAACTTTCCCATTTCCGTTTACCAAATTAATTTAAAAATATATATATATTAATCTGCAAACAGTATCGATAAAGTTGCCAAAGTCAAATCACCTGTACTTGTAATTCATGGAACGGACGATGAAGTTATTGACTTTTCTCATGGAATTGGTATTTATGAGCGATGTCCGAAAACTGTGGAGCCCTTCTGGGTCGAGGTAATTTCTTTAAAGAAATTTTATTTACAATCGCAATTTGTGGAATTTAATTAGTTATTCTTTGGTTTAAACTGACCCTGTCCTACATACAATATTAATTAATAACACAATCTAGATATCATAATATTGATTTATTTTGTTTTTAATTTTAGGGAGCCGGACATAACGACGTTGAATTGCATCCCCATTACTATGAACGCTTAAGAAAGTTTCTATCGGTGGAATTGATAAAATGACAATTAAAGAACAATGTCGATGGGGTAGTTAATAATACCGCTTCTAGTGGTGTATCTAATTCAAATCCTGTGGCAACAAGCAAGTCACTTAGTTCAAAACCCCAGACAAATTCAACAGCTACCGGTAATGAAACATTAAACAATAAAAATCTGGATTCAACAAATAAGCGAAGAGATAATGATGGTTTGTACTAATATATATATATGTATGTATATAAAAATTATATTTCCCATTTGTAATAATATTGATTTTATTTAATTTTTTCAAAATTCTTTTAGTTTTTCCATATTTGTTTTTATGATGAAATAAAACTAATCCCCAATATAATTTTTTAACAGGTGCTTCAATTTCCAGCTCGACTTCAACAAAACCTCTGGCAGAGAAATTTCTTTAGCAAAAAATTATGGGCTTTCTGTCCACAGCCCAAGAAGCCTCCTCAGAGTTATCTAATATAGGTATTTCAAAGAATATGTGCGAAAATAGTAAAAACAAACAGTTAGGAAAAGACAAGCATCAAATTAATGAAAATTCAAATGGATTTATTGTAACCGGAACTAAACCAAACAAAAGTGTTGCTCCCACGCTACCATTGCTATCCCCCCATTCGCCAATTCATCCAAATTTCCATCCGAATAATCAAAATAATAAACTTTCCGGTCGATATATAAACAACAAAGTACCACCACCACCACCACCACAACAGCAACAACAACAACAACAAAAAGATCTTAAGGATGAGGGGTATTCAAAAAATGGAATGTGTAGCTGTGACAAAGTAAATGTATCATCAAATGGGTCCGATTCGAAAAAGACTAATACCAATATATCGATATCAAAAACACATCATGTTAAACATGATACCGAAATGTATTCCATGCCATCTAATCGCACAAGTAACGATCTATCTGAACTCGTTAAGGGATCTGTGGATGCAACTGCTTCAATTAGTGGTGTTAAAAAGAAAATTAAATCTCCATTTCATCAAAAAAATCGTTTTCAGCAAGCTATTATTGTTTCCGATGAACATGAAAATAATACATCGGTTACTCTTGGAACGCCCATTAACATGTTTTCTAGAGATCCAGACAATCATATAGTTAATCGACAACAGCAACAAACATTTACAATTAGTAAATCGGAGCAAACTTCACCAAATAATATTGACGTGAATAAGGCAAATTTTTCATATGATAAAACAAATAGAAGTACCGGATGCTTAGCATATCCCTCAGATCCATGGATTAAGAAAAAAGAAACCCTAATGGCATCCAGCTCCATTAAATTGGAGAAAAATATAAGTTTACCATCTAATATTGATCCATGGGTGAAACGACAACAAACTGATGCTCCATCGGAAACATTACATGCTCAAAGGAAAAGCCGATTTCAACAAACAAAATCCACTTCTTCCAGAAAAAACGAACTTTATTCCGTATCATATGATAAATCATACTTTTTGGAACCGCAACGTAAACAGGCTGGTAATGAACTGAGCACAATGCTATCTGCCCCATCTTCCCCACAATATTTAAATGCGCCAGATAATATATTTATGCCAACAAATCATATATCAAAAGCTGATTCTCAAATTAAATCAGCTAGTTTTTCACCCGGTAGACGAAAGGAATTTCAAAATCCATTTGCAGATCATAAACATGAAACCACAATCATAAATCCAATTGTATCCAACAGTCATAACAATCCGCCACCGCCACCCACATTACACAAAAAAGAATCCTCAAATCGGAATCTACTTACTGTTTGCCACCCAAGTCTTACCCAAGCCAGGCATAGTTTTTCATCTCTATCGACTCAATCCACTGAAGAGTTACCGCTTAATATCCGCCGATTGTCAGATCAAATGCGTCAGGAGCCAATGGAAAAGATCGCCCAATTGTCATTAAGCTATTGCAATGTGAATAATGTGCGTAAATCTAAACGTAATGGAGATGATCATATCCAAGGAGAAAATCAAGGGGATCATAATACTGGTAAAACGGTGCTTGGTCAAAGCTTTAAGGATGATTATTTAACAGTAAAACAGAGCCCCAAAGATTCAGCAAGCAGTAGCAATAAAATGCCCTTTACCATTAACCATAAGCCTGATCCATTACTAGAAACCACCTGTTAAAGCCAGCTCAACGTCGATATTACAATGTCTATTACATTCAAATTCATTTAAATAAATAAACAAACATAAAACAAACATATATACTGCACACACACACACGAACCTTCATTAACTAAATATATATATATATATCGAATCAAAATAAGAATAAATTAATTTGTAGTAGCTGTTCATAATTTAAGCGTAAATTTTTTACAGTAATTTTGCATTTATATTAAGTAAAATACATATGTCTAATGATACGCAATGAGCAATGGGTTTAAGTTATAGATTTAATTACATTCGCAAACATTATACGTACGTTTGTACTAATGTATTATTTACTTGTATTCATGTCATTTTATGTACGTACATTTTATTGATTGTAATAAATTCTTTATAAAGGATCTTATTAAAAGCAATCTTCATAAAGTTTTCATATATGTCTAACATTTGTTTATGTAATGGAAAATCTGAACATTAATATATATGCATGGTTCGGCTAAATTATTTATGAAGACTCTTTATTCTCCAGTCGTAAAGATCCTCTACAGGATTTCCCTCATCTTCACTTGAACTCGACTCTGCCATCTGTTCCCCTTTCCTTGGTATTCTCCGCTGATTATGTAGGATTGTGTTTTTTTTTTCATTTATTTGTATAAATCTGTTCCATTTGTCGATTTGTTCATCAATTTCTTTAAGATGTCTTTTAATGTTAACATCATCCTGTTCTTCGGCTATAATGATATTAGATTCTGTAGCTGCTTCTCTAATTTCTCGCTGAAATCGAGTCCATTCTTCGTCTTGGGCTCGATCAGTCGATTCCGATTTGCTGGATTTTACTGGATCGAAGAACTTGTCAGGAAGGGCTTCGGTTGTAACTGGTGGTGTTTCTACAGCACTAGGAACCTTTAAGGGTATCGCATTTTGCAATTGCGGCGTGCTCTGAGTAGTTTTACTCTTTGTGACTGCAGGTGGAACATCATGGACGTCTTTGATGGTTGATTCTTTTTTGGTTGGTAATTTGGCCTGTGTTGGAATGATGCTCTTTTGTTTGGCCAACTCCACAGATTGCTTATGCTGCTTGGAATTGATGTGCACCTTCCAGACATTCGGCTTAATCGGAATCTTGCACATAATGCATGTCAAATTACCTGACGAATCATACGTGTAATGCTAGTTATGAAAAACCAAAAATAAATGCTTCTAATGCCTAAAAAAAATATAGTTATCATCTTATAATATAGATTGCATAAATCATTATGGAAAAGGATATTTTGCTATAGGCGAATCCACTTTAACGACTCCCTTTCCTGAAAGTGTTGTCTTCTTTTGGAGGTGTTTGCGTAGTCCTGTACTCATTTTTAAAGTTTGTTAATTATACTTGGTAATTGTTTACAAAACTAAACAAGCACACATGTTAGAGTGGCCGAAGCAAGAAAGAAATTATTCCCTTATGTTATCGATAAAAAGATGAAACGGTGAAATTAAATGAATTCAGACTATTAATTACCTAGAAAACTCCTCAAAACGAACACAGAAGGATCACTTTATGTGTGTGTATTCTGATAATTTATGTGATCTGCATTTATTTGTTCGTCTATTTATAAACACGAAGACTTAGTTCTGATTAATACTATTAATTATTATTGAAGTTTAATTCATGATATTATGTAAGAAAAAAAACAATTTATGGCTCTCAAATGGAATTGAAATCACTTAATCTAAATAAGTTGGGAAAATTTACTACCATATTGTACTCTATCTTGTGCAGTAAAATCTAAATTCTTAAAGTTCAGTATCAGCGCACATAAACTTATTAAAATTTTGTTATTATCAACACAAATATAATAACAATATATACTTCATTATTATTTGGCAAATAGAAATCTACAAATGTTTCACTTTTATCATTCCACAAATGTGCAATTGTGTCGTTTAATTGCCCTTTTATCGATCACAAAACTTGTAAATCGATAACACACATACGTGTATATGTCAACACAAGCCGGTGGATTTTCAGGCTACGTGTCGAAGTAATGTTGGTTTTGTGATCTCTCAGGAGTGGCGTTCATTTTAAGTAAAAGTCCTGGTTCAGATTAAATCAGAGTCATGAATCGGACACCGAAAGTTTTAAATAGCAAAGTTGCTGGCTACAGCAGCCTCATAACGTTTGCTGTTTTGCTGATAGCATGGCTAGCTGGCTTTTCGTCACGCCTCTTTGCTGTCATAAGGTTCGAGTCAATTATTCACGAGTTTGATCCGTGGTTCAATTACCGAGCAACAGCGTACATGGTGGAACATGGATGGTACAAGTTTCTAAATTGGTTTGACGAGCGCGCCTGGTATCCTTTGGGTAGAATTGTTGGCGGCACGGTGTACCCTGGTCTCATGATAACTTCTGGTGGAATTCACTATCTCTTGCACATTTTAAATATTCCAGTGCATATTCGTGACATCTGTGTGTTTCTGGCTCCCGTGTTCAGTGGTCTGACATCGATTTCAACATATTTACTAACAAAGGAACTTTGGTCCCCTGGTGCGGGCTTGTTTGCGGCCAGTTTTATTGCAATTGTGCCTGGCTATATTAGCCGTTCGGTGGCCGGATCTTATGACAATGAAGGCATCGCTATATTTGCTCTGCAATTCACCTACTTCTTGTGGGTACGATCCGTAAAGACTGGCTCTGTTTTCTGGGCGGCTGGTGCAGCGATTTCCTACTTCTATATGGTCTCTGCATGGGGTGGCTATGTCTTCATCATTAATCTGATCCCACTGCATGTGTTTGTGCTTCTGCTCATGGGCCGATACTCCCCGCGTCTTCTTACCAGCTACAGTACATTTTACATACTTGGCCTGCTGTTCTCCATGCAAATTCCATTTGTTGGCTTCCAGCCAATCCGAACAAGTGAGCACATGGCAGCTATGGGCGTCTTCGTGCTGCTTATGGTCGTAGCCACACTGCGTCATCTTCAGTCGGTGCTGTCGCGAAATGAATTCCGGAAGCTGTTTATCGTTGGAGGCCTGTTGGCTGGCGTCACTGTTTTCATAATGGTAGTGCTACTGACCATGCTGGGCGTGGTGGCACCATGGAGTGGACGATTTTACTCACTCTGGGACACTGGCTATGCGAAAATCCATATTCCGATCATTGCGTCCGTCTCTGAGCATCAGCCAACAACTTGGTTCTCCTTTTTCTTCGACTTGCACATTCTAGTGTGCGCATTTCCTGTCGGTGTTTGGTACTGCATCAAGCAAGTCAACGATGAGCGCGTCTTTGTAGTACTGTACGCCATAAGTGCGGTTTATTTTGCCGGTGTTATGGTGCGTTTAATGCTTACTCTGACTCCAGTTGTTTGTATGTTAGCTGGTGTCGCTTTCTCTGGACTCTTGGACGTTTTCCTTCAAGAGGATGCCTCGAAACGAATAGGCAATGTAGGTCATGCACCTGCCGAAGTTGAAGATCACGAAGAATCGCTGGAGAAGAAAACACTGTATGACAAGGTAAATAAAAATACTCATGCCGGCTAAGTATATAATTAAAGATAAGAGCAAAATGAACATTGTTATTGTGTTAGAATGTAGCCAGCCTTATCAAGAATTTTTATGGCTGGCTATATGTATAAACGGGGATTGAAAAAGATACCAATAACTTATATACATACATACTAGAAGCAGATTTTCGATTCTTTCGACACCTATAGAAATTTACTACTCCCTTTGTTTTTTACAATTTTATTCAATATAAGAAGGTCATTGACATAAAAGATAATGCGAATTCATTTGTAAAGAAATAATTACATTTTTTCTACTTCTTTGTAGGCTGGAAAATTAAAGCACCGAACCAAACATGATCCAGCTCATGATAATGGAATTAGTTCAAATTTAAAGAGTATTGTTATATTAGCTGTTTTAATGATACTGATGATGTTTGCCGTACATTGCACCTGGGTAACAAGTAATGCGTATTCCAGCCCCTCCATTGTGCTCGCATTCCACAACAGTCAGGATGGGTGAGTATCAATTTAAGAATTTCAATTTATGGACATATTGATTAATTAATCGTTCAATAAATATTTAGGTCACGTAATATATTAGATGATTTTAGAGAGGCTTACTTTTGGCTATCCCAAAACACGGCTGACGATGCTAGAATAATGTCTTGGTGGGATTATGGTTATCAAATAGCTGGAATGGCTAATCGAACAACTCTAGTGGACAACAATACATGGAATAATAGTCATATTGCTTTGGTTGGAAAAGCAATGTCCTCTACAGAAGAAAAATCTTATGAAATAATGACCTCACTGGACGTGGATTATGTTCTTGTTATATTTGGTGGAGTAATTGGTTATTCTGGTGATGATATTAACAAGTTCCTTTGGATGGTTCGAATCGCTGAAGGAGAGCACCCCAAAGACATAAAGGAAAGCGATTATTTCACAGATCGTGGTGAATTCAGGGTGGACGCAGAGGGAGCTCCTGCCCTGCTTAACTGTCTTATGTACAAGCTAAGCTACTATCGCTTTGGAGATCTCAAATTGGACTATAGGTAAGCTAATACATTTGCTAGGAAAAAGAAAACTTTCTTAATTATTTCTTTTTCAATTCAGAGGACCATCTGGATATGACCGTACTAGAAATGCAGTAATTGGTAATAAAGATTTCGACTTGACTTATTTGGAAGAAGCTTATACAACTGAACATTGGTTAGTTCGCATCTACAGGGTTAAGAAACCCTTTGAGTTTAATAGACCATCATTGAAAGCAAAGGAGAGACATTTCCCGCCCACAAACTTTATATCTAGAAAGGTAAAAAAAACTTTACCATGTCTTTTAAAAAAATTGCGCATTCTAAATGATTTTCACATTTACAGAACCTTAAACGCCGCAAGGGATATATCCGGAACCGGCCAACTGTTGTTAAGGGAAAAAGAACATTGAAATAAAAGTTATAATTATTTGTAAGAGAAAAACAGCAATAAATAACATAAAATAAATTTTGTTTTTATCGAACAAATATAACTTAAAAGTCTCTGTTGAACCTATTTCTATATTTTTACCTACTTGGCATGGTTTATATCCCAATTAAATTAACTGTTTTTCAGCAAGTACAAAGTGTTTTATTTAACTTAAAAGGCAGTTTATTAAGATTGCCAACGTCGATTTGAAGTTAATATAGAAAAATCTGTATATATAAGGTAGAAAAGCTCTAAAAGAACTATAGAACTGATTATTCCAACAATTAACTAGTTGTTTGGTGCTATTATTTTTAATTAGTTTAGCTTTTCAACGTAACTTTGAAGATAAGATATTGTAGCAGCTACTAAAATTTTATACATTCCAGTTTTAATAAATGTACTTTTCAAATCTATAGCTATTTGGAGCCACCCTAATGTTAAAATTGTAACGTGTAGATAAGCCATGGACATCGACCATCCACCATGCATCCTGTCATACATACACAAAAAATTTTCATTCTTTTGTAGGTAGCCGACGCAGACGAATGGAGAAATTACAGATGATGGAAATCATTAGTGAAACAGAATTTATAGTTATAGTTAATTGTTGTTCTTTGTTAGAGCTATTACAAATCGTTAAATTGTTCATAACGAAATGGTGTGAAAAATATATTAGTATTAATAGTTTGTTCTCTTCACAAATATATTGATTTTTACATTCTTATGCATATATATGTATTTATACGTCTAAATACATATGCATGCATGTGTGTACATACAAAAGTATACATTAAGTTATATACCTATATGTCTGCACATTATCAAGTGCATCTGCAATATGAAAAATACTAAGGTCTAGTTTTAAGATTGTGAAAAAACCCAGAAAAAAGTAGGCAGACGGATCAATAACATAGGCCAACAAATGAAAGATGTGTCCCGGTTGCAACTGTAAGCAGTTGTATTCGTTCTTTTAAAAAAGGACTGTGATTCTTTGGGGGAAAAGGAGTCGAAGTCATTTTTTGGAGAACTTAAGCTAAAACATGTTTCATTTTTCAGGCCTGTGTATTGTGTATGCGTGTACTATATGTCTGCATAATTTTCAAATTATGCACACATGTATCTACATACATAAATAGGTTAACTTTATCTGGATTGGATGTGCTTAAAACTGAATGTAACTTAAGTTCCAATATTTCTTAATCCCTAAGTCTGTTCTGATTTTAAAAAAATCTACCATTTCCGATCGTTCATCCGTTAAATCCTATTTTAAACATATAATGGAACATACAAAAAAAAAACAAAAGCTACAGATAGAGCAGAATCTACACTATAACATATTGTCATGTTATATTGTCCGATTGTTTTTATAAGTTCTTCCAAATTAATGGAAGAAGGTAGATTTGAATGCCAGATAGAATGAATGTAAAAGGCAAGTATATTGCTCTCCCATTTTCTATTTTGGAAAAAAGTAAGTATAAACTTCGGTCAGTCCGAGGAAAATCCTCACCCATAAAATTTGTGTTCGTCATATTCAGTAATTTATTAAAACAGAAAAGATCCATTAGCTCTTATATAATCATGGTAAAACTGTTTTTACAGGGTCGCATAAAAACGGCTGATCAATTTATAATTAAGACTTACAGACAAAAAATTAAATTGATTTAGTTGGTGACTTCCAACAGCTGAAATTAATCATTTTACCCAGGAGCTAAAAGTCTCTATTTATTAGTTTTGTTATTAATGTTTTTCAATATTTTTCATTATTATATATCTTTTATATTTATTAGCATGTTTTATGACACACCAACATTTTGGCAAATTCTACTGATCGTAATCTTAGTATGCGATAAAGTTTGGCTTATATATTTATACTACAGGCAGGTGAGGAAAATTCATCAGTTATGAATACTGTACCAAACTTAGCAGTTTATATTATTCAAATGCATTAAGTTGTTAGTATAACCCTCTAGTTCTATAAATAACACATTTCAACAGACTTTCTACACAATTTACATAGAAAGGTTTATATGAAAAAGTAGAAACTAATTGAATCGAACATATCTTTAAATGTTGGAATATACATTTTTTCAGATTACAGTCCTCAAAAAACCATATAACGTGCCGCGAATATTAACTAAATACATTACATTGAAACAGATGAATCAGCTACGAGTTTTCGCCCTACATAGAATGAAGTTTAATATGTGGAAAATTTTTATTGGTACCCTTATGTTTGGCTGTTTGGAATTATATCTTGGATTATTCCCATTTTTATGGACTGTTGCCCAATGCTTATCTCAAAGCGACAATGAAACGATTCTCAGTCTAATATTTGTTTTCTTGCTAAGTTTATATGTCACTTTAAAATTAACACCCGCGCTTGTGTATGAAAAATGTATTTTGGATAGAGAAGAAACTGGAGAAATTGAGGGATCTTCTATATTATTTCTTTTATCAAGTTTAAAAGCAATTATCATTAATCAAGTTTACCTTTTGCCTCTGACATATGTGCTTATATTGATTGCACATTTTGGCGGTAAATATACAATATATTTTATGTGGCTATTAATTGGAATAATATCTATAATATTAACGATAGCCGTACCGCTTTTATTTGAGCCCATAGTATTTAAGTTTACAAATGATATTCCGGAAAAGTTTTATGATGAAATATTCTACCTTACTAAATTTCTTGATTTTCCAATATCAAGAATATATATAATGAAAACGAAAAATGCATTGGCATGTGGAAATGCTTATTTTTTTGGCATGGCTTGCTTAAAACGAATTGTTTTAAGTGAAGCATTGTTCCTTGACAGAGGAAATACACAACAAAAGAGGACTTCAGAAATCGGAAGAGGGCTACTAAAGAAACAATTGGCGGCTGTCGTTGCTCATGAATTGGGACATTGGAAAGGATGTCATTTCTTTCTTACAATAATTTTAACTCAAGTTCATCTGTTTTTTAGCGTTATGCTAATAGGATTATTGTATGAAAATGAATTAATTTATGAAGGAGTAGGCTTTGAACATGGCGTATGTCCCATTATTGTTGGAATAATATTAGCACTATGGTTCATAATAACACCATATACACGTTTGGCAGATTTGCTTTCACTATGGGTTTTACGGAGTTTTGAATACTCAGCTGATTCATTCGCCCAAGATCTTGGATATGCAGAAGATTTGCAGAGTGGTCTATTGAAAATGTATTATGATTGTCCTTATTGGCCCTTTTTTGATAGCCTTTATCTACAATTTTATAGGACACATCCCACAATAATACAAAGAATTGAATATCTTAATTCTCGAAATAGTGAAGAATAATCAATAAATGATAATACTCAAAGTATTTAATCATATCTGTATGAAATTTGTAGAAAGTTGTTTGTCTGAATTCGGTTTCTATGATTTTTATAGATGTACATATTTCTTAAATATATATATACTTAATATATATATACTTAAATTGTTGATTATTTCTGAAGATAAAAAACTCTATATGCAAAGAAATTCTTTTTTAACGATATTACCTTCGTTCTAATGTGTACAATGCAATGACGATGAAAAGACTTTATTTTACATAATATATATATTTTTGATGTATATAAAAGTAAAAGCCATTATATTTATTACAGTACTCTAGATATGATTCGAATTCAGGATGATGAGTATTCTGAAGACATAAAGGAGTCTGATCCTGAAGAAAGTACTCATCAAAAAGAATTAGCTATTAAATCAAGATTTCAACTTTCCCTGCCATCAGATATTTGTCCTGACAATGCGAAAAATAATTGTTTTCAACAGAGCGGATTTTTACATAATACAATATCATATGCTTCGCATATCGTTAAGTGTAGCTCTCCAGCATCAAGTATAGGTGAATCCCAATCAACTGGACAATTTGCGGCAAATTCTCACATGCATCTGCCGCAAGGTCAGCATATGGGACCCATTCCAGATCTTAATTTTTACAATGTGCCCGAAATGATATCCGAACAAGAGAAGCTTATTATGTCAGATGCTGAGAGATTTTTAAGATCGAAAGAGAATGAAATTTGCAATAATGAATATACATATACACATATGCATGATGAATTCGCAATGCGTAAATATTATCATCCGCTTTTTGCCCATAATGGTTGCCGTTGGCCAGGATGTGAGATGGACTTGGAAGATATAACGGCATTTGTGAAGTATGCTTCCAGTTCTAGATTTATATTAGACATATAGGATTTCTTAAGATTAGTTTGAAATTAAATGTACCTATTATTTTATTTTGTAGGCATCTTAATTCTGAACACGGATTGGATGAACGATCTACTGCTCAAGCTCGAGTTCAAATGCAAGTGGTTTCACAATTGGAAACGCATCTTCAAAAAGAAAGAGATCGGCTGCAGGCCATGATGCATCATTTATATTTATCGAAACAATTATTATCGCCATCAAAATTGGATCGTAAAGTAAGTCAAATGGGAAAAACAGTAAGAATTCCCTAAACTCTTATCTTGATTACAATTATAGGATATACCAAAAGATGGAGCATTCTGTAATTTGACCAGTCCAATAACGATAAACAGTATAGGTCGGCCGTTCCATCAGTCTAACTCTCCAGGGTCTCTAAATCTGCCAATGGTAAACACAGCCAATATATGCGGATTAAAGAAAAGAAACCATGATAAAAATACATTTTCCATTAATGGTGGTGAGTATGTATATCAAATCATTATTCATTATAGTATATTCCTCAATTATTCATTATATTATATGCCTGATAATAACTGGAATATTTATATAATGTTAATTTTTAGGATTACCGTATATGCTTGAAAGAGCTGGATTGGATGTACAACAAGGTACGAATTCTTTCTATGCTCTAAGATCTTAAATTTCTGGCAAATAGTTTTCTTTTCTCTATTTTGTATTTCATTTTGAAAATCGCATTATTTGTTTTTACAGAGATCCAACGGAATAGAGAATTCTATAAAAATGCTGATGTTCGTCCACCTTTTACCTATGCGTCACTTATCAGACAAGTAAGTTTGAATTAAATACTTTTAATATTTTCAGAATTATTTTCATTATTTTCTCTTAAATTTTCTTAATCTTTAATTTTACCTTGAAGTCCATCATAGACTCCCCCGACAAACAATTAACCCTGAATGAAATCTACAATTGGTTCCAGAACACCTTTTGTTACTTTCGCCGTAATGCGGCTACATGGAAAGTAAGTTGTCTATGTTCTATGTATATTATTATGTCTACTGTCTACATTATTTTGTCTAAATAAGTATAAATACAAACTTGTTCGGTGGCTACGAACTTCTCATAAGACTTGCATCTCTAAAAGTTAAGTTTCCGTTCCGGGTGTCTGTGAAAAGTCAAGCTATGAGTATGGTTAAATAATTGATTAGTTTTTCATTTTAAATGTAAAGGTTTCAATCACTAAGTTCCACTTTAATACGGTTTCAAGTAGGAAAGAACTGTCCGAATAAATGAAATGTCCGCTTGCTATAAGAATTTACAAATTTTCCGACTTTAAGTTAAAACTGACTCAACTCGAAAACGGACTATACTTTTCAAAAAAGGGTTCAAAACTTTACTTCACTTTTCCTAAAACTACTATTACCTAATTAATACAAATCACATTCAATTTAGAATGCAGTTCGTCATAATCTGTCACTCCATAAGTGCTTTATGCGTGTGGAGAATGTTAAGGGAGCCGTTTGGACTGTTGACGAAATTGAATTTTATAAAAGACGACCCCAACGTACTGCAGCTGTTGCAAATAATTTGGCAGCTGCTAAGAGTTCAGTGGATTCAAATTTCTTTGTTGCTCTTAACTTTGGGTATGTGGGAAATTTAGAAAGCTGTGTTAACTTACAACTTTTTATTCAAAGATTATTTAATCTTTCTAAAACTCTTATTCAGATTAATAAAATAAACATTATATAAAACTTTGCAATATCTAAACCACATATATTGAAATATTTATACATTTATTTTTTTATCAACATGATCAGTTTTATCGATCAGTTTTAAAGGCAGTCTGTCTGTATATTCGTGTAACTGTCTGTCCGTCTGTATGGCTTTTTTAACTGGTAAAATCTAATTTCATAATATCTAGAGTCTACCTACCTCTGTGTGTTTAAGTCAGTCTGTTTATCTATTCAGTTATTCTTTTGATCATCCAAGTGAAGACATATATCCGAAAATGTATCAGAAAGAAGTGTTATATCTTTTACTACATATATCAAGAAGTTCCAGAATTTCTAACAATAAGTATATATATTAATACATACTGATAAAAGTAGTTTATAGAATATATTAACAAATAATTTTACTCAATATTTTTTAAAAACTTATTCCATTTTTCATAAAATATGTATGTACATTAAATTTTATAAAATTATTTTTTATATTTTTTCATTTTAAATGTGAATTGCTTGCGCTTGCCTGGTTACTGAAATTTGTGTACTTGGTTTCTTTACTTATCAAATATGTATATATATATATATATATTATCAGAATGCCATTCGAACAAATTTATCTTTACACAAATGTTTTGTGCGTTATGAAGATGATTTTGGTTCGTTTTGGATGGTCGATGATAACGAATTTATCAAAAGGCGGCACTTGTCACGAGGTCGACCTCGAAAATATGAACCGTCATCGTCACCAAATTCTAGCCAATCTGGCAGTGGTGTTCGAACTGAAAAAAACTCATGTGACAACTGTACCCAGCAGTGTTCAAACATTGCATCAGGTACCGAAAAGAATGTTGATGCAAGCCCAAGCGAAATTGATAGAATGGATGGTTTTAATATGTGTAATAGTAGCAAAAACAATAATACCGAGGGTAAATTATTTTCCGAATTTTGTATCAGTGATGGTTTAAGTAGAAACTCGAAAACTTTATTGAATACTAAAGCAATTGGTAGCGATACTCAGAGTAGGAACAGTTTAGATGAATATTCAAATGCGATATATCAATCTAGCGTAAGTGAGTTTCCTAATTAAGTAAATAATAATATTGTCTATCCCTAGAATTAAATGCATAATTGTCTTACATTCATATATACCGCGAATACTTTTGGTGGGATCTTAATCGAATTATAAAAATAAAATTTAACTCTAATGTTTATCATTCATAATCTTCTTTTCAGTCAAGTCTATCCAAAATATCTAAATCGGCACAGGTACGAATTTTATAGTCAAAAGCCTGGATATTTGATTATCAATATCAACACTATAAAACCTACATATATGGATAAGACTTGATAACAATTTAAAATCGAATTAATAACAAACCTAAATAACTATAAATATAAGTAAAGCCTACGTTTATTTGCAATTTGTTTACTTTTATCTTTGAATTTATATAGATATAGAGTTCTAGGTATTCCTTTATCTTTGAGTTTATCTGTGAATTGGGAAAATATTTCTCTTCAAGTATTATAAAAGATCTAAATTAAAGAATATACTAAACGGGAAAATGAATGGATGGATTCCCACTTCAACATTATTCCCAAGGTAATGTACTTTTAATCATTATATATTAATGTAGATTAACCTCAGTTTTTGGACTTATCGACAATAGCAGCATACATTATTGCCTGAAATATGTATTAATTGGAATGGTCTGGTTGTTTAAACATATCAATACTGGATATCTGTGATTTTGTCGATGACGTTTTACCTGTTTTGTTGCATTTCAAATGGAACACTGTGAAATGCCCACATAACTTTGATTGAAATAATACAAAAGTTATATACAAATTTTAAACATAACAGCAGAGGAAAATGTATTGTAAATAAATAGTTTTAAAACAAACGATTTTATACTATTTTGATGCATACTACTTCATTGACTATGAACACAAACATGTATTATCTAAATTTGATTTTATCCAAGGAATAAATTTGCTTACGCGGGTATAAACGCCTGGGTATCCTTCGCGGCCACAACCAACGCCCCAAGACACAATACCCACAATAAAAAATTTAACTCCATTGGATAGTAGCAATGGTCCACCACTATCACCTTGACAAGAATCCATACTGGGTCTTCCAGCACACAACATGGTCGTTGTGATACGAGTACTTTTATATTTTTGATTTCTGCATTCCGTGATCGACATTATTGGAACTTTAACTTGATTAACAATGGATGGCAGTTCTCCACCTTCAGAAGTACGTCCCCAGCCAACAACAGTGCCTATCCGACCTTTAATAAGAAAAATATAGAATAATTAATTGATTTTTATTACTATAAATATCATTTTTTGAAATAAATGTCAACTGATCAGTTAATTAAAATAAATAATTACCGGCTGGGTCATAATTATATCTGGGAAGGCAGACAGGTTTAATAATTTTTGAGAATGCAATAGGTTTCCTTAATCTTAGAAGAGCAATATCATTATTGTAGGTATCCGGATCGAAACTCTTATGTTTTATGACAGCCGTTACGGCACGCTGAATAGCTTGCGATTCTGAAGTGATTTCCTGGTCATGATCTCCAAATATAATTCGTATTTTCGATCTTCGCAATTTTTTAACGCAATGAGCTGCAGACAAGACATAATCCTTTGTTAACAAAGATCCCCCACAATGGAATTTGCCATCATAAATAATTCGTGCCATCCATGGGTATTGATTCACACCAGTTGGTTTTCCCCCAACAATTCTGATTTCCTCATTTGAAAAACCACAATCTAAAAAGATAAAGTGTACAAAGTCAGTTTCAATTTTATTAAACCTTAGCCATAAAGTATCCGAGGCCTAAAAATTAATTACCGTCAACCATAATTAAAAGTGTAAAAGAGAGAAAGTAGTAGTAGTTAGTATTTTACATTTGATTGTAATAAATGTTTTTCGTCAAATTTTCTTTCCCAATTCCACATAATGCGGCCTTTCTGTTAGTCCCTAACATTTAGGGGGCTAATAAAACTTAATACCCCTTCTTTAAAAGGGGTTTATGTACTTTAAAAATATATTAAAAAGATTATATTACGTACTAACCTTACTTAGAATTTTTTAAGCTGACACAAAACCAGTCTAAAACCAATTGAACCTTAATTTTTAAACGGGTTTTTGGGGAAAGTTTTTATTTATGAAGATGGTCTGTATTTTGCACTAAGTACTACCAAAGCTGAGCTTAACAATATGGCTAATATTATATACATATCTACATATATGTCTAAAAACAAAGCTAGACGTTATTATGGTTTATATGATGTGTGATAGGTTTCAATATTGAATAACATTGTTTGTTTGGTGTGTTTATTGTGATGGAAAGTGTGAACTCGTCTAAAGTCCAAGAAACATAAACTGCCATTTAAAGAAAGATATTTATATGGAAAAAGAAATAAGTTAGCAGATTAACAAATTACCTTATTCTCTAGATTAAAAATAAAGTACTACTTAACATGCTTTTAAATCTTTAAAAAGTAGCTTGTTAAACATAAATATGTATGTTTATTTAGTTAGAAACCTGACCAAAAAGGTTTTCTTTTATTTGTTCGGCAAATGTTAACTTGACATACCTTAAATATGGAAATGCCCTAAACTAATTATAAGCATGCGATCAAGAGTAGTATTATGAAAATGCTAAGTGGAGTAAATCAACGACAGACACGACGAAATAGGCACGGGAAAGTAATTTTGTTGAATCACTAAATTGGGAGTCTTTTGCCTACCCGCCCGTGTGCTTTCTCTGCCAAAAACTGGGTCGATTCATGGATTTAATCAAGAGATGCGCAGTTTTTTTTTGTTTTTTGAAGATGAATTAATATTCTTTTGAAAAGATGGACAAGATTAATGTGTGCATGTCTACGCTATTGTTTATGTGTTACTAATAATGCCACTTTATATCAAATACATAGTAGAAGGTACTGGAATTTAAAAATTAATTAGTTTACTTACCGCAATCACAATTCTTAAGATTTACATTTTCAGTATATTCCGTTTCATCTTCTGTATCAAGTCCAAAAGCATTTGACACTCCAGAACTGATTCGAAAAATTGTATCAAAAAGAAATTTACTGGTTCTATTTGAGTTGTTACTACGAATATCGTTTCTAGTTTCATGTTCATTGCAGTGCTGAGATTTTGCAAAACATATATTTCTATTCAAAGTCACCATCAAAATTAACCAGCAATATATTAAATTCATTGTTACTAAATAGTTGACATTGTTTTAGCTGTTAAATTAATTTTTGATACTAAATACTTATATTTCTTTATAATCAATGAAATGGATTATAAACAATTACATTTAATGAATTTATCTTTAATATAAGTCTAAAGAAGTAGATTAAGTTACTTAAACAGTACTATTTATTAACACCTATAAAACCAGTACTGTAGCGTACAAACTCACTTAAAACTAAACGCAAAATTTGAGAGAAATACAAAGAAATGATTGTTTAAAATGAAGACCTTAGAACTGGTACCGATCTACCAACAAAAACCAGTTCTTCACACAATTTTTAAGAGGTTGGACATTCTTATGACTGCTAAATCTGAAAACTGCTTTTTAAAGTTCAAGATGTATGTTTTGCATTAATGTTTAACGTTCTTTTATTTTAGCTTGAATATTTTTAAAGATGTTTATATATTTATAATTATGATTCATATTGACGTTTCCTTGACAGCATTCGGTCAAGATCTCGTGTTTTTTGTTTCTTGCTTGGTAGATGAACTGAGGGGTTTATGCCACTGTCAGAATCTAAATTGTCTAAAGGGTTATTTCTTGTTTTACACAAAATTAATTCAGCACTATCGAAACTGTATTCATCATTACTGTTTGCCAATTGTCTACGAAACATTGCAGCACTGAAAGATACACGAGCCTTTGGATGGGACGGCGGTAACCAAGACACTCTTTGGGTTATTGAGTTATAGAAGTAATAAGAACCACATCCACTATCATAAACATCTTTCCATCCAGACTCTAAAGGATATTTGCGAAGTAACCGCCTGTAACGTCGCAGATACTTTTCGGTTGGTTTAGAACGCACATTGGTCCACTTATTTACGCAATAAAGGTTGCATTTATGCCAAACATTATATTTGTTGGGGCACAATTTGTATCCATGAAATGACTCTGTAACTCCGATTCGCTCTTTTATCCGATCTGTCCACATATGCTCTTCGGTGGCATTACGTTTCGAGGTGGAATTGGTGTTTTCTTTATATGCATGGGGCCGAATCTTATCATCATCATCATAGTTTTCAGCAATTATTTCTTCAATAGCTTCAGGAGCTGATCCGGAGGCTGCAAGACGTAATGAATAAAGTAATATGAAAGTTATACATTTTGCTTAAAATATTACAACCATATGTATACAAATACGTATTTATTTACACTAATGTATGATTATGTGTGTGTATTTATATGGTTTATTAAAACTGTATATATATTTACCACTTTGCTTTTGTACGAGTCCTCGATTCTTCAAACGTTTTAATAGCATCGGTGGCAAACTCATTGTTAATAACTTTTATTATTACTGTTATTGTACTTTGTTTAGTAAATTATACCGGCCTTAGGGATTTACCTCTCCAATATGTAATGTATGTATTTATGTACAAAAAACAAATCCATGCATGAGTCAAGGTAACGTCGTAGATACGACTATGGGAATAGTTTCATTTCTATTTACATGTTTTAATTCAGATATTTAATAATTTTGTTTAATTTTTATTTTATATATATATTTTATATACCATACTTCAATTAGGCAAATTAACAATTAAACAAATTAAAATTGTACACAACAGGTAAATGTATAAATATATAAATATATTCCACAATTCCAAGGAACTGCTGGAAAATTTCAACATTCCAGGTCTTATCGATAGCTTCATCGATAAATGAGTCTGACAGAGCGTCAGTGTCATCTCTAACTCTAATCACACGTTTTGTGAATATGGCTGATGGACAGGTAATTTAATAAAAATGAATGAAAAGAACATAAAATCTAATTAAAACGAATTATAGTTGGCAAATGCTTTACGGGACTTACCCAACAGGGTACTAAATGTGGCCGTGGAGGAGCGACCCACCTTATTTCAAAATGTATGCGCCGTGCTGACAAATCCCGGTAAGTCATAATATGCACAAATACATACATACATGTGTCCGAATCTCTGCAAAATGCATACTGTGAAATTTAAATGTACTTGAAATAGTTGATTTTATAGATTAAAATATGAATTATGTACGTGTATGTAATCATTGATGAACGATGTAAAGAATGATATATATACATGTAAGTACTTATATACCGAGATACTTGCTAATTTAATTTTATTTGAATAAATACTTACATATGTAAGCTCATATGTCTGCACACATACACAACTCATTCAAATTTGAAACGTATGCATCGTAAAATTATTAAATATAATTAATTTTGTTGTAGTCAACAACAAAAACATGTTTACTAATGTATTTACATTAGTTGCAAAATTTGTAAATGCCTCAATTGTTTAACTAATTGATGTATTAAATTATTGATTTTTGTATGAAACTGGGGCGGTCCATGCATAGGATTTTCCAATCCTGCCGTAAGTAATAGCAGACACGCGATGTGATTTAAATAATCAGTTCTTTATAGGCCATTTGGCTATATATTCTGATTAACTTAATGTAGTTTATTATTTAAGAAACGTGGCATACTTTTTTATTTTTAAAATAAAAAGATTGATAATGGTGTACATATTCAAAGGAAACATACTAATCAAATTTTTAATAAATTTATTTTTTATTTTATAGGCATAAACTCTTCAATCGTTCGTGGTATATGCAAAGTGATTGGAACAACGATTTCTAAATATAAGGATCCTCCATCTCAGCTCTTAGTTCGCAAGCTAATATCCGATTTAATAAAAGTTCATCACGATTTAACAATAGAACATATGCTAAATGTTTTTAAAACGCTATTGTTTAAAGAGTTTCCATCGACGTCGCCTCAAAAGTCATCAAAGCCAGCTGTTGTTGCTCTCGGTTGGATTGCTTTAATTATAAAGCATGCTGATTGCAATTCAAACATATTTAAAACGGAAAAGCAGCGTTTGATTGAATATCAGTCTTTGCTATATCAAATTGCTTTAACAGCTCCAAATATACGAATAACAGATGCTGCTACAAAAATCATATTTGAACTATGGGATAATAATTGCATCTTTGATGATACATTGGCTGCTCTATTTCAAATGGAACCAACCTCAAATGTTACAATCATGATAATGATGATGATACGTTTTGAGAGTAAAAGTAATGAATCGGCTATATTGAAAACACACAAAAATAAAATTGCCGAATACTTTGTTAAAAGCATGATTTCATGTAAAACCAAGCCAGATAAATCATTCATTATATGTTGTCAGCCATTTTTGGTCTCATTGGAGGAGTCGGAATTTGATTCACATATACATCCTCCCCTACAGAGAGCAATATTACGAAGTCCAGAAAATACATTAGAGAGTGTTGGTCTAATATTTGATATAGTTAACATTGATTGTAGTCGTTATGCTTCCCAAATTGGAAAGGTATTAATTAAGAACCTATACAGCAAGGGGGATGCGGCACGACGCGAGTCATTGGAATCATTGAAATGTTTGGCAAGGAAATGTTCAGATGTTCTTGTTGTAAAGGAGCTGTTACAGCATATATTTGCAGTCTTAAATGGATCTGATGGCAAAATAAATGTGGTCGAATATAGAATTAATTTGATTCAGGTAAGAAAATAATTTAAATAATAATTTTAAATAATCAATATATAAATATCATTTATCATTTATCAGGGTGCCGGCTACTTGAGTTATAATAATGTGACTCAAGACAATTTGCATAATATACTGGATGAAGCAGTTAACCTATTTTGGAAGGCTCTGGAAGCTGAAACGCAGGAGAAGGTTATCTGCAGTACCTTGGATATGTTTGGTTTGTGGACTGAAAAGTTTCGAAATGAGTTACCCAGCGTTATCATAAATATTTTCAAAACTGGTGTAGAGCTAAAGAATACGAGTCAGGCAATTAGACAGAGTTATCTTGATTGGCTCCTATCCTCAATACAAAATACGGAGATAAATAATCCAAGTAATATTGTACCAACCCTTATAACCTTATATAGTACCGCAATGCAAAATGTTACTCAATTGTCCAATACTTCGGAAGCAGCTTGTATTGCTTCCATTTTGTTAATATTGGAAAAACCGTCCGAAAATTATGCCTCATTCTGGAGTTCTATTTTTGACATGAACAAGTTGTGCTTCTTTAGTGAGAAATTTTTAACAACCGCCACTCCTGAGACATTGTGTCATATTTCATTGCTTGCGAAAATATTCCTTAAACAATATCCAGATAAAATTAAGGGCCCAATAGATCAATTATATCGTGCCATAGTATATAATCTGTGTAACAATTCGCTCAAGGTTCGTACATTCACAATAAGACAAGTGAAGGAAATAACCAAAGGATCAGGGGCACTTGATTTTGTTAGGACTGCCTTAGGTGAATTTGGTAGGCGTATAAATATAGCGAAAATTCAATACGATAGCGATAATAATGATCAAACTGGTACACCATCTCAGTCATTTGTTGAAGCATTGGAAGTGTTGAGTCATTTGGATAATATAACTAATGAAGAGTCTATGGAATTAGCCCTACAACTTCTAGATATTTCACATCATCCGGCAATTGTCACTAACAATCCACATTTTTGGGAAACCGCCATTCAACAGCATTTCCAGTTAAGTCCTGAATATTTTATCACAACGAAAAAGCAAGAAATCATTACAGAATTTATTGAAAATTTTAAAGTATGTCAAACATATGAGAATATAATTGCCACATTGGTTCGTATTAGTCCCGACATAATTGTACCAATTGTTGTTTCCAAATTCAAAGTATATCTGCAGGATCGGCAAAATGTATCTGTTACAAGCGATGAATATCAAACATATTTAACACCAGATGGTGAGCTTTATGATAAAAGTGTTATACCCCATATAGACGCACAGTATGCAACAGTTGGTGTTAAACGTGAGAATAAAGTGTATAGCTACAAGGAACAATTGGAAGAGATTCAATTACGTCGGGAGATTGATGAAAAACGCCAAAAAGAAGGCAAGTCAAAAACTATTAAACTAACACAGAAACAAGAGGAACTAATTAAGAATCAAACGGAAAAAGAATTGCGCATTAAAATACGTTTACAACAATTGTTTGATAAATTAACATCGAAAATAAGTTTATTTAAAGCATCATGTGCTGGTAACTGTGAATATATTGCATTATATTTTCATACCATATTGGATGATATACTCAAAGCAACTGATAGTCCATTGAGTGCTGAGCCACTTACCGATTTATATTTTTATTTGCATGAAATGTGCCTGAAAGAGGAACAAGATCTATGCCGTGACATTGCAATTGCCACAATAAAGCTACAAAAACCTTCATTTGAGTTAAAAGATGAATGGATTGCATTCAATTTAAATGAGAAAATTGAAAGTATTATATCGAAGCTAAAGAAACTTACTCTTGTCAATGATAATTGTCTGGATGCACCATCATTTTCATATACATTTGAATTTCTAAAACGTGCTATTTTATTCCTTAATGTCGAATCAAATGAAGAAATTATATTAACAATTATACAATTAATTGAAGTCCATGCACAATTAAAGGAAAGTCATCGTAATCATCCCAAATATTTGCCACGATTGGGTATGTTTGAAATATTACTATATCTAATCAAAAAGAATAATAAAGTTCAAGTGCAGGCAATTTGTGCAATTTTAGAAGTTGCAAAATCTTCATCTGGCGGTCCTTTAAATGCTTGTCCCGATAATAAAATAATACAATTATTCCTAAAATCATTGCAAAGTAATATAGACTCCGTAAGAGATGTCGCCTTACGTACATTGCAAATAATGGTTGATGCTATTGTCGATTATCTAAATACAAATGAAGAACTAAAGAAAGAGATAATTGCTAGATTCTGGATTGCCAAGTTTGATATTTCACCCGAAAATGAAGATTTGGCCATCAGCCTTTGGGATAGTGCCAATCTTCCGTTTCCAGAATTCGATGATATTTTGTGTGATATTACACATCCGGAATTGTGCATCCAAAAGGCATCTGCAGAGGCTCTGATTCCGCTAATACAACGTGACAAAACATTAATCAAATATGGAATTAAAAAGCTATTGGAAATTTATAATGAAAAACTTACGCTAATACCACCAATATTGGATCAATTTGATCGTGAAATAGAACCAGCTATGGATGAATGGAAGCCCAGAAGAGGTGTTGCCATCGCCTTCTCACGAATCGCTCAATTTTTGTCTGTTGAAGATATTAATTATATTATGCAGTTCATGGTATCGCAAGGTCTGGGAGATCGTGAGGAAATTGTCCACAAAGAAATGCTAGCAGCAGCATTAAAAATTGTTGATATACATGGTAAAGAGACAATAGTTAGCCTATTACCTGTATTTGAGGAATTCCTTGATAAAGCACCAAAATCCCAGAGCTATGATAATATACGTCAGGCTGTCGTTATATTGATGGGTTCGTTAGCTCGACATTTGGAAAAGGATGACAAACGTATTGATCCCATTGTTAAACGATTACTTATGGCACTCTCTACACCCTCTCAGCAAGTACAGGAGGCAGTATCCAATTGTTTGCCCCATCTTATGCCATCGGTGAAAGATGAAGCTCCAGCTATGATTAAGAAACTATTGCACTCATTGGCAAAGTCGGAAAAATATGGTGAAAGACGTGGTGCTGCTTATGGCATAGCCGGTATTGTTAAAGGACTTGGCATTCTATCGTTAAAACAATTGGATATTATGTCAAAATTGACCACATATATACAGGAAAAGAAGAACTACAAATCGCGTGAAGGTGCTCTATTTGCATTTGAAGTATTGTGCACAACACTTGGACGTCTCTTCGAACCATACATTGTCCATGTGCTACCACATTTACTCCAATGTTTTGGTGATCCATCACAATATGTTCGACAAGCTGCCGATGATACAGCAAAGGTAGTAATGGGAAAGTTATCCGCTCATGGTGTAAAATTGATTCTACCCTCACTGTTAGACGCACTCGATGAGGATTCGTGGAGAACAAAGACCGCTTCCGTGGAACTACTGGGAGCTATGGCATTTTGTGCTCCAAAACAACTGTCATCATGCTTGCCCAGTATAGTTCCTAAATTAATTGAAGTCCTTGGAGACTCACACACAAAAGTTCAAGAGGCAGGAGCCGATGCCCTCAAAGTGATTGGATCAGTCATTAAAAATCCAGAAATTCAAGCTATTGTTCCCACTTTATTGAAGGCACTGGAGGATCCATCGAACAATACATCAGCTTGCCTGCAAAGTTTATTGAAAACCAAATTTGTACACTTTATAGATGCACCATCATTGGCCCTCATTATGCCTGTTGTCCAAAGAGCGTTTATGGATCGTTCAACTGAAACAAGAAAAATGGCAGCACAAATTATTGGAAATATGTATTCATTAACCGATCAAAAGGATTTGGCACCTTATCTACCAAGTATAATACCAGGATTAAAATCATCTTTATTGGATCCAGTGCCAGAAGTGAGGGCAGTTTCAGCCCGTGCGCTTGGTGCTATGGTAAAGGGAATGGGAGAATCATCATTTGAGGACTTATTGCCATGGTTAATGCAAACATTAACTTCCGAATCGAGTAGTGTGGATCGCAGTGGTGCGGCACAAGGCCTATCTGAAGTTGTTGGCGGCCTTGGTGTGGAAAAAATGCACAAACTAATGCCAGAAATAATTGCTACAGCCGAACGTGTTGATATCGCTCCACACGTTAAAGATGGTTACATTATGATGTTCATTTATATGCCAGGAGCATTTCCCAAGGAATTTACACCCTACATTGGACAAATTATTAATCCAATTCTTAAAGCTTTAGCCGATGAAAGTGAATATGTGCGCGATACCGCATTAAAAGCTGGACAACGTATTGTTAATTTATATGCTGAAACTGCTGTTGCCCTATTACTTCCCGAATTGGAAAAGGGATTATTTGATGACAATTGGCGTATACGATATAGTTCAGTTCAATTGCTTGGCGATCTGTTGTATCGCATATCTGGAGTATCTGGAAAAATGACTACGGAAACAGCTAGCGAAGATGATAACTTTGGCACTGAACAATCCCATACAGCCATAATTCGTTTCTTGGGCGATGAACGGCGTAATAGAGTATTATCTGGTTTATATATGGGACGCAGTGATGTGTCCCTAATGGTGCGCCAAGCTGCATTGCATGTATGGAAGGTAGTCGTTACAAATACACCACGAACTCTCCGTGAGATACTGCCAACATTGTTTGGCCTGTTGCTTGGATGCTTGGCCAGCACCAGTTACGATAAACGGCAAGTTGCAGCACGTACTTTGGGTGATTTGGTGCGTAAACTTGGCGAAAGAGTTCTTCCAGAAATTATACCAATTTTAGAAAGTGGATTAAACTCTGATCATCCAGACCAAAGGCAGGGAGTGTGCATCGGATTGTCCGAAATAATGGCGTCAACATCAAAGGAAATGGTTTTATCATTTGTAAATAGTTTGGTACCAACTGTAAGAAAAGCTTTGTCGGATCCCTTGCCGGAAGTGCGTGAAGCAGCTGCAAAAACATTTGAATCCTTACACAGTACAGTGGGTTCCAGAGCTTTAGATGATATACTTCCCTTCATGTTGGAAGGTCTTTCGGATCCAGATCCATTAGTTGCTGAAAATACTCTAGATGGATTGCGTCAGGTGATGTCGATTAAATCAAGAGTAGTACTTCCCTATCTGGTACCACAGTTAACTGCTCCACCCGTTAATACAAAGGCATTATCCATTCTAGTGTCTGTTGCTGGTGATGCTCTAACAAAATATTTACCCAAAATATTGTCTGCACTGTTGGAGGCATTATCCCAATCCCATGGCACTGTTAATGAGGCGCAAGAGTTGGAATATTGTCAAACTGTTATATTATCAGTGACTGATGAAGTTGGAATTAGAACCATTATGGATACTCTTATGGTTTCGGCCAAATCTGATGATTTGTGTACAAGAAAATCTTCTGCAAGTTTATTGTCAGCATTTTGCATTCATTCACCTGGAGATTATACACAATACATTCCACAACTTCTGCGTTGCCTGCTAAGATTAATGGCTGATCACGATAAGGAAATATTACAAAAATCATGGGAAGCTCTGAATGCTGTAATTAAGGGTCTGAATTCCACTCAACAAATCGCTCATGTAAGTGATGTTCGGCAAGCAGTAAGATTCGCTGCCAGTGATCTAAAGGAAAAGGAATTGCCCGGATTTTGTTTACCTAAAGGCATAACACCATTATTGCCCGTTTTCCGGGAAGCGATATTAAACGGTTTGCCGGAGGAAAAGGAGAATGCTGCTCAGGGTCTTGGCGAAGTTATTTTCCTAACAAGTGCACAATCTTTGCAACCATCTGTTGTGCATATTACTGGTCCACTGATTCGTATATTAGGAGATCGTTTCAATTCTGGAGTTAAAGCAGCTGTTCTGGAAACATTAGCAATTCTCTTACATAAAGTTGGTGTTATATTAAAACAATTCTTACCACAGTTACAGACAACTTTCCTTAAAGCATTGCATGACCAAAATCGAAATGTACGCATGAAAGCTGGTAAAGCATTATCAGAATTGGTAGCAATTCATTCAAGAGCTGATCCCTTGTTCAATGAAATTCACAGTGGCATAAAGAATTCTGATGATTCTGCTGTTAGAGAAACCATGTTGCATGCCCTTCGAAGTATACTTACACCATCGGGTGATAAAATGTCTGAGCCGATAAGAAAACAAGTATATGCTACTTTGCTAAGTATGATTGGACATCCAGAGGATATAACTCGAAATGCTGTTGGGGGTTGTTTGGGTGCTATGCTTAAATATATGCCACCGGCTGTAATTAGCGATTTGTTAAATAATTATGTACTTGCAGACAATGCCGATGATCCATTAGTTAAACATGGATACACAATAGTACTATTTGTTGCATTAAAAGAATGCCCAGGTGATGTTTTGACGGGAAAATTATATGAGGGAATTACAGGAAATATTTTAGCTAATATTTCATCAGACAAAGTACCGATTGCCTGCAATGCAATTAGAGCTGCCACATACCTTTTGCAGCATGTCCTTCTTAATAAAGATGATGTACCGACTAATATTGTTGTGGCATTATCTAGGGCAATGAATCATAGTAGCAATGATGTTAAGCAATTAGTTGCTAAAAGTTGTACTCATCTATCTAAAAGTCTAACTGCTGATGAAATAAATTTAGAAGTGATGAGATATTTGGTGCCCATGTTAGTGAATGGTACAAAAGAAAAGAATGGTTATGTTAAATCAAACTCTGAATTGGCCCTAATATCTATATTAAGATTAAGAACTGATGACGCAACCTATTCAAAAACATCCGAAATTTTAGAATCTGGAGCCAAAGAATCATTAAGCGAAGTTGTGACAAAAGTTTTGAAAAAGGTAGCTGCTCAGACACCAGTCAAGGAAGAAGAACTAGATGATACGCTACAGACATAATCGTACTTAGCAACTAACATATTACACCGGTTTTGTCAGAAACTGAACAATCCCCTAGTTTTAAAAAACATAGTAAAAGTTATGTACACCCTTTTTGTAAACAATTGCAACACAATAAAACATTTTTATTAAAATCGAATAAAAGTATTCTAATAATCTAATTTAACGAAATGAACCACGATGTCGTTGTCCATATAGAACATAAAACCTATTTTAAGGTTTATTATTTGGACTTACCTTTGTGTTATTATTTCACTCTACAATCAAACTCCAATCCACTGAAAGCAACACAATTCTTTTGGGAACTACTTTGCAAAAAAATTACTTCTGATCACTTTGAAGCCCGCGCACTGACTGAATTCTGCCGCCCACGCATGTCGCCTTTTATAGATGATCGTGACCCAGTAAATCAGTGTTGTAAGGCACTACCAGACAAGTGTTGGAAATTAAAATCAAAATAGTGCTGTAAAATTCAAGCTGTTCAAGCCTCTGTTAAGTTAACATTTCAAGCCATCAAATGGGAATTTAACATTGACTTGATATGTAAACTTAACAGAGCTATGTTAGTTAGCTAAACAGAGCTTGAAATTTTAATCCAGGGTTGAAATGTTAACTTAACAGTGACAGCTTAACAGAGGCTTAAAATTGTAACTTAACAGCGGTATCTCAACACTGACCCATGTGAATTTCACAACACTAATTTGATATTGATTTCCAACACTGGTTTGCGAGTGTCTTACAACACTAATCTTCTGAGTCATGATCATCTATAAAAGGTGAACTGCGTGGGCGCTGGAATTTAGTCAGTCGTGGGCGTCGAAGTGATCGGAACAAAATTGCTGAGTGCTGGTGAAAAAGTTTGAAAACAAATATAAATTTGTGAATTAAGTGTCGTTTTTAATGCATAGTTGACATTTTTCCTGCATAGACCTTGTAAAGATGATCAAGATTATCTAAATTGAAGAAAGCTAAGTTTGTCCGCAGAGTGACATATGTATGTAGTTTCACAAAGGTACATAAATTTAAACAACAATGTTAGCACAGGTAAGTCACCAAAAAATGTAGTTGATGCTATAAGTACAAGTTTCGTAATCTTATACTGCTTACAAAATGTGTGTACTAAATTAATTTTATAATTAAGGCTACAAGAAACTTATGAGGATCGAAAAAGTAACAATATAATGATCTTTTAAATCATAAACTTGCAAGAATAAAACAATCCATTTTCCATTTTTAGTTTTTTTTAAAGATAATTGTTATAGTTTATTTTAATCTGCAGTTTCCCTATTTGGGAAGCCCGAATCGTTTGAAAAAATTTTGTTCTTTATAGATGTATTCAAATATGGACGATTAACCCATTCGGTATCAGCTGCTTTTATATTTTCCAATGTTCCCAGTTTAATCTGATACAGCTTTAACTGAAATCTGGGTCCAACTTCTTTAAGCTCCAATTCTCTGTTTACATATTTATATTGATGATGTCTGAATATAATCGAGTCGTCATGGTTTAAGAATGTCATTACTCTTTGCGACGTTTCTTTTGGCACCGGAAATAAGTGTTTCAGGATTTGGACTGTTCTTAAACCAATGGGTGTCTTGAAGTTGTTAAATATTAAGTGAGGTTTTTGCTCACTCATAGTACCAATATCGGGAATATCATGCCGCATTACAACATCTGATATATTAAAAAATGCAGTTGGTCCATATGGAAGGTGGCAAACAACCAGACCATCAGGTACACCGCGATGCTCATGGACAATTATAAAGTCAGTAACGTTATTGGCACGACAGGCATGCATCAGGGTGCTCAACTTGTATTTTCCTCTGTTCATCTGCTGCGCATTGGGAAAGATCAGTCGGAGTTCCTTCATAAATATTTTCAAACGCGATGAAGGATCGTGCGATGTGGTCAACATGATTTTCGGATCTTCGCAACCGGCAAAGGTATACTCATCGTTAACACTTGAGCTCTCCCCACCTATGAAGAAGGGAAATACATATGTAGACATGACAATATTTAAATTTAAAAACCTACCTTTAATATCATACTTCAGCGAGTTGTACACATTGAAGCCCTTAGAAATCATTTTAGAACTAACAGGTTTATTATTTTTTAAATTGTTTTCAATGCTTTCTTGAAGCTTCTTCTTTGATTGTACACGCTCATCTCGGGCTTTGGTGTATAAATATTCTCTTCGCTGCCTGGCTTGTTTTCTCAACATATTTTAATAAATTTTCTACAACACGTGCTGGGTCAATTGTTTACGTTTTTTTGACTGATTTGTTTTGCTGTTATCGATATTGATTACAGATATATTCGGCTTTGCCATGGATAAATCGCTAGTTTTGGAACGATGGAAAACTATCGTTTATCGTTTCAAATCGTCGTTTCAACAAAACGATAATTTTTAAATACGACTAACAGAAAGAGAAAAACACCGAAAACGTTAGAAAAAAATTAAACCACCAACCAATGCTAAGCCAAACTATTTCACTCAAAATATGAATTTTAAATAGGTAAATTAAAACACGGGCTTCAGTTACTTAAATTGTATTTAATTTTATTAACAATTAACATAGTTCACTGGTATTGTTTTTGATTTGATGTACCGCCAAAGGAAAAATTATTCCCTGGATCACCCAGTGCAGCTGGATCTTCTGTTGGCGGACTAGGATTTCGGAATTGATCAGCAGAAATTCGTGTGAATAAGATTCCAACACCTTCAATAAGCGCCAGAAGAACTCCCCCAATAATTGCACTTCCAGCCATCGCAGGAACACCTTTGAAGAAAGTAAGGAACACTTTAATAAAAGGATCACTTAAAATAAAAACAAACTTACCGTTTCTTGCAGCCAAAATTCCTCCAGTTGCGGCACCGCTTATAATAGAGTTCCATGGATCTTCCTTTTTTCGAAAGTGAACGAGGGTGCAATCAATTGTACTGAACATACCGCCCCAAATTGCAAAATTTCCTGCTATAACCGGTGAGCGGGTTTTAATTGCAGTTAAACTTCCAAGCTGAAAATAAACAAACATTAAACAATGAATAGTTTTTATCATTTTAAGTTGATAACCGATACAGAACAACACAAATTGCAACCATTTGGTTGATCGGATTTATTTTGTATGAATTGAGGTGTTTTGGTTCGCAGCCGGTATGGGATAATCTTAGAAGTTGTAAGTTATTTCATCATTATTGAGCTTGAATACTAATGGCATCTCAGACAAGTTGATGCAAATGTAATTAATAAATATGACAATTGAGTTGATTAAAAGTAGCAACAAATAGATTTTGGCATCGTCAAAAAATGTGGCTCTAAGAAGTAATATCTTTGGGCCACATAAACATTAACTAAAAATGTCCTCAGAAATGAATTGAAATATACATAGCATGACTGTTGTCGTTATATAAATGTTTACATACCAACCGTCTGTTCATGCCGGATGGAGCATTTCGGAATCCTTTAATTGCTTGAAAAACACCTCCACCAATGCAGCCCATGGCAAAAGCACCACCACAATCATCTACAATTCGAAATGGACACGGTTCTCTTGCGTATTCTTCCATTTTTTTAAAGAGTTTTTACAGACAAATGAAGATTACTATTAAGCACATGTACTCGGTGTGACCAAACCATTAAAACCAAAATATGCTGATTAGGAAACTAGTACGATTATTTTTTATCTTAAAGTATTCGGTATTTAATTAAGGTATTGTTATCGAATAAGCATATTGCTATCTCTAATCAGAACGTAATGATTGGCTTGCCTTAGTCGAAATATTTAATTTAACATAAATTTTAAAAATATATAGAAAAAATGACTGCTGGTGGCGCGTCCTTTTCCGAGGACAAATTTGGCAAGAAGTTGGACCGATGTGTAACTGATTCCATTGTCAAAGGAAGTAAGTTGTCAAAGTTGGACTTATGTAATAGCAGTTGTCTTGCTTATTGGGAGAGAAAAATATGTACAAATTTATACATTTTTTTTATGAAGTTCCTGGAAGTTCCAACAGTATTTTCATAGATCAAACAACTTAAATTCATCACATCAGAAAGCTAATAGTTTTATATCTCAAAGTGCACTTCGATGAACACACTGTGTTAAAATGTCATGTATGTGTGTATGTTTATTTACACAAATGTGTGTGTGGATGTACATGCGTACAAGTATTCATGTTCATATGCATTTGTAATGTAGCCGGTATCCTTAAGTTTAGTGGTTTTATGTTATTTTAAACTATAATTATTAATTTTCTTTACAGTTGGTGGTTTGGTTATTGGATCTGCTGTTTCTTTATTATTCTTTAAACGACGAGCGTGGCCTGTATGGCTGGGTACCGGATTTGGCGTAGGTGTGGCCTATAGGACATGCGAAAAAGACTTAAACTCATTAAAATAAATGTATTCGCGCATAAAGCCCGTAAATAAAGCAAAATCAGTACGGTTTACTTCGTTAAAGTTATTGTTATTTTTTAAACCCGATGTTTGTGTTAAAAAGTGTGCATCAATAATTCCAATCTTTTTTTAAAATGAAAAACGCTCTGGAAATGGAAAACAACTCAATAAAAATCATAGAAGGACTAGTAATTTAACAATTTTTTTATGCTTTTACAGTTTTCCACATTACAACACATTATTATTAAATAATGTTAATTTGCCAATTCAAATTATTATTTATGTTTTTACGGTGGCGGCTGATTAGGAGGTCTATTAGGTGAATTTGCATCATCATCCGAGGGTTGCTGTCGGGATCGGTTACTAAAGATTGAACCAGTTGGGTCATCCGCGTTATCGTCTTTATATCTCGTCCATTTAATTAAAGTTTCAGGTGATCGATATAGAAAGATAAGTTTTGCATATAAATCCTCTTCAAGTCGATATTCCTGCGTCTCTCGGACCAAATATATATCATTACATAGCTTTAATATACGGTCGACATAAGGTAAGTCTTCAAACATTATTCGCCTATGATTATTGGCAATAAGAGAACGGATTATACGTGAAACTAGAAAGACAAATGTCGTATAGAGTCCAATAATTCTATAAAAGAAAATAATAGACAAATTATATTATACAGATTAATTATATCAATACATTTAATACGATTTGAAAAGTTTATCTTACCCGGTTTTTTCTATATAGCTCAAAGTTGTTGGAAATGATTTGTCGTAAAAAACATATATTACGACGCCATAATCACAATCACTTAGAGGCAAAGAAGAAAGAATTTTATAATAGAAATTATCCTCGCAATAGTCCCGCATCTCCCACCACATGTCTCCATCAATATTCTTTTTTTCTAATATCATCGGACGAGTATATTTTCCTAATATATATTAAATATAAACAAAGATTTTCTATGAGAATAGAAAAGAATGGAAATAAAAATGTAACCTCCTCAGTGTCAAATACGATTACTAACATAACTAAGCTATAAAATATATGTACAACATTTGATGAACTACTAAAATTTTATACTATTATCATCCCTTTAAAATAATATATATCTCTGCAAATTTCCATTGTTTTTTATTAAGACTAAGCGGAATGGTATGATGTTGTCATTGCGGCAGGAGAAGAGAATTTAATTAGAATAATTGGTGGCAAACTCAAGGGTGTTTACTTTTGTTTATGAATTTTAAAGCCCTTACCATAGCATCAACGTGTGTCATACACGTTGCTTATGAAAAACATATTAAAGCCCAGTTGACAAATGTTTAATTTGATGACATATAAGTGTTTGCCAATGGTCATATTGGTGGCCGTAATTCAATTTATTATTGTTATGTACTCACCATCGTAATCTCTGATGAATTTCACATTTACTTTTTGCTTTTCAACTGTTATAAATTTAGGCAAAATGTTTGGTACCAGTATCCTTTCTTTACTGTAATCATTCGACAAAACCTTTATTAACATTTCTCGTGTCAATTCCTTGTTCTTTGTTAACGTATATGTGGACTCATGCTTTATGATATCCATGGAATTGGCACCTGTCAATGTGAGTGTAACACGAATAATAACTTTTTTGCCTATAATGTGTATGGGAAAAAGAATTTACATATATCAATTAATTTAAATAATTGAAACCAAATCACCCGTTCTTAAGTCTTCTAATAAACGGTCTTTATCTGGAGGAGACATATTCCATACAACTACTGAATTCGGATCGAATTTGATTGCTGAAACATCGACAGCATCATACATCAAAATATGATCGGAAGCATAATGATCCGATGAGAAGCTGTTTAGTAATGATTGATAATCCTTATCGGTAAATCGATGAATTCCCGAGTAGGTTTGTGAAATATATATAGGTTCATATTGCCCGATTTTAACATCAATTTCAGCTTTATAGGGAATATTGGGCTTGCCCACAGTTCCGACAAGTGCAAATAAAAACAATGGACTCCAAATGAGAGCTATTAAAACTAATATAATTGTACCACCTATTAAGAGCTTTATATATAATGGTTTCGGTTCTCCCCTTAGAACTGGAAAATCTGTTTCCAGTTGCCTATAACATCGAACTACGAAAACTGATTGAAAAATGTCCTCCATTTTAATCCATTCCATTACCGTGAGAGTTGTATCAATGCAAACCCAGTCCAATAAGGTTCTCAATATATAAAGAAATGGTATCTCCATATAGCTATGGAAATAATTAGTTAATACCTTTGATGTCACGAGATATTAGATAAGACATACATTTTAAATGCAATATAATTGACCAAAGAATATCCTTTAATAAATACATTGCCCAAAATCCGTTTCGGATAGCCGCATCGTATTTGATATGCCGATAAAGCCATATGTAAACATTTTATGAGATAAAATGTGACTGGTGCAGTTGCTCCAAAACTATGCGCCGTTACATACGGTACCAGGAAAAACATCCAAATATGTATGCCAATAACCGTAATGAAATGAAAGATTATTTTATAAACCAAAGCTTTACGTAAATAAATGGCACGTTCTGTTACAATTGTTAAAAACTGTACAATCAACATGAGCAGAAAACTGAATGGTACTTTGTTTCCTTGAATATATGCCTCCAATACACTAGTACTATATTTGTACCGGTACTACAATTAAATATTAATAAGGTAAGTGAACAATTTGCATTATATACATATTATTATTAATCACTTCAAAATGATAAAACTTCCCTCTGATACTTACTGCAAATTTGGGAAATCCAAAAAGCAATACGAAAAAGCTTATAAAATCGCATAAAAACAATAGGGAATAAACATCGGTTGATAGACGAGCCTTATGACGTAGTGCTAAGAAGAATTTGTAAAAACAAGACAAAAATCCACCTTTGTTTCTGTGTGTGTGTGTGGGTGGGGGGTTTAAAATTAGTTAATATAACTATATATATTTCTACTGACTATTCTTTATAGTTACGCTAGACGCTGCATAGCCCGTCGGTAATATTTAGATTCAATATTTTCATAAACATATTTGTTTTCCATACCGGGTCGTAGCACATCATCCAAATCCCGGTCAAAAACGTTACTACGATACGAATCAGCACCGGCGTCTTGCCTAAAAAATAAATCACATTATGGAGTAAAATATTATAGTTAAATGTAATAATTTGTAGAATTATAAGTTAAACTTACAATTGTGTAGAAGAATACTAAAATATTAACTAATATATACATATATAAGTCTTTGATTTACCTCAAACGATCCAATATGTCACGAGGTCCCTCTTTGCTATATGTTCTCTTAACTTTGGTTGCTAAAAAATGGTTTTTAGAAATGTAATAGGAATTATATCAAGAAATTTTGATTTACCTACTATTTGAATCTAATAATAAAATATCGGAATTCTCTCGATGTACACTCCATATTCCTTGCTTTTTTAACATATATCTATGCCAAAAGAGGACAACAAGTAAAAGTAAATCGTAAATGGCATTGCCATGTTTCATAATAAGTTCAAAGGTCAGCTCATTTGATCGTTTTATAAGTTTTTGCTCCAGGATTATTCTTTGATGCATAATGCATTTGAAAAATATCAATGCCAGTGTATAAGTAATTAATGTTACCCAAAATGTTTTAGTTGGACGCGGTAAGGTAAGAGCTCCCCAACAAAGTACCAACAATGGCAATGGTAAGGATGATATTGAAGAATTCGCTGCTTGATTGATGAAAACCATTAGATAACAAATGACCTCCGTATTCGCAATGATTGCATACCACATGGCAATTAACATTTGGACAAATTCATTATGATCAAGTGTGGTAAAATCATCGCCCCTAGCGAGCATATTCAAATTAGAACCAGCCCTAGAACCATCAACTAGTTTGCTATTTTAAAATAAAGATGCTCTTATTAAGAATTATAGGTGTAAACAAAATATATACATACTCGTTTAAAGATTGATTTAAGAAATCAAACATTGCAGCTGTATTGGATAATCCCAATCTATTCATTATGCTGATTTCCTGTAAAGTTTTTTTTTCAGCTGATAGAACTCTATGGACAAATCGATAGTTTCGTGAAACTCGATTTAATCTGAATGTTATTAATAAAATCAATTCAGATGTAAGTTTAATTACTGGATGCGTATCAAAATCATCATTATCTGTAGATGATTCATCTTCTAAATCTAATGACATACTGCTGCGGGATCGACGATTCTGGGTTACTCTACTTTTCGATTGCTATCGAGAAAATTGGCTTAAAATATTTTTCTTAAATTTATTTAATACCTATTTATAACTTACTGCCATTAGCATTTGTCGACTGCGAAGATCTTCTCGCTCTAGAAAATCATATTCCTCATTGACATTCACATCGTCAGCATCATCCAATTCATCAAACATATAATAATCTCCAGTTCGAATGGCATGAGGATGAAGGCGCAAGTCCCGACGTTTTGGATGAAATGGACGTGCATAATATGCATCCGTTAACTGTGGACCCTTCATTGGTTTTGTAAAGTTGGAATTGGTTTCCAGATCGTCAACATGAACTTCTGAGTCATAATGTATATGAGAAGGATGTGGAAATCCTGATGCTGCATTACGCATTCCTGCAAATTGCAATATTGTAAGTAATATTTTACATTATTTTGCTTTATTTTAATATTGCTTAATAAATTTATTGTAAAGATTGTATCCTTTTGGGTTGTTTCAATAAAATTACTTTCGAACAATATACTTGTAGAAGCTTATGCAACAGGTCGAAGTTCTTAGTTTATTTTGAAATTGATGTAAATAAGATTTAGTTTTCAATTATTTTGTAATATATATTTCTCTAGATCAAATATTGGTATTACGTATTGCGAAATCTCAAAAAGGGATTAAATAACTTGGAATATGTTTATGATTTAATATAAATTGCTTCTTAAATATTTTGAAGGCTTTAATTTATACTATTTACTTGGTTAGTAAAAAAAATATTTAACTTTGAATACCCCTAATGTTTTTTTTTTAAATTTGTTTATACACACATACACACATTCATACTTACATATGAATGTATGTATGCATTCGTTTGTATATTTGGACATGCGCTCTGTTTGCCTCTGCTCCAGTTGATGGCGTTGACGTTGACGTTGACGTCGCATTTCATCTCGATTGAGCATACAGAGACCATCTCTGTGCCATGGACACGTCCGCATTTCATGGAATATACTGAGACAACTGACACATCAGTTATTAAAAACAAACCAGGGAAAGATCTGAACGTTTCATTTTAAACGATTATAAAGAATTATATGTGTTGGATTAACTATTTCTTGAATTACAATATTTAAAAGTTCTCCGATTTAGAAATAAATACCAAAATAAGAGAAGGAAATATATTACTTCTGGGCTGGGACTTGGCTTTTTAGCACAACAGAATAACTTATCCTGAGTGAATTAGTTTAGTTTAAAATTCTAATCACGTACATTACAACATTTAACGTAATTAAATGTATAACAAAAACTTATACATATAATTGGAATAGACTTTTAGATGAGTTTTTCTTTTTCTAACAACGTTTACTTACTTTTATAGATTTTTTTATTCGTGTCACGAATTATCTCCATTTTGGCTTTAACACTTTCCAAAACATTTTTCTCATGTTCACGACGATCATAAATTTGTTTATAATGTAAATTCTCAATTATGGCAGCGCCTCTGTAAATAAATATTATAATTAGTTAATTAAACATTAACTTTTTGGACATAAACAAATAAATGGACTTTGAAGAGAAAATAAATAAATCTGTCTTCAACTTGATATTTGAAATTACTAAAAGTAATTGTTAAATTAAACGTTTAAGAGTTTACTACAAAAAATATTTCTCTTTTCGTGAAAGTTCTTCAATTTATAGGAAAATTTATTACTCACCTTGATGCCAATATCGAATTGGCATGGGTATCCATAATGACATGGCAAAAATAATACGATCGAAAGATTCGATGTTGAAAAATGATGAAAATAAATATGATTGCATGCCATGCCAGTGTATTACCGAAAATCAGAGCTTCAGGTCCATAATGATAAGTTTCGGATGCATCTTCCATACGATTTGTATGTGTTAAATCTAAATTCTTATTAAATCCCCTGCTGTGATACATAATTAATAGTAAACTTTGAAAGATTTGGCTATTAGTATCAATTGCTCCTGATAGAGCAAGAATGCTGACTTTTACGATAATATTGAAAACATTGAAGGCGACCAGACAATTCCAACGGCATAGAATATAATGAATATTCTGAAGATATACTTCAGAGCCCTGAAGCAAAAATATTAAGGCAAACATTAGGTAACCCAATGAGAGCAAATCCATGCTACACACTCCTCCCATAAACACAATGGCAAGTGTAACCCAAAAGAAACCGCAGAATATAGCAGTCTTAAGGACATCTGAATAGTTGCGTACATAGGAGCAGAAATCGTGTGTGGGATTATCAAAATAAACATGACCCAGTTGTGCTATATTATGTATAACATTCTTATTATCGCCACCTTCAAATGAAGGATCATTTAAATGACGCAGTTCTATTTTGAAGGCTTTACGCTGTCGCGATATACATAAAAGGACTATAAAATCAAGCATAAGCTTCGATTTAACAAAGGCTTTCGTTGATTCATCCAGCACAAACCAAAGATTTCGATAACTTACTCCGTATCCCTTTTGTTGTGTATCTAGAATAATTTTGGAATTAGATTATACTAACTTATTTAGTTTGTTAATCCTACATACTTATGCATATGCTCGGCGGAAAGCTTAATAAATATAAATATTGCAGCAAAACGGATACAACAAAATATAAATGGAATATATCCCATAATCGAGCGCATTGTAATCGGGTCAGGCAAAGTATGATTATTAACCAAGCGATATAGGTCAAACTGAGTGCATCACGACGATGGGTAATGGATGCAACTAATGCGATAAGTGTTATTTCTAGCCCAAATTTATAATATCCATAATTAAGCATATATTTTAAAAGTCCACCCAGATCGTGTTCAGCATCTTCTCTTGTATAGGTTGGAAAAAGTACCTTATGCTCCTTATAATCGAATGATGAATAACGTATTAAATGTTCACGAAGTTTAACTACAGCATGTAATGACGTCACAATCATATATATTATATAAGGCGATATATATCGCATTAGAGTACCCCAAACGTGATGTGTTTTCCGTAGACCCATCCATTCGGCAAAGTTTCCCGTGACATTTTTCTATAAATATATATCATTAAGTAAAGATAAAAAAAAAAAGAGTTTGATCTCCTCAAAGCATTTACACATAAATAATCATATTGGGATTCATCCAGATATTGTATTTGATATATCATTTTCATAAGTACCAAAACAGATACCCAAAATGTGACCAAACGAAATACGACACGTCTTAGGAATCGATTTACGGATACGGACATCAATGATAATATAGCTATAAAGAAGTTAAAAAAACAAATTTCTGAAATAGCACAATAAAATGATGTTATTATGACTGCTTTTATCATATGCATTTGTAGGAATCCCCAAATGATTATCTTTCCAGGTCGAAACCAGCGACGGCTACGTGATCTTAATCTCCGATATCCTGCATAAAAATATACTTTCCACGATTGCCTATTTGAATCGAAAAAATTATGTTGGCTACCAATGTTGAAGGCGAATAATGATCCTTGTCCTTTTCGATTCAATGGCACTGGTCGGCGTACCGAATCCATAAATCGTTGATGAAAATAATGCAATTGAATTACTGTAAATATAACTGTTAGCGTCGGTATTAGCAGATGTAAGAATAGATCCTTAGTTCGGTAACGCCTCAAACCAATATCATTTTGTCTAATTGAAAAAATTGATAAAAAAAAAAAAATAATATAAAATTGTTGTCCATTTTTAAACCTACTTACAAAGCTGGTTGCACATTTAAATAATTTTCCCAATAGAAATCAAAATTGTCAAATTGATATGTATAAATGACAGTCAGTATGGACATTGCATAAAATATAAGAAACATCCAATAACCATAAAGAAACTTGATCCATAATTGCAATGACATTTGAAATACCATCAAGAATAATAGAAATAGTGACATATAACAGATACGAAAACCGGTCATGGCCCGATCAACCATTGCACAAAGAAATATTAAAAATATTAATAACCACATCCATATTCGAGCCACAAAATTTGAAACACTTTCAAATATGAATATTATGAAATGTGGCGCTTGAGATTTTTCAAATAGAGATCTTTCAGAGCGATAATGTTGAGGTCCAAAAATTAAACGTAGAAGATCACTTTGCATCGTATCTTCGGCTCTTTCTTTAAAATATTGCCGAGATGTTACCCAGAAAACGAAAAGGAATCCTGTTTTCACTGCCAATGGCATCCATGGTTGACTGCCATTATATTGAGGATGAACAAAACCAATTTGCTCTAGATTAACTCCACAACTCTAGTTAAAATGATTACTAATAAAGAAAATTAAATACAATCTTTTCCTATATAATGATACAGACCTTGGCTTTAGTGGGCAATTCGGATTCATAGAAATTCATGCCATAAACATATTGGGTTATCACAAGAAATTCAGCATAGAGGACTATAAAAAAGCTGGATCCCATCATTGAACTGCGATGATTTGGTATCATCCATAGAACATTTGCCCAAATTAATAATACAAATGTTAGCCAGCTATGATAGACAATTGACCAGATCTACAAATGTAAATAGTTAAGTCTACCAATTGGGATGGATAATAATCTTACCATCATCATGATATTAAGTAATATATAGCTGTTCTTGTATATGAACGATGTTATGTCAAAGACCATATAGAAAAATTGTTCTAGCAATGATGGCGGTTCCGAGTAGTTGGTGTTCGATTTATCATTATCAGGACTTGAGTCATTCGATTTGTTTTCCAAATTCATTCGAATTGTATCGAAAGTGAGTTCAAACCGAGCACGATTTATTAAATTAAGTGTTGTTACAAAATAGGCAACCATTAAGGCAGCAGGACTTAGATATGAGTCCATATTTAACTCTTGATTCCATTCGAATTCAATGCCATTTTCACCAGCACGAAAAAAGAATAAAACTTCCATGCCCATAATCCTATCCAAAACTCAATCGTATTAAAATATATAATCTATAAGTAGTTGGATATAATTTCGATGGTTACATACCGGATCCATATATTATTGTGATCAACCTGCGTTTGAACACTTTCCAGCTGATAGCTAACAACACTTATTATATTAAGTGTCAATGCAATGACCATAAAGGTAAGAGCATAATACATTCCACTTGAAAAAGAGTAAAAAAGTTCATTAACAATGAAATTTTTGTTTAAAGTTAACAATAAATCGTATTTACTGATATAATGGTCGATAAAGTGCCCAATGGGTTCCAAATAGAATAAAGACAATGAAATATAAGCTACCGGGTAAAGATGGTCTCAAAGTGGCAGCAAAATAAAGTACAATGAGAGAAAAAATTGGCGCTGGCAAAGAAAAGAATTGACTTAATAACTAATTATAGTTAATGCCCCATAAATTACATGTCTTTAGGAATGATCTTATATAGACAAGGATCAATAATCGATTAACTTCAGATAATCTTAAACGAGTCGATATTTCGCTGATTGATTTGTCTGTTTCTTCCTCTTCCGATTCTACTTCTTTCTCCTTACGTTTGGCCGATATTATTGAAAATATAAATGACCCTAATGCAATCCCGAAAACAAGAATATCTGGTAGTACTAACTGAATTATGTCAGGAATTCTGCAATTAAGACTTGATAAACGAATCTAATTGATAATTAGTATATATATATATTCTTTCCGCACCGTAATTCCAATAGACTAACAAATCCCAATATTCGAAATAAATAGTGAAGCATTACTTGCGAGGATATATCTATTAATAGCAAATCAGTTAAAGTGATAGCTATATGGCCGGTAATAAAGATCGCACTCCAAAAACAAAGGAAGCTTAAAAATACAATCAACAAGGTCCTTTGTATCTTGGTCGTTGTTTGTAATAGCCATGGTGTTAAGAAGAACAGGAAAAGATATATCAAAGATATGGCCACGGGTCGAACTAGGGAAGCTAGGAAAGGAAAAGTGAATGAAAACTGTTTCCTTTAAATGATCAAAACTTACCGAGAATTAAAGTAAGAGGTAATAATACCCTCACCAGAAAAAATAACCCCCATTCAGACATGGTTTCATGATATATATATATATTTAATTGAATTTTTATTTCGATTTATAGTATTTTAAATTGGCAGATTTTGAAAAATGATCTTAGTTATTATATTTTATATAGTTAACTATATCTTATTTGTATCATAATATACATTTACTAGCAAGTTTATATAAATTATAATTACTTATATCGAATTAAGCTTAAACCAAATCGATTAACCATATCATGGTCATTAGGTCAAAGGTCAAAGATTCAGGTTTTCAGTTTTGAACTGTGTGATAAATTTCAAGTCAAACTTCTATAGTTTTCAATACAAATTTTAATTGCAATAGCTATAACCAACTAGTTTGAATTGGCTCCTGTTAGTCGGCACGTGTCCTTATTCCAGAATCCTTTAACTCAAATATAGAGATCAGAGCTATGTGTGTGTATACATATATGAACAATGATGTTGTGATTCGTAAAATGGGCCGAAGGGTGAAAAAAAATTATAATCAATATATGCGCATATATCGGCAGCAGCAAGGACATACTACAATAGGTATTTATATAAAATATCATAGATGAGAATTTAATCTGTCGCACCTTTTTTGGTAAAATGTTGATTTATGTACACGTGTATTTTGCTGGACTTTCTTTTCTCTTAACTCTCAATAATAATGCATCGAAATATTAAGCAAATATTTTGTTCACACATTATCATCCCCCCCCAGGAGTAAAATTTATTCTTGATGTCTGGTGGTGTCGTTAAGCACTAAGTGAAATGATTGGACAGCAACAACAAGCATACGTTTATACACCTATATATATATATACCATATATATATATGTATATATGTTCATGTCGAAAGAAATCACAAACGTTGGCAACGCTACGTTCAACTTAAATAAATAAACTTACCCCCAAAATTTGATGCACGTGGCAAAAGACACGTGCACACAATTCAGGTTAAGCCCACGATTAAATTAATCGCTGATTAGTTACGGACAATATTACAAAGGAAATATATAAAAGGCTCAATAAAAAACACCAGCATCTTTAAAATATTTTTAAAATTATAATATATTCTCTTAACATATCAAAGCACAATCCTATAAACTTATGTCTCCATAGAATTTCCATTTTCAAAATTTGGTAGATAGGTAAGTTATTTATTTATTTACTTACTTCATTGTTATGTTTTCTGAAAATCAATTAGTCTAAAACAACAAACAGAAGCTTTTTAACTTTTCATGGGCTGTTAGACAAAAATTTTCAAAACTCAAATAATGGGGATGATAAAAAATTTATTTTATAAACTCTGAAAAGAAATTAAACAAATTATATCTTGAAATTTTGAGCAGAAACGATTGATTTGTTTAGTTACAAATTATTATTGTAAAATTAATTTGTACAACGAATGAAATTCGAATATATAAAAGTTAACTTTAAATTCTTTGCAAGCGTCTGAACAACATTGAATACTCTGTGAATGGAAAAAAAAGGGGAGTATTTGCTGAATTAATGGATATACATACATATATAGTAATCATTTTGGTACATACTATATATAAAATGTTTAGATTTACTAAAAACTATAATAATAAAAGCAAAATCAGATGAGACAACAACAAGAAAAGTATCCCCATTTGGCGAATCTTGTTGTTGGAATTTTTTTTGCTTGGATTCGCAATTTGATATGACACAGGAAAGGGAAATTCTTAAAGGATTGCAAGATGGTTGTATGTGGTGGTTAAGGTTAGGTTACACCGGTAGACCACATGGTGGTGGTTACACTTAGACCTTTTTGGAGTTTTATTTGTACCAGTTAGTGTCAACATGATAGCTACCAGTTGTCACTAGATGTACGTCCTTTGCAGTCTTAATATTCCGATTCCCTGTACAACTGCAAAGCTTCCTTTTAAAGATCTTTAGAGAGATTAACGGGATATGTAAACAAAACATCAAAATTATAACGCAATAAACGTTCCAAAATACTTGGTTGTGAAAAGATTGTAGGTGTACCAGAATGTAAGATCTTTGTTGTTTTTGTCTTCCTTTTATTGTTTTGATGTCCTGTCATGGCGGCCTTTCATCCCCTTTTTTTTTACGGCAAAGAATAACCGAACCGGCAGGATCAAGTGCTTTGAAAGTCCTTTACACAAGGGTGCATAAAAATATATTGAGTCCGCATCAACACGCATATAGTTTCTGAAAATAATTCAAATAGATAATTGTTGTGGCAAGGTTCAGTTAATCTTGTTTATCCGTGTCAGCTCTGCAATTTTTAGTTTATATTAATGAAATTCAATAGGAGAATTCAAGGGCCAATGCCCTCATTTCTTAGCTTAGCTTTCAAACTCATTGAAATAAACTTAATTTTCATTTGATTAATGTTTTTAAACGATATTTAATTATCATTAAAAGTTAAAAAAAAATTGCATTATGAGAATGCAATGGATTAATTTACTGAATTTTCTTCTTGTACTTGCATCAATTTAGTTTACCTTAAAGCAAATTTGGTTTCCACTCGCCATTTCATTAGGGTGTGTTTTCCAGGTCATTGGTTTGCTCCTCCAATGTGTATGAATATATATCTTTTTTCAAAATCTGGAATATAGTTTTCTATATAGTCTGGCATAAACTTTTAAGTTTTAGAGGTAATGATTTTCAAGTACTTTTGCATGTTGTTCATATCGGTATGTAGTTGAAGTAAAATATTAAGTACAAGCAGGATCGAGGACTATTTCAATATTTTTTGTGTATAAGTGCCGATGAATGTATAAAAATTTTCCCACCCTGTCGCCTGTATGAAATTAATTTCATGATCTCAGCAGGACATGCGTTTTCAGTTGAGCGATTATATAAGTTCGATCCTCAAAAGTTAAATTACATTATAAAAGATGCTGGCAAATTAAAACATGCAGAAAGAGCAACCAAGAGAATAAATAATCATCCCCTTTATTTTTTTTTTTTTCAAGAAAGTGAACAACAAGATGCATAAAAATCTGAAAATGAATTGAATGGATAAATTGTGACAATAAGGGTGTTCAGATTGTGGTACATTTATTTCATTGTATTTCTTATTTCTTAAGGTAAAAGAATCTCTTATCAAATGAATGCCCGCTAAGAAGTTTTTTTTCCCACTAAAGTCCAGTTCTATTTCGAATTTTTTTCATTGACTTTTTAGGCATGAAAAAATCCAAACAAATTGATCATACTATATAGTGAAACTGTCTCGAATTAAACAATTGAGTTAAATTGAATGTAAAGTAAGCAACTGACTTGCTAAAGCCGAGTCTTAGATTTATTATCTAAAGAAATGAAAATATAGTCTTCCGACTTTAAGTTTTTGGAACTGAAAAATCACTTTAAAACATATAGAAACTGAAGGCTGTCGATCTGGTTATTAATTCTCGATCTCTCCCACTGCATTTGGTTTACTTTCAAATAAGCAATTGCAACGAATGCTACTTAAGTGCATGTATTATAAAATGTAAGCTCAAAACCCTTCCCTCGGAATGGCATAAAAAACGCCGTTGTCGTTGAACACGGTAAAGCTTATGAACAATAGCAGCTTCAGAGAACTGCGTTTAAGTACCAGTACCGCCAGCATTTCAAGAGTTTTGAGAACATATATAAAAATATATATGTATGTATGTATACTACATGTAGCGCCAAGGGCTCGGCCAAAGTATACAAAGTTTTAATTTCTGAAATATCGTCAATGGAGGGCCGAAAAATATATTTTTTTTAGGGTTGATAGAAAGAGAATGCCGGTAGAAATAATTGTGCTGACATGTGGCCCGTTGCCGACAATAAATTATACCTGAATGAATGACAAGAGGAGAGCTGCTATGTGCCCACTCGATAATAATAATAATGAAAATAAAAAACATATTTATATATATATATGAGTTTAGAAATGGGTTACCAAGATGGTTATTCTACAAACATCTTTTTGCTTATCTAGAACATATGATTATTTCTAACTAACTAAGGATCGGATGGAAGAGATTTCTATACAATTGAGTGACTTACAAAAATTTTGTATATCTCTTGATTGATTGATTGATCGATCGATCGATCGATTCATAATGAACGAAACTTGAAACTTGGCTGCATTTTGCTTATTGGCAGCTTTGGCTTCCGTTCTCCATTGTCGTCGTAATAAATATTTTTATTATAATAGTTATTTGTAGAAATAAGTTCGGCTTTTATTTTTAACTGTGGAGACACTGGTGGCAACATTAGTTTAATATTTTGAAGAGCTTATCAATGGCTTAAAAAAGGCTTAACTAATTTTGGCACAAAGTTTACAATATAATGATAAACAGATTCGCTCTAGTTATTAATGTCAGTTTATATTTCGTTATGGTAATTAATTTCCATATGTAAATACATATATGTACATATATCTGCAATATCTTTATATTATGACAACATCAAAGAAATCAAAGCATTTTATCGTTTATGTATTCAAATTTGATTGAAACATAAGTAGATTATTAATGAGAGAGGAGACATTAGGTCATTTATAAAAAAATTCATTAGTTTATATATACATTTAATTGTAAGTACATATGTACATATTTCGACCACAGTTCCATTGACTTCAATGCAACCGCAGGTAAGGAAAGGCTATATCTTAACAGCATGAAGCTGCTATAATAAAAGTATGAACGTTTCATATAAAATTCGAGTCACTGCATTTTGGCAGCCATCGAATTCATCATTGATTGACGAAGTACTTGAAAACGCATTGGCATAGAATTATGAAGTACAGTAAAACTCACCCCGAAAATGTGTTTTTAAGTTGGTATAACAAGAAATTACAAAATACTGTTAAAAATTGTTAATAATATACATATACATATATACATTACAGCTTTACTACTTTGTATGCCCAACCTACAACTGATCAACAAAGAAGTATTACCTTGTAATATTGGGTAAATATCTTTACTTTCAATTTGATGGAAAATTGTCTGAAATTTATAACATTCCAAAAGTTCTCAAAAACTTGCGATATTAAATCGATATTATAGAGAGTTTCACTTAGTCTCAGACACAACTATACTTTTTTTTGGCATTTAAACACGTTTAATTTGGTCTATTTTAAAGATTATAGTTAGTATAACAATTTATCTATATATATAAATACTCACGCACACACAAATAACCTTAGTCTGAATGCATGTATAGATGTGTTTAATGAGTTTCTTTCTTTTTTTTTTTTTTTGGTGTGTCCCTGATAACGATATTTTATACTCATGATTACGTTTCTCTTTTATACTTGTGTGTGGCCTCAATGTAGTAAATTATAATGGGGGCGTTTCTTGATGCCAACCAATCAGAGAACGCGAACATATGCTATGGTGTTTCTGCTCCTCCCCCATACAAAGTATTTAAGTAACGCCCATTGATTTTAGATACGGTTCATTTAGTCTCTGTCAGAATCAATCTATGGAATGAACAAAGAAATACAACTTTCATGGCGCCCGAAATAAAACTAATACATACGTACACACATACATACATACATACACAATATGCATAAATACAAATGTACTTCCTAATAATTAAATTGTTGTTGTTAGTTTTTAGAATTCAAGTTAAAGGCCAATTTACTGGGCAGTTTTTTTTTTACACAGGTCAACAAAATTCTTCAACTTTACCGCGAAATATGTAGTCCATGCAGTGGCCGATTAAAGAGCTTGTGGTGAACCAAATTGAAATGAAATTCTTGTCGAACCCCTCATTCATTTTTGGGCCTATCCATTCAAAACAAAATCTTGAAAGCTCTGCAACATAAGAGGATTAACACCTTAGCTAACAAATTGTAAAACCAATTCAATTAAAATCATACTAAATATTAACCTGAATATTAAATTCTTTAAATTCTTTCAACTGGGGATTGAAATACTGGCCCTTGATATTAAAATAGGGGTGAGTGTAAGTTCGTCTAGATAAACATGACTAGTGGTTAAAAAACATCATTTTAAAGCTACTTGGGATTGAATAAACTTCCGGTTTTGAAATATTTAATCCAATATTTAATCTCCCTTACGATATTCTGGTAAAACTTTTGGTTGAAACTTTACCGGGATCGTCGTGTCTAGTTCGAGTGGATCAAAGAAATAATTAAGATAAGGATCGAATAAAGTTCCGGGTTTGAGATATCTAATCCAATGTTTAATCTCCCGATCGATATATTGGTGCAACTTTGGTGAAACGTTCACAGAGATAGACAGTCTTATGACTATTTCGAAATGATCAAAGAAACTGGAAACATTGAAAAACTTGGTTATGGATTAAAATCTGGTTTCTGGTTATTTTCTTTTATCTTACGATCCGCCATGTTGCTGACCTGCCATATTGCTAGCCAGTCATATTGGACACCAATGTTGCTTTTACTTTCCTGTTGTTATTAATCTACAAAATTCTATAGAAAGATTTCTATACAATATAATTCATTTAATTAAACTCAATACGCCTAATTTTCAGAAGAGCATAAGAATGCTTAAAAGAATCATATAATATGAACATATTCAGAAAAACATTACATACCCGTTTAATAAATTTATATAGGGTATAATAGAATAGAAAAAACAAAACACAAAGGCAGTCAACCAACACTTGAAACAACAAAAGGAAAGCAAACAAGGGCACAAGCATCGTAGACAGCTTCGTCTTAGAAATCCTCGTCAGTTATCTTTCCAAGAATCGAGGCTCCATCTAGCAATTCCAAATTTATGAAGTAACTTTAAGCAATATACCCTGTACAAAACAGTTCTTAAACAGTTTTAGAAATTATTTTCCACTGTTCCGTAATTGGAAGGAGCTTCAATTGGAATAACCAATTCATTTTGGGTTAAACAATTGTTTTTAAATTCAGTTTCAATTAGTTCTAATTATTTTAATGTCCAGCCTAGTATTTATTTTTAATTAATTCAGAAATCCCATGCTGAACATAACTTTCAAATATAAAATAAATATATTTTATTCTTATTGGTTGAGAAATTTCTTTTCCTTTTATATTTTGTTTTCTGTTTAATTCTTTTATTGGTTTTGTTTTTAGTTTTGGCAATAATTTGAACTATTTATTTCTATGTGCAAAATGCATATTGATAACTTTGAAAATTTTTAAATATTTTTAACACACGAAACACTTATTCACCGTCACACAAGTTCCAAACTATTTCTGTGGTCGTGACCAAACCATTTACGGGGAGAAATCGCAAAAATTGTCTACCGCAGATAAAAAATCTGCCTACTTTTGTGTTTTTATTTTTATTTATTTTTTATTTTTTTTTTTTGTTAGCGCTTCCTTATCCATCCATGACCATCAAATCACCCCAACCAAATACGTAACAGCCGGATGAATGGTGCGATTCCCCTTCAAGCGTCCAATCATTTTACGGGGTTGCAGCAGAGCACTCACATATGCAACACATTTAATTTCGAATCAGATATGTAACTATTGGAAAGGTAGTACAGATTTCTCTGATATTATTAGGCGTTTGAAATTTCTTTACTTAGTTAAAGTCGCTTTTTGGACAAATTTCGTATTAAAGCGACGCAGTTGTGTGTATATCGAATCGGCGGCATCGAGTGACTGCGTTATCTCTCCAGATTCTAAGCTGTTTGTGGTTGTGCGAGAAATACTATATGTATATACAATGATACTGAATAGTGGTTTATTTTGATTGAATGACAAATTTAATGGTTTATTAGTGACACAAGTTAAACAAACCCTTCTCATATTCCATTTATTTTTGGATAGTGCATGGACAGTTTTAAGAACCGCTCGATCCATGAAAATGTCAAATTTAATTCCTCGTGCATATGTAAATATGTTTACATATATATATATAAATAGATGTATGTATACTAGATACGTCGTGGTTAACTACAATAAATTAACGTGCTGCATTTAGAGTACATCAGAGCATGTCAAACAAAAAAAAAAAGGAAAGAATGAAGGAAAGAAAGAATGTATGTATGAAAGAAAAAGAGAGAAAATCAAAGCCATGTATTTGGAGTTAGTACTTGAAAGAGTACGGGTATGCATTGTTTGGTTGTGTGAAAATACAAGCTTAGAAATCATTTTATTGTAGGGTACGACACACAATAAAAGAAAATTCAACAATTTAAGAATTCCTGCAGCGTTTCTGAACTAATTTCAAATGGGGGAAAAACTTGAAGTAGAAACGGGGGTTGAAACAACATCAACTGCCATTGGTTGAATTTCTTTTGTCAGCTTGACAATTTAAATGTGTATGGCCCAGGCATTAGTCATCTCTTTCCAACGCACATTGGTCCAACTGATGGCCAGACAGGGACGAGTGAAACAAATGCTGTTCATAAGAAGGCCGGAGTTATTATAACAGGCTGCATCTCAAATGTACTCTGCTCTGTTATTGGCCAGCTACAGCAAATGAATAAGCAATATTTTATGTTTGTTTTGTTCAACGAAGTGTGTAGCCAGTACGAAACACAGTACAAAGTCATCGTTAATAGGAAAAACTTATTCGAGGGCTATCCAGAAGCCATCTGAGGAGTACTCGTCAGTACTGTTCAGACCTCTTATTTCATTTGACGGAATCGTGTCGAGTGGATATTCATAATAAATTCACTGACGTGGGCTTATATGTGTTTAAATTTACATACATACTTATTTTGTGCTGAAGAAACAAAAATCAGGTGTTACATACTCTGAGTGGTTTGTCAATATACATTTTTAGCTTCAATTCTAAACTTTAAATCCATCAATTTGTATCGGTGCTATAAATAAATAAATGTTTTAAATTAGTGAAATGCCATGCAATTAAATACAACAAAATAACAAAATGTTTTAAAACAACTTTAATTGTTGGATTATGCTCAATCTACAAGGATATTACTATGAATCAACAATAAAAAGGAAATCTGTAAACTAATTTGAAAAACATAAATAGATTTTCCCAGCCCCTCCCACCCCAAAAAAAAGGTGATATAACCCGCAGTTCTGTGAAATAAATTGTAAAAAACAAAAAAAAAAAAAACAAAGTTCAATCAGTTAAAATGTTTTAAATATGCTAAAATTAATAAATACTCAAGTGTTAAGCTCTTCCTAAATCTGTGTGACAGAGGGGACTGAGAGAGCTATAGTTTAATCCAAATAATTTAAAATAATGTGTCAATCTCTGGTGCATATTTTTGAGATGGGAATACAACAGTATTAATACTGTATCGGTAATTGTTAATGATCTGACTGTGATTACATCATTGGTGTAATAGAAATTATAATACAATTTCTATGTCAAGTTTTGTTTAAACAATATTTCAAATACATATGTTAACTTAGGTGTTTTATCTAAAAATTACCGCATTTTAGCCGTTCAATAAGTTACCAAACTTTAACGCTTCACGAAGTTGCCGATAATAATATATATAATTCAATATTCAGTGCAAGCACATAATGAAAGGAATATACTTCTAAGTGTCAAAAGGATCTATTGATTGAAACAAAGTTAATGGATAATATTAATATTTTCTTGATCCCTTTAAAAATTTCATATCTGGTCATTTGGAAACGACTCTCACAGATTTTCCTCATATTTTCGATTATATCTTGCATATATGTATCTAACTCGAGCCTGAAAATATGTGTTATTTATCAGGTTATTTATTGTCAACAAATTGTGCAATTAACACATAACTTGTCCTTAGTTCCTGAACTTCCAAATATCAGCTTTTTTTTTGTATATAACCTTTTGAAAGTGATCCGTCGGAATATTGGTTTTCGTATCTATTCACATAAAGTTTTCGAGATTCGGTATTGTCTAACATAAGATTAATATACCTAACAACAAAGAACTATTGACATTTTTAAATAGTTTTTTAATTAAATTTTAATTATTTACAAAAAAAAAAACTTTAAAATTAATTTTTGCAAAGATTGCTTCCCATAAGGGGCTGCACTTATGATTTGTGTGTACAATAGAAAAGAAAACGAATATACTATACAATTTCATAAATATATACATATCTATATATACATTCATAAGTCAAGTGCATATTCTTCATACATATGTATATTCCTTCTTTTAAGTATATTTCATGGCCGGAAGCGTTAATTAGTGATATAAACTAGTAGAATAGAATGATTTATATATTATTTGCGGGTTTTTTTTTTTTTTTTGTTATTTGTATTGTTAAATTAAGTGTTTCTTTAATTTTAGACTTGATACATTTTGCGTGGACATTTGAATTCATGAACAATTACTTCGTATGTCAGGCCAAGGAATTATATATCCATCTGCAAATGATAAAAGGTGTTTTACCGATTTAACTGCAGAGGCAGACGGAAATTTATTAACTAACCTAAATGAAGCGGATTTGGTTATGAGTTTATCTCCAAAGGACATACTTATACCTCCAGCCGCTTCCCAACATCATCAACCAGAACCACTATCCAAATTAACTTCAAACGAAACATTGACGCAGGACACGGTTTCAACAGCAGCCGCCGCAGCGGTTGCTCATCACCATCATAATCTATCTAGTATTCATCATTTGCAAAATCTGCATAGTCAGCATCAAAATACGTTATTCAATACAAATCATACAACACCCTTTAGTGTTACCGATATTTTGAGTCCAATTGAGGAATCGTATCGTAAACTCGAATTGAACGGAAATCCACCATCGCCTTTTCGGTAAGTTTACTTTAAATAATAAATATATGTATGTAGACAATTTACTAAATAAACAATTAGAAAGTTCAAGTTAAATGAAGAAGAAATTTTGATATAATTTTGTTTAAAATAAAACTATCTCTGATTGTACAAACTTACAACCTATTTAAGTAAGATTGAACTTGAATATAAATATAATGTCCGGTAAAGTAAATACTGCTCGCTTGTAGACAGATCTTTTATCATGATGCTGACATTTATAGTAATTTCATTTTGAGAGCTAATCCAATTAATTATAGAGCAATTACAGTCTTCAATAAATTAAATATTCAGACCAGTAAAATTGCATTTTAAACCGCTCACAGTAAGCGGTAATCTACTGAATTATATTTGCCTTTAACTAAGTTGTAATCATGGACAGATTGCAATCGTTAAATTTGCATGATTAACTGTCGTTCCACCCGTTGATTTCCAGTGTGGCGGATTCGCCACTAAAGTGATGCGCCTGGCACATGCGTTGAACGCCAGCTATGTATATATGTACATATTTCTAAATCCGACGGCCTAGACTAGTGAGATCTTTATATAATTTATAGATTTAAATAACAAATGTTATTGCTAGACAATATTTTACGTTATTTTACTTTGTAAACAAGTTTTATTTCGAGCTAAAAAATGTTAAAAATAGAATAGCAATCTATTGGCTATAAAAGTTCTTATATAGAAATAATTCATCTGCAAGTATAATATGAAAAGAATATTCTAAATATCTGAATAATAATTTACATGTTTTTGTATATACATATTTATGTACTTTTATATTTGAGAGCCACATAAAATGCTTTCAACTTTTAATTTATATAAAAAATATTCCGAGTATCAATTAAAGCTCATTAGGGTTAGAGAAAAACTCAACTTAACTTTGAAATTGTGCACATTCATTATACGCGAAGTAAGTTAAAACTCATTATAATAACTTTTCATTTTTTTTTTTTTTGCTTAGATACCCCCATTTGCCACTGACCTAGCAGTCGATGTTCCATTGAAATAAACTTTTTGCCCTTATATGTACATACATACATACATGCACGTATATAGCCGCCATTTTGTATCCGATTATATTCATTTTGGATACATACATGTCTGCTGATGTGTGCAAGTGTGTGTGTGTGTGTGTATGTGTTTGTGCAATTTGGTTAGGGTCATGATAGAATATTTCAAACAAACTGTGCTTGTTGATACAGACAGATATGTTAATAAAAATCCGTTTTGTTAATGCCAATCAAGAATAAATTTATATAAGAAGATATATTCTGATATGTAAAATGTAGGATTCGTTATCTTTAAGCCATTAATAGGGTACTTTTTTGATGACGATAGAAAATAACTATCCATCGTCCAGGGCATAACTTCTTGAATTCATAATTACTTTGAAGATACATAATAATAAAATGGTGACAAAAAGACAGAATTTTGATCAGTACTGATCAAAATTTTATATTCAAACCGATCTTCTCCTTTATATATTTGCTAAGTGTTGAAATCCTAATTAATAAATGTCGCTTCTCAGAGTAAGTTCTTTGTAAAGTCTACGGGTAACAACATATCTCTTGGATTGATCTATAGTTTTATATTATATTTTATATAACACCCTTTACTTACCTAAACACATAGAGTTAATGTGGAATCTCTGAGGTTAACTATTATTATCTCAAACTCTATGCGGTAGAAGTAATAATTATTATTGGAAGTTTATTTGTTAATTGTAATTGACCGTTAATTGCTTGGTAAATATATTAACGTAAACCGGTTAGAAATATAGGTTTAGTTTCTTACTTAAAGTATTTATACCTAATCAAAATGTACAAACTTAAATTTCAATCACTTATATTCTAGAAATCTGTTAGAACAAATTAATATATTGGGTTATGCAAAATAGGCAGTCTATAAAGAAAATTCACCAAAGTTTAGAATATCTTTATTATACAATCATAACTTTCGATACATTTCTAATTTAATTTCTATTATTTTTGCAATTATAGGTCCAATTCAAGTGGTAGTAGTATTAATTCACCAGGAACACTCAGTACTTCAACAATGGCTAATCCATATGCAATGGGTTCATTGTACCACAGTCCAGGCGTTCAAAGCTATTGTGGACCAACAGATAACTTATCATTGGCTGGCCATTATACGGATATGAGAAGCTCTGCATCGTGGTATGGATCAACAGCCAATGATCCAAGATTTGCAAGTAAGTTAAAATATCAGTTTTTCCCTTATTTCCGATTTTCTTGCATTATTTATTTTAAAATAAATGTGTGAAACACATTTTTGGTTAAGTCGGTCATTTCCTGCTATCGTTTTTCAACACTAAACATCTGATCCTTGTGTTGAGATTGGTTATGTTTAGTTCTGTAAGTTGTGGATTGCGATTCAGTTCAATGAACTATTTATTTAGTTAACTGTATATGTAGCGACGGCCGTTTAGTTTAGTACCAGGTTTTGTTAAATACTAAAGATTAAAAAATATCCCGTAACTTAATTTATCAACAATGCTTAAGTTAAAACTATCGCTGATAGGTATATAAACTTATTCCTATTCAATATATATTTTAATATTTTTACATTGGCAATGTAAAAGACTTTTTTGACTACACAATATTCCAAAAATACTGTCAAATCTGTCAAATTCTCGGTAAAATACAATTAAGCTTTCCATTTCTTTTAAAATACAAAAATGAATGTTCTCTGATTACACAAAGCATCTAATATTACTCGATTAAATTAAATATTTGAAGTAAGTATGTACTTCCGTCGATACGTTCTTCTTGCAAAGATTTTCAACCGTCGCTTTGGGGATGACGGCGCAACGCCTTCCTGTTACGATGGTCCATTGAATAAGTTTATTTTGGTTTTGAATTGGCATGAAACGCTTGTCTGCCACAGACGACCACACACCCCGATAACGGTATAAATGCATATAAATAATAGTCTGGTAGTAAATGGAACAGAAGCTACAGTTATTTAAGCGTTGCCGTTCTAGTTAAAATGGGAATTATTGCAATGTGGTAGCAGAAAAATGATAAACATTGAAACAATTTGAAAGGTGAAACTTGATGTCTTTAAATTGTTGGTGTGCATATAAATACAACATATGTATGTATGTATGTACATACTTGCATACATATTTATGTATATGGAAATTTAAAGAAAACGAGAGAGAGAAAAAAGCGAGGTAAAAAAAACTGGTACTTGAAACGTCATTTCACCGATGCAAACTAAAACAACAATTCACACAAAGCACTTGAAATTTTGAGATTTATTTTCATGATAATCATAAATGCTGCGTCATGCAATCAATGTAGATTCTTATTAATTCTATGTTTATTTAAAAAAAAGAATAAGCAAGAAAAGTCGGACAAAAACCAACTCGACTATAAGAATACTGAGGGCATAGAGATATGATTATTATATATATTTAAACGGTAATTTTTATTCATCCTGAGCTATATCAATTTATAAGTGGAATATATAATATGATCGTGAATATATTGTATTTTTAACAATTCCAGATGCATATTAAACTAGTAGGTAGTATTATGTGTCCATGCTTAATTTTTCATTTACTCAACTTTACATATATAGATGCTCCAAATTTTTCTCAAATTTGTCTGCCACACTTGGCTATCTATAATTATGCATATATTTATGCAAATATCAAGTAGCGAAGATGCCTCATTCTGTCAGTTACATTTGCATTCAGTCTTTTGGGCCAATGGGTACCTGGTGTAACAAGAAATGTGGGAAAATAATTGATTTTGAATTATTTTGTTGTCATTGTTTATTTAAGAAATTGAAAGATCATTAAGAGGTTTTTACACATATAAAAGACCTTTCCATTTTTGGTACCAGTTCGTTTTCAATAACGCTATTCAGCGCACATATGGATGTATGTTTGTCTATATATGGATGAATATGTGTCCGTACATATGTAAATACTCACGGGTAAATAGTTTTTATATGCATATTTAAATAAATTTGAATATTTTTTAGTATGCTTTACCTCACGCTAAAGTTAGACCTAACCAGACGTTCAAAAACTTTGCGAATAAACAATTATGAAAAACAACGAAAAATAAATTAGCATTAAAAATGTGTTGGTTAACGTTTTTTTTAGGATATTGGGCCTTTATACTTAATCGTTAAATAGTTGAATTTAATTTGATGAATTTAACTTGTTACAAATTCAATTTGTTTTTAATCTGTTTTTTTTTTATATTGCAAACCCGTCGATATGCTGACAACTAATGTTGCATGCGTCCCGCGTGTTGCTAAATAAACGCTGCTAGGCAGCCATTTTGCTATACAGCAGCAAAGGTGTTTGGTACCGTAAATAAATAGTATCGATCCGGTTGATAAGCAGAAATTCCTTCCTTTTTTTTTGCAATTAAATCTTTGTCTCACTCACTCTCATTTTGACTCCATCCCTGACGACCATCAATAAAAGTAACAGTTCAACGCCAGCAATGTCACACTCTATCTCTTCCTCTCGCTCTCTAATTTCACCGCTTTGTTAGACATGCTGCTGCCGTTGCTGCTTCTGTGGCTGCTGTTGCTGCTGCTGCTGCTGCTACCAACAGCAGCAACCACGCGCGCAAACTCATCCCTCATCGACAACATATTTGCCCTGTGTTGCCTCGGCATTAATCGTTTATGCATATTGTCCGACTATAAAGGTCGGTCTCCGTTCTATATGTAACTTGACTGGCTTTTATGGTCTTTATGTGACCAGGTCTATATGATGCACAGATTGAAAAATGACTGGTCTGTGTGTGCTAATTAAGAATAATATATACATATATATATATTTTGCATGGTCGTATATACTAACTTTTATCGGCAACATACACTTTAGCAGGACATAGATAAGACTTAAACTTCAATGCCAAGAGATTATATTTTATGGGATATAAACTGTTTATGAAGCTTAAATTGTTTTATAAAGGATTAAATAATTATGGTTCCCGATTTAAAATATATAAATTTAAAGTTAAAAGAAACTAAACTTGATTAACTCAAATTTTAAATACATTTTTAAATCATTTTTTCACCTATGAGTTGGAAACTTAATGAAAAATTTAACAAACTTTCTGTTGCGTAGGGTAAAAAGAGACTCAGTGAAAATGCCTTTCTTTATTTCTTTCTATTTTTGTTTCCATCCATACACCTTTTCTAAAGGCAATGTAATTAGATGCACATTGCGCTTTTCATCCTGTGTATGGCAAGGATAAGCACTTGTTCTAGTATAATTGCAGTAAACATATGTATATACATGTATATATATGTGAAGGAGAAAGAAGGAGTTTAAACAGTTAAAGAAATTGCAAGAATTTATAAACTTTGTCTTGCCAATTTTTGAAAAAATAATCAAATTATGAATAAATCTATTTTATAGTATCACGTCTTATGGGGACTTCATCATCTTCAATGGGTCATATGGGTAACATGAGTGGTCTGGCCGCATGCAGTGTGAGTGATACCAAACCCCTGCAATTTCCATTGGCACAGAGGAGAAAGCGCAGAGTTCTATTTACACAAGCCCAGGTGAGTGAAAACTGTTTTTGACTCATCATTTTATAAATTCATACCTAAATATACATATATATATAAATCACTTGAATGATTGCATAAACAAAGCTTAAAAGCTAAAATATTGCATCAATTATATAATATTCTATTCATTTTAAGGCTGGGCAAATAAGTCGTTTTTAACCTTCTCTAATCCACAAGATTTAAGAGATTTATACAAATGACACATCGGCACGCCCGTTGTTTAATAATTCAATGTAAATATTGATATTGAGTAAGTATTTAGAATGCAATATTGTGGAATCTAGTCAATATTATTAAAAAGTACTTTACCTATTTATACCAGTCGCATTTGTGACTAGATAAACAAGGCTGTAGACTAAAAAGTTCTAAATGGCTCTACTACAAAATAAAATGTTATGAAGTGCCATTATGTGATAACAATTTCATATTGATTTTGTTTGAAATATAGAAAGAAATAGAACAGGGACAGCATATTGATTATATCACTGTTTGTTAACAGTTTTACAGCGGCAAGATATATGTATATATGTATGTATACATTCATTTGTATATCTTAGATCTGTACTATAGCATCCAAAACGTTTAAAAGCATTAATTTGTTTTTCATTTTGCCGCTCCAAAGAAACTAAGTACTTAAGCACATCTCAGCCATTCTCATTTTTTCTCAATTCTGGTAAAAGAATTTATATTCATTTATTTATATTTGAGCTTTTGTTTTAAGGACTGCTGCCATATTAAACAAAGCTCGCGTATCCATTGGATACAGATATATATTTCTTACCTGTCCGTATTCCCAATCATGTGCCAGATACGTTAACGCTAAGTTAAAGCCACTTGGCGAATATTGTTCTTATGCCGTCGCATAACCGTTACCTAGCAAGTTGGCTAAAAACAAAAAAAAAAGGGCCCGTTGGTAAATAATGCTCGCATGGGCATACGCATATCTTTGTACATCCATATATATATGTATATATATTTATTATATATACATATATATAAACACATATACACACACACACGCACACACATACATTTCAACGGTAGTAACCAACAAACGGCATGTATGTATGCAAACATGCATTTGCACAATGTAAACATAAACTCATAAAGATATTTGTATTTATTTAAGACTTGAGTCTTCAAGTGTATAGTAAATATAAAATTCGTTTTTCATTATACCATTCTAAATATTCGAAATGGATTTTATTTGAGAGCAGTGCCAAAATAAAAGGCAACAAAAAAAAAAAACTACGTTGAGCTTTATGCGCCAATTTTACATCCCCCCGATGGTTATTTGTTCATACATTGTGGATATATATTTGATAAATGTACATATGTATATATGTAGGTATTGTGAAAATATTAAAACTGGGACATGTTGTTAATACAATTTATTATATTGATTGATTTTTTAGTGAGTTTTTTGTATTAGATTTACAGCAAATCTGAATAATAGTATTCAATTGTTAGGTAAAGACTGACTTAAATTCACAATCAATGAATCTTATTTAATTTTAGCAGATTAATAAACAATAATTTTTTAAAAAGTTCATTAATAAAAACTTGAACATCTGACTTATCATAGTTTTCCTGCTTAGTTCATTTAACAAGATTTAAGCTAAATGGAAATTAATTTAATGATATACATAATAGAAATTTATTCTATCTATCTACCAATTCTTTTCCGCTCGGAGAAAACTTCTACTACTAGGATCGTTTTCTTAACTCCCAAAAAAAAAAAAAAAAAACACCACTACTGACCTTTAACTAAGTTTTGTTTTCTCAATGTCCTTTTGTATCGATTTATTCGTTACAGGACCAAGGCTTTTAATGTGAACATCTTGGTTTTGTTTTCATTTTGGCAGCTGCTTTATATTATGTCAACATTCCACGTACGTATTGGTTTAGGGGAGACATTTACCTAAAAATTAATTAAAAGTGAACAATAATGGACCTTTCTTTTGGAGTGAAGTTTGCCATGTTCAAATATATGCTTTTTATAGTTAGATAAAATTCACCTTAGCATTGGCAAACATCAATTTTCATCATCTGGTCTCAAAACAAACTACAAATTTATTTAACAACTTATTTAAATTGAATATTCATTTTTGGAATCGTGTTCTGCCTTAAATATTTTGATCGAAGAATATTGAAGAAGAAAAAAAGTAATACCAAGGATAGCATTTATATAGATTGGTTGGTAGTTTACTCACTTAACATTTTCCGGACACACCCTTAAGTAACTATTGTTAGTGCAAAAACTGTTGACAAATAATGGAAACCGAGAGATTGGGCTAACTTTGGAATAGAAGAAGAACCCCTGCTAATTTTCCATTCAATGGAGCAATATTTTCAAAGTATTTGCTTCTATTCTTAAAACCAAAAGTTCAAAAAAACCATAAAAGAAATATATATAAATTCATTCAAATTTGAACACTGTTTTTCCGAAAAATCATTGGGAAGAAATGTTAAAAATTTTAATTAAAAATTCAAGTACTTAAAATGGTAAACTATATTTTTTCAATCCTTCATTTCGATCAAATTGTACCAAAAAACCATTATATATATTTAGTTTAAAGTTATTTTTAATCTACTTTACCAAGGTTGAATCAAAGATTTTGTTTAACAAAAATTTTAACCTTTAAATTAATATATTAATATATAAATACTTTATTTTGCCAAACAATAATCCACATTGAAATATATCTTTAATTTGTTATAGGTTTATGAGCTTGAAAGGAGATTTAAGCAACAGAGATATTTATCCGCCCCTGAGCGAGAACACTTGGCCAGTCTTATACACTTGACACCAACACAGGTAAAATTCTATTCTATGTATATGTATAAGTATATAACAATTATATTGAATGGCTGGCTGGTGGTTGAACCACCAAACTGAGATATATACATATATTGTGACCCAATAATGCCTTATCGGTTGTTAGTAACCATAACAATTAACGCTTGTACGATCTGGCAATGAGACATGCATTTTTCTTAAACAATTAGAATATGTGGTGTATAAAATAGCGTTAATAAATTCAACAATTTTTTAAATAAAAGGTTGTTTGAGTATTATATTTTTAAAAATTCAATTTTTTTATGCCAATAATTGTTTATACTGTGAAATCTCTGTGAAATTCGATAAAATGTGGGGTGAGAATTGTGTTTGAATTAAAATTTGCCCCGTATCAATGGGAAATTACTATATCCATATAACAAGTCTCTGGTGGTTGATTTTTTTACAATTATTTAGAAGGAAGTTCCAAATATCAGACAAAGCTAACAAGAGGAAAAACTAACCGCTTTCTAAACTAGATTCTCTCGAAGATGTCATTCGGAATAAGCCTCTTTGATCTGATTTGGAGTCATCTATACAGTATCCGGTAGACAATTTGCCACCGCGTTGTTATTTCTTATTTTAACCAATTAAGGGTCGCTGACATGAAATCTGAAACTTGATGTATCTGCCTCTTCAGTTCTTATTGGCTAGACAGACAAAAACGTGAATTGCTTATTGCCCTTGGTTGAATATGAATAACCACAATTCAATGGCTCATAAAATTTTCATTTTCATTTTCAATTTCATGATTTCCTGATTAGTTTTGAATAGAGAGTTTGGTCGGTACATGGCTAATAAAATAGATGCTTTTGTAATGTGGCTAAAATATTTTTCGCGATTTGGAATGAATAAAATTGTTCATGCACATTTTATTAATACAATAAAGGAGATATCAAGTCTAGGTAGGAAAACTCCGGGACAAGGGTACATGCATGTAAGTAGGTATCTATACATGGTTAGTTGTGTGTTCTTGTCTGGATAGTTTTTTAATTTAGATGGTTTTGTTACCTTTATATTAAACACAATGGCCATGCCCTCAAATAGCAAAGAACATGATCAAACAATGACCACATTTCAATACATTTTAGGGGTGAGTTTAAAATGTATTATTTTTCTTATTGTTTGTAAATGCATTTTTATCTTTCAAAAACAGCCACTGTTCAGAACACACACACACACACACACACACACACACACATACACACATTTGTTCATGGTTGGGATCTGTTTTATTTAAAGGTAATCACCACTGCTGTTTATGTGGGTAGATCTATTGTACGGCAAAAATTTCCACAAAATAAAACTGAAGGGTGACAATACACAATTCGAGTGTTTTTATTGTTATAACACGTCGCATCCTAAATCTATTGTGAGTACCGCAGAAGTAATTGCTTAACCTAATGACAATTATGTGTTAAGTGGTGGGCATTGTTATCATCACGCCCTTATATTTGTTCACTGATGTAAATATTAGTTGGTCCTCTAAGGACATACATACCTCACATATAATAATGTATGTATATTCCATGGTGTAAGCAGAATGATAGATCCATTCTCAACAATATATTGGCATCAATTTAAATGTGTATACTGTTCATATGATGTTGAACATGTTCCAACTTTTCTACTATTCAGTCTGTCATCACAAAGTAATCACAAAAGAATGATTTAAAAATTTGTTAGAATTATTATATATCCCAGGTTTTACTATTCAATGTGAAATCACAATATGATTTCAAAATTTGTGAGGTTTTTTATAAACTATAAAAGAATAACATTCAGTTTCCACTTTACAATCTGAAATCATTTCAAAATTTTTGGAGTTCCTTTTATACCTATTAATTCCCAATAAAAACAATTATTACATATCTTAACACTTATATTCCACTATTCAGTCTAAAATCATAAAATGATTTCATAATTTGTGTTTTTTTTTTGTTAATTTTTCGACAAAAAAATTGTTCTATTTCTAAACATCCAGTTTCCAGTTTCCACTATTCAATCTGAAATCACAAAATGATTTAAAATTCTTTTAGAATTTTAGAATTATTACAATTAATTTAGAATTATCACATATAAGCAATTTAATATTTAGAGGAACTGCCAAAAAACATGTAAAGTAATAAAATCTTAAAAGGCATTTATAAAATAGCCAAAATGATAAAAGAAAAAAATTAAATAAATTAAATAATATATATTTCTCCATTTTTTTCAGGTCAAAATATGGTTTCAAAACCATAGATATAAATGCAAGCGACAAGCGAAAGAAAAAGCAATGGCTGAACAAAATCAACACAATCAGGTAAATAGAGACTCTCATTGGCATGACTACTCAAATAGTCTATGTATATGAATAAGCCAGTATATTGTAAGTCGCAAAGTCAGCAGTAGGTTTCTGAAAAATATTATGTATGTCCGCTAAAAAGATCTGCTTTGATGTTTTTAGTTCAAGAATTCAAATTTGAATTCTTTTATTTTTACTTCCACTAAATTCTATTTCATTGCAAAACAAATTTACATCTCTTAACAAAAGGCAGGCCCAAAGATCTGCATCTCAGTCTTTCGGTCCAATTGATGTTCTCTCTTTTTTAATTCAGGGTTAGGAGTTTATGTAATGGCATGCCTCAGTAGCTAGGGTATGTTGTATCCTTAAATCTTACTTTGTGATAAAATAATGTATTGTCCTTTTTTACAAGAGATTTTTCTACTAGCTTGTGCCTAGCTAGACAATTAGACGCGACACCAGGACAATGCATAGAAAATGTTGATCAGATCAGACTACAAGATTCTCTGCTCACCTTTTATTTTGGGGATGAAATTTAAACTATAATAATTGAAATCGAACATTTTTGAATTGTTTAACTTATTTTCAGTCTGCAAGCTCTCCAAGACGTGTCGCAGTCCCAGTGCTGGTAAAGGATGGCAAACCCTGCTCTGGAAATAGCAATGCAACCCAACCGCAACCGCATGCCAATAGTTCAACAACGTCGGGTAACAACAGCAGTAATAGTAATAGTGGTAATGCAAATAGTGGATCAACCGCCGTTTCAGCCAATGTGACGGGTGGCCTAAACCTTATAACTGGAGACGCACCCAATTCTCATTCACCTGACACATCCTCATCTCTGCTAGCAAGCTATGGAACAGTTGGTGGTTCCAATGTTGCTATGTTACAGCAACCCTGCAATAATACACTTATGTCAAATAGTTTAGCTATGGCATATAGAAACCAAAATAATTTTATTTCTAATGGGCATCAACAGCAGTGCGGGGGCTATTTGCCGTTACAAGGTAGAGCTTGGTAAACATATCATAAGTATAATTACATTCTTTCGGTCATGCTTCAGTGTACTCGATTCAGTTCAGTTATGTATGTATGCAAATAAAGCTTATATATAAATAAATTAGTGTTATAGTCAGTTTACATTGAAAGAAATTGTAACTAAAACTTCCAAGTGTCAACAGTCCATAACAAAACCAGATGTTATTGGATGAAGTTTCTGTTCAAATGTCACCTAACAGTAAAAATCTTTGATATATTGCTTCATTATTATAATGAATGCGTTTCTGGAATTAGCAGATTTTATGTCGTTAATGCTAGTTTTTAATGGGTGCTCTCAATGTAAAATGAATATTAAGTATATTGGATAACAATTTCATAAAATGAAATATATGCAACATAAATATAACAGCAATAGAAACAAATTTAAATATATACAACTCCAAAAAATCTCAATAATATAATGGCGACTATGTATAAGTAAGTGTATATAATTAGGCCAATGTATGCAATAAACAAGAAAAATCAATTACGCTTTTATGTCTTACGCTTGCACTTTCTAAAGTTTTTGAAAAAAATCAAATCTTGTCCAAGATGTAACGTATTTGTATCCTCTTACGCAACGAACGAATTTAAACGGCACAATTTTTGTGTTATGATTGAAATATTTCCCAGGAACTACCAAATCCCAAACATTTATATTCAGAAACGCTTAAAGCGGCGAATAAGTTTAATCAAACAAGAATCTAAATGTAAAACTAACAGCTTAAAGGTAAGTTAGATTTCCGTCAAATAATTTATTTTAATGATTTTAAAAATAAATAACGGCGATTTAATTTAAGGGATATCGAAAATTCTGAATATTCATATACCTTAAACTATAAAAAAGACCTTCAAGTTAATTTCGCATATCTACTAAGTTTGCTTCACTTCTATTAAGTCAAATATCCAAATTTACTTTTTGAAAAATAGTATTTTTTGGTATTTTTTGCATTTAAATATTCGATAAATATCAATTATATTTGTAATGTTTTGCAAAAATTGGTATTTTTACCGTTAAAGTTAACGGTCACACACATAAATACTTGTAAACATCTAACATAAACAGCTTTGGGCATTTATAACATTTGTTCAATTATAAATCAAATCAAATCAACAAACCAAGTCACAATCATGAGCAATTATGAACAAAAATATCGAAGGCTAAAACGCAGTATTAAAAACTATCTGCTGGTATGTGCATTTTTCAACTGTTAATATTAAGGTCTTTTTATTTTACACATCATAAAAAATGAAAAGTGATAGCCAAAGTTAGCTGACAGAAACTTTTAATTAAAAACAAAACAACTTTCTCTACTTCTTAGGAAAATAGCTCAATTGCTGATGAAATTTGCTACGTTCAAGGGGAACTAAATGCAGCCCGTACCGAACGGCTGTTTTTAATTGAACGTCTTATGTTTCATGAAGGGCTCGCTAAAAACAACCATGTACAAAATAGTGGATCAAATGAAAAATCCGAATTTAAGGATAAATCGAATGGGACCCAGAGTATCAGTACCCAGGAGCAAAGTTTACCGAGGACAAACAACACAGACAACAAATCAAAAAATAGTTCGACTATTCGTAAAAGAAAGTCCCTATTCCCTATCAATCTTACCAACATTTTGCTCCACAGTCTTGGTGAGATCATTCCAGGGAATCCGAATTTCCACACTTCTTGCTGGATATATCCAGTGGGATATGTAGCCACTCGAATTTATGCGCACCCAAACGATCCGCGAAAAAAATGTGTTTTTACGTGTAAAATACTTAACAACGCTGGAGTTCCTCAGTTCCAATTAATTCCCGACAACGATTTGGACGGTGTTTTCTTCGCTGAGACGGCTGACGGTTGTCATCAAGAACTCATAAACAATATTCAACGATATTTTAAAGATAGTACAAAAGCACATTTAACAGTTCAGGGTGAAGTATTTTTTGGTTTATCAAATGTAAAAACGCAATCACTTTTAATGTTGGATGCCGGTTTTCGACACTGTAACAACTTTAAAGGATTTAATTTGCCAAACACGGAAAATAAAGATCCATCATTATCGTTTGAAGAACTTCAAACCTACTTAACGTAAAACGAACATCAGGAAACTGTTATTTAGTTTACCGGATACTCATGCCAACGTGATTAAATAAAGCGATAAACATAAATGGCAAGTGACAATGATTGTAAATGATTTTAGGTTAATTCAAAAATTTATTTTAATGTTTAAAGGAACTGAAATAAATCCGCAACACAAAAAAAACTGAATATATCGGAATATATCGTGTTTCATTATCAATGTTTCAAATTCCATATTTATTTAAATCCCGAAAAGCGACCCTGAAAATGTTTCTGTATTCATCAAAGTGGGCCACACTTATCAAAACAAACCTGAAGCAGCTAGCTATAGATTTAATTTAGCCAAAATATCTTAATTTTTAACTTAGCTGCATAATGGGAAGAAGGAAGTCTAAAAGAAAGCCGCCTCCAAAACGGAAAAACATTGAGCCACTTGATCAACAATTCAATTGTCCGTTTTGCAATCATGAGAAGTCATGTGAAGTAAAAATGTAAGTACCTCGAGCCGGTATTGTTTGCTTTATTTAATTCTTACAAATTTTAGGGATAAGCGAAGGAATACAGCTAAAATAACTTGTCGTGTCTGTTTGGAGGATTTCCAAACTGGGATTAACTTTTTATCTGAACCAATTGATGTTTACAATGATTGGGTGGACGCTTGCGAAACTGCAAATTAATAAATACATACATATACATAGATATACTTACACCTAGCTATATTTGCAACTGAATTTATGTACATGTTCACAGAGATTCCTTTGTGGACCTGAGTTCTATGATCACTCCAATAGAAACTATTTGGTAAATAGTTTGTAATTGTCTAATTTTCTATGTGCATATTAGTTTTGATATTGTGAAAAAACCATTTGAAAAAATCTCAAATTATTGACCTTTTTTAATAGTTGTACCAACTTCAGGATTGTTGTTCCACAAAAACGGAACCACCTGTTTTAAAAATGTGCATCCATTTTATAAATACATTTTTACTTTGCTTCTTGGTTAATTATTTTGTTTAAGATAATTTTAACTTCAACCAATTGATCAAATTCGTCGGTTGGGAAAATAAATTTGGAATGAAGAGTCAGCTAGGTCTTAGGCCTGTTCAAAAAAGGACAGTTTGTTGGTAGTAATATAGGCAACCGATCTAAAATCTATACAAGCCTATAGTGTTTCCCTCTAATATCATACTGGCAATTATCAATTTTGTAGATCTGGTCATACTTAATGACAATATACAGGGAAAAAACATAAAAATCGTAGTTAACGGAAACTTGAGAGGAAAAAAACAAGTCTTTTAAATGAATGTTAACTGATAAACGAAATTTATTTTGTAATATGATGTAAAAATCATAGTTAGAACAGGAAATCTCAAAGTCGTATCCTAGCCTTGTTTGTTGGTTAATTTTAAGCCTAATCTGTAATTTTTTCTCATCAACAATAAATAAAGGGAATAGTGTCTTATGCCACTTGTTGATAGTATTTTAGTATTTTTTTAAGAGAAGCTTTGATATTTTGAAGTTAAAAAAATATGGTTACTTTTATTTGGAACCACATGTTGATTATTAATTTTTTATTTAATTATCAACACGCCCGCGCTACGTTTGGTTGCTCTGGCAGATTGATAGTGATTTCAAGATGGATTTGATTTCAAACGGATGGTTCAGTGAAATACAGAATGAACTCTGGCCTGGACAATCTTTTTCTTTAAAAGTTAAAGAAGTACTTCATAAAGAAGATTCAAAATTCCAAAATATCCAAATTGTTGAAACGTAAGTTCGCCAAACATACGCACATGTATGCATATATGCAGGTACATCAAAATATATGTATGTATGTATGTATGTATGTACATATATTGGGCACATAAATTTTGATTATCTCTAAAAAAATAACCTTTCTTATCTGTACATAGTAAGGGTGATGGTATTATAAAATATGGCTGTTGTAAGCAATTAGAACTGTGCACATGGAACCGTTATATTGTATATCTGTCTACCTTATTTAAAATGGTCTTTTTATAAACGATAATTATTATGTTCTAATCCATCTGCTTATAAATTTGGGGATTACTTAATCTACACGGATACTGTTGAACTGTGAATAACAATTTTTTTATTGACTTTTAGCGAAAATTATGGAATGTGTTTGATACTGGATGGGATCATACAGTGCACGTTAAGGGATGAATTTTCTTATCAAGAAATGATATCATTTTTGCCTCTTTGCTTACATCCAAATCCAAAGAAGGTCCTGATTGTAGGAGGAGGAGATGGTGGTGTTGCTAGAGAAGTCGTAAAGCACCCATTGGTTGAAGAAGTGCATCAGGTTGAAATTGATGAGCGTGTTGTTGAACTTTCCAAACAATATTTGCCTACGATGGCTTGTGGATTTAAGAGCCCAAAGCTGAAGCTTACTATCGGAGATGGTTTCGAATACATGAAAAATCATAAAAATGAATTTGATGTTATTATAACAGACAGCTCAGATCCAGTTGGTCCAGCTGTCTCCTTGTTTCAAGAAAGCTATTATGAATTGATGAAGAACGCATTAAAAGAAGGCGGCATTGTATGCTCACAAGGCGGTAGCTTTTGGCTAGATATTAAGCATATAAAAAAAACTATGGTCGGCTGCGGGCAACATTTTCCGAAAGTAGCCTATGCAGTCACATCAGTTCCATCCTATCCTTGCGGCCATATTGGCTTTGTCATAGGTTCCCTGAATAAAAATCAAAGTTTTAACACCCCCGTTAAGAAATTCAACAAATCAGAAATTGATTCCCTAAACTTAAAATATTACACAAGCGAAGTTCATTCTTCCGCTTTTGCTCTACCCCGCTGGGTCGAGAAAGAATTATACGAATAACTAACTAATAAGTTATGATGGACACTAATAAACAGGGTTTATTAAAAATAATTACAATCAATATGATGCATTTTGATTCATTTTTATCAAAATTTTTAACTAAAAATAAAAAATTTTTACCGGTTACCTCATGTGATTTGTCTTGTTTTAAGACCGATAGTTTTATTTTAGACATAGATGCAAATGGAGATTACTTTTATAATTGATTATGAAATATTTCTTTATTTTTGAATCTTGAATTTTTTATATAGTCGTATGAAGATTTTGACAATATCAAATTTAAATTGAGGAATGATGATTCTAGTTTCCAATTTTTTCAATGTCATCTGCATTATTGGTATTTAAAAATTTGATATCCTTTTTAAAATGATTCTCAATGGAGGAACACACTTCCATACTCTTCTCACTGTCGACAAGGTTAATAGCGATTCCCGATTTTCCTGCAAATTAAACAAAAACAAAATGCATTTTATTAATTATACAGAACTTCACATTGGCTACATAAGAAACACTTACCAAATCGGCCAGTTCGTCCAATGCGGTGCAAATATGTTTCACAATCGGCCCTACCTCGAGCGTCAACAGGTAAATCGAAGTTAACGACTATTGTAACTTGTTCGATATCAATGCCTATATAGATTAAAATATATATATTAATGTTTCATTACTCGATTACTTAAAAATAAAAATAATTACCTCGGGATAAAACATTTGTTGTAATAAGTACTTTTTCCAGACCGGAACGGAATCGATCCAAAACAGCAAGCCTTTGCTCAACGGTCAAATCACCAGAAAGCACAGCAACCGAATGGCCCTCCTCCGCCATTTTGCCAGCTAGCCAAGCTGCAGTTTTACGTGTCTATATCGATAGAAAAAAGTGTGATTAAGCAACAGCATAAAAATCTTAAAATTTCCACTTACATGACAAAATATAATAGCTTGACCGATGCTGATGCAGCCATATATATTTTGTATGGCATTATATTTGCCTTCTTCGTTTTTGCATTTAACATAGTATTGTTTAATGTTATCCAATGATTCTTCCTCCCGCATTAGCCTAGCATTACAAATTAAAGCATTTTAATAAAGGATTGTATATCAATTTACTATTTAACTTTGAACCCACCTTATAATAGTTGGATCCGTTACAATTAAGCGAGCAAAGTCCATAACCTCTTTATTGTATGTTGCCGAGAAAAACAACATTTGACATTGTGGCTTAAGCATTCTGAAAAGAATTCATGTACAAAACATATGTACAAATATTTAAATTTCTTATTTAATATATTTACTTATGAATTCGAATGCATTGATCATGATGACCCTGCGTTGCAATCATAACATCTGCTTCATCCAAAACGAAAACTGTAATCTTCTTCATATCAAACAAACGAAACTTGAGGCCCCAGTCTAACATTTTTCCAGGAGTTCCAATTAATATGTGCTCTGTGATCTTTGATGAACGATCCACTATTGTTGAATCACATTGTCAATTAAAATTTGCTTTAAAGTTAAACATGTTTCATAAATACTACCTTCTTCTCCGCGAACTGCAAATTTCAATTTAATATCAGGCGAAAATTGTCCCATACGTGCTGCAGCTTCTCCTGTTTGAATTGCCAACTCATAAGTTGGGGACAAACAAAGTACCTTTATAATCAAGTTTAAAGTAAATTAATATACATTTTTATATATATTATTTCCACAACTTATTTACCTGAGGATGATTGAGCTTCACATTTACACGGCTAAGCATTGCCAATACAAAAGCTGCCGTTTTTCCTGTTCCTGATTGGCTCTGGGCTATCATATTTTGTGGCGGATCTGCCAGCAAAGTCGGCAGAGCAGTTTCTTGAATTTTCGATGGCGTGTTGAAGCCCATAGCATATATGCCTTTTAATAGCTCTGGTTTCCTAAATAAATTTTTAAAATGTATATCCAAATTGGTATATATGAACATTATAGTATTCCAAGATATACTTACAAATGTAACGCTTCGAATGTTTTAACCGAATGCAAAGGAGAATTCGGATTTTTCTGTTGGACGTCGAGCGACAATTTCGTGTTCACCAATCCTTTACCCAATATTTTTATTAATAAACTTGTTTCTGCAGGACTAGAATGTTCAAAACAAGTTTAGTATACAATTCAGATTAGATTAAATTCTATGCAAGACATACATTTAACGGTACATTAATTCCGTTCATATAAAATGAACTTTTACCACATTAATACATTAGGATATTTTGATCAAATTATAAGTTAGTATCCATGAAGAGACATTAATAGTAAAAGTATATAAAGCAATATTCCCACGATGTACATACATATGTATGGATGTATTTATGTTCATAAAAGCTTTTAACTCTGTAAATGGCGGAATTGCTGAAGATCAATACCAGTGCAGTTTATGCTAGGAAAAGAAGCACCGAATTTTGGCGCCTAAGCATGTACATATGTATACACATGCATAAACCTATATATAAAGTCTGGCATAAGACAGGTACATCGTTTGGTTAATTCGTAAATACAAACGCATATGTATATATATATGTACACACATTCTTATTTAACAATAGTGTGAAATCGATGTGTATTTGTGGAAGGATCAAATTGCCATCCTGCGGGACCCCCAATTGGAATATGCTTGGTCACGTCAGCAATCTTATATGTAAATCAAAATTATATGCTGATTTATGCAAACTTACTCAGGTACGTCCGGTTGAACATCCTCAGCACTTTTAGATATAGATGCCGGCTGATTTGAACTTTCGGCACTCTGCGCATTGCTTGTTTCAGTAGAATTTATATGAAGTTGATCAACCTGTACAAGTCATCATTATGACAATATTGATTATAAGCAAAGTCTAACATATACGATATATTAAAGCCTGCTTACCAATTTCGAGACTACTTGGTTCTCGGCTAATTTATCCCAAGACTCCGTCATTATTTCGCTTTGTTTCCAAATTGAAGAAGTAAAATCCCTGTGCTTAAGCGATAACAATATTTATATGTTTTATTTACTGTATCGATTAATGATCTGATAGAGCTTTATTAAAATCGTTTCGATATTTGTCTGTTTGAAACGTGAAAACGAAACACTGTTATCATTTAAGAAATAGTTAATTGACTTGTAATGTTTAGTTTCGATTAAACAATGATAATAAGAAATATTTAATAATCCAATTTCGGCAAACGAAATCTCAAAATGTTTTTGAACGTCAGGAAAGTAAACCATGATAGCCAAATCATGTAAGTCATGATAACCAAATCATTTTACTTTGTATTTCTTCGTTAAATAATTCATTTTTCAAATTTTTTGGATAGAACACAACAAACCTCAAACTTAGACTAGCTTAGAATACGGCCAAGGCTTGAACCAGTTCCGCAGTCGATATATTTTTGCAATATTTCGATTCAATATCGAAGTCAATATCAATATCAACGCTGCGTTGATTTTTATCAACATAAAAAATAAGACGACTATAATACAAAAATGAACATAGCTCGAAATCTTATTTTAAGTCCACAAGCGAGAAGCTTTGTCTATGGAAGCCTTCTAAAGAACAAAGTTATCCAACGCCAAAGTCATGTGTAGGTAATTTTACTTCTGAATAATACAGATGATTAAAATTACATAATAATTTCAGGGTCTCGTATCGAGCACCACCACCACCGCATTCAAAGGCGACTAGAATAGGAGCTGTTACAGTAGGTGCAGCTATGTGGTGGTGGATTCTGTGGCACTTGTGGCACGAACCTGACCACATTACCGTAAGTTTGAGTATGTTCTGTAAACGTTCAATTTATTTTTTAAAATTTTATTTTTTAGGGTGAATTTGACTATCCGGACCCTTCCAAATGGAGCAACGCAGAGTTGGGTATTCCAAAAGATTAAAGAGTTGTAGTTAAATTTCTACGCATTCAAATAAATGTCGATACATAACTATTGCTTATAGAGTTAATTTAATACACATGCAATTACGAAAAATAAGTTGGATCAAACTCTGACATTACAATAGAAACCAAACTTTCACTAATTGTGGATCCGACCGTTTCGGATTGAAATAGTACTTCGGCCAGTAAAAATAAACACCCCGGAATCCTAAATATCCAATCAATCAGTTAAGGCCGAGTTTAAATTGTGTACAAGATTCGGCAATTTGCATGGAGATGCAGGGCTAGACTTGCGCAAATTAATGAGTTGTAAAAGATAAAAATGGAGGGGATTTTGCGTCTGATTTACAATAAAATTAGAAATTTAATTTCAGTTTTTTGACAAATATGATTTGATGCAAGGCGCATAGGCCTGAGCTCCACATGGGCAATTTATTGTAGAAATGTCTAACATAAATTACATTCTGAAAATGTTTAGCGCTTCCTGTGCATGTGTTCGCGGTTCTTGCGCTTCCAGGCAGCGCGCCTGGATCCTCCAATTGTCTGCGAGTACCTGTATCCCTTGCCAAGGCCACGGGAACGCTTGCCGGCAGATGTCAGACCACGCAGTTCACGGTGCTTGTGCACGTGCTTGCAGATCCAGTTGATCTTAGCGTCACGACGAATAGCATTGTGGTGGATGTCAACCAAAATAACTTCGAAATATTTGTACGAAGCATCCTGGGCGACCCAGTACGAGTTAAGAACTCGGAGACCACCAAGTCTACGACCAACACGCTCCTGGAATGAATGGAAAATACATAAACATAAGCCATGGAAAAATCTTTTAATTAAATTGAGAGTTCTTTTAGCAGTGTCAGACATCTAAGGAAGGTAGAAAGTAGTCAACATAAATGATTTTTGTCCAAAGTTGTTATCATCACCAAGATTCAACAAACATAAACTAATTTATCAGGTTTCTATAAAACTCACCTCGGCAATGGATTGCAAACCACGATATGGTTTCAACTGGTTGACACCATGACTCTTTGGCTTGCCGTAAGTGCAACCCTTGGGGACTGGGCGCTTGCGGCCACCACGGCGCACACGAATTCTGTAGATGACATAGCCTTGCTTGGCGCGGTATCCCAGACGACGGGCCTTATCTGGACGCGTGGGCCTGGGTGAGCGGTGCAGCTTGGTCAACTGACGGTACTGCCAGACGCGAATGCGGAGCAAGTAGCGCATAACATCGCTCTGCTTCTTTCTATACAACTCCTGCATATACCGGTATGCCCCCATTTTCGATTATTGATAGACCTAGTAACAAATTGAATGTGTTATTTATATTTATAATAACTGTCACATCATCGGTCTATCAGCAGCCCAACGGACTGTGGTGTTAACTGTGTGTGCAACATTTGGAATTTCTGCAACTAAAACACAGATATTATATTAAATATAAAACCATGTTCAATTAACTTTTTATGAAAAACATCTACTCTGCGAATCTGTCAGAATATCCATAATCGTCACTTAACCATTGCTGGTATAAGAGTGGTGCATGGAAAATATCATCATTCCAATCCAGACCATTGCCACAAAAACGTATATTCGTTAAATTGGATTGTTTATTTACCTGTCTGGAATAATAAGAACAAATTTCAAATTAGTTTTTGTAGTTTTACTAAATATATCAACCATTTAACATATTTATATGGGGATGAAACTAATACTTCAAGATTAATTTCAAGCAGACCTACCTCGCACGCCGACCAATTTGCAAAAGAAGGAAACCTGGCAAGTGTTCAAAAAGGAAACCAACAATCAGAGTTGCCTTGAATGCTGACTTCTTCGATATATCGTTCGAAATTGTTGTTAGTTTTGAAATGATGAAATAGAAACAACAAATGGTACAACTTCTTAGGCCAATAGGCATTTTAGAAAATTAAAATGACAAATAAAATCTTTTAAACAATGTCAATGGTGAGTTAAAGTTGTTTAAGCATATGTTTGTTAAATCCTTAGTTGAATGCGGCCATAATGTAATGAACTTGTAAGCCCTGTATTACTGCAATCGTTCCAAAGTGAACGTAATGTTAGAAATAGTTCGATAAGTGGAATATAAATTTTGTTATCGATTTCTGATACCATCTCTATTTCCTCTAGTCGCCCTTTCTTCCTTTTGTTTTGCACCATCTAAGAAGAGGTATGTAAAGCTGCCTTAGTTAAAAATCTGCTGTAATCTAGATCGAAATATACGAATTTTTTAAAGTATACATTCTATAAGTGAATAGTTTTTCTTAAACGGAAAGCGCCTATTTATATTTTTCTCGTATTTATTTTATTTTAGGTTCAAAATGGGTCGCCGACCTGCAAGATGGTAAGTAAAAGTGCTATCTCATTCTGTGACTCACAAAGCTAATTAATTGCTTTTTTTTCTAGTTACCGTTACTGTAAAAACAAGCCTTACCCTAAGTCGCGTTTCTGTCGTGGTGTACCCGACCCGAAAATTCGTATTTTCGACTTGGGCAGAAAGAAGGCAACTGTGGAAGATTTTCCACTCTGCGTTCATTTAGTTTCTGATGAATATGAACAACTTAGCAGCGAAGCCTTGGAAGCAGGTCGCATTTGTTGCAACAAGTATTTGGTGAAATACTGCGGCAAGGATCAATTCCACATTCGTATGCGTCTGCATCCCTTCCACGTCATTCGCATCAACAAGATGTTGTCGTGCGCTGGAGCTGATAGGTAAGACTCGCTTAAAGACTAGTCTAGAAAAGCATCTCTTAATTGTGAAATTGATAAATTAGTCACGATACTAAATTGTATATGAACTGTTGTTGACCTTCGTTAATGATCCACTTAAAGCCCATGCGTTATCAATGTTGTTTATTTTGCTCATACAATACTCTTTTGTGCATTTTGCATTCAAAACGCATTACAAAACGTTCAAATTATAAAAGTTAGTTATTTGTCTTTATTCTATTCTTTTACTTATTGGCTATGTATCTTAACTGATTTATAAGGAATCTGCTTTTTTATATATTTATTTTACATACTCTTATATTAACAACTTATTCCTCATTATCTTCTAGGCTTCAAACTGGAATGAGAGGTGCCTTTGGCAAGCCTCAAGGTACTGTGGCTCGTGTGCGTATTGGACAGCCCATCATGTCTGTTCGTTCAAGTGACCGTTATAAGGCTCAAGTTGTGGAAGCTTTGCGTCGTGCCAAGTTCAAGTTCCCTGGCCGTCAGAAGGTATGTGATTCATTTATAAAATTCCATGTGTATAATAATTTCCGTTTTACTAATCATACATTAATTAATTTTATACACATGTAGATCTACGTTTCCAAGAAATGGGGCTTCACCAAGTACGATCGGGAGCGCTACGAGGAACTCCGTGACGACAATCGCTTTGAACACGATGGTTGCAACGTGAAATACCGTCCCGAGCATGGCCCAATTGCTGCTTGGGAGAAGGCTCAGCGTGATGTGTATGCTTAAAATAAAGTCGATCTGAATCAATAAAATGAGCAAGATGGTAACATTTTAACTTTTCACCGAAAAAAGTGATCTGGAATTTATTCTATAAAAAGGAAATTAAGTTGCCTTGCTTACAATTTGCATCGGACTTAGGCAAGCTTTTAAAGTTATCAAAGCAAAGTTATTTAAGGGCATGTATGATAAAAGTGGTAGGAGCCACACATGTAGTAAAACTTTAATTAAAAAAGACCTCATGAAACAATTGGATAAAGATAGAGGGAGAGCAACCACTTTCTGATAGAAATTGGGGTGTTATTTAAAAAAGATCTATTGAAACCTTTTTTAAACAGTGAAGGGATTGACGGAGCGCTTAAAGTGGAGCTCACCTTTTTTTAAAAATAAATCAATACTAATTTTTTGAATAATTGAAGAGATTTCAGTGTGTTCCAGTTTAATAGTTCCAAACTTGCGAATAATTATCGATAGTAGAAACTACGTAGAAAAGCGACGGGAAATCGATTTTTAATCGATAGTATCATGTAAAGTAATTGAATTTAGTGATAAAGTATAGCAAATTAGAATCAAAATGAGTGTGCTAGAGTGGAAAAAGCTTGATTTATTTCATCTAGTGACCCCGCCCTATTCCAATTTACAATCCTTGAGTGGCGAAATTACAGCCCATTGCTTTAATAGGAACACGACGGTGTTTTGTGATCACAATGGATACATTCATGTTTACATCGAGAACTGGGATAGCGTTGTCTTCAAAAGTCAATTGGGCGATAAACATTTAATAAAACTTTGTGCCTTAACATTTAACGATATACTTGCAATTGGAACACAGGACAAAAACTTTGTTGTCTACATTCACGTATACGATCTCAAAAGATTATCCAAGAGACAAGGATCTCCAGTCATTGCCACAGCAAATCTGCCCGCGACAAGTACCGTAACCTGTATGCAAGCGGAGACGGTTACGGATAAACTATTTGCATTAAGCATTGGATTCGATAAAGGTGACTTCCTATTGCACTGCGGCAGAATAACCAGAGATCTTTCAGCGAATTTCCGTCAGCACTCGATTGGTCTGCGGCCCATCAACGGAATCCAATTTAAAACGCTTAGCCGATCTTCGGATGCACTACAGCAAATTTGTAACATTTTTGTAATTAGTCTGAATGGAGTATTTTGCTTTGTGGTGAATGATAAGGGGCAGGCGGAGTCAAAAATTACGCTTGATGACGATGAAAAGAAATTTAATCGCTGCTGTACAATGCGTCAGGCACGAAGTTTAGAACTGAATTATCTGGACTCGGAGGCATTTTTAGTTGTTGGTGGAGATGATGCCATGTATTGCTTTACACGAGATGGAAGGGGTCCTTGTTATGCCATTGAAGGGCACAAGAGATATCTTTCTTGGATAGGTCATTATATAATTGCTGTAATACAGAATCAGAGATCAGTATTATCGTCTAAGCCAGGGGCAACCCTTATTGTGGTTGATACTGAAAATAAAATGATTGTTTTTTATCAGCAAATCGAAGATCTATTTTGTATTATCAGTAGAAAGGATTGCTTTTATGTCGTTACCAGAATGGAAACTTCTAATAAAAATTATATATACAATGTACAGTTATTGGAGGAATATGATTTATCCTTCAAAATAAGACAACTAACCAAAAATGCTATGTATGACACAACGTTGAGGTTATTGGAAAGGGAAGGATATGCTAAATCTGAGGATGCTGCATTGGTGGGTTATCAATTTGGTAATCATTTGCTAGCAAAGGGCGATCCTAGTCGAGCTGTAAAGGAATATATTCGAACTATAAATTTTGTTAAACCATTTAATATTATTTCTAAACTTTTATCTCCCAGATATAATGAATATCTCATTGAATATCTAGATAAATTGGTTAAGAGCGATGCGGCTACAGATGAGCATAAAAGATTACTTCAAAGTTGTCTGGATCGAAAAGACTTAAATTGTGGCATCGAGCAATTGTCCACAGTTGAGGATGGTACCCATAATACGGATAACATACAACTTTGTGATTTTAAATATCCATCAAACCGTGCTGCCAATTTTCTCCTTTTTACCAATGTATGGCAAAATATAAGAAAAGATCAAAATCTTGCTGAACTCTATAAGGAACAGGAAATTTTAAATTTCTTTTTGGAATCTGGACATGATTTGTTGGCAAAGCACTCGGAGACAGTATTAAGGACAATTAAAGCACTTGTTCAAGATAAACAAATTGATAATATTTTGAATTTTCTATGTATTCTGTCACCGAATATTGAATTCTGTCTTAACATTTTATCGGATATTATACAAATGAATCCAGATTGCGATGAGAACTTATATTATTATTCGCTCATACTTCATCTTGAACTTTGGCATAAGAACAAAACAACATCAGAAGATATTTTAAATTTTCTACAAAACAAGCGACTACGAAAAGATAAAGTACTTATTATATGTGGTCTATATCTATTCTCAAATGGGATTAAGTATATCCAAAACAATCCGACAGAAACTGAACTTTGTACAGGTGGTGAAACCATTTTGAAAGAATGCCTAAACAGTATAATGAAAAACTATCCTGATCATTCAGTTCTTTTTGAAACCAGTTCAAGATCATTTCTAATGCTACTGAAAAGTGTATGCAGCAATATGGAGATGAAGACTTTGCATCTTAAACAATTCTTTAAGGATAAAGCTTTGTTCACATTCCTAGATACGCATAATGAACTGCAGTCAATCGATGACCTCAAGGATGAAATCAAACAATCAACTAATCTGATTTCTCGTTACAAGCATAATCCCATCGAATTTCGAAACACATCCTGCGATATTTGCAGGCAACCTTTACATATGCCATCTATTTATTTTCTTTGTCAACATTCCTTTCACAAGGAATGCCTTAATTATAATTCAAAAGACGTTTCTAATGCCTCATGCAGTGTTTGCTGTGGCAATGTAAACTTCAATATAGGCAAACAAGATATGAATCCTTTTACAGACGAAGAATCGGGTGATATTATAGCTGGAATTTCAAAAAGTTTGGCAACAGGAATTATCGAAATAATTTCTGGTAATAATATCAACGCCCAGCCATGGGTAGAAAAGTTTCAAGAAAATAAAATAGCTGCGAGTACCAATCCCTTTGACTCAAATTATAATTCTTTTGACTAATTATCGCAATACTATATGTATGTATATTTTATATTATTAATAATGTGCAAAATAAATTGTAATAATTGTATATAATTACGATATCTTTTTAATGCCATTGGAAAGAACGTAAAGGTAAACTAAAGAAAAATGTATCGCTAAATACTTTACTACAGTTATTATCAGTTATCCAGAGAGAGCATCCAATTGGTGACGGTCCTATTATGTCCAGTATATTGTACAAATATATTGATATATTGGCATAAGCATAGAGAGCACGTTTATTATCTAAGCTTCAAATGAATTTGATAGAAACGAAGTTTATTATTGACTAGAATGATTCACAATAAATTGGGGTAAGTTTTCTTTCTTTTTTTTTTTTTTTTTGTCCTTGTTTTCTTCTTATCTAGATATTACTAATATTTGGTATTTATTTAGTAGGAAAGTCCGGCCAATAGTTGATATAGTATCTATGTGTGGTTCCTTCAAATAAACGTTCAAGCCAATTGCTAAGACCATCCAATAGATTATCCTCCAACAAAACATTTGTTTCCGAATCGGATTCTTCCGAGTTGCTCATTTCAAGAAATGTACCAATTTCCGGGTCATCACTACTCTTAAGCAATTGTTTGGTCATTTTAAGCATTCTCTGAAAATATATATACATATATAAATAGCCAAAGTAATTTTTTGATTTTCTTTAGATGATTGGTAGGTCTATATTTACCTTTGTACCACGTGCGGATTCGGGATGTTTAGCATGATACATGCAAAAGTATTTCCGGTGGCCATTCAATGCAATTACAGTGCCAACACAGTTTCTTGGATTAATTTGTAGATTTTTGTTGGTGCATAAAGATAAACGAAGAATTTCGGAATACCAAGATAAACCCTTCTCAATAAGCATATGTCCAAACAATAATGTCTTGTTTTTTCTGTAGGGCCAAACAGCTTTATGATAATGAGGTATCAGTTTTGTGCGACTTTGATAATCCGTTATTAATATAACAGTTCTACAACCTGGCTTCAACAAACGGATCATTCCATTATATTTCTCAGCACGAAGTTCGTGAAGTTTTAGTTCCGGAGTTTGCTGATTGATTTTAATGCCTGCAAAAAAAAGAAGAGTTTATAGTAAATATTTTAATTCGAATGTTTGAAACCCTATTTTACCAGAATTTTCATTCAGATGCCCCTGGGCTTTAAGATTTTCCTCCTCGGCCCGTACAAAGTACATCATAATATATCCAATACCAAACATAAATGCAATTGTTCCCAAGAGTGACACTGCCGCCAGCAAGTGCTCATTTTCTATATTATCTGATAAATAGTCCACCAAATAGAGTAAGCGAGCGATCCATTTAGTTAATATTCCTTGTGCATGTTCATCAAGTAAATTCTATAATTATATTTAATAATTAATGCAAAACATACTTTAAATTCACATTTTTTGTATTTAATTACCTGCACGAAGGCTTCATAGCTTAATGCTTCGGATGTTTGTAATAGTCTTTGTATTGTATGAGTTATCTCAGTTTTTGTTGTATTTATTATATTGTCCCTTGGGTTATCGGAAGTATTTCTAACATCCAATTTTGTTCCATAAATCCATTCATACTTTATATGTGTATTATCCCGACGCCAAATGATCACTATACGTAATAGATTATCATCAAATGAACCCTTTGAAATTGCATTTATAAATTCAGGTTGCTTTTCCTAAACAAACAAAATGATTGAATTAGATAAAAAAAGATTATATCGAAGTTTTGAACTTACTTTAAACATATAGGCAAATCGAACCCTCTCCAAACTATAACCACTTTGAAGAGCTATTTGCCGCAATGTTCCCCTTGCGGAGTCATGTTCGACAGAATTTTCAGTGATTAAAACAACGCACAGTCGCTTTCTTGGTCTATTCCATTCAGCTGGACAAACACCTAAAATTTAATATGAAACCTTAAAATATATTTGTATACTATAGCATATTCGATCATTCTTACCTTCTAGCATATCTTGGCACGATAATCTTGGTAAGGTTAAGAATTGATTGGAAGTTATGACATTTGTTAATGTTTGTGTTGGAATTTCTGATATTGAAATGCTGGCAATAGGTCTCGAAGAATCCTCATTAAAAAGAAATAGAGTATCCAGATTTGGATTGACTTTATATCGTTCTAAAATCCCTTTTGTATCTTTGCTTCGGAGATCGACAAATCTGTAAATAATAATGTATATATATTTGAAAACCAAATTATATTAAATATTTTTGAATAGAGTTAGTTGGCTTACCCAAATGCTACACGGTCATTGAAAGCGAATGCTGATATTAGATATCTCAGTCTAGGTGTTGTTCTCGGTTCCAAAAGTAATGCACGTACTCTATTGTCCATCCAACCGCCAAGAAATTCATCAATATTGTCATCATTAATACGTTTGGCAATATTAAAAGGCATCTTTTTTCGTATAAAATCTAAAATAAATTTCGAATTATTATCATCAAGATTTTTTAATTTTATATTCAAAACTATAATAAACTTATATCTGTATATACGCACCTACAACTTTTTGGGGTGTGTAGATATTATCTCGATAGACGTAACTGTGACCATCTAAAACAAGAACCATCTTTGGTATTTCCTCTACTCCCGCTTTTCTAAGTATATTTGGTTCATGTACAGCATTAATAGTTGCAAAATGTATACCTGATATAAACAAATTTCATCAGTAATATCTTTATATACTAAGTAAAGAAATTATCATACCCAAGGGCTCTAGGGTATCAATCAATTTTTTGAATGCCCCAACTATTCGTGTACAGCGGAAACACCAGTCATTGTAAAACATAATAATATGCAATTTCTTTGCACTTTTTGGTATTATTGTTTGCTCGAAATACTTTGATGTTACCGATAATTTATGGTATAGCCCTATGTCTTGGTCGAAAAAGAAATGCTTTCCAAAGAAATCATCTGTTGGATCAAATCCGAATCGATTATATCCACTATAATCATGTTTTTGTTTTAAGAAATGTGAATCTTCATTAGTTATTCCATGACGATCGAATATACGCCGCCGTTCATTGTCACTTAGAAGTTCATAGGCTTTTTTAATCTCCACAAATTTTTCTTCAGCTTCGGGATGTTTATTTTTATCAGGATGCCTAGAATATATACAATAGATTATTTAAATAAATTGTGTTTAGTTTGATAACTAATCTCGACGGAAATTCTTACCATTCTTTGGCCAGCTGTTTATATGCTCGCCTTATTTCCTGTGTTGTGGCATGACTGTTTATTCCGAGAGTAGTATATGGATTTGTAGTAATACACAAACATATCTGGACAATTAACAAAACAAGGATCCCACAATAGTAGGCTGAACTACATAGTTTGTTGAACATTGTGGTTTAATTATCCTTTTTGCATTACATCCTATCTGAAATATTTCTAGAATCTCTGAAAACAAATTATATTGATTAAATTAATAATCACAGAATTCAAGATCGGTAATAATTAACTTTAATGAATGGTTTAATTATTTATTTTGTTCGTCTTATTTTTTCCTTGCATTGTTCATGTTGCAAATATACGACATGTACATATATGTATGTAGATTGCGATCGACTCATGAAATTCCCTAAGCTTCCTTCTAATTATTGAAGGACCTAATTTTTGCCCGTTTTCTTAAAATCAATAAAAAAAATCTACATTTTTTGATAAACGTTTAATAACATTCAATAAAAATTAACTTGCATGAGAAGCATGGCTCATTACCATTTAACATTCGTTTTTTTCATTTTTCTAGTGGAAAACTTTAATATTTATTTCGTCATTTTTGCACTTTATGAGTGAATGAGTGGTACATACATATATAAGTATCACACCATTGTCTGAATAACACAATTAAACAATTTCAAAGTCAATCCATTGAAAGATACTTTACATTCGTCAGAGAAAATCTCTTTGGTTAATCTTTGTTTTTCGTTCACAGTCCGCTTGCGTTAATTATTTATATTTACAAAATAAATTACTCTACTCGAAATAACAGTGCTGATAAATTCATAATTGCAAAAAGAGTGTTGACGAACAGATAATTTCTTTAATGCTGCCATACAGTTAAAACTACTTTTGACAGTCACTTTCGATTCCGCTATCGACTATGGTAGTATTAGTGTATCGATGCTTTTCCACATCAATTCCATACTATTCAACACTATTTATCTGGCTTTGCTAAGAACGCTTTTTTTTTTGTAAATTTTACAATTGCTGGCAAAATTAAAGAAAAGAAGATAATTTATTGCACATAGCGATACGGCAATGTCTGAAACTAATGGTATGTAAAATTAGGGCAACCAATTCTGACTTAATCTGTGATAGAAGGCAATTGCCAAATTTTGCTTCGTTTTTATTCATGTTGGGGGCTCTTCGATTCGTTTTTCAGAAGCGTCAGTTGAAACCAACTGTTTTCGCGGGGGCTTTACCTTGAAGGCCTCTAGATTGGGAGGCACAGTGCTGCGTCCAGCCGTGCTGGCGCCTTCTGTACTAGGCTCGAGCACTAACAGTAGTTCCAGTTCCACATCGGTAGCCGGCACTGGAACTGATAAAGCAACCGACAAGGAGGGAAATGGGGAAAACATTGCAAACAATCCATTTTTACGTGAGTTAAAAGACGATGAGGTGGACGATGAAACCGGACAGGTGGTGGCTGCAGCCGAGTCATCAACTGAGAAAAAAGAGAAAGAGGATGATTCAGACGAGCGGCCGGATCCGCTGACCAAGCTGCGTAGCAATGGCATTGAACGTTCAAGCATGTTTTCTGCAGCTAAGACAAACATGCCACATGTCCAAAGCAGTGGCTATGTTTTTGGTCAAAATGTTCACGAACGTGTTGTGGCACCGACAGAGCTGGCTTCAACAGATCCACACAATGCTGAGTCTGCCCCCGTAGCGGCTACCTCTTCCTCCGCCACATCCTCCTCGTCAGCGGCAACATCCACGTCACAGCTCTTATTTTCCAGCGTTATTCAAAAGGCTGACGAAGGAGCTTGCTCCAGCTCCAGCGCTGGCATCAATAACAATAGCAAAGAGGTACCCGAAGGCAAAAGTCTAACAGATGTAGCACGAGAGTATGAGGAAAGTCGCGCCCAGAAACGCAAATACGAAGAAGTGGAAACCTTTACCGGCGAGGAAAACGAACTCAACATTGTCGATGTCAATTGCAAGCTGTTCGCGTTTGTTAACAGCAATTGGGAGGAGAGGGGGCGTGGCAGTCTACGTCTTAATGATGGTAAAGATGGACGCGATAGCTCCCGTGTGGTATTCCGCACATCGGGAAATTTGCGACTGCTGCTAAACACGAAAGTTTGGGCAGCCATGGTAGCTGAACGGGCAAGTCAAAAATCTTTACGTCTCACTGCAATCGATAGCAGCGGATCGGTAAAAATATTTTTGGCCATGGGCCGTCCAGCGGATATAGCACAACTTCATAAGGCGTTGAGTGAACGAATTCTTAAACGCCAAATGACACATCCCGAAGAAAGTTCTGTGGAGGAGACCAAAAATGGGGTAGCCACGGAGGTTTCAGTGAGCTTGCAGCCAGAATCCACAACTCATGATGATGAGGATGATGATGATGGCTTCGTTGCGATCACAACCATTGTCGAGCCGGATAGCCATGAGCCTAGCCAAAAAAAGAAAGCAGCGGTTGTGCAGCCAGATAGCAGTGCTGATCTTCCTGAAGCGGCAGCAAAACTCCAAGATAACGATGATGGAGAGACCGAGGCCGAGGCCAAGAAGCAGAATTAACAATCGCAATTTGTTTGCTTCAATTTTTAATATTTTCCTGTCTTGGTAATGATTTTTCATGAATAAAGTATGCCGTGAATTATTATAAATTAATTCAAAACATTAAAATAATTTATTATTAACAATTATTTCTACTAAAGAAATAAATGAAGTGCACATGGGTAACCACAAAGTAGCAACGCCAACTAAAGACAAACAATCCTTTGCCAGATTGATTTTCATTCCTTCAGATCTTACGATTTTATACTTCCTTTTGACTGTAATTAAATGAGGCAACAATCTTCAAATTTTCTTTCTCGATATAACAGCGCCCTTATTTTAATTTAAGCAGTCATTTCGTTAAGTAGTGATTGCTTTAAGTGAGTATGCTTTGTTAAAAGCTTCAAATCCGAAAGCTTTTAACAAATGAACCAAATTTATAAAAACCGATATCGATAAAATTTTAATTTGATTCTCCAGCCCTGGTTTGTTTTTGGTTGGCAAAAGGTGCAGAAACGTAGCCGCGCATAGTTTATTTATCTAAAATTTCCAGATCCCCAGTCCACGAAACGGGAAAACACAGGATGGGCAACAAATCATCATTGTTCCTGCTGAATGAGGAAATTGCACAAATACAAGATGAAACTGGCTGTGAGTTCACTAAATAATTGTTTTCCAGCGACCTTGACGACTGACAGAAAAACTAACACCAAGACCAAAATGAATTTTTAAACAAAATACGCAATTTGGTGGAGGAAAGTTTTTATGAACGAAATTCGCACTTCTCCGTTAAGATCTTTTCTATTAAGTGGCCAAATATTTGCAGTGCCATTGTGATCGTGGTGGAAGGGGCATATACAGGGCAGAGTTAATTGCTGTTTTAAGTGATCAATAAATAAAAATGCCGCCAGAGAACGATATATCGCTTTATATAATTAACGACTGGGTGCTCGGGCATTTTCCAGATAGACTTGCATTTAGATTGCTTCCATCTATTTGTTCTACACTTGCCTTGGGGCACTACCTGATTGAAGTCCAACCTTATATCATTATCACAGTAGAGGCCATTATCTAGTGTCCGAATATGTGTAATTTTATAATTGCCGATAAGCATTTCATTAAATGTTTTCCACAATTGAAATGGTGTATCCAATGCTGTTTAACCAACTTTAATATCAATATCATACTTTCCGATAATGATTATAATGTTTCCTTATCTTTCACGTTCTCAGTTACTCCCAATCAAATTGAACGTTTGTATTCACGTTTCACCTCGCTGGATCGCAACGACTGCGGAACACTCTCTCGAGAGGATCTGATGCGTATACCGGAGTTGGCCATTAATCCGCTATGTGAACGAATTGTTCACTCCTTCTTTGCCGAGAGCTCCGATGATCGAGTGAACTTTCGCCAGTTTATGAATGTTTTGGCCCATTTCCGACCGCTGCGTGATAATAAGCAAAGCAAACTAAATAGTCGCGAGGAGAAATTGAAATTTGCATTCAAAATGTATGATCTGGATGATGATGGTGTGATTAGCCGTGATGAGCTGCTCTCCATACTCCACATGATGGTGGGAGCTAATATTAGTCAGGATCAATTGGTTAGCATAGCGGAGCGTACCATTTTGGAGGCAGATCTGTGCTGTCAGGGTAAAATCTCTTTCGAAGACTTTTGCAAAGCTTTGGATCGTACAGATGTTGATCAAAAAATGTCCATAAGGTTCCTCAATTGAGCGGCGAACCCAAAATGGATGAGTATAGCGTCGTAGTCAGTGTGTACCAAATAGTCTAGCAACATGGAGTCCAGAGGCATTCAAATTGTATTAGTAGTTGTTATATATCAAGAGGAGGTCATATAAAAAACAAGATCGGTTAAAACCAGGAGTCGGCGGATATTTGACAATATTCACTTCGTAATATATAGTACTTATATGATTATCTCTAGGGAGCAGCAGATTTTTGTTAATTGCTTAATATTTATATGATTTAATTAGCTTGTTTATTCATTCCGCTTACTGTAAATTTCGCATAGCATTTGTTTTTTGAAAAAGAAAATAAACCAAAAAAATAAATTTAACTAGCAACAAAAATTATTAATTGCCATTTAAATTAAAAAATGAATTGTAGTCAATAGCTGGTGATAATGGCTAGAGATCAGAATGAAAAAACGTAATATTTTTTTTTTAATTTTTCGAACATATGTATAGTTTATTATTGGAATATGTTTTTATATAATTGCTTTGCCATAATCTTAGATTCCATCTTATGTTGTTGTGGACACGGCCAACTTCTTCAGATGCTCCATAAACAGTTGTAACGAGACATCATCCGTGAGAACAGGAGCACCGCCATCCTGTATGAAAGGGGGCAGAGGAATTTAAGTTAGTCAGATGATGGGCAGGGTAGGAATGGTATATGGTTCTGGTGGGGAAATGTGAGAGCAAAAGCGATACCAACACCCAAGACAAACAACCGTAAGCAACTTAGAAACTAACGGAAAACCAAATAGATTGATCCGAATGGAAAACAAAAAAAATTACTACCGTGGTCTGACCAATGGGCGGCTGCGCATGACCATAACAAGGAGGGGCACACAGGGTGGACACAATGAAAGTTAAACGAATTTACGAATCAAATTGAAACGAGAAATGGTCAATAAATATAAAATATATATTAAATGACAAAACGATAAAGTCAACCGGGATTGAAATGAAACTTACCTGCCCATAGGCATACATATTGTTGTGCGTTTGCGATGGATTGACCTTGGAGAGCAGGAAACGTGCTTGGGATCCTCCATGTTCGGTGTCAATGTAGCGCGGCATGGGGAAACGGGTTTGCAATATCTCTTGGGCATCATCCACGGGTGCCTGGAGAAGCTGTTTAAAGTTCTCATATTCAGGCATGTCTTGATATTTGAGGGCACGCCATTGGGCAATTGTCTCGCCATGATAGATGAGTATCTGGAAGAAGGTGTCCATCAGCAGGATGCGATCCGCCTGAATCGACGCCGTATCCAGCAGTACAGGCTCTGGTGGTCCATTGAACGAATAGCTATAGAGAATGGGCTGGATCATAATCAGCGATTGGGTGAGGTCCTCGCGCATCAGCATGTGTCGATAGAATGTGGTCTCGTCGGGCGAATTGTTGAAGACCTGCAGGAACTGCGAACGTCGCAGATGGTACATGAACTGTGGGAATAGGCTAAAGTTTTGAGACAGTCGGAAGCTGTTCGGATCATCCTTGGAATACTCGCCAAACTTTTGGCACTGCCGAAAAAAGGAAAGAAGAAGAGAGTTAATCAAAAACACGACAAAACAAAAATTGAGTTCTTACCAAACGTATAAGCTGGCGATCCACCCATCGCAAAATGTCTGGGCCCTCATCCGTTTCGGCGCGATAGACCACCATTCGAGCCATGAGCACTGCGGCTGCCTCCTGATCAAAACCAGCACTAATATGATGCACATTTGAGGTAGCATCAGCCCAACTGTGGATGAAAATAGAGAAGTAAAAAAGAAGATTAAAAATATAATAAACTCCTGCGCACTCACTTCCTCGCCAGTGTGGTGACTCTTATGCGACGCTGTCCACTCGGATGCTGATATTGTGTTATAAACTGTATGCAGCCACGCCCACCCTGGGGTATTGGGGCAGCATGCTGATTAACCACCTCAAAGAAATAGGCCACTGTTGAGCTGGGACTGAGCGTGCACAGTTTCCATTGTACCGTATTCCCCATGCCGATCTCCACATCCGACACCGACGGGCTCTTCACATTCAGCGACACACACGAGCCGATGCCGCCTGAGATTTTCAGCTCGCGCGAGCACTTCACCTCTAAAGTGGCATTGAAAGCCATTTTCAAGTCATTACGACTATCGCGGGCAAAGACACGTTGGAACGTCTGCTTGAAAAGCGACGAATTAAACGAGTCGCCCATGACCATGTGGCCACCAGTGGAATTGCACAGCTGTTTCATTTCCAGCAAACCGGTCTGATCGAGAGCACACGAATAGATATCGACGCTGTGACCGTTTGTGGCTGCCCTAAGGGCTAGGGCGTCATAGTGCTTAATGGCCTTCTTCATAAACTTAACGTTATCCTTGTGTATATCATGATGGGAGCGTATAGGATGCTTCAGCTCATCGTCGACCACTTGGCCGGGTCCCTGGGAGCAAGGACCACCAACAAAAGTCATAATGCGGCCACCCGTATTAGGGTAGGTGCATTCCAGCAGACCTACTGCTATGGAAAGAGCAGCGCCTGTGGAACGCAGGTAGCGCTTGCCCTGCGGCACCGGCCAAGGATCGCGTTGCAGCTCACTGAGCAGGTCACCCAGTGCTGCATCGCACTGGCTGATCGGCTGCAGGAAACGATGAGCCGGAGGCATCGGTGCTCCAGCTGGTGCATTGGGACGCTGCTGCTGACCTGGTAGACCTGGTTGACCACCAGCTGGCTGGTGTGGCCCAGCGGCGACTCCGCGTCCAATGCCCAACATATCTTGTACTTGCTTGGCCGTCAAATCTTTAGTGCCGCGGAAGACATAGCTCTTTGAGCATCCTTCAGCACCAAGTTCATGGACCTGAATCATCTTTCCAAATGTTATCAAACCGACCAGAGCATTCGGAGGTAACAGGCTCAGCGACATTTGCAGCGAATCTTTGAGAGCATCTAGTTCCTCCTCATCCATGCAAGTATCCACCAGGAAAATAAACACCGGTGGCATCGTCGGCGCCCGGACGATAGTATACTCAATGGTGCTGAACCCTGGGATTAGCTCAGCTGGTTGATGCTGCTCTGAAATGGCCGCATATTGCGGCGGAAACTAAAAGCAAAACATAATCAGAAATCTAGAAATCCCTAGATAGAAACAAACCACTTTTAACTTACAGGATTACGCTGAAAACAAAAGTTGCAGACCCACAGCTTGGCTCGATAATCAACCTGGCACAAAGGATTCAAAATAGCTCGACAATTGCTACGTGTACATAGAACTGGCTCATATTGTATCGGTGGCAAGTCGGGTCGCTCCTTCAACGGCTGGTAAAGACACGCCAACGGTACCACCAGGCGACTGGCGTCAATTCGACTCGAAGGCCACACATTCCACGTCAGACGCACTCCGTCGCGATCCTCATTCTGTTGGATGAACTCCTCGTAGGTAGTCATCTTTTAAACACCTAAATTATCTATTATTTTAACTTGACCACGAACTGAAACTATATTTTTCGTTTGCTTATTGGAAAATCGCTGGCCACGTCACGGACATTGACAGCTGGTCGCGTAGCAGGCAGCTTGATGGCGTACTCACAGCTGACACAATAACGAAAATGCTAAACAAAACAGAACAGAAATTTGGTGGACCTTTACAATAAAAATTCAATAAATATTTGTTGATTTGATTCGATAAACTGTTTGTAAAATAGTGTAAATTGTAATTGTTTCTGAATATTGTTACGAATGTGGCTCAAAATGAAACTGTTAACTCACATTTGGCGGCTAACAGTTCACTGTGGCTCCATCTAGCACAATTAGATGCCTTTGCGTAAAATCAGCTGTTTACTCGCCGTTGTGTGCGTTCGGTTGTTTCTAAGATGGCGGAAGAAAAAACGCGTCTTATGTGAAAAAAATGGAAATGCAATCATAACAACTTATATTAAATACTAATTAAATGTTCGCTTTTCCCAAATAAAACAATTGCAAAACAGTGCTAAACAAGTGCCGAATATTTTACATGTAAAGGTTTGGTGCAAAGTGTAGTGAAAATGGCCACAAATACGTATCGAGTCGGAGGTGAGAAAATTTTTGTGTGTATGTGTAGCGTGTGTGTGTTTTTGTCTGAGAAGACTTGAAGGAAAATCATAATGAAAGTGCATTTCCATTTATCAAGTTGTAGTCAAATTTCCCTCATCTCCCACGCACTCAATCTGGTTATCAATGATGCGGAAAATGTTTTAACTTGTATGGCTAATAAGTGCCTACATACATCACATTTACATGCTGAAATATCTATGTATGTATGTACATATGTACATATTTTTTAATGGTTGCTTGCCGGAACGAGGCGAGTTTTAAACAACGCAGCCATCAGCAAGAGTGAAAGAGTTTGTGGATTGGGGGAGGGGAGGGGTTGGAAGAAGTGTGTGTCCAATGAAATTGTCGCAGCTGCAGCAAGTGTTCCCATCTTTTATTTACCGATAAGCATTGTTAAGCACGATGAAAAATAAATGGAATTGCATTTTCCCAATTTCGTGATCTATATCTAGTATCTTTGTGCTGGTGTATCTAATTTTTGTCTGCTTGTTGTGTTGTTTTCTTATGGTAATGAGTTTGCAAGTTTAAACAGAGCATCTTACGGTTCTTTCTTTTTTCTCTCGCTCTCTCTCTCTCTCTCTCTCTTGCCTCTCCATACTCTAGAGTTTTTTTTTTTTAAATATTTGTCAACTCCAATTTTGTTACGCACTTTGCACAAGGTAGGTAGGTAAGGTAGTTGCTTGCAAACTCACTCCCGTTGGACTTCAAACTTAAAACTGGGGGAGGGGCGGGGTAGCGCAAGGTATATGATTATGATGACGTTCACCTGCTTATTTAGTTGTGTGCGTGTAAGTTGATTCTTTTGTTTGATTATTGATGCCAATTAATGAAAAAAAGACAAAAAACTTAAAATATCTTATTGATAAATGTTAAGACTATGTAAATACATAAATACAGACATACATATGTATGTATGTAGATAGATACATACATATTGTATGGGCGAACGACGAATTTTCGTTAACGCTTTTTCATTTTGCTATCTTTTTTTATATGTATGTAGCCACGCCGCACACACATTCAAACTTTCTTTTTCATATCTTTGGGTAATTTGGTATTATTTATTTTAAGCAAAATGCAAAAGAAAGATTTCCTTTGCAAAAGTTAGTTAGTAATTTTCTCTTCTATCGGGTTTACCTTTTGGTGAGACAGGTTCCAATTTAGCAAACGGTCTTGTTGTAGCTGTTAGATGTACGATGGATGGATGGATGGATGCCCACATTTGTATTTAATTGAGCAACTCTCGCATGCCTTTTGCTTAAATGCAGACATTTTGTGTGAGTGTAATTAGACTTGCATACATACAAACATACATACATACATAGATACGTTTCCAAGTAGAGTAGGCTTTGTATTGAATGGATTTGTGCAGTAATGCACCCCCACTTTTCCCCCTTTACGCCTTACCGCCTTCCCCTTTTCACGTATGTATGTACATATATGTACATATGTATATACAGGGGAATTGAAAAGATACATCATACACTTGTAAGATTTGTAATAAGCTCAATTTTTGTTTTTCTTTTGTGTATCTTTTTTTCATTTTCTTTTTTTTTTGCTGTTGTATTTCTTTTGCAGACTATGTCTACGTAGAGACGACGCCGAATAGTCCCTACCTGATACGTCGTATCGAGGAATTGAATAAAAACCAAAGCGGCAATGTGGAGGCGAAGGTCATGTGCTTCTATCGGCGTCGTGATCTGCCCAACCCACTGGTACAGCTGGCCGACAAGCATCAACGTAAGTTCTTTTTTTTTTTGCATACCCATAAAAATTTAGGTAATCATTTCATTTCATTTTAATTTAAATTTTTGGGCAACAAAGAAGTGAGGTTATGTTAGAAATTAATTCTGCTGTTGTTGGTGTTTGTATTATTTGATTGCCATCAAAGTAATTACATTAAGTATTAATAAGGGGCCGCGTTAATCATATTTCCCTTAAAAGGAAATGTTATATCCGAAGCGAAAGTATGCAAATTAGTCTAAGGATTTCAAAGTAATACTTAATAGTTATTAAAGGAGATGGAGGAGATTCGGTTCGAAAACTTGTTCTTAGAAGGCATGAGTCGACCCAATTAAGTCTTCGGATCTTGAACCTTGGGATATCTGTAACATCTGAATCCTGCTGCTAGGATGATTAATAACAAAATATTGACGAACAACGTTTGCTATGTGTTATTAGGAGGAATTAAATATGTATGTTAATTGTTGATATCACTTGAATCAATTACAATATGCAATTTCTTTTGGTTTTGAACATTAGATATACAAAAACTAAGCTAAAATAATATATTTTTGCCATCATAAAACGACCAGTCTAATGCACATTTACACGCATTTACCACCACCCCAAAAAGACAGGGATTGCAATGTGTTAAGGCATGCGCCCGCCGCCCTATTTTACTCATCATCCGACCCCCTTGGTAAAACGCAAGCCAACATGAAGAGCAACAAGAACCGCAATGACAACAACTGTAAAACATACTGAGGCGGAGGTGGCAGCGACGGCCAAAGGATAGAGAAAAACGGAGTCGCAGCATCCGTTCTATCCGTTGGCAACAACATGAGCATAATGTGCACTGTACCCCCGGATTTGTTGTTGTTGCTGTTTGAATATGATACTCTCCCTGCTGTTGGTATTAGGAATAGGAATGGGATGGGTGGCAGGGAGGTTAGGACTAGGTAGTGGGAATAGCAGGTAGACTTGCTGTCTACTTCGGTGAACGAGTGTACGAGTGTGCACGAAAATTTTCATGAGTGTTATGGTGGTGGGGAATGGTGGGAAGGGGGTGGGGCACGCCAGGGCACGCCAGGGCAGTAGAACAAGGCAGCAAACACAGAGAGGCAGCGCTTTGCATTTCTGTATACATACACAGAGGAGGGTATCCCAAAAAAAGGCAACAACAAAAAGAACACCAACACCAAAAACACAGCCACGCACACACACACACACATTTACACACAAGTCCAAAAAAAAAAAAAAATATAAAGGACTGAAGCCGGCTTGTGTTGGGCTTCCATCAGTTGTGCCCGCCCACTTGAATTCGATACGTGACCCCAACGAAAATGCGTTTTCCGTTTGCCCCCACCCAAAAGTTGTGCGCCGCTATTTTCGACCATCACCCACCCACCCCTCATATCAACCTTAACACGACTGTACAATGCGCCTGAAAAAGACTATTAAGACCACCCCTTTGGCATTTCACGCAAAAAGAAGCAATTGGTAATAATTAATGTATGAATATTCGATGACTTTTGATGATTTGCAAGAAAATTATTTATTAAAAATTAGTATTAAATTACCATAAGTATACATATAAAGATATTCTTCTTCTTATCTCTTTCCGAAAACGAAGAACTAACATCATAAAAAATCAAAATATCCTCCTCAACTAGGGTTAAAATATGCAAAGTTAACGAAATGTCAAATACACTGAAAAAATAGTTCATAAAGTAAAATAATGAAAAGTTATCATTAAATATATATAATAATGATTTTTCAGTCTTCAAGACATGTGATATATATTGTAGGTTTTTTTTCCATAGAATGGGAATACATTTTCAGGTTCCAAATAAAAGACTTTTGTTTCTACTTAGAGCAATAGAGTATAATAACGAAGATAATATAAGCCGTACGACTACGGCGACGACTTTGAGTACGTCAATGATGACGGCGATGCCCGACGATGCTGGGGCGCACAAAAAATTGAAATGCGCGAACCAGACTCAGCAACACCCCCACGCCGTATTGTGTGTGTGTGTGTCCTATCTATGGCCGCCAAACCAAACAGCCAGCCATCCAGCCAACCACTTCACCTCCCGACTTCATACCAAAAAAAAACCCCTTGCCGCTGGCTGGTAGTGTCTCCTTCTTCAGTCTTCTTCTTCTTTTCCTGATGTTGTCACACACATACACCTACACTGCTGTAGCTTCGGCAAATGCACCCACAAAGCTCATGTAACTGTTTGTTGGTGGTTGGGCGCTGGCTAAGCAGAAACATCAAACCACCCACCAATGTTTCCTCTTGCCCTTACCATTAACCTAACCCTTGGTGGTAACATTTTCATGCCTCTCTGTTTGTCGTTGGGTATTAAAAATAAATTCCAAAAGTTTTCTATTTATTCAGTTTCTTGAGTAGCAAAATTCTTGCGCTTCTTTTTTGTCTATACCATCGGCCTTCCTTTGCCCAGTAACCCCCCTTCCTAAATCTTCACCATCCCTGAATCTTGTGTTAAGACATGTTTTAGTGAAATTACTTTTCGTACTTAACCTCACTTTTAGTTGCGTAAAATTTGTTACAATTTTAGTTTATTTTTTTCCTTTGTTTTTTGAGAATTTATAATTTAAGTATATTTGTAAAGCAACATAAACCATTTGTAAATAAAATCATTTCCCTCCAACATCAAAAAAAAAATTCTACAATTCTACAATGATGCAGTGGCAACCGCCGAGGATTCACCGCTGGCGACGAAACTGAAGAAAACCTGGCTTAGAACACCCGTGAGCGAGGAGCAGGCGGCGCAAGCTGTGCTTGATCCCTCAATAGGTACACACACACAAACACAATTCACAAATAAGAGAATGCTAATATTATTTCCCTTAGTAAATATTGTAGTACTATTTTAATATATACATACATATGTAACTACTATCTATCTATATATGTGTATATCTACATATATATATATAATATATATTCATAATTTAGTATTTAAATGATTTCAATTCTTATTGTTGTATGTAGATTGTAGATGGATTGGTTTTTTGTAGTGGATATTTAATTATTTTGACAAGGTTATATTTAACTTATTGTTGGCTATTTTTACAGCTGCCCTCGACGAGGATCGCACCAGTCCGACAACGCAAACGAGTAGCGGAAGTTCGGCCAGTGGCAATACCACCAACAATAATAGCAGCGGTTCTAATAACAACAACAACAATAATAATAATAACAACAGTAATAGTAGCTCTGGAACAGGAACTGGTACTAGCAGTGGAACAGGCGATACCGAAAAGGGTGAAACATTAACCAGCAAACAACGTTATCAGATCAAGCATCGTGAACTGTTTCTGTCGCGACAAGTTGAATCCATACCCGCCACACAGATACGAGGCAAATGCTCCGTGACCCTACTTAATGAGACAGAGTCACTGCAGAGCTATCTGAATAAAGACGTGAGTCGTAGTTGGTAGACGCAACAATTAATTCTTGTAGCTTAATATCAATGATAGTACGATATACTTAATGTGTGACTTTTTTTGTCTATTTAAATTTTAGGACACATTCTTCTACTGTCTGGTCTTTGATCCAAATCAAAAGACGCTGCTTGCTGACAAGGGAGAGATACGCGTCGGCAGTCGCTATCAGTGTGATATACCCGCTAAGCTAAAAGACATCGCCACCGATGAGCGAAAGCTGGAGGAATTGGAATCGCTGGTATGGACACCGGAGCATAGTTTGACAGATCGGAAGATCGATCAATTTCTGGTTGTTTCGCGATCAATTGGGACCTTCGCCCGCGCATTGGACTGCAGCAGTTCCGTAAAGCAGCCCTCATTGCATATGTCGGCAGCAGCCGCAAGTCGGGATATAACACTGGTTAGTCTACAAATTATCATACTTACCAAAGATTGTAATTTAATTCAGTTTCTTTTCTTATTTTATTTCAGTTTCACGCCATGAATATTCTGCACAAGCACGATTATTCGATTGAGGAGTCAATGTCCTCATTAGTTCCTTCCACTGGCCCAGTGCTCTGTCGCGATGAAATCGAAGATTGGAGTGCGTCAGAGGCAAATCTATTTGAGGAGGCACTTGATAAATATGGAAAAGATTTCAATGATATAAGACAAGATTTCGTAAGTTAAAACAAAACAAATAGTGTCTATATCTTGATCTAATGTAAGAGATATATTGAGAATATTAATTTATGTATCTTATTTTATTTTTTACAGCTGCCCTGGAAAACGCTTAAGCAGATAATTGAGTACTACTATATGTGGAAGACCACCGATCGTTATGTGCAACAGAAACGAGTAAAGGCCGTCGAGGCGGAACTTAAGTTAAAACAGGTCTTCATACCGCAATATAATACAACTGGTGTTAAAGGCAATGGAGCAAATGCAAAAGTTGGCAGCGGCGGTACTGGCAATATTTATAATGGCACTACTAACGGAGGCACTGATTTGTCCAACAGTGGTAAACCCTGCGAATCGTGTGGAACAACAAAATCAATACAGGTTTGAGCAAATGATTCAGAATATCAAGTGGAAACTAATTTTAAATGACTATCTTTACAGTGGAACTCCTTTAACAGCGGACATATGACGTGTCGATTGTGTCAGAACTGTTGGGATTATTGGAGAAAGTATGGCAGTATGAAGTCGGCCAATAAGGGCGATATAAGTGATGGCGAAGCAAAGAAAAAGGGAGTGCTACCGGTGACGCCAACACCAATTGTTCCAGCCGGCGCAACACCCACCGCAGTTGTTGATCTTAATGATGAGGAAAAAATCAGTGATCTAACTAATCGTCAATTGCATAGGTAAGGATAGATTACATTTTTGATTTGATTTTAGTTAAACAAACGACATTACTTTCGCAAATGTTTTCTGTCCCCTTAAAGGTGTTCTATAGTCAATTGTGGAAAGGAATTTAAGCTAAAGAGCCATTTCGCACGGCATTATGCTCAAGCACATGGTATTGCCATCAGCTCTAGCTCACCCCGGCCCATCATGAAGACGCGCACTGCCTTTTATTTGCACACGAATCCGATGACAAGAGTGGCGCGTGTTATATGCCGCGATATTGTCAAACCCAAAAAGGCGGCACGACAAAGTGCATATGCCGTCAATGCCCTGCTGGTTAAACAGGAATGTGAGTAATAGTCTTGAGATTAGATAGGTTAAGATTGATTGCTTATTTTTATAAACTCTTACATTACATTTACATTTCAGTTACGAATCGTATTAGCGGTAAATCACAAGCAGAGATTAAGAAACTGCTCTTGCTTAAGCCGAAGGATCGCGGAAGTGTTACCAAAATTGCCAATCGTTTGGGTGCCCCCGGCAATGGTCCACACGAATGGCTGGTGCTAACGCCGAAGGATAAAATTCCACAGCCCCTTGTTGTTTCATTCCCCAAGCCGCCCAAAGCACCCGATGGTAGTTTGGTGTACGATCGTGTACCGAACAAATCGCCAGATGTTGTGGCAGTGACTGTTGATAAAGAACTATCCATAATTCCAACGCAAGCCACATCCACGATACGGAAGCGAGCGCATGAAGAACAACCGCTAAATGGCACCGAGGGTACATACACACATCAATTTTAGTGTCATAAATTTGTAACTTTTATTTGGCATTTATAGTGACTATAGTGCCGAGCGGTCCGCCAGCGAAGCGACCAAACAAGGATCCAATGCCCTCGCATTGTCCCAGCCCCGAACAGTTTGCTGCTATGATGGCAGCGTCGGGTCAACCGCTTTCTAGGCATCATGTAAGTCAATGTTTTTACAACTCCTTTCCACTTGAAAGTGCTCAAACTTGACATCGGTTCACTTTTAGCTCAATGGCAAGCAAAAGATCGCCCAGATGGCTCGTGGTGGCAATGGAAGAAAGCAAGTGATCAGTTGGATGGATGCACCGGATGATGTGTATTTTAGAGCCACCGATGCACACAAGTAAGAAGTGTAAATGTTAATGCTTATACTTTTATTTATTCAAATTTCCCTCTTTGTTTCTATTTTTTTAAAGAAAAACGCGAAAAATACTCCCCGCCTTGGATTTGCGTCGCGCAGCGCGTAAACCATGGCGCACACTGCCTATTCAGCCTATGGCCCCCGAGCCAAGTAGTAGGCCTATTGAATCACAAATCGTTATACTGGACTGACCGTCGCCGGCACACACCACATATGCAACAACAGCAACAGCCGCAGCAGCAACAAAATTGTTGTCGTCTTCAGCAAATAAATACGAGCATCAGCAACCTCCATTTCCATACACCATGGATGCGCTGCTTAATTAGCGACCAGATTTTGGTTTTAATGGCTTGCCATGTACATAAACTCTCCTTCTCCACCACCCCTCCTCACATGCATTACAAACAGACACACACACATACACAGAGAGCCACCCACTACATGCATACATACATACGTTTTATCTTAAGTGTAGGCAAAAGAAATACAGCATCACTGTAAAGCATTGGTATTTGTGGCATTCGACCACCAATCAAAAGCAACAGCAACAGCAAAAGCAAAAGCAAACGCAAACGAAAGGGATAAACCACTTTACTACCGCCTAAATAGATGTCTTTTTTAAACAAAACACAAATAGTAAGATAATAAGTGTTAAGTAACAGTAAACAGTAACTGTAAGCAACAAAAAGCAAGAAAAAAGTGAAACAAAAAATATTTATAAATATTTTATATATTTTTTTAAACTTAAAATCTCAATATACCCTACACAAAAAAAGAAAGAAGAAACAACAAAATAACTAACATTGCATGAAACTCGAGAAATCCAATTTATGTTTTAGTAATTCATTGTTCATTTTTTCAGCATGTATGTATATGTAATGTTTCGATTTTGCCTAGATATATATTCTTTTAATTTGTTTGAAATCTCTATAACCCTAGCGAAAAACCAGATACGTAAATTTGAAATTCAAAGGCCTCTGCAATTTTTAAATAGTTTTCGCTCCAAAATTTGAAATTTCTAATTAATCGACGAAAAGGATTTTCAAATTGTTTAAATGCTTTAAAAGAAAGAAAGAAAAACCTAATGAATGTAAAAGTAAAATCAAGATCTAAAATTGTTACTAATACTTCCCACGTGCAAGTTTATTTAAAAGCAAAACGAAAAATTAACTAAACTATTGTTGTACAGTCAAAGGAATAAAATTATAATTCGAATAAAATGTATTTTCATAATTTATATAAAAAAACAGCGATGCATACATACATAATAACCACACACATGCCCACGCATATAATGTATTGTATATTTACGCATATAAATATATATTTGTATGCATGGGAAACTAAACTTCATTATATATACATTCAAAAATGTATGATTAATAAAAAAAACTGTCGCATTATAGCATGTAATGTGTAGATGTAGATCAGCCAGACAAGTGCATGAAACCAGCAACAAAAAAAAACAGCATCAATTTAAACAAAAAATTAAAAAAAATAAAAATAACAGCAAGAAAAGGAGCATATTATTATAAGTAAATTGTATTTGTAAGCCAATATACTTTTAAATTTATATGTTAAGTAATTTTGTAAAATAAATGAACTCTTCAAATTAAAATGTTTAGTTAAGCAACAAAACAGATATGGAAAGAATGCTGCAACTAATGTCATTTAACAAACAATAACAGATAGCAGCAGCAGGAGCAAGTGCAACTCGAAAATCAATCGTTTCAAAAATCGTTAGAATCGTTCTGTTCGATTTCATATGCGAATAGATAGCTAGATAGAGAGATAGGGAGACAAGCAACAGAAGCAAATCAAACAGAGCTATATACATAATTCTATGCCTATATATAAATATATTCATATATATTATATACAGATATACAATATAACAGTAAATTAATTGCGGATTGCATAATACAATTCACATCCAACATTTTTACAAAGCCAACAACAGACGACGAAGACAAAACGTACATATGTACATTTAGTGTGTGAGACAAACAACCGAAAAAACCGTTTTCCAAATAAAGTTTTAAAACTTAACATTTTTCCTAAAAATATGCAAAAAGGTTAACAAATTTATTTGCCTATATATGTATGTGTACACAAATATTAAGGAAATAAGGAACAATCTACAACTCTGTGTAGCTGGCTATGCAGAGTGAGGCATTGGTGCCCCCAAAGCCAAAGGAGTTCTTAAGAGCAATGCGGCGTTTGTTGTGTCCCCAATCGCAAGTTTTCGTCACAACATTGACATCCACGTCCAGCTGTTCGATGTTAATGGAAGGTGGCAGTTTATTCTCCGCACAGGCATGCACCACAAACAGCGCTTCAAGATTGCCCGATGATCCCAAAAGATGCCCATGGGCGCCTTTAGTGGAGGATACCCGAACCTCGGGCATATGCTCACCAAATACACGACCAATAGCATGGGCTTCAATACGGTCTCCTGTGGGCGTGGATGTGGCATGTGCATTAACATATGTGATTTCCTGAGGTGCAACACCGGCATCCGCAATTGCTCGCTTCATGGCCAGAGTTGCGCCAGCTCCATCTTCACTTGGTGAGGTTATGTGATGTGCGTCACCCGATAGGCCGTAACCAAGCAGCTCTGCTAAAATTGGTGCCCCACGGGATTGCGCATGTTCCAGTTCTTCGAGCAACAGCACAGCTGCTCCTTCACCCATTACGAAACCATCACGCAATTTGTCAAAAGGTCGCGAAGCCACCGTCGGGTTATCATTGAATGATGTGCTCAATGCTCGCAATCTGCAGAAACCAGCTATCGATAGGGGATCTATACATGCCTCTCCGCTGCCAGCTAACATTACGTCTGCGTCACCGTTGCGGATGAAGCGTAGAGCATCTCCGATGGCATGCGCTCCCGTTGCACATGCTGTAGAAACTGAATGATTGGGACCACGTAGTCCGTGTCGCATGCTGATGTGTCCACAAGCCATATTTGGCAACAATCGGGGCACGAAGTAGGGACTGACACGGTTATAGCCTCTCTGCAGCTGCTGCCAGGTATTGTAGACTTCGGACAAGTCAAACATCCCCATGCCAACGCAAACACCAAAGCGTTCCCGCTGCTCAGCACTCAAATCGCAGGGATTCAAACGTCCAGTGGCTAGAGCTTCGTCTGCTGCCAGGACAGCCAATTGTGTGGCGGGGCTCATTAGCTTAATATCCGTTTTGGTAAGATGATTATCGAGCTGTAAATCTTCCTTTTTGATTTGTGCAGCCACTTGACATGGCAATCCCTTGAATTCCGGTCCAAGCTGCGAGATGGCCGAATCACCATTCAAAATACGCTCCCAGGATTCGTGGGCATTATTGGCCAAAGGTGTGACGGCACCGCTCCCAGTTATTACTACACGCCGCCGAGAAGCCTGAGTCGAGGCATTTCGTACTTGTCGAATTAAATTGCAAAATAACAATTTTCGCATCTTCTGTCGTAACTCGTAACGTATTCTCGATTATTTATTTTTTTGCATCCCTGCTGGCGTTTCCACTGTACAGGTTCCTGTCTTGGCTATTCTGGTTTTTGTCTTCGTTATTCAAGTTGTTTCTAAAATCTTTAGCGTTAAATTGAAATTTTATTATTTTATGCATACGTGTGCTTAATCCACATAAAAATATACATGTACATAATATATACATATATATCAATATATAGTTTTTGCATTTCAAAATGTGATGAAATCGATGCTAAAATTTATTATTTATTTTTACTTCTCAGGTCATCCAATTAATGCATGTAGATCTGACCCAACAAGAATTCCTATCTTAAAAAAGACCATGTATATTCTGATTCTGTGCTTTTATCGGACATAAACAAAATTCAGAATGTGATCTTTGGCATTTTTATAACGTGTTATCTATCTTTGGTGTCTCTGAGAGCAGTGCTTGAAACGAAAAATCGGGAGAGCAGCAATATAAAAGTCTCGCTCAATTTGCCGATCGTACTCAGTTTGCCGTCATTTATCAAAGAAAACAATGTCCAACAAATGTGTGTCTCCGAGTATACCTAAGAATATTTTAATTTAATTAAATGCTCACAACAACCGTGATTAGAATAAAATGCTGATATTGTTTTTATATTTTATTAAGCTTGCTGTCACGGCGTTGGTCCCGGTTACGCAACCCCACTGGATGCCATAAAAGGTCCAAGGGAAAAGCTTCTGTATACGGTGACAATTCAACCAAATTTAGATGAAGAGCACGGTGATTATTTATCGACTATAGATGTTGATCCAGAGAGTCCCACATATAGCCAGGTAAACAATTTGATGATAATAGATAATTTATGCAAGTGTTTTTATACGAAAGCCTCTCTCACACATACTTTTAAATAGATAATACATCGTACGTTTTCGAATCGAAAAGGCAACGAATTGCACCATTCGGGTTGGAATGCTTGCTCCAGTTGTTACTATGTAGACAAGAATGCTAAAAAGGTACCCAAGAGAGATCGTTTGGTGTTGCCTGCATTAAATTCGGATTTCATCTATGTACTCGATGTGGCAACGAATCCAAAGAAACCAGAAATCGTTAAAGTAATCGATGGAGATGTACTAAAGAGTCACAATGTAACAGCTCCGCATACAACCCATTGTCTGGCCAATGGCAATATAATGATATCTGTCATGGGTGATGCTGAAGGATATGCCAAGGGTGATTTTATTCTTTTTGATGCCGATTTTAATTGTGTTGGGACTTGGACTAAAGGAGAGAAAAAGGCACTATGTGGATATGATTTTTGGTATCAGCCTTATTTTGATGTTATGGTTGCGTCAGAATGGGGAGCCCCAAATAAGTTTAGACGGTCTGTATTGGTGTTGGTTATTAGCACCAAAATGGGATATTAATTTTGTGCATTATCTTTTTAAGTGGCTGGAAAACGGAGGATCTGAATGATATGACCCAGTACGGATCCCGTATTAATTTCTATAAGTGGTCCACACAAACTCTTTATCAAACCATTGATCTTGGTGTTGAGGGTACAACTCCCTTGGAGATCCGTTTCCTGCACGATCCTAAACGTGCTGAAGGCTTTGTTGGATGTGCCTTGTTTGCGAAAGTTTTCTACTTTAAAAAAAAGAACGATTCCGATGAATTTGAGGCGAAAAAAGTAATTGACATACCGGAAAAAGTTGTTGATACGGGAAGTGGAACTAATGAAATAATGGGCGGCATGATATCGGATATTATTATATCCCTGGATGATCGATTTCTATATGTAAACTGCTGGCGTCACGGCGATGTTAGACAATATGATATTAGTGATCCAGAGAAACCAAAGCTAACTGGACAACTGTTTCTGGGTGGCGCCATTTGCAATGATCTACCCAACGTAATTGTTAAAGAGGACAAGGAATTGAGTGTAAGCCATCAAACCCGAATTTTATAGTCAAAGATTACTTAATTAGTTCTGGATATGTAGGAACAACCATCACCTCGATATGTAAAGGGTCGTCGCTTGGAAGGTGGTCCACAAATGATGCAACTATCACTCGATGGTAAACGTTTATATGTCTCATCTTCCCTATATTCACCCTGGGATAAACAGGTATGCATATCAGACATATATACTGATTCAATAACAATATACTGATTAAATATTCCAGTTCTATCCCAGCATGGTGTCTAAAGGTGGACATATTTGCCTAATTGATGTAGATACTGTAAATGGCGGTATTACATTGAATGAAAATTTCCTAGTAGATTTTGGAAATGAGCCTTATGGTCCCAGCTTACCACATGAAATGCGATATCCTGGTGGAGATTGCACTTCTGATATTTGGTTGGCCAACGATAATTAAATCAGACAAAATGTTGAATATGTATGTATTTTCATTATAAATTCGGAATAATAAATGTTTTCTAACAAAAAATGTACATAAAATGTAGAACTATCTATTATTATCCCACTGTTCTATACAGGTAAATCGAAGAGCTAGTTTCAAGTAATTTAAATTATGTTAAATCTGTCGAGATATCACCTATCGAACTAAATGACTTTGTAAAGAATATTAATGTGTGTATTTAATTAGCATAATCGTGATAGCGTTTGTTGGTACCAATACATAAATACATACATAATATGTTAGTTTATAAACTTGTCATAGTAGATATTTAAGTTGTTTGTTTACCAAAATGGCATAATTTGATTTTTATTCACCATTGATAATATAGTATCTATATCGGGCATCTTTAATATATTAAGTAAGCGCCGACAGCTGTAAGTTATAAAAGTAACAAATTAAACTTATTTTTTCTTTTGTAGATATAGCAGATAAAGTTAAATCTATTTATTTATATACTTACTTGCGATCGCAGGTAGAATCGATGAAATTCCTTGCCAGACTATTTAGAATCCTTTCGTGGTAGATAAAGTTATGAACTAAATAAGCTAAATTACAGGGTATCATTAATTTTGCCCAAGGTATACTCTTCAATATGATCAGCATTTTGTTGTTTGTGGAAAGTTGACACACCTGTAACCAGATTACTTGAATTGCAATAATAATAGCAAAACACATAAATGTTAAACGATTCAGAAAGATATAGGAACTTCCACTTATAAAACCGGCCACTAAGTTAGCCTCTCGCAGGTCAAAGGCCTTTTCCAGCAACAAACATTGGACCAACTGTGAAAAGTAATTTATTCAAATAAGCAATTAAAAATTAAATTAGCAAATGCTTGAACTACCTTAAATATTGCAATGTAACTGCCCAAAAAACTTGTTGACTTCAATTCAGAAAGTTTACTAAAGTCCCCTTGCATCAAGGCGTTCAGCAAATCCAAAGCTAAACCAATACTTAGATATGTTCGAAGTTGGATCAGACAATGTTTTAAACGATCTTCCAGTGACCAATCACTGTAGTTTTTGGGTAAGGCAGCCGGTTTAATAAACCAAAAACCAGAGTACTTCCGAATTTGTTGGAAATGTAAAACTATCACCGAACATATCATAAATATAAATGTTTGTTTGCATCGGGAATGAACTAAACCAACATTAAATTGACGCAGGAAACACTCCATAGCCTGTCAACAAAAAAAGTTAAATTTAAATCCATTCTATTTGAATGTTTATACTTACAGCATGGGTGATTCCTGTCACATAATAAAGAAGTACCGAGGGTGGCATCCACCAACACAATTGGCTAGATAGCCAACAGGATAAATATGGAGTACAGCTGACAACAAATCGCCCATTCAGACGCCTTCCAACGCACGTAAAAAAGAATGTGAAAGCGTTGATAAACGCCGCAAAACTTGCAGATTGGGCATAATTTTTTACTATATCCTTAAGGACACTTATACTCAGTTGATGTCGCTTAATTAGCAGGGGAAACTAAAGTAAAGTAGAGATAAATCACAGATTGATTACCTATTATAGCTTAAAAAATGGATATCAATTTAAAATTAACATTTTAAACCTTTCGCTATCATAAATCCAAGAAAGAAATGCAGTGTAAACCGAGAATAAGAATATGTATTTTGTTTTAATCGGTCACTTAACTTGTAAATTTAACAATTAAACTTATCACACAGTTTTTAAGAGCTTCATGTGTATATTATATATATGCATATATATATATATATATATATATATATATATATAATGTATTTATCTTCATTCGGACTTTATTCTTATCTCACCAGCAACAATGGCAAATAATATTTTCCACTGGACACATGATTACGAAAAAGATTCCAAACCAATGCCTGTGTACAGCTTTGATTTGGTCGACTATGTAGGAACTGAGAACAGTGGACTTGATTCAAGGGCCACTCCAATAGTTTACTAGGTCCGACAGCCATTCCACTACAACTATAAGTTACAGACTACAAAAATTTTAAAACCCAGCATTGCGCGACTGCTAAAAAATACAAAAAAAAGCATATGAGTCGAACCGAAATAAGTCAAAGGTTAATTACCAAAGAAAAAGTACGAGTATATATTTGTATATATGAGTATGTATTTATATATATGTATTTACACTTAGTATACATAAAATCAATTCACTTCCATATTATTGGAGTTGAAGCAAACGCTTGTTGATATCCAGAGCGCTATGGAAAGGAAAGAAACGAATGAAGTTTAGTATCTATTATTTGAACGATGATTAAATTTGATTAGACTTACTAGTTTGCTGTTGTACTATTAATAATGACAGCGGCTAGTCCACTAACACTGCGTGGATCCAAGACATAGTTATGTATAAGATAGGCAAGAGCAATTGGAAATATTACATCACTGCAACCAAAAGGATATTTAAAAGTTCCTTTGTATCTTGACCACATTGATCGAATGGCTCCTAAAAGTCCAAAGCTTAAAATTGTTCGTTTTGGATACCACAAATAGCTAAGTCCGGCCAAAAAGCTAGGTAAGTTATATTTGAATTTACCATTTAAATTCTGATTTCGAGTCAAATAGCAGTGGGTGGCCTAAATACAGTAAAGTGAGTAAAATAATCGGCCATAATACGTAGATATATACATTGACTTTACCCTGTAGATGCCCACATAGCTGACCAGCCAACATACAGATTCCAAGCTAAAGTGTCCCATATTCCATTGGCCACTTTTTATACAGCTAATCAAAGCTTTAAAAAAATCCACTGCTAATCCAATTAGAAAATAATTACGCATTCCTTTTACAATGTAAAGACTACAATCCGGTTCTTGGTGAAAGCAGGACTCATTATCTATATTATCTGAAGGAAATATCTCGGGACTGAGAAACCAAAATCCCTTGTGCCAACCTTTTTGTTTGCCCTCTATAATCACGGTACTGCAGCACATAAAAACCAATGTCTGCAGTGTCAGCGATGATGTTAAAAATCCGGTCATTGGAATTTTACTTTGAATCAGTAGACTTTCTATAAGCTGAGGTAAATATGGGAAGAATAGTGTGTTCTATATCAGGTTCTTTTTTTTTCGTCAATTTCTTACCGATTGAAAGATTCCCGTGTGTTGAACATGCTTAACGCGATCTGGCAGACAGATAGTAAAGACTCCACCAATAATGGAGGGTAGGAAAACTAAAGAATATAGCTGAAACTTTCCGAGCAGGTTTCTGAAAAATGTTATCTTTACAATCAAAATGTTTCTAAGGAATAATCCTGATTCTTGACTACCGTAGAGCACACATGGTTGTGCCAATTACCCAGCCATTGGTTAGAGCACCAAAAGTCAATTGCTGATGGTACCATATTGCATCTTTCAGTATATTCCAAAAATTTCCATTGTTTCGTAGGCACTGCTTGATCAGATATAGTACTGCCACAGGTATATAGTACTTGCTATTGGACCAACAGAAACGCCTAAAATTATCTATTGCTGCACGCTTACAGCTATGTGGATGCAGTAGCTCACTGCAGCCACGCCAACTGATATGCTCCTCAAACAATTTACTCAAGGCTGCCATCAAAATTGAACTAAATGGAAGAAATGGAATGGAAAATTGTTGACACTTTTTTAATGACTTGTTAATTTAATACAAAATACATAGGTATGCATGTATTTAACAAAACAATACAGCCGAATAAATTGATTTAGATATATTGGGTTAGCAGAGTAACCTAATCCAGTTCTTCCACAATTGAGCCACTACCGCTTTTGCTACCGCTAGTGCCTTTTTGTTTTTTACCCTTGGGTTGTTCACCAGCAGGATTTGCGGTGTGCAACTTGGTCATAATCGGAGTGCAAATACGTTGACTCTCTTTTAGATGATGCTCGTATTCCTCCTTTTCTGCTAATGTATTGGCATCCAACCAGGAGCACTCGGACTTACATTTATCTAGTACCTTTTTACGATCACCGTCGGTCAAGGTTCCAGTAGGTGCTTCGTCAATGGCCTGTTTACAACCATAGACATAACTCTCCAGACTATTGCGTGCCTGCATCCGTTCCCTTGCGCGATCATCTTCAACCTTGTATTTTTCAGCATCTGCTAACATGCGATCAATCTCAGCTTTGGAAAGGCGACCTTTGTCATTGGTGATGGTAATCTTCTCGGATTTGCCAGTGCTATTGTCTTTAGCACTTACATGTAGGATGCCATCGGCATTGACATCAAATGTTACGCCAATTTGTGGCACACCACGCGGTGCCGGTGGAATACCCGTCAGATTAAAGGTTCCCAACAGATTATTGTCCTTGGTCATGGCTCGTTCGCCCTCATATACCTGTACAGTGACAGCGTTCTGATTATCACTGTAGGTGGTAAATGTTTGCTGCTGTTTGCACGGAATCCTTGCATTGCGCTCCACTAATTTGGTCATTACTCCGCCTGCCGTCTCAATGCCCAGCGAGAGTGGAATAACATCGACTAGCAACAAGTCCTGAATCTGTGAGCTACCCACTCCAGTGAGAATGGCCGCCTGTACAGCTGCCCCATAAGCTACCGCCTCATCCGGATTGATGGACAAATTAAGCTGCTTGCCACCAAAAAAGTCCTGCAGCAGACGCTGTATTTTGGGAATACGTGTCGATCCACCCACCAAAACGACATCATGGATGGCTTTTTTCTCCATCTTTGCGTCACTAAGAGCACGCTCTACGGGCTGCATAGTTGACCGAAATAGATCCATATTCAATTCCTCAAAACGAGCTCGAGAAATCTTTGAATAAAAGTCAATCCCATCATGCAAAGCATCTATTTCAACAGAGGCTTCAGTGCTGGAGGATAGAGTGCGTTTAGCTCTCTCACAAGCTGTTCTCAAACGTCGAAGTGCCCGGGCATTTCCCTTCAGATCAGTCTTATGCTTACGCTTAAACTCTTCAGTAAAATGATTTACGAGACGATTATCAAAATCCTCGCCACCCAGATGGGTGTCACCGGCCGTAGACTTCACCTCGAAAAGGGAGCCTTCATCGATTGTAAGAATTGATACATCAAAGGTACCGCCTCCCAGATCAAAGATGAGCACATTCCGCTCACCTTTCAGATTCTTATCTAAACCATACGCCAAAGCGGCAGCTGTGGGCTCATTAATAATACGCAAAACGTTAAGGCCAGCAATTGATCCAGCATCCTTGGTAGCCTGGCGCTGTGAATCATTGAAATAGGCCGGTACAGTGATGACAGCATCCTGTACTTTGCCACCTAAATAGACTTCGGCGATCTCACGCATCTTGGTTAACACCATTGAGCTAATCTCTTCAGGAGCAAAACGCTTGCGTTCCCCTTTAAATTCTACTTCAATTTTTGGTTTTCCCTTCTCGTTAATAACTTTAAATGGCCAATGCTTGAGATCATCCTGAATTTTTGTATCATCGAATTTACGTCCAATCAAACGTTTGGCATCAAAGACCGTGTTACTGGCATTCATAGCAACCTTTAAAATTAATGTAAATGATTTAATCAATTAAATCAAATCACTTTGATTAAAACTAACCTGATTCTTGGCTGCATCGCCAATCAAACGCTCTGTGTCATTAAATGCAACATATGATGGAGTTGTCCGATTGCCCTGATCATTGGCTATAATCTCAACTTTACTGTTTTGCCAAACACCGACGCAGGAGTAGGTGGTTCCCAAGTCAATGCCAACGGCTGGTGCCTTAACCATATTTAAAAATTTGTGGTACTTTGGTTTTTGTAGCCGGTTTAAAATTTTGGTTTTTGTTTAGAAAATTGTACTAGCACATAATATAATATTTATTAAATACAAATAATTGATTATTTTTATTTTCAACTAACGTCAACGTTTCCAAAAACTATGTGGAAACTCTCAGGTGATTTTGTTATTGTTAAGATATTGATGTTTTCCTCGGAGCAGACTTACAATTACAAGGGCAATCGGTAGATAAATTGTTTATGATATAGTACATATTGTAAGTATATAGTTTTAACGTTTGCCCTTCTTCTTCTTCTTTTGACCATCTGGCCAAGCAAATCCACGAGATTTCAGCACATCCTGGAATATACATTTTGTTGAATGATGTAATGTGTTTATTCAGAAATCGTTCTTTGCTCTACTTACTTGAACATTATGGCATACATAGTAGGCATTTTCCATGGCAGCATCGTTAAAAATATCACAACCAATAGATTTACCTACACCACCCTTCTTCTTTCCACCTCCGCCACCTTCTTTCTTCTTTTTCTCATCGCCTTCCCCACTTCCAGCATTACTTGATGTGGAATCTTTGCTATTACGCTTCTTTTTGCTTTTAACGGCCATCAAAAAAAACGAAAATTATTAATTTAGTTTCAATATATCTTTATCGATTTAATATTAAAGTAATGGCAATGTTGCCGGGCAACCACTCAACTTCAAAACGTTAACAGACAACTTAACATTAAGGTACAAAAAAAACCTGATTTGATGATGAATGATCCACCCTATAAAACTATCGTCTGGTGGAATATTCTTGATAGTAATTGGGCCAAACTATAGATGCAATCCAGTCAATATAAGAGGAAACTCGAGTATAGACGCCTGTTGTGAAGTTGGTTTTTAGATTATAGATATAAAAGATGGGGGGGGGGGGGGCGGGGGGCACAGCTTACCCGGATACTCGCTGCGGCAGTATGTGCCATAGGATGTGATACCCACAAGATAGTAACGAAAACGTCTTCGATTATGGGAACGCCGTCGTCGACGCTCTAAATTAAGCTGCAGTGGTCCACCAGAATCGCCCTGTTAAAAATCATTAAAAATCAATCAAGTAGTTAAATTGATTAGCCATGATGTGGAGATTAGAATTACTCACCTGACAAGTATCGGCATTTTTTTCATAATCATGGGCGCATATTTGACTAGATACTATGCCTTCAGGAGCACTATCGTCTTGTGGTAACGTATTATTGCACTGTTCCAGCGGCACGACAGACAAATCCAACTCAGTCAGTATGTTTGTGGCCGCTTGAGCGAATCCTGTTGAGCCATAGCCCATGCTGTGCAATTTGCCGTAAGGTATTTCATGTCGCACCCAAAGTCGAACAGGTTTTACAAACCAAGTATATTCAACGGGACGATTCAATTGTATTAGTCCAATATCATGATAATAAAATGTATCATTATATAAAGGATGCAGATAAATCTTAGCCACACGACGCCGCTGAGGGTGAACATCGTTCTCCCACTCCTTTAACTTTATGTCACCGATTTTAACAACATCCGGTGCGGTACTAAATCATCAACGAAATCATAAATCGCACACACATCTAAGCAACGATTGACAAATGGATGAACTTAATCTTCTATAACTTACTTACCCGTGTGTGGTCAGGCAATGAGCCGCTGTAAGTACAAAATATTCGCTTATCAAACTGCCTCCACATTTGTAATCAATCTCCCCATTCTCATTGCGAAAACCGAGAGCGGCCTGGTATTGAAAGAGAGTCAGAGAAGAGAGGGAACAAAAGCGAAAAGTAGAAAAATATTAGCATTGAATTGAGTTAAATTTAATAACTGTTATTTAAACAAGAATTCAAAGTATCGAAAATGATTATCGAGTCTTAGTTAGTTGCCACTGTGCTGCCAACCAGGTTATAACAACAATTCGCAAGATTCCGGTTTTGTGTGATTTTTTTTTCAGTTTGTCTTTTTTTGTTTACTCACCATGTGCGGGTATTGCCCTGGGGCTACAATTGATCTCCCATTAAAGTCATCATGCAAATCTTCTGTTTCGGCCGTTTTATTGTATTCATGCGAATCCATTTTTTGTTCCATGTTATGAAAAATGACACCAAAGTCACGATAATGTTCTCTTGGTGGTGGGCGTGGTGCAAACCATTCTTCTGACGGTGGCCGCCTGCCCGGTGGACCCCTTGGTGGTGGGCGTCTATTAGGTGGACCTCTTCCCGGTTGGCGACGAAAATCATCAGGACAATCTGGTGGTGGTCCTGGTGGCGGAGGCCCTGGCGGTGGTGGTCCTGGAGGTGGCGCTCCGCACGGTGGTGGTGGTGGCGGCGGTGGCCTATAATATGGATTAAAATCACGCTGTGGCCATTGATTGTAATTCCATTGATTATAACCGTAGCCCCACCTGCTTGGCTCCGGTTGTGGAAAATCATTTCCATTGGCCCCTTCATTGTCCCAAAACTGACCATTGACATTCGCTCCAATTAAAATTAGAGTAAACAAAGAAATGGCTTTGAGTTTGGGCAACGGATGCGGCGTTAGCTTCATTATATGTCTTGTTTGCTTGACCGACCGATTAAAACTGTTAGATGCGAACGCTATTTCTCTCGTATCGTGTGTTTTTTTTTTTTTTTATTGATATTTAGTGGAATTTTAAATTAGGCACCCGCATTAATTAATGAAAATACATACATTGAAAGTCGTAGGTACATACATACATACATACATACAAACATACATACTAACTCACATACTAAATAAATAAATGTACAAAAGCAAAAGGTTTGTTTATAGTTACCATATACATATGTACATACATACATATGTATAATTCTGGGCATTATATTAAGTCCACACAATGGGCAAGATTGAAAACGAAATAAAAATTTATGGGTATTTAATTGTTTTTTTTTTTTTATAAACAATTTTAAACACCTGTAATCAATTCTTTAGCCAGCAACAACTTCCGAAAATTGGCTCTAACTAAATTGTGTTAAGATATTACAGTATGAAAGTTCAATAGAAATTTGTATCAATTGTCAAAAACCATGAAAATTTGGCCTATAATTAGCCATTTTCAACTTCAATTTATTGGTCTACAATTTCTTCTGCAAATGACACAGCTAGAAGGTACAAATTATCACTTATTGAACAGTAATCAGGTATTTTAATTTTAATATTTAATCAATATTTTTATTCTTTTATTTTTTTTTGTCAGCTTTTGATGCCCTTGGGATAATCAACTATCAGACAACAAAATTTTGGTCACAGGATCCTGTTCCGCCAATTGAAGTGGAAGATGCTGCCAGAGAGAATGACAATGAGATGAACGATAGCTATTTGAAATTTGACGATGATATCGAGACCTTAAGTATCACTCCAACGGCTGAACAACTCCATGAGGGTGCCTTCTGCCGAAGAAGCTTTGACGGACGCAGTGGATATTGCATATTTGCCACACAATGTCTGCATGTTATACGTGAATATCGGGTACATGGCACTCGCATTGACATTTGCACACACCGCAGCAACATTCCGGTTATTTGTTGTCCACTGGCCGATAAACATATCCTTGAGCAACGCATCAGTGCAACAAGTATGTAATACCAAAAAAAAAAAAACATTATCTTTTAGTTGACTGAGGCTTAATCCGATTTATCTGTTTTATTCGTCAGAATGCAAGGAATATAATGCAGCTACCAGACGTCTACAGTTAGCTGATTCCATTCGTTTCTCGGGGAAGCAATGCGTCTCAAGCGTACCCTTAATCGTTGGCGGTACGCCCACACAACGCGGTCTTTTCCCGCATATGACAGCTTTGGGTTGGACACAGAACAATGGCGAAATCAAATGGGGCTGTGGTGGCACACTGGTGAGTGAGTTTTATGTTCTAACGGCAGCCCACTGTGCCACATCGGGTAGGTAAGTTCCATCATTTTAATAATTAAAGTCGAATAGTCTAAATATAATTGTTTCCGATAGCAAACCTCCAGATATGGTGCGTCTGGGTGTCCAGCAGTTGAATGTTAGCACGTATGCCCAGCAAGATATCAAAATACTGATAATTATTCTTCATCCAAAGTACCGTTCGTCCTCCTATTATCATGACATAGCGCTGCTTAAGTTGACTAAGCGTGTCCAGATTTCGGAGCTAGTGCGTCCAGCCTGTCTCTGGCAATTGCCGGACTTGCATATCAAAACGGTTCTAGCAACTGGCTGGGGACGTACTGAGTTCCTGGGCGCCAAATCCAATGTTTTGAGGCAAGTCGATCTTGATGTGATATCTCAGCAACGTTGTAAGCAAATCTATCGCAGAGAACGTCGCTTACCAAGAGGCATTATAGATGCCCAATTTTGTGCAGGTTACATACCTGGCGGCAAAGACACTTGCCAAGGAGATTCAGGTGGACCGCTTCATGCTGTGCTGCCAGAATATAACTGCGTAGCCTTTGTCGTGGGCATAACATCCTTTGGAAAATTTTGTGCAGCACCTAATGCACCCGGTGTATACACAAGGATCTATAGTTACCTTGATTGGATTGAAAAGATTGCTTTTAAGGACCGATAGATATTTGAACTATATTATGTAACTAGTTGTTAACTTACATTTGTATTTATACTACAGATCATATTTAAAATATAAGGAAAGCCATTTATTCTTAAATCGATGTTTGTATAAAATTAATGTCTCAAGTTTTTTAAATAAAAACTTTCAAAAATTTCAACTAATCTTCAATACTTTTTACTTCAAGGGTACACTAAAGTCGCCAAAATGTATGTAACAGACAGAAGGAAAATTTCCCGACCCCATAAAGTATATATATTCTTGATCAGCATCAACAGCCGAGTCGATATAGCTATGTCCGTCTTGCGTCCGTCTGTCCGTCCGTCCGTATGAACACCTAGATCTCAGAAACTATAAGAGCTATAGTGTCTACGCAAATCAAGTTTATTTCAAATTTTTGCCACGCCCACATCCGCCCACGAAAATTAGAAAAAACTATAACTAGAGTTGTATTAAACCTATCATATTCCCATTTGGAACACATAATTATATAGGCAATATGAACCGTCTGACCAATTTAGTTAAAATCGGTCAATAAATATATATACGCCTATATGTTTTGTACTGAAATTCTATGGGCAGCAGCAGCTGAAATGTGTGAGCGATATAGCATGCGCATGTTGCTTTGTACCGAATGATGGATTAGTTTCGTTCACTGTTATGAGTGAGAGAGAAAGCATGCATTTGGTGTTTGGGCTTGCTAGGAGAATTTTATAAAATAATTTATATTCAATTAATGGGGATTTGGAAGAAGTTTCAGTTTTAACATATCCCTTATTGCAAAAATTCACGAAAATCCGTTCAAAATTTTTTTTTCCAACTTTTTTCAACTTTTAATGTAGTTTTTTAATACGGAAATTATCCAGAAGATTGATGTAAAACTTTTCAGAATCGGCCAAAAGATGGCCAACTTAGAGCCTATAAACCATTGGTAAAATCCTTTAAATGAAGGACAAATCCTTCGAGGAACCTTTACTTCAGAGGGCTCCAGTTCAGTCAAATCTCGTCTGATTTTGAAAAACTATGTCTTTATTTGATTCTTAGGATCGCCGTTTTTAATTAGCATAAAAATCTGGAAAACTAATTTTCAACTCGATTTTCGCAAATTTTAACGATGGTTAAAAACTGCAAAAATTCACGAAAATCCGTTCAAAATTTTTTTTTCCAACTTTTTTCAACTTTTAATGTAGTTTTTTAATACGGAAATTATCCAGAAGATTGATGCAAAACTTTTCAAAATCGGCCAAAAGATGGCCAACTTAGAGCCTATAAACCATTGGTAAAATCCTTTAAATGAAGGACAAATCCTTCGAAGGAACCTTAACTTCAGAGGGCTCCAGTTCAGTCAAATCTCGTCTGATTTTGAAAAACTATGTCTTTATTTGATTCTTAGGATCGCCGTTTTTAATTAGCATAAAAATCTGGAAAACTAATTTTCAACTCGATTTTCGCAAATTTTAACGATGGTTACACTGCAAAAATTCACGAAAATCCGTTCAAAATTTTTTTTTCCAACTTTTTCAACTTTTAATGTAGTTTTTTAATACGGAAATTATCCAGAAGATTGATGCAAAACTTTTCAAAATCGGCCAAAAGATGGCCAACTTAGAGCCTATAAACCATTGGTAAAATCCTTTAAATGAAGGACAAATCCTTCGAAGGAACCTCTACTTCAGAGGGCCCCAATTCAGTCAAATCTCGTCTGATTTTGAAAAACTATGTCTTTATTTGATTCTTAGGATCGCCGTTTTTAATTAGCATAAAAATCTGGAAAACTAATTTTCAACTCGATTTTCGCAAATTTTAACGATGGTTACAAAACTGCAAAAATTCTTCCATTTTTTTTCAACTTTTAATGAGAAATAAAATCCGTTTCAAAATTTTTTTTTCCAACTTTTTTTCAACTTTTAATGTAGTTTTTTAACACGGAAATTATCCAGAAGATTGATGTAAAACTTTTCAGAATCGGCCAAAAGATGGCCAACTTAGAGCCTATAAACCATTGGTAAAATCCTTTAAATGAAGGACAAATCCTTCGAAGGAACCTTTACTTCAGAGGGCTCCAGTTCAGTCAAATCTCGTCTGATTTTGAAAAACTATGTCTTTATTTGATTCTTAGGATCGCCGTTTTTAATTAGCATAAAAATCTGGAAAACTAATTTTCAACTCGATTTTCGCAAATTTTAACGATGGTTACACTGCAAAAATTCACGAAAATCCGTTCAAAATTTTTTTCCAATTTTTTTCAACTTTTAATGTAGTTTTTTAATACTAATTTTCAACTCGATTTTCGCAAATTTTAACGATGGTTACACTTCCAAAATTTACGAAAATCCGTTCAAAATTTTTTTTCAACTTTTTTCAACTTTTAATGTAGTTTTTTAACACGGAAATTATCCAGAAGATTGATGTAAAACTTTTCAGAATCGGCCAAAAGATGGCCAACTTAGAGCCTATAAACCATTGGTAAAATCCTTTAAATGAAGGACAAATCCTTCGAAGGAACCTCTACTTCAGAGGGCCCCAATTCAGTCAAATCTCGTCTGATTTTGAAAAACTATGTCTTTATTTGATTCTTAGGAACGCCGGTTTTAATTAGCATAAAAATCTGGAAAACTAATTTTTAACTCGATTTTCGCAAATTTTAACGATGGTTAAACTGCAAAAATTCACGAAAATCCGTTCAAAATTTTTAATGTAGTTTTTTAATACGGAAATTATCCAGAAGATTGATGTAAAACTTTTCAAAATCGGCCAAAAGATGGCCAACTTAGAGCCTATACTCCAAGTCGGCAGGGACGACTTGCTTACTTCATTATAAATTTAATCAAAACTTAAGTTTTCTACTTACGTTAAGTTTGAATGTTATTTATTACTACGGAAATTATAATAGAAAGATCAGGAAAGACATTTTAAATTGGCCAAAATATGTTCACTTTAGAGCCAAAAGTACTTTGGAAAACTTTTAAAAGAAACCTCAACTCACTGAGCTCCAATTCAGTTTAATTTTCACTAAGACTATATCTTTAATTGACATTGAAACCTAGAAAACTAATTTTGCATCGAGTTTTCTAAAACTATTATAAGGGAATATTAAGCTAATTATCTTTAATCACAATGAAAAGAAAGAAAGAGAAAAATAATGTTTTATTTGTTAAGTATTTAATTAATATACAAATATGTTAGTCTCATAAAGATTTATTCTATTACCAATTTTAAATTATATTCGAGTGATATTTAGAATTGCAAATCCGTTGTTTGTTGGATTGGAAGCTAAAAAATTTATTCGAAATTGTATGCAGATAACTATATAGGTGACAACTCCAAAAATAAACTGAAATTGAAATATTCATTTAAAATGCATAACATACAAACTTAACTTCTATATCTTACTTACTTTGCCAAACATTTCATTATTAATTTTGAAGAATCCACCTACACTAAAACGGCAGCTCTCCTGTCCCAACTGCATGGTGATATTTAAAATTCGGGTATGGGAATCCAATTGATCACTTTGACGATCTAATGAAATCCGATGGAAAAGTGATCGTAACTTTCGCTGCATTTGCTCGCAGCGTGTGCAAATAAAACAGGGTACCAGAACTTCCATCACTTTACAGAACTCCTCTACCAAACAGTCTTCAGGAAGTAAAGTGAAAACAAATTCAATATAATACACATTGTTTTTTTTTTGTGATCAAATCTTACAGCGTTGAATATCTAAAAATGTGGGCTCTGGAAAATTGAAATACATCCAATATGGCAAAACCGTGATATCCACAAAGAATTTCAATAGAATTGTAATCAAGCTCAGGTCAAAATTCCTTTCAATATTCCGCATCATTTCCCATAATAAACGATGAATCTCCTGTATAGCACATAACTTATCCAAGAGCAAGAAGCTCTCGGAGCAACCTTCAAATCTCGGCCGCCTTAGCTCGTTTATGAGCCTAGAACTAACTTCCGTAAGATCTCGATAAATAGCTAAAATTATGACTGCATATAAGGTGAACTGGCTAAAACGAAGCATTAACACCATCTCCGAATAAAACGAATATAGTAATAAATCGGATGTTGTTGTTACAATAGTACAATATATTGTCATAACCAGCATTAGAACTGACCGCATGAAGAACGAAACAAATACTGCGATACAATAGCGACGAATCCTTTGATAATTCACCTCCCTACCCAATTGGATATAAAATTTATAATATATATTCTCAATTTGTTGATCAATCTCGGCACTGCGATTACGCCAAAGCAATTCCATTATTATAATAAAATTTACACAAATTAAAACTACAAAATTAGTCAGATCGACGAAACGAGAGAAAAAATCGTGAAGAAAATCATATACCATATCATAATTAAAACTGAAGCGCCAATAAAACAATATAGTCAGATAGAAGAAAGTGAAGAAACTATAGAACAGCTTCAAATAGATATGGGGCCATGGAGGAATCAAGCCCATCCACTTCATTAGAAGATGCATGCCACACGGTGAAAAGAAACCCGATTCACTTGAAATACGGCACATAACTGTTTTATTTCCACTAAAAAGTTGGAGGAGAAATCTAATTAGTAAATTAATTCGTTTTATCAACCACCATCGAAGTGCACACTCTAAAAAATGAGAGAACTTTTAAAAATAAATTAGCATTTACCCAGAGAAAATTTCAATTTATATTGTTCTTGTAGCTAATAAGTTTTTTTCAGAACTAATAGCAGCAAAAAGTATTATCAGATTTTAAATATATATATATGTATATTAAATAATATATATATATATATATATATTAATTTCCAATAGATTAAAAAAGATAGCTTAAATGAATTAATTTTCAACTTTTACATTTTTAATCTTATTCTTTTTATTTCCAAACCCTCCTTTCGATCCAAGGTATGTAGTGTGAAATCCGTGTATAAATTCCTGGAGCACCACTGGCGCATATTCCACCCAATGAAGTGATACCTACTAAGTAAGGTAAACGAAGATGTCCGTGCTTATGATACATTACCAATGGTCCGCCGGAATCACCCTGTCCATTAAAAAAGGATAACAAATTTCATTAAACCTAATGATTCATTTCTATGGGATCATCTAATACAAACTAACTTGGCATGTATCCATACGACCAGAATAGTCACCAGCGCATAGTTGTCCGGGTCCTAAGCCATTTCTTAATTTGTCAGATCCTTGTAGAAAGCCTGCACATTGTTGATTATTCAGAGAATACAATTGGACCTGAAGTAACTGATTTGATGGTGGTCCCGCTGAATGAATAGCACGATTAATCAATTTCAAATCTCTATATAACTTCCAATTTGCTGACTAACCAAAACTTGTCTGGCCATAGCCCATGGCGGTCAATCGGTGTTCTGGCACTGCTTCATTTCTCCACAGGCAAGCTATTGGTTGATGTGTTTTTTTCTCCAGTTTAATTACAGCCAAATCATTATAGATGCTCTCTTCATCGTAATTGGGATGTATTTTAATCTCCTTAATATGAATTATCTGGCTCGACTGGGTATCATTCAAGTCAACACCGCCAATTAACACAATCTCCGGGGACTCCCTAAACGAAAAACTCATTAATTAGTATGTACATATTTTGAGATATTGTATCTATATATCTCTCTATCTCTATATCTCTCTTTTTCTCTCCATTTGCTCTCACCCCCCAATGATGGCACAGTGAGCTGCCGTTAAAACGAATTTACGTTCAATAAGCACACATCCACAATTGAATACATATCGATCAGTGCTCTTGCCTTGGCCTCTCTCTTTATTGTTCGACCGCCATCCAAGTGCACACTGTAAAACATACAAATAATTACTTATATCAATCAATGTGTTCCACACTTGACCTAAGTTTACCATATACGGATGCTCATCGGGCTGAGTAAGACGGCCGCCAACTATTCCCGTATCGCTAAAGTTAACTCTTCCTATAGGTGCCTCGATTACTTCCATTTGGTCAGTATTTGTTGTTTGACGTCTATGTCGTTCATGTGATGCCCTTTCATACGCTTTCCAACACGCTGTGCAATTATATTATACTTACTTTAGTTAAACAACAAATTTAAACGTATTTTAAAGTTTTAAAACTAAAAAAAAAAATTAAATGTAATATAGGAAATAACTGAATAATTACTAGTTAATAAATTAGATTAAATTATGGATAAAAGCCAAAGTTTAGTAACTTTTGCTAAAAATTTAGGAATAATACATATATAAAACTATATATAAGTAGAATCCTTAAAGGGTAATTAAATCAACCAATTTCTTGCCAACTCGATTGGTTACTCTTAATCACAGAGCTTAATTCTGTTTAATTGAAAATTTACACATGTGCATACCTCGTTCGCTTTTGGATTGCCTTGGTTTTGGCAACACATATCCTCCATGAGGACAACACACATAACGGTCATGGGTGTACGTTGGAGATGGACACTCTAGTGGGATTACTTCGTGTCTTGCTTGGATAGCACTAGTGCAATCCTGATATCTTACACAACGACCAACTAATGGACGATCGTAGGCATAACAATTACCATACGGATCGATAGAAAGAGGAACTGGTGTGGCAATTGGAAACACATTCTTTTCTTTTTTATGTTTTTTTGAAGAAACAACTTGTGTAAATATTAAAACATGGATTAGTACTTGTATCAAGGCATTTTTGATCAACATCGTTGCCGATATACATGCTCTTGCGTTCGATTCTGATGGCCAACTAAAAACATTTTCGGAACTCACGGCGTATATATAAACTTTTACCATAAACGAGTATATATTCTTTTTTTGCTGTTTCGTTTTATTTTTTTTTGACTCGTCATTTGAAATTGATTTACCTTTTAGCAGGAAATCATTCTATTATTGATGCAAGTGTTTAAATTGATATTCAATTAAGAATCATTCATATTTTTATTAACAAATTTTTACGTTTTCATGTTATATAAAAAAACAATCAAGATATACACTAATATACATACATATTTTTTAATTAAACACTAATGCACTTTAAATGAATTATTATGGAATAATATTCCATGGAGTGTAGGTACCGGATGTTGGCATTTTAATCTGCAAGAAATTTGAAAGGTTAGTATAAGAATTTGATTAATTTATTCTATTCTAATCAAACTTACTAGATTAGTAAAATTATCTTCGCAGGCCATTCGTATTCTAGCCGAGGTTAATGGTGCCTCAATTGAACATTCGTCACTTAGGCCCCGATCTTTGCGAGCAGCTGCTATTGCATCCTTGATGGCAAAAAAGGCAGTGGATCCAATAAAGAGTGGAGGTTCCCCTACAGCCTGTAATACAAGAATGTGTCAGAAAGGACTTTCGCTGTTTGTGATTTAAGTTTTTAATTACCTTTGATGAATATACAGCCCGTGGATTAGGTGCACCAGTCAGAAGACTGACATTAAATTCACCGGGTATATCAGCAAAACCAGGCAGTTTATACATTCCCGGACCACGAGAATATAGGACACCTTGCGGTGAATACATCAGTTCCTCGAGAGTGAATAAACCATATCCCTGCATGAAAGCACCTTCTATTTGACCAATATCAATAGCTGGATTAATGCTGGATCCTACATCCATTACAATGTCCGTGCTAAGAACCTGATGGTCCCCAGTTAGGCAATCGATTTCTACTACACTTACACCCACTCCATTTGTGTAATAGCTATAAGTACGAGCATTTGGATTTTTCTCTGGATGATACCCAATTTCGGGAATTGCATAAAAACCTGTCGCAGACAAACTAATCCGATCGAAATATGCTTTGTTAATCCACTCTTGCCATGTACCATTGGGAAGATCCTTTTTAATAGATGCCAGACGCTTGTTTAGCTTTTCGCAAGCATCAAGAACGGCCATGCCATTTATATCCGAACCCACACTGGCCGCTGTTGCCGATGTATTTGGTACTTTATCCGTAGATGTTTCCGAAATATGTATCAGTTCAATTGGAATACCTAAGGCCCGAGAAGCACACTGAATCATCTTGATATTGAGACCCTGTCCAATTTCAACTCCGCCATGGGAAAGCAATACCGATCCATCAGCATATATATTAATTAAAGCACCGCCCTGGTTCAAGTGCAACACACCAAAGGCAATTCCATATTTGGTTGGCACCACGGCAATACCACGTTTACGCCATCGATTTTCCGAATTGAATTTGGCGATCTGTGCACGTTTCTCCTCGTAACGTGACTGTTCAAGGCAATCCTGAAGGCAACGCTCAATAGGAAAACGATCCAGCTGCTGATGATAGTGAGTTATATCGCCAGGCTTATAGAAATTTAGCCGCATCACATCAAGCACATCGCGACCCACAATGCGTGCTACATCCCGTATAATGTGCTCCCCTGCGAACATTCCTTGTGGTCCGCCGAATCCGCGGAAGGCTGTATTGGAGGCAAGATTCGTTCTGCATATCCAACCACCTACACGAACATTGGGAATGCGGTAACAGTTCTCAAAGTGAAGCATTGCCCTATCCAGGACCTGCAATGAAGACACTTTAAAATTCAATTCTGGAATGGTAGTAACGGGAATAACTTACCGAAAAGGATAAATCCATTGACCAGCCAGCATTAGTGTAGCACTCAATATCGCAAGCTGTAATCAAACCGTCCTTAGTAAATCCAATTTTATACTTAAATAGGAACGGATGACGAGTTCCAGTGATAATCATATCCTCATCACGATCCAACATGCAACGTATAGGTCGACGAAGACGATAGGCAGCTAGTGCAACTGGGAGAGCTACCAGCATACCCCGTGACTCTTTTCCCCCAAATCCACCTCCAAGACGCTTAGCTCGACAAACAATACGATGAGAAGGCAATCCTGTCACATGTGACACTAGTTTCTGCACCTCTGACGGATGCTGGGTTGAGCAAAACAGTTCCAATTCATCGCTGTCCCGTGGCATGGCCACAGCTGCATGAGTTTCCAAATAAAAATGCTCTTGACCACCCATGCGGCAACCGCCCTCATAGACATGATCAGCCACTGCAAAGGCTTCCTCCACATTACCTTTAGTTATATAACGTGGGCTATCGGGAAAATATGAATTGTGTGCTATAGCTTGTTCAATCGTAACTATTACTGGAGACAACTCTTTGTATTCCACCTCGACCAGTCGTGCTGCTCTCTGGGCAAGAGCCTAAAAAACCAAAATTAAAATTATAAATTTATAATTAAAAATATAGGAGAGATTTAAGATTACCTTATTATCTGCCACTATAGCTCCAACAATCTGACCAACGCAATGCACCTCTCCGTCTGCAAAGACATGCTCATCATGAAACACTGGACCCACTTCATTCTCGTGTTTTGTTAAATCTGTATGGCTAAAAAATGCATGGACTCCTGGTAAGTCCAGGGCTTTGGTGGCATCCAGTTTGATAATCTTGGCTCGTGCTTTAGTGCTAAGAACAAGACTCAAATACGCTTCACCATCCATTCGAGGAATGTCATCTGTGTAAATGGCCTCACCAGTGGCCTGTTTTAGGGCTGATGAATGAATTTTAGGCCTTCCTATAGGATCGCAGGTGTTTTGTTCGCTAGAAACACGCTCAAAGAGCTGGGAACTACACAGAACTGGTGTGTGAAACGTGTCAGCACCACTGCGCTCTTCTTGGGATAATGAATCCTGGGGCATAATTCCAGCATCACATAGCTTCCGACTGATGGCAAGAAATGCCTTAAAAAACAGGCTAACCACCAAAGATCGACGGTAAGCGATCATACCACCCGGTGCGGTGGCTGCTAAGGGCAATTCGGTACAGAGACTCTCCCCGACGAGCTCCACCAATTTGTTGTTCCATGCTTTGTGAACCATAAGCTCAGACGTTCGTGGAGCCAATACAGTTGTGGGTGCCATTCCACCAAACGCCATGCTAATCTCCTCGACCACATTTGAATTGGATGCAAAACGAACATTAAAAGCGGCATTAACAATGGCTATATCATCATCCCGACGACGAGCCTGCTTAAACGCCACTACATGTTGATCTGGAGTTGTTTTTTGGAAGTATATCCCCAGGAGCACCTCATGAGGTTCAATAATATTGCGTCGATAGCCGGTAAAAAATCCAGTTCCCATATTGACAAATCGTTCTTTCTGTTTACCGTCTACTATACCGCCTACCTTTAGGCGGGCTCCAGCTGCCGTTAACACAGGATTCATATCGGAAATAGGACTTCCAGTCATAATGTTACCACCCAAACAGGCCACATTCCGGATTTGTTTACCGGCAAAATAATGCAGCATATCTACAGAACATTGAAATAATCGTGTCTGCCACTCCGGTAATTCTTCAATCCGCTGACGAAGATGTTTATCAATTTCCATTAAGCTTACGGCTGCTCCAAAATAAATACTATCTTCTGTCTCACGAACCTCCAATAGTTCTGGAACTTGAATGGGATTTATAAGAACCGGATAGAGGAAGTGTTTAAATTTAACTTCTACTCCAACCTCAGTGTTGCCCACGATTAACTTGGCCTCCGGATGTTGAGCCTTCAGTTGTAACAGTTCCTCCATTGTTGTTGGACGATACCAACTAACACGATCCGAACGGAATATCAAACTTTCGCTGTCAAACGATTTCGTGAGCTGCAATTCCGGGGGAAAGATTGGCTCCTGGCTCGCATCAAAAGGTTGAAATTCACTCCGCTCAAATAAATTATCCTCGGTAATTGCTGCCTTATCGTTAGTTTTCTCCCCCTGTCTTTTGACGCGACAACATTTATCTCCCATGCCACAGGCAAATTCTTTTGTAAAGGTCTTATAACCCTCCAGAATAGGACGATATCCGGTGCAACGGCAGAGATTACCCTGAAACGCCACTTCAAGGTCACGCATTGATGGCTCGGATGCATTCCGTAACAATGCATACATGGACATAACAATTCCGGGTGTACAGAAACCACATTGCGATCCATGGGCTTTGGCCAAACGTTCCTGCACCGGATGTAAACGGGTTCTGGTACTACCAATTCCTTCTACAGTTGTCACAGCACAACCATGCATTGCACAGACGGGGGTTAAACAAGCATTAACCGCCAAATTGTTGATCTTATTATTGGTACGATCTAATCTCGATATCATCACTGTACAAGCTCCACACCCACCCTCGGCACATCCCAGTTTTGTACCACATAAGCGTAGATTATCTCTCAAATAGGTCAGGAGTGTGCATTCCGGATCTGGATTCGCATCTGTAACCTATAAAACCCAATATTTAAAATTTTAAAACTTAAATATACAAAATTTAAAGTATATTTTCAAATGTCTCATGTAAGTAGAGCGCTATTCTATCCCTGGGCCACTGTTACGTGCTAACCTATCATTATCAACTGTGCAATCAAAGTAAACACTTCATTGTAATTCCTATCGTATCACTAGTTAACTGCTAGGCATAGCAATAAATGTCAGTTTTATTTATTGTTACCAACACCAGACTAGATCAGATTACTTTTAGTTTTATTAACATTTGTAACCACTCTACCAAATTTCTTTGCTGGGGTATCTAATTAGAAATATTAATAGAAAACTTGATAAGAAACATAAGTTTCAGTTTTTATCTTGTATAGTTTTTATAAGTAAAACTATTTTACCAATGACACTTGCTGAAAGACAATAATTTTGGCAAGAAATTTTAAATACCATTAAACAAATACCACCCATTCATAGATTCAAGATAATCAAACTAATTTAAGTTTGATAATAAGGATCAGTTTACTAAGGGGAAGTTGATTTTTATAAAATTAAATTCAATCGAACATTAGTGTCCGAAGTATTGGGCCCACCCAGATATCAGCCCCTATCATCAAACAATACGTCACACAAATTATGAGTATTCAATATAAATTAGCTCAATAAAAAAAATGGACCCATATGAAAAAGGCGTGTTTTGTACTTCTAGCTGATAAGTTGAAATAAGTGAACTCCTGCCCACCAGGTCAATCGTTATCAGACACAAGTAATAGCAATAAGTGAAATAGAAAATGTGCAATAAATTTCTGTACACCTTTCTATATATTGACATACAAATGTTCAATTGAACAATTCCACAAACTTGATTAACAGCAATTAACTGACGGCAACTTTGAAAATCAATTGCCGGAGAGAGGCAGACTCCACAAGGTCATCAACCTCTACTGACGAGTGCAAATACATATATATTAAATGGCTTTCAAAAACACGCAATGTTTGTTTATCCCAATTACTTTGAGGCTATTTACCTTTTTTCCATTCACAAAAAACACCAAAACAGAATTCATGGTCTTGTCAGACATGGTTACACAGTATCTTTTATTACGCCAAGTTTGTTTTACGTTCAATTTTTGTATATATATACTTTTACATCGGCTGTAGAACAAGTTTGAAAATTGCGGTCCCGCATTAACACAACCGACCCGCAGTGCTAACGAAAACGTTCTGAGCATGATTCAAACGAACATTGTCGACACCAATCGTTGTGAGATAAGAATAACATCACCAGCAATTGCAGGTCACCAGGATCGCATGTTACTTTAAGAGAATGAATTGAATTCATATTATTTGTATTTTTCATTTTCCAAAAGTTATGAAAATCGTTGTTTTTTCCAATATATAAAATCAAAATTAACAGAGCGTAGTGAAGGAAAAAGTGAAACTCATTTCTATGCCTACTGTAAAACCAATATTGATAGTTGTTTGAACCTAATTTAAAAAACGTAATTTAGTTACAAAGTTTAGCAACCTACATATATCTTAAATAATCATAATTGGTTTACTACTTCATTGTCGTAAATGAAAATGAGCAATAGAATAATAACCACCTAGGTAATAAAATCTTTAAAAAGCCGATCTATACCTATGTATACATTTTGACTCACATAAGGAAAAGTACTAGTCCATATAGCTTACATATAATTTAATAGTTTACACAATCATTGGCAAAGATAACAATTAAAGTGAAATAACAAATGTAAAGGCAATATTGTAGTTGACAAATTAGGTTTTAAAAAGGACTCTTTGTACCTGAGTGGGTCATATGCAACTACCACATCTGTTCTTAATATGTACACTTTTCTAAACACATGTTTGTTACGCAGGCTTAAGATCTAAGTCTCGTTCCCTTTGCGTTCCTTCGTACATTGCCTGGCGGCGCATTGCTTCCCGCAGTTGCTGCTGCTCAAACCGGCGTACAGACCACTGATACCTGGCAATCGAATATAAATAATTATTAATATCATGTGGGGCTAATCATTGTGGAATCAATTAAAATGTCAAGTTACCTGCAAGCCATCCAATATACAATAGTGCCACAGAAAAATGACCCAAAACCCACGTGTGTAGAGAGATGAGTTCGTGAAGTACCCAAAAAAGTGAGCAGTCCTACACCTATGCCACCGCTGATACCATAGAGAAAACTGTTACGAAAGCATGGTATTTGAGACACATCGCGTCCAAATAATACAAAGCTCTGTTAAGAAGGAATAGCGAAATTAATAGAATTATAGTTGGTTCTGCAGGTATCCATGCCTTGCTCTGGTCCGCCGATTCATCATCCATGTTTGTTGTAGTCTCAATTATTTAAAATTTTCACATAAGCGTAATCAAAACAATTATTAAACGCCGTGGCCAAAACAGCTGTACCCCACCAGTGCTGCAAAACTCCAAATTGTACAATATAAGCTTGACATGCATGACGTAAATAATATTAAATGCATGATGCAGTTTAATTAGTACATATTAAAATTATACTTATATTGACACATATTTATCAATAATACACGCGTTTATCTGTATTTACATATACTTTTTCCAACAATTTTCTGTATCAGTAATTTTCCACAAACATTCAAAGGAAATTCCGTCATATGCGGTATCAACTGTGACAAGCGTCGTGCAGAGTGAACGTCTTTCCGTTTTTGCTCACAACAGATAGGCAACACTGGTCAGCGTCGCGAAGAAGAATTTGCCACAGTCACAATTTCGTTTTAGTTTTTTGGGTTTTTATTACAATTATGTATATGCACTCAACGAATTTAAACAATACCAATACGAATCCGAACAATTAAAACCAAACCACAATTATTTTGTGTCAATTATTTCGCCTCTCGATAATAAGGAGATTACATACAGCAAGACCAGAGCAACAACGCCAACATCAAGAGTTGAACAAAAACACCCACGCCTAAGTCAAATTTTCAGGTAAGAATTAGCACCAGGTTCTACACCTGCCTTCCCTCCAAAAGAAATTGAATTGATTTAGCTCTGATTTTTCCATCACACAAATCAAAATACCTATCCCAAACCTTAGACCCCAGCACTTAGCCAATAATGTACACGTAGACAAAACCCCTAAAAGCATTTAAATTTGCCGTTAAAGAGAGTACATTTGTTTCATTCAGTGATAGTCATTGAGAGTATTATCTATGTATATATATCTCCTCTAATCGCTCTTTAACTTTTGCACCTCACAGTTACTTAGCCAAAGACGACATCAACACCAACACACATACACACACCTATATATACACGAACACAGCAAAGCACAGATGCCAAGCCAAGATCTAAAACATACGTGGACGCAGTCTGAGAACTATTTCAAACCGAATTTCAACTAGTAACCGATTCTTCCAAGCCAACTGTACACACAAAACTGCTGCAGCACACATTCTAAGAATACTCTGGTGCATTATGGATTTATCAGCTTCAGCCTCCAGTTCGTTTGAGTCGGCAAGTGACACCGATGAGCAGAAGCAGAGTAGCTCATTAATTGGTGATGGAGATGGCAACGGCACTCTTTATGACAGCGCCCTGGATCAGCTATCGACAACAACATACAAATCCTGTGACGGTGAGTTAGCCTTGAGCATTCATTCGTTATCATTTACAGGAAACGAGGAAGCAAATCTAACAATGAGTAAGTGTCACCGACGTTCAAGTAAAAATTCACAGCATTTAATGCATGAGGAGCAAATAAACAGCGTCTGCCAAAAACAACAAATAAAAACAATTCGTCATCTATCAAATTCTGAAGATAATATCCTATGTAAGAAACGGCTTCAAGATTTGCATATCTCTACCAATTCAACAAAATGTGATCAGCAAAATAATTTGAAAACACTTGGCCATCATGTTGCTCCCTTTAATGATGTGCAGTGTGATATAGCAAAACGTTTGCTTCATGAATCCACACCGGATTCGGATAAAGTTTGCAACGATACTATCGCTCAGTTTAAGATTGAGGAGCTAAAGGGTGAACAGGTTAATCTCAAGCAAAAGATAAATATTCAAAAATTGCGCTCGTTAGCTCTTCGAATTGAAATCGATTACATGGAACAACAGATGGAAAAATTAAAACTACAAAACCTTAATAAGGCTCACGTTATTCGGAACATGAAAGCCAATCTCATAGCTGCCGCCCAAGAAGTCGTAAAATCCCAAACGGCTGATACTTTCCCAATGGGATTTCTTACTAAGATCTTTACTATATTTGACAATGACGACAAATTAAGTGAACATTTCAAGAACTTGGATGATGAGTTGTTCAAAATAATGTGGGAGCTTTGCGATCAGGCGTATGAAATGCAAAAGCCATCCTTGACCAAAATGGTTAGAGAAAAACTAGCAAAATTCAGGGGAAAACTGGTGGAAAAGTATAAGAATCAGCTGAAAGAAGCTGAGGAAAAGCATGAATTGAATGGTTTAGCAATGAAACGTAGATGTTTCGTTCTGCTTAATGATTTTATAAAGAATAATGAAAGTCACAGTGATGATTATTTAAAGGAATTGGAGTCACTATATGAACGGGAGACTAAAACACTTTAATTTATATTTTCTATTATAAAAAATGGATTTTGTTCGCAACTGAGATTATATATTTAGTCTGATCTTTGATTTTCATTGGTTTTAATTAATTGTGTTATTTTACTTTATCCACAGATATTACCATCAGTGACCTGAACCACAGTTCGATTAAACCGAAACCACAATTAATATCGCACACTAATGCTGCTGCTCCCAATGGAAATAATGGTGAAGTAAATGCCTTTAAATCATATTCAACTGCAACAACACCCGCAATGAATGCTAGTATGTTATTGATACAATCCGAGAGCACCGATACGAATACCTCACAAGAGGAAGTGGATCCAAAATCTCAGTTGGCCAACAAGACAATATTCAAGACGGATAATCCCAATTTGTCAATTATAGAGATAAATGATAATTCAATAAAAGAGCAGGACCTTGAAAAAGAGGTGGTACTGATCGAGGGAGAGGAGGTGAAGAGTATTTTAAAAAAGTCACCCATTAAAGCACCGACTACAGCCGCAACCACAGCAGCAACAACAGCAGGAACAACAACAACACCAACAATAGGGGATACTGCACAGACAGACAAACGACGTCGCAAGGCCGACTCATTGTTGCAATCAAGTAAACAAAAATTGGATATCTCCATAGCCGAAGCATCTGCAGCTGCCGATGGTGCTGAAGGAGTTTTGGTGGCGGCCAATGATCAGCCCCAGACAAGGCGCGAGATTGAAATCTACAACACTTTGGAAGAATTTGAACAACACTTGCCGCCAACAGTGACCGTACTAAATACTCCATTTGGTAGTAAGGTTTACCTTGTGGGCACGGCTCACTTTAGCGAAGAGTCGCAGGATGACGTTTCTTTTGTAAGTTCTATGCACTGTTAAAAGATCTTAAATATCTAATAAAACTATTTTTCTTAGGTCATACGCAATGTCCGTCCAGATGTGGTCATGGTTGAGCTATGCCCATCCCGCATACACATATTAAAACTTGATGAAAAGACTCTGTTGGAAGAGGCCAAGAATATCAATATACCCAAGGTAATAAGCGATCTTAATAATCCTAGATTCTATTATTTATATCTTTTTGTTACTAATATCATCTTAACAGATACGAGGCATTCTGCAAACCCACGGTTACATCAATGGCATTTTTTTTATTCTACTGCTGCAGATGAGTGCACAAATTGCCAAGGACTTGGGCATGGCACCGGGTGGCGAGTTTCGACGCGCCTTTGAGGAGATACACAAGCTACCAGGCTGCATTTTGCATTTGGGCGATCGACCCATAAGAATTACTTTATATCGTGCCCTACGAGCATTGTCCTTGTGGCAAACAATGAAATTGGTATGGCGCCTGACATTTACCGATAGCATCAGCATCGAAGAGGTGGAGGAGTGCAAACAACGTGATTTGCTTGAAAAACTCATGCAAGAAATGGCTGGAGAGTTTCCGGCCTTTTCCGATGTTTTTGTACGAGAGCGGGATCTATTCCTGTGTCATTCCTTGCAATTGGCTGCTCTGCCTCAGGCGGCGCCTGGAGCCCAGCAAGTGCGTCCCGTGCGTGTTGTTGGTGTGGTGGGCATTGGTCATGCTAATGGCATTGCCAAGATGTGGGGACGTGTGGATCCAGAGAAGATACCCTCAATACTTGAAATTCCACCGGCCAGTCTCAGTCAACGTGTCTGCACATACACCCTAAAATATGCGCTTATCGGTCTGGGTTGCTATGGTGTATTCCGATTCCTGCGGCCACGTTTAACGCGCCTGTTTTAAATCAATTGGCGTATGAGCCATGTGTATATCCTAAGTTGTTAAATTTTGTTTCCTCGGGGGCGTTGGTAGCTGAATAAGAATTGTATTAACATACAAATATTGTTTTTGATAGAAATCATTTATACACAACATGAGGAGTATATGTAACTATTGATGTATATACAAGAAGAAAATGAAAAGACCTTTACAAATATTCCTGGTTTTGAAAACCCAAACGAGAGTGTAACGCTGCAGCTGATGATTAATACATGTACGACTACAAAAATACGCTCAATCCCTACAGCATCAAAAATAATTAATTATATATGGGCTTTTGTTCACATTGTTCTTAACGCATAATTGTTAAAAGTAAACGGAACCACGTATAAAATTGAGTCTTATAATTAGACAGTTTATACAGCGCTTTAATCCATATGTATATGTATGTGCGTATATAAGTATATTGAAATGGTTTCCTAGCAGCTGGCATTGGTGCCAGTTTTTGGTTTTAGCTCAAAAATTCAATGTAAACATCAACAATATGTAAATGTATTAATTTATTTTATAAATGTAGCTCTAAATGTGCCCGCGATCGCGCCCTCATAACAATTCAGCAGTTACCAGACTTCAAATGTTCTAATTCCTACTTGTAGTTGTTGTTCATTCCAAACATAAAACTCTGATTTTTCTTAGATAGTACTATTCATAATTGAGTGCAAACGTGATGGACCTTCCAATAACCGTGTGTTACATTATACATATTATTAAAAAACAAAACAGATGAATTTTACAAAAACAAATCCGAAACAAAACATACCAACCTACACACATATACTCTTATATATATATATATATGTATGTATGTCTTTATTAACGATATCATCTGTACGTTCGAAACGTTTAAAACTGTTTGAGAAATACATGAATTGATCAATGTATCTCTATATCTTATAGCTGTGTAGTTTGGCTCATTTAAAGATGATGTAGCATTTAAATTAGTAAACCACCCGAAAAAAAAAACAAAAACCTCTGTGTGTAACAGACTCAAAAAATAAATGTTTTTATGCCTACAAATTTCTTTGTCTAAATTGACTGTTTTTTTATGTAAATATTATTTTGGATAAGTATGTGGAGAATTTTTTATACAGTGTGGATTAAAGACTTTGTCTTCATATTTTAATCTGATCTAATTGGTTTATTTTGCCAGCATTCTTACCAAGTACCAATAAGCATGTCTTAAGTTCCAATACCTTAAAAAAATGTCATTTGAAACGTTGAAAACAGTTTCTGTAATTTCATAGTTACTGCTCTTGCATTTGTAGATTTGTTTAAAAAATTCGTTTTGGAGTTTGATGTTATCTTTTTTTTTTTAGTTTCTTGTTTTTTATTATGTACTTTAAACGTATCTTAAGCACTAAACGTCTCTCTTGTTTTGTGTTGATTTTTGTTTGCCATAATTGTTTTTTTTTCTTTTCGTTCTTTTTCAATTAAAATTTTCCAACATTTTGTTTGTTTGTTTTTGCACTTATATGTAATAACATATTTTCACTTACAATTTGCTGCAATACAAATAAAAATCTTATATTGTAACTGTAAAATTCTAAATAGTTACAAATTAAAGTCTAAATATGTATTTAAATTTGAGGCGTGTTGTGTGTAATTAAAGGGATTTTCTTTTTTCTTTTTGTTTAAATGTTTTGTGTGTTGTTTCCTTTTTATTGGCTTTATGTTTTGTTTTCTCTCTTTTTTGGGGGCTGGTAATGCAAATATGTATTGTATTTTTTGTTTTTAAATTATAACATAGAAACTTGGAAAAATTCAAATCAAGGGCTGGCGCAGTAGCCTCATGGAATCCTAAATAGATACAAGACTGAACATCATTTCACGTATACCATTATATATATAACAAATAAACATGTATATATATATATATATAAATATATATATGTAGGTGTATTTATGTTTGGTGGAAACTTGCCGACTACTTCCTAATACAAAATATTTATAATTTGATGTCAAACATATATTTATGTGTATCTATGGGGTTTGCTGATCGATCGTCTGTGTTGTATTATATATATAGTAGTTCCATAATTTTTCTGCCCATTGTCATCCCAGCTGGCTCAGGTCGGCATCCTGTTGGAGCTGGACACAGCGGAACAAGCCTACGGCGCCTCCGATGACTCGGCCTTCACTTCAGTTTTTATGCTCGATGACAGATGATTATTAGGGTCGGGCGCACTCAGGGGCTGAAAGCAAGATGCCAAATAATTAGAATTAATCATTTTTAAAACTGTTGACGAGCTATGCAAGTCATTCAAATAATTATAACATTCTATTAGGACCCTAACCTAGGCCTAATCAAAACAACTAATTGTCAGCATTAGCAGCAGCAACAACAATAACGAAACATAAAACTAAATATGCTGGCCCTCTGCACACAAACACATACACGACTACCACCGCACTGAAAAACCGGATATCAAGATATTTATCTCGGTATCGGTCTATCTCGGGTATATGTAGGGGTGGAGAGTGGGCGGATAGTGAGGATGGATAACTGGCAAACTAGCGCACACACAAACACAACACAACAGAGGTACGTGTACCTACCGATTGGCTACTCACAATTCCGAGCGGCAGTCCACCAACTTGCGGCGACAAATGCGGCACTGTTGGCACAGCGTTCGGCGGCACCGGTGATGGCAGGAGTGCGGCTGCTGCTGCGGCCACTGCGGCTGCAGCAGCGGCAGCCATGGAGTTGGTCGGCGGTGGAGCCAGAGCAGAGCTGCTGCTACCAAGATTTGTTGTACTGTGGGGACCATCGTGCGGTGTTGTACTGTGTGCCCGATGATGCAGTGCGCCTGTATAATAGCCGCCATTTAATCCTGTTTTGTATTTCGATTTTTGGTTTGTATTTTTTTTTTTTTTTTTTGATAATTAGGGTATAGATAATGAAATGTTGCTGTTCTGTTGGTATATTATGTGAGGGGGTAGGAGTGGTAAACATTATTGACAGAATAAAAGTTCTGCATGTTGTTTGCGATTGGCTGCGTGTATTCTAAGAAGAAGTGGCGACTATGAATGTAATTCTTCTTGGATGGCAAAGTTAAAAGAAATAATGTGGCGATGATATATAAAAAAAAAAGGCGGCCCAAGTCAAACAGGCTACGCACAAATACCTGGTGTACAATAAATGATGTAGCCGATTATCCCATTAATACCTTAGGGCTAAACTAATTGACACAGTCCGACAAATACTTTCAATTTTTGACTTGCCTTAAAAATATTCAATTAATTCTATTTTTCTTTGGTTTACGATTTCTATAAGATTTACTCTTAATAACTGATGGTTTATGACGATTTATGTTAAGTGAAATGCGTAATAATATAAGGCAATTTATTTCAAGAGATTTGTATTTTAAATGGAAATTATAAGAATGAGCGATCACGAAGGAATTTCTTTTTTTTTATATATAAAATGAATGTGTAATGAAATGACTTGCCATATTCTTAGTTATCGACAAAAATTATATAAATTTGCAATATTTTCAAAAATAAAGTTAATTAAAGAAGTTTAAGAATATTGAACTGCCTTGCATAATTATAAGTCAAAATTTTGTCGGTCTGTGTTAGAAAAGGTTCGCGATATTACCGTGTCTAACTTGTGTTAAAGATAGTTGTAAATTATTGAATAAATATTTTGTTTAACTATAAATCACACTTGCTCTGCTCTACTCTGCACACAATGATGCCATCATCCCACAACACAAAAAAAAATGCATTACAAAAAATTTCGCAATACTGCCACACGAAAATAACAATCAAATGAATAAATGACGCAAATGGCAAGATAAAACAATAATTAATGTTCATTAAAGATTTTGTTTTATTTCTTCTGTTTTTCTTCCTTCTTATTCTTTTTGCATTGTTCATTTCTTTGTTTTTTTTCTGGAAAGGTCTTGTTGGTTTTTCAATTAACTTCTTAAATGTTGCTCTCGTCGACAGCGTCAATTGTTACGTTTCTTTGTGTTTTTAATTTTATTTAGCTTTCACAGTTATTAAAAATATTTTTTATACATTACAAAATAACAGTATTTCATTCTTTTTTTTTTTTTTTGTATTTCTTCTCATTTACTTTTACGCTTAGGCTTATTTACTTTGCTGATTTTGTTTCTTTGCAGCTTGCTAAATAGGATCTTGAGTGTGTTTGTCGTGTGTGTGTGTGGCCATGTCATGGGGCATTGAGTATATTATTATGTGTTAAGTGTGTGTGTTTGTGTGTATATATATATATGTATGGTGTATGCTTTGTGCTTGCTTGTAAATGGTCAAAAGTTATTCTTAAAACTGTTTTCTTACAAAAAAAAAATATAAAATTCAAATTAAAAAAAAAGAAAAGGATTTAATTGGATTTTTGCATGTTGGTTGGTTGGTTGTTATTGGTCGTCTTGAGCATTAAACAATATAAATAATAAAATGCTAATAATAATAATAAAGAATGGGGCTCCCGACTTCAATTGCTTGAAAATGAATGGTTTTTTAGTTTTAACTTAAATTGCAAACTTGTACAAAATTATACCCTCTAACAAAATTTGTTAGGCTCTTCTCTTCACTACTGTTTTTTTCTCCTTTCTTTGTTTAATGTAAATATATATATTTTCTTTTGTTTTCCTTTTTTTTTATTTTTACTCGCTAACAATTTTTACTGTGCCACTTTCGGTTGTTGCTGTCGGATAAACTTATTAAACTCCATTTCTGGCTTCTTTTAAAGTTTATCTTTAGGGTAAATCTAAGTTCTTTAATATTACATAATATAATTTTCTTTTTATTTTGTTTTCCTTTTTCTTTTTTTTTTTTGGTGGTGTTCTATAATATAATTTCTTTTATATATGTTGTTTTTTAAATGTACATAGACTATATACTTTAATTTTAGTTGTTTTGTTAATTGCTGAAGATGCGGGTTGCTGATTTTCACGCGCCGTGTTGTTGGGTTTATATTTTAATATTTATCCATCTTGCTTTTGAAAGAATTTTTTTTGCTTATTTTGTTTTCAAATATAATTGTTAAATAGTCTTGACATAAGGCGAAAATAAACTCGGATGATGAGATCATTATGCATTATAGAGCAGAGTGTTTGTTGAGCAGAAGACATTGTAATGATGATTAGAATAAGTTTAACACAATTCTTGTAAGTAATATTTTTTGATTTGAAGTTTAAATGGAAAAAAGTATAACCAATTCAGGAGTCTTAGAATAAGTTGTTTACATTACCGAAATTCTGATTCTCCCTCGATATTTATATAGTTATTTATATATATATATGTATATATATCCTTCTCCTGTATTAGCTACTCTCTCACACACCTATTAGAACCTTTTCTCATTGTTATTGTTTTTTTCATTGTTGCTGTTGTTAGTAATATTTATTACATTGTGTAAATACAGTAGATACATATAGATAATGCTAGGGTAATAGGCTCGCTCGCAAACGAATTACATAGAAAAATAAAGGAGAACTTTAGTTATTACACATACGTCGTATAAAGATTGATTTCTGGTTTGAATTAAGCCGGTCAAAAGTGAGTGAGGAAGGAAACATTATTAACAACAATCTATCATATTGTTTACTTTCACCTTTTCAATTCGTTCTTTCTTTTATTTTATTTTTTTTACTATTTTAAACGTTATGAAATAAATTTATATATATTTGTATGCATATTCGAAACGAGGGGCATATATTGAAAAGAACACTTAATTTGAAAATGGGGTAACGAAATTAACGAATTAATTTGATTTGAAGAGGAATATGGACTTTACAATTATTACTTAAAGGTTTACATTACGAAGGACAATTGTTTTTTTTTTTTTTTAGTATTTTCGTTTAATGTGGGAGTATTCACAGTCGGATCGAAAAACTTTATATTTATAGGTTTAACTTTAAATTTAATGTGGGGGAATTTTAACAATTGAACTCAACAAGCACGCCTCATTTTTAGAGAAAATGGAAATTTTTCTGTGAACATCCAGTTGGTTCTACATAGGTCACTAATTAAATTGATTGCATATACATACATATATATATATAATTATTTAGTAACAATCATTTCAACATCGGTCGCGCTCTAGTCCTCCTCCTCATCATCAACATCATCGTGGCGTCATATCTCGTCGTCAAACATTCTGTTTGCTAAGCGGCTTCTGCGCCACTTCCAAAGATAAATATATATATATATATATATATATATATATATATATATATATATATCGATATGTATATATACATACATATATATAAGAAAAGCTTAAACTGTGTAACTTAACATCAACTCTTATAGCTTGATTTCTTGGATATAGATAGACGACTCTCACATCTCCCTATGTATATATATGTTCAAAATGAGTCAGAAGAGTAGAAGCATGTATGGGATGTTTAAATGAACGTATGTTTGTATAGTATAGATATAGATATATATATATGTATATATACCTGCAGCATACATATGCATACATATATGTAAGTGTGAGTGGTAAGGGTGCGGTTGTGGTGTGCCGTGTTATGGTATGTTGTGCGATTTTGTTTGGGTGTCCGCATACATATATATACATATATATATAATATACATATATATATATACATATATATATATACATATATATATATATATATATATATATATTTATATATATATATTTATATATATATAATAAATATTTATATATATTTATATTTATATATATTTAATGTATATATAAATTTTTATATACATATATAATATCCGCATATTATATATAAATATATATGTATATATATATATGTACACATATATAAATATATTATATACACATATATAAAGTATGCCTGTGGTGTTTAAACGATTTCTGGTATTATAATATTGTTTTTGTTTTGTTTTGTTGTTTCACTTGTAACGCTCTCTCGCTCGCCTGTCTCTCGCTCTCACTACTTTTCTTGATTTGATATCATTTGTAGTTTACCTTCGGGATAAACAGCCGCTGCTACGCCACCAGCAGCAGCGGTTTGCGGCGTACGCATAAAGTACTCCTTGTTGACACAATTTCTCAATACGTCTGGAATATTACCGACAATCGCTCGTCGAATTTCAGTGGCTGCCATCTCGCGCAGCTCCGTGGCGGACGCATCGCTGAAGAAGGCGGCATGTGGTGTGCAAATTAGATTGGGGGCATCTTTCAGTGCACCCTGAAATCGTTTCAATTGTAAATAGGTTAGCATTTCTCTTGTCCAGTGTAGGCGCGGCTTCTACTCAGATTGCGTAAAATGTCTCGTTTTACAACAATCTCTTACTTGAAATACATTGTATGGTTCATTTTCATGTACGTCCAGTGCGGCGGCTCTTATCCGTCCCTGCTTTAATGCCAATGCCAGAGTCTCGTCATCGACCAGACCACCGCGGGCGGTGTTCACCAAAAATGCACCGGGTCGCATCTATATTGTATGGTTAATTGATTTGGAAAGTGTTATCATTCAAGTGTTATTATTCTACTTAAACAAATGATTTTCGTTTTGCTATCACCGTCTCTGATCGCTCACCTGTTTAATTGTGAATTCATTGATTAAATGATGATTGTGCTCGTTGAGCGTGCAATGCAGTGAGACACAGTCGGACTGAAACAGCAGATCCTGCAGTGTATATACGCGTGTGAGGCCAAGGGATTTGTCAATGCCGTCGGGTAGGTAGGGATCGTAAAAGATAACATTAAAGCCGAATGCTTTTGCTCTCAAGGCCACAGCGCTACCGATGCGACCTAGTCCAACTAAGCCAAGAGTATCGCCGCGAATCCGTGCACAGCCCTGCGCAGAAAACAAACACACGAAACAGAATAAATTATTTCAAATAAATTATATGTACATATATATGGTAATTAATTATTAATAGTTAATCAGTGTTTCTTCTCACTTACATGTGCCGCTTCTCGCACTTGTTCCGGGCCCGTGAACTTTTTGCCTTCCCGCACCATATTCGCCAACCAATACGTTCGCCGGTAAAGGTTCAGTATCAAGCACATTGTTGTATCGGCCACCTCCTCGACGCCGTATCCAGGGACATTGCAAACAGCTATTCCCAATTCGCCGGCTGCCTTAACATCAATGTTATCCGTGCCGCTTCCAATGCGTACAATGATGCGTAAAGCTTTAAACTTCTCCAAGTCCTCCTTTGTCAAAATGATGGTATGCCACATTAATGCTCCAACTGCCTCATTTAGCACCTGAGCAACAAAAAGAAGAAAAAAAAATACAATTTATTTTTTGGAATTTAAATCATTTGGTCTGTCTTCTATCACTTACTTTCTCGTGTATTTCGGATGTGCTTTGTGCATCACAGAAGGCCACCGTAGCCACATCCTTTAGTATGGGCATCTCAATGGAACAGTCCCGTCCATCCAGCAGTGCTACCAGCGGTCTCGCCTGCAACGGACCATTGGCGAAGCTGCCTTTAACATCAATGCGTGAACGCTTCGGCATCATCAGATTTTTGTCCATTTTATTTGATTCGGTCGGTCGGTCGATAGGTTGTGGTCTATCTGGCGTTTGCCTTACCGGCTGGCTGGCTGGCTAATCTTAAATCCTTGCCTCGCTGATTATGGTTAATTTATTTTTGATTGAGCGCTGGGCGCAGTTCAACTTTCTATTGAATTGTTGATATATACTCTAGGTCACTTTCTGTCAGCCAAACCGTTTTCGGTGGCTTTAATTAAATCAATGAAAAAAACCTTTTTCAAGACGACGATGCAAACGTTGCAATCATTTTTGGCGCTTCATATTGAAATCGAGAATCCTGCAATGAACCAACAAACAAACAAAATATAAAAAAAAAACAAAAGAAAATTAATTAAATTAAATGGAAAACATGAAATGTGATGTAGTCGTTAAAGTACAGAAACAACAGCAACCAATGTCAGCACAAATTTGCCGATGACAAGTTTCGTTTGGATTTCGCAGGCATCAGCGATAAAGATACATTTTTTTTCATGTGCTCACCAAGTCTCAACCACAGATAGATAGAGAGAGAGAGAGAAAACGACAGCGAGAGGGGGAGCCAACGAAAGCGAATGTGTGATAGAGAGCTGATGGCAGAGAAATTGCCGACAGAAGAGGAGGAAGCGAGGGGATGAAGAAGTGGAGGTGTTTGGGAAATAAACATAGATATTTAAAACTCAATTCAACTCATCATTATCATCATGTGTCGCCCGCCCTCCCCCTACCTTCTTTCTCCTTCACCCGAATGTGACCCGAGACCCTCAAGCTTCGGCTCACGCTTTTGATTAGAGGACAAGCACTCTAAATTCTTAGGTACATAGTACACAATAGAGTACACTGTGACCATATTGCATTGAGTTGAATTTTTGGATTACGTGTTAACGTATCTTATCAGTAGTACTTTAGTATACCAAGGCAGGCATCATTTAAATCGCGCATTGACGTGGAAAACAATATAATAGCAATGTGACCGATTTTCAAAAAGAAAAAAAAATTATCTTGCTCAAGAGATTAAATTTTTTTTTAAATTATTTATGGTTTTGGAAACCAGTCTCTTAGTTTTTGTTTTGTTTTTTTTTTTTTTTAATGCGTTTTCACAAAATCACATCAACTGACTAAAAAGCTTATCACCCAAGCCAAATCTGAATAAAACAACAAAAAAAAAAAAAAAAAAAACAACCAGAAGAATTTAATGATAAGCCGTCAATGGCTGTGTCTATGTATAGACCGGCTGCCAGTCATCACATCAGCCATGTGTCACGTATTGTGCAAAAATATGAAATACGTTTACACAAAATACAAACAAGCAAGCAACCGCTACGAGACCCGACAATAATAATAGCAACAATAGAATGATACAAAAAAAAAAAAATAAACTTGTACAGATACAGCCAAACTACATAATGGAGCAGGACAGGGGCGAGGGCGATGGGGAGAAGATGAGTGAGACCAGATCGGGCCAACACACTCGTCGGGTATATATAAAATGGCAAACAAAAAAAAAAAAAACGGCAACGCAATTATGACATAGAGCAATGAAATAAAAATACAAAACAAAAAAATTCTCAATTAAGTCGTTTTTAGGGTAGCCGACATGAAAAGCACCCTATAGCTACATATATGAAAATTAACTTTAATCAAAGAAATTCAAAAAAGAAAAGGGTTAATATGTATATTTTATCTATTACCTAGTATACATATATAAATTCTGAATTTTGTAAGTTATTGTTAATGAACCAAAAACATATATCCATTATTTTCTTAAGTGTTGATGGGTATTTAAAAAAAATATACATATATTTAAATTATAAAAAAAATACTCGTTGCCGCCCAATCTCATTTACGTTTTCCCCTTCGTGTACCCCTCCCCTCTTCGTCACACGGTTTTCACATCCATTAAACAACTGAGCTCTGTTTATTTGTAAATAATTTTCTCTATGCTTAGATTATTGGATCTCCCTCGCGGAGCGAAGCGAAGTGAATAAAATGAAATTTCAATGTTTGCATGTATTTCGAAAACACGTTTCGCCGAGAGGCAGACAAAATAATAAAAGAACAAAAAAAAAAAAAAAATAAAGACAGAAAGAAAAGAGTCGACAAGTTTATGTGGCGACCAGCAGAAATGTGGAAAAATGTCAGATAACCATTAAAAAGAGGTTTCAGAGCGCGCCAAAAACAAGTTTGTTGTTGCGTTGCCAGGATGCAATGGGTGTATATATGCGTGTGTGTGTGTGTGTGTGTATATATGTGTGTAATTCTGCCTGTGTCTGCGCCCACGCTGTCGTCTCTGTTCGTTTGTATACCCAGTAATTATAGAATAGAGTATATCAAACGTTAAACAATTGTACCGTATATAAGAAAAAAAAAACTATTTCCCCCTGTTACTAAACTTATTACAAGAATCTTAATAAAGATTTACTTTTATTACTACTAAATCAAATAGATAAATTTGCATATTTATAATTTATGCAAACTTAAATACATACATCGATTAACCGTTTTCTTCTTCATTTTGTAATTGTTTATGCGAGTTAAAGAGCAGTTTGAAGAAGTAATGCACGGTATATTTGAAACCGGCGTCAGGCAAATTTCCACTTCTTTTTCTTCTCTGATTGAGAAAGTTTTGAATTTGCAGCAGAAACCGAAACCTGTTGATGTCTATTGAAATACACACATAAATAAAAAGGGAATCATATCCCACACATTCATTGAATTCACAGAGGATGAAAGAGAGAGGGGGAGAGAAGTCAAGGAAATGTTATAAATCATCAAATCTGTGTCTGTGTGTGTATGAACACAATATATATACAATATATAGTTAGGTATATACAAAATATACATCTACATATGTAGTACATTCTACGATTGGCCTGACTGGCTACCTGAGCCGCTGCTGCCTTTACCGGCTGTGCTGTTGTCTGACAAAACAGTGAATTGTAAGTCCATAAAGTCAGTCAAAACCGCGGAATGAGAGAAGAGGGGGAGTAATAGTTGTTTTTGTTGTTGATGGTGATGATGACGACAAGAACAACAGCAACATCGACCGATGGTCGTGTACATATCTTTTTATGGACAAGGGGCAGGCCAGCAACAAAAATGAGAAACCGGTTTATCAACACGAAGCAGCAGACGACGACGCCGACGAAGGGGGCACGATAACAGAGGAACGGCAACGGCAACAGCAGTGGCAGAGACCAAACTCAATGGTGGAGTTTTTTTTTTTGCTTCTTTTGATTTTATTTCCTTTTCTTTTGTTTTTTCTTTCCCCATTTTTATTTTATTCATTTTTTTTTTGCCACAATTTCAGGCAGGAAAAACCATGTTCGTTTAAATTGTTTGTTGGCTTAATGCCACTCCAACCATTGGATGCCGCCGTCGCCGGGAGCCTGCTTGGTATCCTGACCCCTCTCCTCCCCCCACTACCAGCTCTTTCATCACAGTAAAAACACGTTAAATAAGTCATGCGCATTTGAATTGTTTGTATCTCTGTGTGTGTTTGCAAATGTATCTATGTATGTGTTTGTGAGTGTATGGCTTGAGCAAGCAAAGTATAAAACGAAGAAGAAGAAACAAGGAAAACTTTTTAAAGCTGTGGGAGACTACTGCAGAAGAAGGTGTGGGGAGGGGGGAGACGTGTATTGGGGTGTGCTTTGAAGTAGTAACTGCAACGATTTCAAACTTTTTCAACTGGCGGCAGCAACTTGTTTTGCCCAGTTTAACGGCTTCTGCTTTAACTTTACGATGCGATCCGATGCGATGTGGTGCGTCGCGTGTATGTTGCATTTCCCGCGTTTTCTCAAGCCGGTAATCGACGAATGATTTGTCGACAGATTTATGCAAATCTATTTTCAATTGCGCAATGAAAGAGTGATTCTTTTTATGTAAAATTTAATTAAATAATAAACTGGGTATACATTTTATAGTAGTTGTATTTGTTGTTATGCTTCACTCTATCTCTTTCTCTCTGCGATTCTTTTTATATATGTATTAATTGTATTTGCTGTCGCTTTCCTGTCTCTGCTGTATGACGTAAATTGAAAAACTGCAGCAGTCAGCAGAGCAAAAGGCAACAATAAATATACATTCAAACAAATAAATGTATATGTATGTATACATTGTATGTGTACATATACATATATAATAGATTGCCCTTGCACATTGGTACAAGTGTTACAAAAAATCTTACATTAAATCTATGACTCAACAAAAAACAACAAGTAAATATTTTAAAAACGCACTGATTAGAATTATTGGACATGTACATACATACATCTGTGGATCCGAGTTAGTGAATATTAAAATTTGGGATCTATCCTATTTATATGTGTACAATTTTTTGTTTTTTTTTAATATTGTTATTTTCCACACACACATTCACTGTGCCCCGCCCCGCATGCTTACAAATTGCTGATTTTGCTATTTATCGTTGATGATGTTGTTTTCGTTGTTGCGAAAAGGCATTTGGCACAACAATCCGAAAGTGTGTGTGGCTGCTGCTGTCTGTTTTTATTTAGACCGAAATATCGCGTCAGTGAATTTGGCCCATAGATCGATATACAGCCGTCGCAAACGAACGAGGAGAACGAAGGGGGACGAGTAGAAGGCGGCGGAGTGGCTTCCACCAATCGACCCACCCCACAACCCATAGCGATTGATGTTATATGAATTCATCTCTTAGCCATTTAAATATAAACGTTTTCTTTCTATTTTGGTGCTGCGGTCAGTTTGCATTGTTTTTAGTTTTCCCCGCTTTTGCTTGCTGTTTGCTGCTCACTGTTTCTTTGGCTATCTACTTTTCTCTCTCTCTCATTCTCTTGTAGTTTTATATTTGCTTGAAAGTGTGAAATTCTTTGGGCAGGTGTGCATTTTTTTTCTCATTCGCGCAGTCAGCAACAAACAGAACAAGAAAAAAATAAATAAAATAAAATAAATGAAGTGATAACAACATGCTGGGCGGAAGGGGGAGTTGGTGGTTAGTGATAATAGTAGATAATAATAAGCGTTGGTAAGCCCCAAGAATACCAACAACAAGCGCAGCACAACAATCAAATTTATTATTGTGCCCTAAACACACTTATAATTGGGTTATAGGAAAATTTTTTCAAGTCTTCAATTGTTTTCTTTTTTTGTATAAGTATTTTTAGCAACAACAACAACAACAAAATCTATAACAATGCAATTGGCAAATGGTAATAGAAATGAAATGGGTGCTCGACGATCGTATACCCTTACCAACAAGTATTTTAAATATTAAAACTCTTTTCAACTAAAAAAAAGATACGTATAAAAATGTCCAATCGATTAAGATACAAGAAGTCATATTTACTCAAAAAACAAAAAACTAGGTTATTTTTTTAGACATTCGAATTATCAAAAATGAATTGCTTTTTCCAAAGAATCCTAAAAAAAACTTTGAAAGAAAAATGCAAAACATAAACCTCCATGTTCTACTCCGACCTTTCCACTTTATACACAATTTTTTCAATTTTTTTTTGCAATTTATAAGTGACACAGCTCCAACAATCCTATTGCCAAAAAAGGAAATGATGTGGGAAGGGGGATTGATGGTCTTCTGTGTCTGCCTGTATATCTGTATCCATGTGTATGAGTGTCTGATTGTGTGTGTGTGTGTATGTTGGGTACAGGCACGCCGCCCAGTGAAAGGGCGAAACAACGACAAAAACACGAACACGACAAGCGCAAAAAATTGTAATAAAACTAGAAACAAGCTTCAATTTGAATGGGAAAACAGACAAGAGTTTAAGTGCGAGGGTGGAAGCAGAGTAAGGGGAGTGGCATGTGTGTGGATAAAATATTTATGGACACTGACAACGGTAACTTTATGAAACTCTTTTTTTTTAACATGCATATAATCCAATCCATCCCATTCCATGGCATGGCATGCCATTCTACTGAACAACAATGCACAACAAAAATTTAATTCGAATGACGAAGAGGCTGATTTTCAATCAATATGCAGCAGTCGCAAATGCTATTTATATCCCCCACTCATCGCTGGCCAGGATAGGGAACAGGAACAGGAAAAGATGAAACTTTAATGCGCACACGTCATGAGCAGAGTATATACATATATATATATATAAATGTATATGTATTAAGGCATGTGGGAGAGCTTGCGACTTTAAAGCTCTTTAAAGTTAAAGCGGCGGCTCTCGATCCAGTTACAGTTATAGTTTGCCAAAGTAAGAAAACAATTTTTTTTAAATCCAATCGAAACCAGAGAAAAACGCTAAAAATGGAAACACACACAAACGAAGAACACACATACACTTTCACCCTTTAAAGGACTGCAATTGCTTGAAATGTGTCAGCCATGGGTTCTGTTTCTGGCCTTTGGCTCTTACACACACACACACACACACATACATACGCCTATATATGTTTGTACTCGTTAACAACAAAATGAAATGAAAGAAACTCCACAGAACACAGAGATTGCTTTGTAATATTAATTGGAATTTGTAAAACGTATTTTACACAAAGCGGTGCACTAATTTTTATATTTTTTCTCAATTTTCAATTTTTTCCCGTTTCTTTTTCATTTTCCTTCTTTGTGGTTGGTTAGTTGGCGGCAGTGGCGGCGACAGCGGCGGCGGCGTCTTTGCCATTCTATAATTGCCCAAAATTCACGTGTCGTACACAAATTTTTTTCGAAAACACTCGGCCACTTGTCTTATACAGTATTTGTAAGGTTTTTTCAACATTTTATACACTTTTTTTAATAGTTTGCAACAATTTTTTACCAGCAACGCGTCCAAGTTCCACTCGCAGCTTTCAAAATGGCGGAATAATTTTTTTTTTTTTTTTAGTTTTTAGTACAGCATGACGCGATGCTACTCAAAATTGAAGAGTGCCGCGATGCTACTCATAGCGCATTTTAGCGTGAGGCTAGCAGAGTTACGACGCTAATTAAACACACCTGGTTATTGTTATATATTTTTGATTAATCACTGGTGATTAATTTTCAAATTGCACAAAATTACACAAAAAACTGCGTTCGTTTCTTTCTCTTTCTTTTCACTATCTTCTAGTTGCCATTCGCATGTTTGCGGAACATTACTTGGGACTTGGCATCGATAAATATACCGAGTGGCATCGATAATATTTCAATGCATTGTCATCGATAAGCTGCACAAAAGAGAGGAAAAGGAAAACTAACGAAATTTGAAAAATATTAATATATTAAAATTGAAGATAAATGTCATCTAGAAGAGCCACCCACGCTGGTAGCTGGTACACGGATTCCAGTAAGTAATGGCTTCTTATAGGTTACTTAAAAAATGTAGTATTGAATGCTTCTATGCAAATGTACCAACACATATGTGCATTGCACAGTGGGCCACTTGTAATGACGAAGGGAAATAACGGAACCAATAAGGCATGTATTCTTTTAATTGGCCTGTGGTGCGTTTTAAATTTAATATAATAAGTCATTCACATGGTGTCGAAATTTTGATAAAACTCTAAAAATTCGAATACCATTTAGATAAGAACTACACATTCGAAGTCGGGCGATAAAATTTCAGAGTAGAATAAACTGCAACAGAATAATGGAACATATGTAAATACAGGTAGATAACGAGAAACGTTACTTGAATAGTAATAATTAATTACTTTTGCAATAAGGCAGATCCTAACAATTCGAAAATTTTGCACAACTTCCTGGCCAATTTAAAAATTGGTTTGAGGCTTCGAGCCCACTGCATTGCGTATCTCGTCCACACGATCATAAGCTATCTCCGTAGCCCAACATAAACGCTTCTCCAGATCACTGCTGCGGCGTCGCTGCTTCTTTAGGGCATCCAAGCCGCGTTCCAGCTGGGTACAAGCTTGGAAGAATCTACTCAGTTCAGGTATATCACCAAATTCACCCGGATGACGGCGAAATCCCTGGCTCACATCCGCAGTAAGCTTGTCTAGGCGATTTTGCAAATACCGAGTCTCGAACATCTTCTGCAGCTCCATTGTGGTCAGCTTGCCCATCTCATTGGTAGAGTTGTTTAAATGCAAGTCACGTATGCGATTTTTTAATCCACCAAAGCTAATGGATTCAAATTTTTCACCAATGCCTTGGAAAAGCTCATAGCTTTGTTTCAGTTCCAATTGCATTTTCTGCATGTCATCGTCAATGCTCTTGGCCGCTTGCGAATCCATAAACTCGACTCTCAAATTAAGATCCGCGGGCAAATCCCATTTAATTCTGTTGGCAGCTTCTTCAGCTGCTGGCGTCATATTCAATAGTGGAATCTTCCCCTGATGAGATGGTCTTATATTTATGGTCTTGCCACTGTTTGCCTGTCTGTATGATGATCCCTTAACAAAATTAGCTGATTTCTTCACACCAGTCTTGGGTTTACTTTGTTTTTGTTCCTTTACCGTATTAACAAGGGGCAGGGGATTCGGTTTCAAGAGCGTTTCATAAGAAATCTTTCTATCTGGATCTCCGGATGCCCTGGAAAAGGACAATGTTGTAAGCTCTATCTCTCCATATATATAAACATATATAGATACATATATGTATGTATATGTGCTGTAACTTACTCCTCTTCCAATATGGCTGTTAGCTCGTTACGTATACGATTGAGTAATTCATCGCTTAACTTATTCTTTTCCATTTTGAATTAAAAATAATTAAATTACTATAATTTAAAATTCAATTTAAACTTTTCCTTGTAGTTGTTTTCAGCGTAGCAGTAAGGTGATGAGTGAAAATAATATTTCTTTTGATTGTTGTTAAGGCAACGCAAGGCTTACTCATTTTTCGATTTACCAAGTTATTGATTAACATTTGTTGCATTGTTGTTGACCGTTTATTATTTTGATTTTGTACAGGTTCGGATCTGTCCAGGCAATTGGATCGCTGGCTGGCGGCTGCTGAACTATCACATGGTCCAGCACGTGCCATTATTGCACCGTAAGTTTCAATTTAAATTTGTTACTTATTTTGTTTCAGCTGCTATACACTTTTGATCCTTTCAGACATGCCGGTTATACGTATTGTGGTGCCTGCGGTGCCTTTGCCTATCGTCAAGTTAGCCCAGTTGTTGTGTAAGTTTCTCTTGTCACATCCCAATTGGACGTCACTCGACATATCTAGATGTCTTTTCGCTCTTCCAGGAAACGTATATTCATTTTGGGCCCATCTCATCATGTTCGCCTGCGTGGGTGTGCCTTGTCGGTAGCGAAAAAATATAAAACTCCATTATATGATCTCAAAATTGATACCCAAAGTGAGCGCTAAATAATTTAAATATTATATTAAAAAATCATTTGATGTTATTTAATCTAATTTTAGTCAACGCCGAGCTCGAGAAAACCGGTAATTTTTCATGGATGGATATGAAAACCGATGAGGATGAACACTCAATTGAAATGCATTTGCCTTATATAGCCAAAGTTATGGAGGAGTGAGTTTACAATTACATTCATAATATTCAACAAGGGAAATAATGTAGGCAAAGTAAAAAATATTTATATATTCTTTGAGAAAGATAGATTTTGTATTGCCTGCATTATTCCCTGTGTCGTACATTTTCTAATTTTGTTTAATTACTATTTTAGCTACAAGGATCAGTTTACCATTGTTCCCATACTAGTGGGCTCTCTTAATCCTGAACAGGAGGCCCATTATGGCAGTCTTTTGTCATCTTATTTGATGGATCCAACAAATCTATTTGTGATATCTTCGGATTTTTGCCATTGGGGTCAGCGCTTTAGTTATACATACTATGATCGCTCATGCGGTCCCATACACAAGTCCATTGAGCAGCTCGATAAGCAGGGTATGGACATTATTGAAACCCTCACTCCGTCTGCATTTTCGGAGTATTTGCGTAAATATAATAATACAATATGCGGCCGACATCCTATTGGTGTGATGTTGGGCGCTGTTAAATCTCTGCAGGATCAGGGTTATAACAAAATGAGCTTTAAATTTCTAAAATATGCACAGAGCAGCCAGTGTCTGGACATGGAGGACTCCAGTGTAAGCTATGCCTCCGGTTCGCTTGTCTTTGAAGTTTAACCACAACTATTTGTGCTATGGAGCGTCTGTTTTGTGGAATTTAATATTAACACATTTTTACAATTATTAGCATTGAATTAATAAAATAAAAAATGAAGAAGAAAACAGTTATGAACATTAATTTCCATTTGAATGAATTCGTTTTATTTTCCTCGGATTTTTTCTTGAAACATTGAAATTGACTTCTAAGCCATTTTAATGATTTCTTGTAAGTTTTCGTTTTTATGTTTTTTGTTTTTTTTTCTTCCTTTTTTTTTTTTTTAAATATATTTCCTTATCAATGAAATGTTTGCGTTATGTGGTTGTGACTGGCGCACGGATGTATGTGAGGGATGTGTGTTTTTTGTTTTTTTTTTTTTGTTGGCAATGCAACCAGCCAATGTTGTCATGCGATGCGACCGCCCTCGGCCTCTCACTCTCTAAATAACTGTTGGTTTACCACCAGGTGGAACTGGCTGAGCCTCCGGCTGCCGCATCAGCAACAGCCGTATCATTGGCCACTCCGGCTACATTTAGACGCGAACACTGCTCAGCATCGCTCGCGGCTGTGGCTATCTCTATTTGTAGGGCGCTCATATTCTGAACAAATGTCTCCAAGGCGGCATTCTCATCTGGACTATATGGCGAAGTGCGCTGGCTGTGCGGGCTGCGGCGTAGGAATTCATTAAGATCGCTAGCCACGCTAGCTGGCTTAGAGCCGGCAGACTCAAAGTCATATGCAAAAGGATCTGGTGCCGCAGGTGGCTGTGGTAAACGTGGCATCATGCTGCTCGGCACAAACAGGTGGGTATCTGTAATTATTGATGTAAATTTGGTTAAAAACTTGATGAGGTGAAGCAGGCAGACAGTTCTTACCACTGCCGTAATCCGCAGGCACATTGTCACAGTAGTTGGCACTGGACTGTGATGACTGCTGGTCATAAGCATTTGAGGAGCAAACACGATTTCCAAATACACTTGTTATTTCAACGTGATGCGGTGATGGTGAGGTGTTGTTGCGCACAAAGTTGGACTCCGATATGTTATGTATGGAGACCTGCAATTAATACAACGATCGATCACATGACGTTCATATTATTGTAATGATTTATGTATAGATTTATTTTTAATTAACTAAATTACATAAACTTTATGAAAATGATGCAGAATCTGCAGCCACTTTGTGGTCAGTTTGATGTATCTCTTCCGTTTAAAAAGAAAAGTATGAGAATAATGACGATGAGAAGTTTTCTTGATAATTTTGATTTGGATGGATGCCATAGCAATCACGCACCTCGTTGTTAAGATGTTGACCCGGTATCAAATTCTTGAGGAATGCCGCATCATCGTAGCGTATGACGCCCGTATTGGGTATACCCTCAAGATAGGAATTGAATCCAGTGATTGTTGGCGGCGGTGAATCATCGCCACAGTTATGATGCTGATGCATATGGCAATCAACAGGTCCGCCGCCACTGGATGCCGCTTGTGAAGCAGATGGCGAGAATACCTCAAAGCCATTGTAGTAGCTAGACTGCTGATACTTTTCCTGTAAGGCAGACCCAGATGATGACCCAGCACCCGGACCATACTCCGACTGTTGCCCAAAACTGGACCACTGACTGCTGGACGAGGCTGAGGGGGCTGGATAGCTGTCTTTGGTCTTCTGCTTCAATTCACTGCCAATGGCGGATAGACACTTTTGAGTGGCCTGTTTTGGACGGGCAATTACGGCCGCATCACCCACCAGCCGACCGGGACTGCTGCTAGAGGTAGACACACTTGCACTGGGAACGTTTGTGCAACTAATACTGATATTATTGTGCGTGCCGTTGCCATTACTACCGCCACTATTAGCCGAGGAGCCACTGGAGGAGAAGTATGAGAAATTTGATGAACCTGCAGCAGGGGGTGGGGCAGCAGTGGAACTGCTGTTGGTTGGCACTGTTCCCTGCTGCTGTTGCTTTAATAACGTTGCCCGTGCCGCCTCGGCCACCGCCTCCTGCGGCGTATAATAGTTGACATTGCTACCAAACTGACGGTATCCGCCCATGGACAGACCATTAGTTACCGCCTGATGAAGAGCGGGATTTCGGATAGTGAACATTCCGTTCTCATTCTTAATAATCGCGGCCGGTTGATCCATGACCATTGGAGCGGGAACGGGTAGCCCACCGCCATAACTTCGTGCTGCAGGAAAAAATTTAATATTAGATGTCTATTTTATGATTCCTCTCTTAAAAACAAACCAACCTGGTGGCATAGGATTTGGATTTGGCGGCATAATGCCAGCGGCTACGGGTCCATTGCATTGGTGAAACATGGGATTTCGAAGCGTGATGATGTTACCACCAGCACTGGTCTCAATCGTGGCTCCCCCTGTCTGGCTATCGACTCTGCCTCCTCCTGCTACACCACCACTCCTCTGCTTGTTACCAGCTCCACCGCTACTGGCACTACCGCTTCCTGACATGCCGCGATTGCGTCGACGTCGACGAGAAGATTTACCGCTAGCACTGGCCGCTGCCGCTGCTGCAGCTACATTCGGTGTTGCCGCAGAGGCTGCAGATGCCTGGCTAATGCGATTGGGACGCGGATTGGCTTCCACCATAATCACACCGCTGGGATCTATGCCTGAACCAGTCACTGCTCCATGGTAGCCGGCCATAAGATGATGCGGCTGGAATGGCATCTGTTGTTGCTGCTCGGCCATCGGCTTGGACAGCAGGCGAATTGACTCACTTTTCTGACGCAGTTGTTCACTTTTGGCCGGATCCACTTTAGTCAGAGTGATGCCTGGAGGTAATGCGAGATGTTCCACCTGCACGCCACGATTCAACTGATCCATTATGCTACAATTAGCCGACTGTTGAGATGAGAGCTTCGAGGCGTTGCTGATACGCAAATTCTGCATCTGATGGGTCAAAGTGTTCGCATAGCTGTTGGCCTGCGATGGCATAGGCATTGAAGGAGGAATGGCAACTTCATTGGGATTAAAATAACCCATATTATTGGGTATGCCACACATATCCTCTGTGGATGAGATATAAAACACATTTCAGTATAAATCTGTGCTATTCTTAAATGAGTCTTACCCTGCTTTTGTCTATGTCCACGTTTGCTGCGTTGCGAGCGTTTCGAATCGGCGACATGGCCAGCTTGGTGATTGGAGGTGGAGTGGTGCTGCTGCGGTTGTTGCTGGTTACCAGTGGATTGCTTCGACCGACCGTTGCCACGTGCCCCACGTATCGGCTGCTGCTGCTGCTGTTGAGCCACTGCACTTCGATTTCCATTGCCAGCACATAAATCCTCCGGTTGACTTTTTGATTTTCGTGTGGACTCCGTAGCCATACGCTGAGATTGATTCTTGGCCAGAGCTGACTGTTGATGCTGCTGCTGCTGCTGCTGTGGCTGTTGCTGCTGCTGTTGGTGCAATTGAGTAGTAGACTTGGCAGTTGCTTTGCGCTGATTGCTGTTGGTCGTCTGTGGAAGCTGTCCCTGAAGTTTGTGTGCTTGTTGATTCTGCGGCTTTGAAGCACTCTCAATTTTGGTCTTTTTGGTTGATGCCGGTGCCACAGGGGCTGACTTAAGTTTTCCGAGTGCTGGAGGTGGCAATTTCGGGGCAGGTGCCACTGGTTTAGGTTTCACTGTTATTAGTGGTGGTGCTGGCTGCTCAACACTTCCCGCTGAATCGGATTCGCTTCCTGTTTCCCATTCGCCATCTGAGGAATCTTGCATATGCAACGATTTGAAGGGATTGTTATCCAACTGGCCCTGATCCAGTTTGGATTTTACCCGCTTTTGTCTTTTTTGTGGTGCAATTGGTTGCGGTGTTACCGGCTTTGGTTGCAATTGCGGTTGCGCTACAACTGCAGTCTTGTTTAAAGGCTTCGTGTCCTTCTTTAAAATTGCCGGCGTCTTGGACTTAATCCTGCACACGGAATTCTCCCGGGTATTTACAGCGCTACTTTGAGGAGTTTGGGATTTGGAACTGGTATTCGATGTTGAGCTAGACGCATTGGCTACCATTACGGAAGTCTTTGACTTCTTTTGTGGTTTTTTGCTCTTACCATTATTGGCTTTAGCTACATCCAGCTCAGTGACGGCTACAGCAGCGGCTTCTGATTTTCTAGCCTCTTTTTTCTTGGCCTTAAGACTCTTCTCTGGGACAGGTTGACTTATCACTGGTGGTGGAAGTTCAGTTTCCGGCTGAGCGGAAGCTACCATATGTCCATTGACAAATGTATAAAGCAATTTATCCTCATGTGGTGAACTGCCCTTGGCCACAACAGTCACCTGCTGATCGCCTCCAGAGTGCGGCATTTGGATTCGTCGTATGGTGACAATGCGTTTCGAGGGATCAGTAGGTATGACGTTGGCTGCCGCGGCAGATGGTATCTCACGCTGTGGCAGATGTTGCAAATGCTGGGGAGGAGCATAGCATATTGGAGATACGGTTGGTGGATAAAAAGAGGTAGGACTACTAAAATCTGGATAGCGCAACGTGGCCGAACTTGCTGATGGCGGTGGTGGTGCTTCAGTTGATTGGGTTACCGATGCATTCCCGCCACTGAGCATCTTCTCCAGTTGGGCCACTTTGGCCACCTGCTGCTCTTTGGTGGGCAGATAAGAGAACTTGAAATCTGAATTAGTTTGCTTAACGGTTGCAATTAGCTCCAAAATGACTGTCTCAACTTTACCCTTGGCACGCTGCAGGTTCTTAATGTTCGCCTCGATTTCGGCAATCCGTTTCTTTTCACGCTTACGGCCGCCCGCAGCCGTCAGATTCTTCATTTGGTATTTCCCAATAAATTCTTTAAAGTAAATATCAAGAAACTGACTGCGCAAATCCTCCAGCTCCTTGATGCGCTTCTCCTCCTCTTTGCGTTGCTTTTGCTTTGCTTTCTTCGCCGCCTTCTTGGGATTCGAAGTTTGGGGCTGCTGCGCTTTACCCTCAATAAAATTCAAAGTCTCGTTGATCCAACGCTGCTGATCCTGTTCACGCGAATAGCTTCCTAGAAATTCGGCAAAATCCTGCATCATATCCTCCTTGCTATAGTTGCCCAGATCTTGGGAAAGATTGCCACCACGTCCACCATCAGCCACAGCTGCAGCAACAGCCGCCGCATTGGCTGCCACAGTTGCATCAGGATGCATTTTTATGCTTTTGCACAGACTGTCCAGACAAACAAGACTATTGTCACAGTCCTCGGCAATATTTTCGCCGATATCATTAAGAGCTGCTGCCGCAGCGGCGGCTGCAGTTGCTACTGATGGGATTTTCCGTGACCCATTTGACGATTGCAATTGGGCAGAGGCAAAAACTTTCAATGTGGGCGGTTGAGATTGCTTAATGTTATTGTTGTTGGTTGGCAATTGATCTGATGATTTGAGGCTACGCTTCGTTGACGCCACCGTCGGTGGAAATTCAGGTTTTGGTCTTGCAGCAGTTGTAGACGATGATGCCGATGCTGATGACGCCGCCGCCGCCGCAGCTGTATCCTGTGCACTTTTACTCTTCCGATCATTTACAATCTGTGTAAGCTTTTTACGCAATCGATCACGAGTCTCATTGAAACGTGCATGATTGCATTCCTTCTTTACACGTTTCTTAGAATGATTCTCCTTGCACGGCTCACCAATATCCGCATAATCGGCACAACCTTTAAAAAGTCAAAATTCAAAAAAATTAAAAACTGCATTTCATGCTTTTCAACTTGTATGAATTCACTTACATTTACGCATCTTTTCCTTACACTTTTTTGGATTGTTTGCTTCGTTGTTATTCCCTGCACCGGTTTGCACGGATTCGTTGGTCTTTAACTTTGCATTGGCCATATTTGTTGTGCTATCCGGCTTAGTTCGTTTGCTGCTCATTATTAAAAAAGGGACGAGTTAATTACAGTTACAAATTGTATATACGTATACATATATATGTATATGTGTGTGTATATGTTTGTGTGAGTCGTACAAATGGGGCACTTACATTATTTGCGAGTCATGTAACATCATTAATTGATCTACACCGAATTGCATTTTCTCTATATTGGCATCGCCCAGAGTGAAACTGCAATAATTGAATTAAGTAAATGACTTGTCAAATCATTCGATTTTATATAAATTAGCCTACTACGACTACAACTACAACTATAAATAAATGCTTTCAAAAATTCTAACTACTCGAAAATACAGTCGTTAAGCAACACTTTAATTTCTTAGTCTTGTTAAAAACAAAACGAAAAAGTTTTTAACTTACTCATCGGTAATTTTGAATGGAGAGTACCTGTTAATTAAAAAAAAAAAAGGAAGAAAGATTTAGCATTATTCAACATATAGAACTTGGATACTTACCCAATCACCTGAGCCAGAAATTGCTCAAATCGTCCATCTTCCTTATCACCCACTACACTGTTTAGTCGCAAACGCAAATCACCCTTGACTAACTCTAAATGTTTAAAGTCCGTTGAGCTTGAATTAAATTTAACAAAGAAATTGGCATAGATTGAGAGCACAAAGGTCCAATAGGTCTTATAAACATAATGTTGATTCTTAAGCTCATTCAATTCGGCCGGAGTTGGTGCCAGTTTGCGATTAAAAAACATTAAGGATGGTAGTGTCGAACGCAATTCCTCTCGAGTGAAGGACAGTGGTTGAAAGCAGCGCAATAGATGCTTGGTCAGTGGCGGCGACAATTGATTGCCGAGAATTTTACGTGCCAATTGGCATGCAGATACGCGGCAATTTTCACCGCAAAAGAACTGCGATTCGATAGTATCGTGGCGATAGCGTTTACGTGTCGTCAAATGTTGGAATACGGCCCAAGCTATGTGGTATGTTGTGCGCAGGGTTTCGGTGGTCTCTTGACGTCGAAATATAGCGGTATTGTTGCCGCCAGCACTACCACCACCAACCACATTGGTAGATTCCGTTTCAGCCTCAGTATGCAATTCATTTCGTCGCTGCTGGGCTGCCGCTGTAGCCGTTGCGGCATTATGTTTAGCCTCATCGCTAGTGCATGTGCTGAGAATCTTTGATTTCATCAGCTTGACATCCTTCTCAACAATACCGAGCGTTGTGCACTTGGCACAATGACCCGCCAGTCGCGGTCGTAAAGGAGTCCCGGCTATGGAACAAGTGATGCATTTGCAGTTCCTAGAATGTTTTCAAATAAAATCTTTGTTCAAATTTTTTTTTCTCAATTTAAATTATAAAACGACTTACTCGTCATGATGTTCCAGCAGCGAATTACACCTCTTACATACATCCTCATGCACTAGCCTATTTGGTGGATCATAAAAACCGTCTGGCCATTTTAGTTTCGTGAATGCCATTATGTTTTTCCATGCCAGTTGGCGATCGACAATGCGCTGAAAGTCGATGAACTCATCGTCGCTAATATCCGGCAACGAAAATGACGTGGCATCCATGACAACCTTATCGAATATGTTATACACATCCAGCAGGCCCATGCGACGATCATGTTCCGTTGGGGACAAGTTGAACTTATTAAGCTCGATCCAAATGTCCGTCCAGCGGCGTTCAATTGAGTGCATATGCTCATCAAATAGCATGTAACGCTTAATTAGGGCTGAGCTTTGGCTCGAGGGGGCCGTCTCCTTCAACGATAGGATGCAGGCTAACATAGTGTCCCCCAAGGGACTGAACACATGTTGCTGAAATAAACGCTGGCATAGTAGCACCCAAGATAATTTGAATTTTCGTAGAAAATCATTTTCGAATGCAAAAAGGCTAAGGGAGATTTTCTGTGAAATACAGTTCAGATCAGAGTAGCCGTCCAACAGATCTACAAAAGGGATTAAATCAAAAATTAATGTTATATAATCTTATAAATGCATTATATATATATATGGGTTAATTATAAATTTAGGCTTAGGTTTAAAATTAAACATACATGTCAGCATTCTTTCGGCGGAAACCTTTTCGTTCTCTTGCACATTCTGAGCAATTTCGATCATGCCCTCAGAAAAAGCTTTAACAATGCACTCCACATTATAGGCGAGTATTTGTAGCAGTAGCATTGGATTATTAGCCATCAAGCTATAATATACATATATAAGAGAATAATATTCTATTAATTAATTATGGTATTAATTAACATTGTCGACTTACATGGCACTGAATAGCACTAATATCATATTATCAGAGATCGCTGTATCATCAATAAAATCAAGATATTCGGCATTTTTATCGTAGAGATAACCACTTGTGATCCAATATATTTCCTTATTACACTCAAGCAGCTTCTCAAATTTATTATAGGCAGCATCGTTTCTATAATAAATATAAAAGTTAAAAACAATATTTGTAAAATAGAGGTGGAAAGAGAAAGCTTACTTCAGCATGGGACTGTAGGCCTTGATTAGCACATCGAGCAACATGACAACCATGTGAGCAGCCTTAAATTGATCCATCATAATGGCCATGATGGTTTCACGATATTCGAGACATTCCTTGCAAGAGCAAAATGTAAAGAATTCCTCCTTGCGATGTTTAACAAATATAAAGGCAAGATTCTGAAAATAGAGCTGCAATGGATTAGGCTTGAGTGAAATAGAGTTTTTGCCTGCTGGCGAATTTACGCACCGTAATTGCACGCAATTGTCCATCGGCATCGCGTAGTGGATTTTTAGGATCCTCCGAGAATAAGCGCATATTCTCAATGGCCATCTGAAATGGAAAACAAATTAAAATGTCAACAGGTGATCATCCATAACTTCTATTTAAGCCAAATTTACCAAATATGAGCGAGTTTCATCGTTGGGATCAGTGCTCTTATGCTCGCATTCATGGAGCAATTTCTCACTCAATTCCAGCTCGATGGCATTGTCATCGCGCAAGCTCCACTGCATCAGTGAGACGACCTCCTTGTATATTGTCTCCGATTTGGCGGGTGGAGCATAAGGATCGAATGGTGGCAGTGCCAGGATCGTGTGCAGCGTATTAATTATATTGCCTTCCGGGAAATTCAGCCGCTCCAAAAGCTGACATTGCGGCGTACTACCCTGTGCTGGCTTTGCCAGCTTGCCGGCCACGTTGGCGCTGGAATTGGTGACACATGTGGAAACGGAGCTAGCCCCCGATTCACATTTAACTGGCACCATTAGTGCATCTGAATTCTCATGGTTTTTCATGTTTACGTGGTAGCATGAGGCATCCAGCTCACCATTGACAACTACTACTGTCTCAGCTCCTTCGGTATCACCATCATCGGGATCGGGATCTGGATCGGGTTCGCAAACAGAGCTAGTGGCAAGCATTTGTTGTTGATTTTGGTGCTCTTTGGTGTGCCTTGTCAATGCATTTTCCATTTGTTCAGCCATTTTCAATTTCCCTTACCTTCTCCACTACTCACTCACTGAGTTCTCTCCTCCTCGTTTTGTTTTGTTACACTCTTTCGATTTTCAACCGCACTTAATCTTTGGCGTAAGCGTAACAAAAGTTTGCGTATGCGCGACGCATTATTATTATACAAAATCAAAATCACAGATAGATGCACTTCCGTGAGGGAGAGAGACACTTTCACTCGTCTTCGTCGTCAGCGTGTGTGTGTATTCACTTCACACACAGAATACTAACGCACACACACACGAAAATGGGGAAAAGAACGCAACGCGCGCGCCTTCACCAAAAACTTTGCGTTTCGCTGCCGTTCTCTTGATTGATTTTATTCAATTTTCTGAATTTGCTGAGTTAATATCGACGGGCCTGCTAGCTCTGTTGTTAAACTCAGAGAAAATTGTTTGTGAGTTTTTCCTATTTCTGTCTCACTTCGTTTCGTCCGTGCTCGGTGCAAATGCAATTTTCTGCCTCGCCGTGCGTGTGTGTGTGTTTGGTTGTGTTCAGTGTTGCAGTGCCACCGAATCATCGATAGACGGTAACTCAAACAATCGATGTTTCAATTTAAAAATCGATATTTTTGGGCGGGCTCGACAGTTTATTTTAAATATATATATGGATGTTTCGACTAGGCAAAGCATTTAAACTGACCTTATAGTGATTTTGTTTCATAGACATAGATGCTGATATATATAGGTGTTATTCATTGGATCCCCGATGTTACATCCAGATATCTGTAACATAACCACGGTTGTTTGGCAGAGAATCCATATAGAAACCTTATTGTTATATTATTGAGCGAAACTTTTCCGATTCTTAAATCATAATCAGCGTCTAAATTATCAATGAGCTTTAATTATTTATTAATTGCATGTATTTTTAGATTAGTGTATGTGTTTCAGGGGTCACTACTGTTATCGATAGGTTAAAATTGACTTGCGGGAGCTATCAAAATTTAAATACAGGTCAAGTGAAATTTCAATTATTCTAAGTTAGCAAAAGGGAACATGTAGTACCTCTTTCAAATGCCAATACGAAACTTGGAGCTCAAACAGGTTTGAGCTTAACTATTGGAATCTCATATTGGCAAAAAGTTTCTCCTATCAATTATAAAAAATCAGTCGAAACCTATACGTTGAATATTAATTCTCAGTCGCTCCTCGGCAGCTTTATAGTACGGTAGTAGTCGGTCGGAATGACGAAAAAGTTATTTGTGTTATTAGTTTGCCTAATCGGCTGGTTACAGATTATTGTTGTGCAAGGCGAGGGCATGATAGAGGTCTTTAAATGGAAGCAGATGGACTTTCATAATCGCGGCAATGAGCCTGATCAAAAACTAAGCTATATGAGAAAGCCTACTGAAGATTTGCCAATCGTTTTTCCTGATCGTTATGGACGTGATCGTAGAAAACGTGAAACCTCTCGTGATGTCACATCATTGGCAATTGTTCCGCGCACTCTTCTTCCCACTGAAAATGATTCGTACATTGCATACAATAATGTGCCAATGGGTGCAACACATTTCAGAGAACGACTGTTTGTCACGATGCCTAGAAGGCGAGTAGGTATACCCTCGACTTTGAACTACATTGATATGCGTCGTGATGGAAGACAGAAGAGTCCCAAATTGTATGCTTATCCAAGTTTCGAGGTGAATCAATTTAATCGCAGTGAACAGAATCTGGTATCTGTTTATAGGACAACTGTGGATGACTGCCAAAGACTATGGTTTATTGACACTGGAATGCTAGAATATCCAAGTTAGAAAACTAAATCTATTTTAATTACATATGCGCTTTTATCCCATGCCCATTTCTTTTATTAGACAACCGCCAGCAAATCAGGCGTCCCAGCATTTGGATCGTAGACTTAAATACAGACCGTATTATCAAACGCTTTGATATCCCCGAGAGCATAGCTGAAACTGGGCGAGGTTTGGCCAGCCTCACCATCGACATTGAGAACAAGCGAGATTGTAATCGGGCATATGCTTATATACCGGATCTGGTATATCGTCGATTATATGTGTATAGTCTGCATCAAAATCGCATATGGTCCTTTGAGCACAACTACTTTAATTTTGATCCGCTGGCAGGAGATCTAAACATTGGAGGTCAAACCTTTCGCTGGGACGATGGAATTTTTTCCATTACATTAGGGCCTTATCAGCCCGATGGTAGCCGTACTGTTTACTTCCATCCTATGGCCACCAACAATGAGTTTATGGTTTCCAATCGAGTGCTGCAACGTGAATCGAATGCTGCACGTTCCGATCATGGAAATGATTTCCGTGTGTTGGGTAGTCGGGGCGAGCGTAAACAGTCCACAATGCATGTGTATGATCCCCGCACTAAAGTGGTATTCTATGATGAAATACAAACCAATGGTGTTGGCTGCTGGAAGACCACTAATCCATTTACGGTGGCCAATCATGGTACCGTTGCATCGAATGCCAATGACATGATCTATCCAAGTGATTTGACGGTTAGTTACAATATATATAAATTTTTTTATTTAATACATATTGGATTACACTAATTTCCATAGATCGATGAAGATGGCACCATTTGGGTGATGACCAATTCCATGCCAATTTTTATTTATTCCACATTGGACACGAATGTGTATAATTTTCGCATCTGGAAACAGAATGTACACGAAGCTAAACGCAATACTGTCTGCGAGTGATTTACATGGAATTGCTTTAATATTCATTATATTCTTATACTAATATGGTGGAATATACCCATTGAAACTTACACTTAAATAAAACAAATCAAAAAGCTTTTACAATTAAATGTCCATTTAAAAATTGCCTAAATTTGCGTACTCAATTTTATCACATCCTAAAGGTTACGTAGATGTATCAATTTTGTTATTTCTATTTGTTAATTGTATTTTTTTTTATCATATTTTTTTTCACATATGTAAAACAATAAAAATAAGAAAAAAAATATTAAATAACAAAATCAGAGGCACTCTAATATTGCATAAGGATACTAAGTTGCACAGTTTTATACTTTTTTTAATACGATTTGAAAAATAAAATATTCAAATTATTATTAAATACTTTCTTCATTAAATGGTTTTTGTAAAATTTCGATTAACTTCCCACAAGAAAAAATGGTCTTATTCGAGGTGTACATTTCATAACTATTGGAACAAGGTGACAGCTAGTAGTTTATAAGTTTATATATATGTATGTATATATAATTCCAATATAGATTCAATGTATATAATATATGTGTATATGAGTATATATAAAATTTTTGCAAAAATATATAGGGATTTTTGTATTCATTTGTATATGATTCCTCATCGCTACACCTAATTCCTTTAAGTAGTATTTATAATATAGTACGAATGTATATAGCAAAAAGTTGATACATATACATATGTAATAGTTATATATATATAGTTATACATATGTAAATGAGTTGACTATGTATCATGTTTGTTCAATTTGAGTAGGATGCATATAGACGGTATTGGAATGATTACTGGCCCAAAGTTATACAAAAATAATTCGAGTATAACAAAGCATATAACAGTTTTGAGTTAATTCATAGCTATGTGGACTAAATGTAAGAATTATTCACCAGATAACATCACTTTTGAAGTGAAAGGGCGGGCAATAATTACTATTATTGCACCAGATAATCCTTGTAGCCGCGCAACGACTTCAATTGTTTTTTTAATTTGGTTATTAAATCGGAAGGTTGCACCAATATCGATATATCACGTCCCACCGAATTCAAGCGATCACGTATCTCCATATCCTTGAAGAACAAATTAAGAGTTCGTCCATTGATCTCGGTGAGAATCCAAAAGGTCAATGTACTACCATCGCATGATTGAGCCTGCAATTATATATTAGTTAAAAATTTTAAATTGAACTCGTTTCAATTGTCTCGTCTGCATACTTTGGGCGGCAATCCATGACGTGCTGCCAAACTATTGGGCACCACATCCACTATTGTCGAAGTATTACCATCGCGAATCAGGCCCAAGCACTGTCCTTCTCGATCGCGACGAATAGCATAGGCGCGTCCAAATGGTACACGTCGTAGCAATACCTCAACCTAGAAACAAAGTTAATAGCTATTTAAAGATTATCACTATCATTGATTAACTTACAAAGAGTGTGTTAGTATTGCGTATAATTTTGTTGGCTTCCGCTGCACTACTGATGCTAACGCCGGCTATGGATAATAATTGGTCACCAATATGTAGAGCATTGTATAGCACTGGATGCTCCTTTTGCTTCCAGCCAGCAATCCTGAAAAATATACAACAATTGAGTAGGGGCTCAGGATAATAGCTGAGTGTATATTATAGTTACCACACGCCGCCGAAAGCGTCTACCCAGGCAATGGAACCCACACAATCTTTACGCCGTAAATTTAAGCGAACACCTGGATGCATAATCTCGCGTCGCAATTGCATGACCTGCTGTTCCCGCAGTGTAAGTCGTTTGCTCGGCGACGATTGCTGTTGGTTTGGTGGAGCTGTACTGCTGGTCGCTTGGGGAGGCGGTTGCATGCGAAACACGTTTCCACGACCTGCGACGGCGCATTCATTGTTATTGGCACTACGTTGATTGCTTGATGACTGCTGTTGCTGCTGCTGCGGCGGCGGCAGCGGTGGTGGCATGACGGAACGCTGCAGCGGAGTCTGTGCATCTGACGTTGAGGAGCTGCGTCTACGCTGCTCCAAACTCCCACTATCTGGGACCGGTGTTGAATGATTATTGCGTGGTAAAGGCGTAGCATTTGCAGGGCAAGGCGTTGTAATGTTAGACTGTTGCTCAATATTGTTATTGGCAGCACTCGACGATTTTTGGGCTGACGATGATGACTTAATCTTTAAGGGCGTATTGGGTAACTTTAGATAATGAAAATCTCTTCGACTCGGACGTGTACTGATGACCAGTTCAGTCAGACCTCTGGTTAACTGTGGAGGCACACGTCTGCTATTCATGGGCGAAGCCAATCGACGCCTTGGCAATGCTGGACTAGCAGCTGGAGCTGAACTATTAACTTGACTATTGTTGGATAAACTCCCGTCTTCCGGTAATCTTGTTGGGCTATTGGTGTGACTATTACTGTTGCTTATTGGTATGCTGGATGATAGAAACACTTTCTCATAGTGCACATTGCCACTAATGACAGGATCACTGATCTGCTCATGATTTACACTGATACTTGTTATGCCTGAAGTGTTGGCGCTGAGTATTATCTTCTTGCTAAGCTTTGGCGTCTTTGGCTTGGCTGGTGAGGTAACAATGCCACTACTGCCGCTTGGTCCGACTGTTGATTGAATGGGATAACAGGTACCATAGACAGCCACCGTTGTGGTGGCTACATCATGGCTACTGCTGCAGTTAGTGCTTTCGCCAAGTACTTGCACCTTTGTAGTGTTTGTATTCGATATTTGTGGAAGATTTGTTGGAATGGAAGCATTTGGTTTCACTGGCATGGTATAGGGATTGCTGGTACTGGTGCTGGGCTGTTGAGCCAGCACCTGTATGGTACTTGCATTGGACGGAATGATTTGTACGTTGCTCTTATAATCGTTCTGTTGCTGATTAGTTGTCTTGGTCTTGACACTGATATCAGGGAAGCGAAATATATCGGCAACAATATTATTGCTTTTGGGCGGCAATTCGGGAGGTTGGGATTGACCATTTGTTGTCGCATTAGATACCTGTATAATTGTGATGTTATCCTGTGGCTCATCCACAGTGGCTGAGGTAGATCCGTGAATCTGTTGCTGTTTTCGTGCTGGTCTTTTGGTGTTATCAGCTGCTCCGGCGGACATGGAACGCGATGTTTGAGGCCTATAAAATAATAAAAGAGAGAGGCAATTATATAAATATATAAGTCATACATTTTCCAGACGATCAGATTATATTTGTTACAAATATTTAAAATCTTCTCCCACAATATTAAATGTTGTAAATTTATATTTTTTATTAATATGTCAGACTGCGAATTTGAGCTAACCGATGATCAGCTGGACGAACTGTTTGTCAAGGAAGTGGACAGCGTAATCAAATTGATTTTTGAAGTGACAGATAGAGACAAGATTTTGCCCACTTGTATCCGCTGGTTTCAGATATTTCAGCAATCCACAGCGAAAGAGAAATTTGCACGTAATTGGATGTTGCTTGAAATGCACAAACAGCTCAACGATCGAAAAACTTTGGGGTATCCTTTTACAGATGCCAAATATTGCCACAGGAATTTGCATATGCTTCATCAGATGTGCATGGACAACAAATGTAGTTCAGATGATGTTGATAATAGCATAATTATAGACAAGGAAGACTGCCCATCAAATCATTCTCACAGTTTGCACAATTCCCACATGGATGCGTATCGGCAATTGATTAAAGAGAATGCCACTTTGGTTACCGAGCTGGAAAAGCATCAACAAAAGTACGAACACTTGCAACTCCGCCAGCAGAGAAACACGGAAATTAGAAAATCTTTAACAGAGAAGAACACTTATTTCGACAAGGAGCTTGGCTGTATGAAACAAATATTCCGCTGGTCGGCCGTTTCCTCGACCAAATTTCTGAATACTATTCAATTACCAACTATAAAATCTCAATATTTTGCTACACTTTTCAGTGTCTTGTGTGAGACTAAGGAGGATGAAAATGTGCTGAAGGAATTGGATAACAAATTTGAAGAGTTGGTACATTCACAAATTAATAACTATTTACGTGAGCAGCGTGATCCAGTGGTGCAAAAGATTAGCAAGGATTATGATATACTAAGGGCCAAGGTCAGTCAACGTTATAAGAATGTTTTGCGCTTGCAGCAGGCTGCTCAGGAGAAGGAACTCTCGCTAATGGCCATGAGATATTTAACCCTATTGCGCAAATTATTTTTGGGCAGTTTTATGGGTAGCAACACAACAAAAAAAGCGGCGCTAAAATTTTTGGAGGAACGCTACAGCGAAATGAATCAAGACACATAGTGGGCAATCAATATGTTTACCTGGGTATAAGACGTTCGCATTGTAGCATGTGTTCCAAGTTAAGCACTGGATCTGAAAATATAGAAAATCCGTTATTTATTGTTATCCATTTTTTTGAATAAATAATTTGTGGTTTACCCGCAGAGGCTCGTTGTCCGGCAACAACATCTAGGCGAACACCATTATCCGTTGCTATGCAGGCCTTTCGGAGCAACGGGGAAAGAAATTCATCATCTGATAAATTGACGTCGTCTTCGGTATTGAATCGTTCGCTAGTAGGTTCATTTTCTTCATTCCCAGTCTCCCCCAACTGCGTTTCATTAAGTGCCGGCGATGATGTCGTCTCGCTGATTTGTTCGCTATACGTGCTAATGGGATCCGAAAGTAAATTGAGCAGATTTTGGCTGAGGGTATTCGACATGGCAGTTGGTAAAGGCGGTGCTGGAACTGGTACTGGAGCTGGGCTTGGTGTTGCTGCTATAGCAGCGACTGTTGCTGGAGTTGTCACTACGCGCTCTACACCAGGTACCATGGCTGCTGGCACTGGGGGTGGTGCTGGTAGAGGTGATGTGGGATCTCTTGTTGGCAGCAACGGGGCCCGCACTTCAGGTAACTTTGTGTAGAGGTTTTCACGCGGCGAGAGAATTTTCATTTCGCGCAGCTTCGACCGCAACGTTTCCACCCATTCTTGCATAATTTCCCTGAAAACGAAAGTAAAAAAATGCATTATTGCGTGCCACAGTGTGAATGGGTTAGCTTGGCCCACTTACCAAGACACTGCATGAAAACGCAACACCTCATTGCTAAGCGTTACAACAAACTCAAACTCATGCGAATTGGGTATTAAAGCATGCGAAATGTGCAGTGTTTCCCGTAACGAAACGGCCCACTCAGGCAAGTGGGCAGCCGCCTGTCGGGGTTCAGCATAACCTTCAAGCAGGGCCTCCGTATCATCATGAACGCAGAAAACAACCCAGCAGCACTCCGATTTCTACACAATAATGCAAATTATGATTTTGAATGCAAATTAATTTATCAATGGTTTTACCTTGGGTCCGACAGTCAATTTTTTTCCGTCTGCCGTTAGTCGTTTTAACCAAGTATTTTTGTGTATTTCACGGAACTGGGCGCCCACTGCCATAGACCCCACTCCAACGGCAGATGAATTCCCGCTTTCAGGTGCTGCAGGTGTAGGTGCTGCTGTGGCTGCTGCCATTGCATAAATTTCACATCTCAACACACCTCAAATCGCCAAATTAGTTGTATTTTCTTCCCAACGCGTTTATCTTTTATCTTTCATTCCTCTGCTGGTGTGTATGTATGCACGTATTTTCAAATATTACTTAGCCTTCAAATAAGATAAACACAATACAAGCAGGTGTTTTGTTTTTTCTTTCAAATTTTATCTTGTCTTCTATCTTTCTTCTTTTTTTCACCCGCTGTTTCTTTTTACTTTTTTTTTGTTTTCTTGTTTTTCCTCTAAAATGTTTTCCGCTGTTAAGGCGCTGTTAATGCTCTGTTATGCGATTTTTCTGTAAAGTCTCATTTAGTTCTGTAAAGTCTCATTTAGTTCTGCTAATTAACAGTGGTATGCTAAATAACATTCGTTAGTGTTAAATAACGTGCTGTTAAGTTAGCCGTTACTAATTAAACTGAACTCACTTTTTAAAAACAGGTAACTAGTTCCATAATTGTTACAATTAATGTTCTGTCTAATTTAACTAGAATCAAACTTATTTCAATATTTTATCTATTTTTAATAAGGAAATTATAAGCGGAAGATAAATGAACCGAATTTTCCAATTTCCATCTCGGAAAATTAAGCATGGAGATGTTAACATCTCCACAATTTTAGAACTTTTATGATTTAAAGTTGTCCTCTGTAAAAGCTGGGATTTCAAACAAAACATTTTTTCAGAAAACAATTTCCAGAATTATGCTATAATACTTTTTTTATTGAGACTTTTTAATTAATTTTTTGATATTTTTTTGTTTGGAGTTTCTTCCTTTTATCTTTATATCACACACAACGTAATTAAATGTAATATATCTTTTTATGTTGTCTTAAATAAATGACTAAATCTAAGCTGATTGGATGAAAACAAAATTTTCTTTTAATTAATAAGCAGAACTTAATAATGCATACAAAAATGTTGTATACAATACATTGTGCATTTTGAATTCTTGTGGGCAAACAAGTTGAAATTGAATTTTGACTTAAATTTACGGGAAAACTATTATTGCAGCGTTTTAGATTAACACTATGTATGTATGTATGCATATAATTATATAGTTTTATCGTTTTAACATTAGTATCTCAAGTATTTAGTTACTAAATTACAAGTGTGAATTACAAGTATGCGAGTCAAAAGGACGATGTCAACAAGCGCTTTCTCGTTAACAAAGGTATGTTTTGTATAGAACGTACAACAAGTTAACAATGGGACAATATACATTTATAAAAAAAAATAAACATACCCAAAAAAAAGAATGAAAGCAATATTTAACACTCACGATCAACTTAAAATTGTAAATACACGACAGTGGCAGGGCGGGGAGATTAAATTAAATACAATCATAAGTTCTAAATTACAATTAAAGTCTTTAAATGAAATTTCGATAGACAGTGTGACAAAGGACTATAGATTTTTATAGATATAACTAGGTTTGGGGATTTGTTCATATTAGCACAATCGAGTCTCGTTTGCAATTTTGTAACATTTCACAAGAAATTGGCGTATAGTATATTAATTAGTACACATAGAACTTGCATTGTCATTTAATTCGGTTTTTTGTACGTTAATACGAAAGTTTCACTAGCTTCAGCAAGCGCCTGCGTCTGCATTTACATTGGATTTTTCTTTTACGAATAGTTGAGGAAATTGGAAAACTATCGACATACTGTTGCTCTCTCTTTCTCTCTCTATGTATATATATTTATATATGTGTATATATATATAAATATTCATATATATATTTACGTATATATATGTATATACATGTGTTAGTTATGAATATGCTTGTTATTTGTTTTTTTTTCGTTTCATTTACTTGTTTTAAAAAATTTGTTTCTGTATTTGTCTTATTGATTTATGTGTTTATGCTTTTGATAACTCTTTTTTTCTTGTAAAAAAAAAAAATAATTATTCGATTACATTTCTTCGGATGCCAGCGTTCTTTTATGGGTATATAGAATTTTGTTATTCCTCGTCTTTTTTTTCGTTAGGTTGTTCTTGGCCCAGCTGCATTGAATAAGGGTTTATATCTTTCATAGGATTTTCTTTGCATACATGAATGTGCATGTGAATGAGTGTAAAGGACTTTAGGAAGTTGAAAAATCCATTAGATGACTACGCGGAATAAATTCATCAGCCATAGGATTTAATATTGACTTTTCCACATTACATTGGCTTTTTGGCAGGGCCGATAGTGCCGTATTTTGCTCTTCAGTTCTAAAATTTCATACGTTTATTATATTTACATGGTGGATGATTGATATGATTTATGTACACCTACTTGGCTTTTTCCCATTCATTGATTTGTTCCTCCAGCTCATCTTCGATCATGGCCTCAAAGCACTCTTGCATAATCTCTTCCTCTTCAAGGCGTTGCAGTTCCTATATTAGATTCCAAATAACAAATATACATGACAAAAAGCTTAATAATTTATTTTGATTGAATTTTTTTATAACAAGTCTTTACGTTCTTGTCGAACTCCTCCTCGTTTTCCATCCACATATATTCGGAGAAATCTGGCTCATCGTCAATGTCCGATAGCGATTCGTCATCTTCCACAACATAAATTATTTGGTCCGTCCAGTCAACAGATGGTACTTTTAACAACATGATATGTAATTGCAACGCTAAAATTAAATTAATTTATTAAGAATTTGATATGGATAATGGAAATTTAATAGTGGAGAGCTAATATAGGGAAGAGATATACATACATACATACATACATACATACACATGTATGTATGTACATATGGATGTACATTAAGTGTATTATTTCAGTTCTTTATAACCGTAAATATGAATGTATATACATACATACATATACATACATACATACATACATACATATGTATATTAGTATGCAAATAAGTTTGTATATAATTTCGCCGGTTGTCATCTAGTTTCATTGTTTATTTCTAGAAACCGGTTAACATTCTTTATTTTCTTTTTATTTAACACAAATAAAACGACGCAAATACGTTACATATGTACATATGTATATACCTAATAAGAAATATGTACATACAAATGTACGTATGTATGTACATATATATTTTTGTATTTGTTGAAACCAAATTTTCTCTTTTCTTTTTGCGCAACTGAAGACCATTTTTTGCGTTGTGACAAAAACAAAAATGTTTTAAAACAGAATGACTAAGCTCAAAGTGTAAGAGCAAAAGAGAGAAACAGAGTTTACCAAACTCACACAAACAACTAACACACACACACACACACATACATTCATACATTGATCATTCACACAACACTTGTGTTTGCATATATACACGTACAGGTCAATATGAATTGTTTATAAACAACTGCCAGCGCCTTTAAATATATGTACGTACATACAATATGATAAGGATTAATCAAAGCAATGAAATTCTACTTGATACACGTTCTTAACATTTTACGACATTAATTAAAAAAAAAACAATTTTATGGCAACTTTATCAGTTATTTGGGTGTACAAAAACAAACACATGATTAAACATAAAGTATTTAAAATTTATGCAAAAACGCAATAAGCAAAAGTCATAAGCACTAGCACCTCACATAGAAGAAATACCGTTAGTAGCACCAATACAAACACTTTTTTTTTCGGGACACTGCGAGTTTATAAAATTGTTACTGTTAGTGGGAAAAGATATTAAAGTTTTACAGAAAAGTAATTGGAAATTTAATTTCCACGAAGATTGGTGCTAAATGATCTATAAATATTTGTAGATATCGTATTTTATTCAAAAACGAAAGCTAAAATCGCTTTCAGCCTTTTATGGCTAAACGTGGTCAACACTAAATTGTACAGTGTATGTGTGTAAGTGCTACAAACACAATCTTCAACATGTATGCATGTATTTGTTGGCTGCCATATTTTAGTTAAAATTGCGAAAATTAAAATGTATTTGCTCAGACTAAATTAAAAAAAACAAAATAAAATACAAACGCATAAGGTGTTAAAAAATCATACACATACATACACACATAAATATGTACACTTATCCATACATACATACATTCGATTGAATGAACCTCCATCAACCCAGGCCACCATAACAACTGCGTAGCTTTTCTCAAGGTAACAAGTGTTTAAATTTTCGACAAAATGAATTAATATTCATCGCTTTTTGTACTTAAACAACAATAACTAAATGAATCTGATTACACAGACACAGACACAGACATAACCAGGCACACGAAGGGCATCATTCGCCCTGTATCACTTCTCTTTACCTCCCACACACACAAACAATTCTTAGCTTAGCCTTACTGTTGCCTTTTTATTGATTTATCGAGGAAAAACTACTCAAAGTTTACAATCACGGAAATGGTTTTGGCCCAAACAATTATAACGAGGAAGTGTTTAGCCGTCGATTTCCGCCTTTCTTTATCCCCTTCCCCCATCACTCACAAACAAGACAACAAAACGAAATAATTATTATAAATACATATGTATGTAAATATTACACGCTAGTCCTTTCAAAAACTGTCTTATTTTTTCTACTCACTTTACAAATCGGTTTATTGTTTTTTTTTGCGGGCTTTCCGATCTTTTGCTGGCCAAGGATCGATCAATGGTCACTTTTTCGAAATTGTTAGTTTTGTGCTGAGATCATCCACTGAGAATTTTGCGTGTTTGAAAGGAACACTGACAATTTAATGTAGCATCTAGAAATAATCCACACGAAAAATTTTGATATATCTATTGCGAAACGTATTTAAATATGTGCTGTGTGCGGCGGATACAAGTCCGTAAACGTCAAGCAAATTGAATTTAAATTGACTTTTAAAGCAAAACACATACACGCAATTTATTTACGTTTTTTTCACAAATGTGACCATTCGTCGCGATGCGAAAAATACTCTTTATTTACTTAACATAGGCGCAACAGTGTCTGTTGAGCTTTGCTGGCTTAACATAAACTAGATTTAAGAATATGGCGCTAATTTTCAAAATTTTTTAAATTCGTAATTTGAGTGGCGTCGTGGTGAAACTGTGCTCCTGCTTCGGGGTTATTACTTTGGCTAATAATTCTTGGATCCCAATGTTGCAGCTTCATGCTGCTAAACAAGCAAAACACAAGCATTGCTAGGCAATTGAAGACAGCCAAGGTTAAAAGCACCGTATTCCACTCCGCCTTGAGGCCCTGCAAAACAAGTCGGGAAATGTATTTTTGTTAATTTATTATCTACTTTTCTATTTACTGAAGAAACCAAAGCGGCAACAATATAAGGCGCCAGAAAACCAGATAAGTGTCCCAGACAATTGGCAACTCCTGACAAAAGTCCAGCAAACGAGGGGGCAAAATATAACAAAGTTGGCCAATAGCCACCACTAAATCCCATATCACAGACAATGCCCAATAAAACGTACATCAATATGACCAAATTTTTTTGTCCGCAGTTTGCCAGAATTATGCCGCCAATAAAAACCATGCTGAGGATCATACCTATTAAGAATTGCATTACAACTCTTACATTGTGAAAAAGAATGAGTCCACTTACAGATAGCATACAGCAGGCGACGCATCCGGCCCAAATGTCTGCCGAGACGACGTTCAATGAAGGAGCAACTCAGGACACACATCAATTTGGAACATAAGCTGCCCACATAAGGAGCAGATGATAATAGTCCTACCTCAGCAAGGCTAAATCGCATAGCCTCCCGCATAAATCTTGGCATGACCAGTGAAAGTAGAAGATAACCATAATTGTGAAAAACGTGCGTTAATATGAATGCGTAAACAGGAACAGAGGTTAGCAGACATCTCCAAGGAATGGCCAAGGGCTGGAAAGAGTAAAGTTACATTTTCATCAATTTAAAAAAAAAAATAAACATAATAGAACTGGTTAACTCCAAGTCGACTTGCTTACGAATTTTATTTTATTTAATTTTCTTCAAAATTATATATACAAAATAGCTGGGAAATATTCAAAACAATTATTTAGCTTTATCACTGCAAATTATATTATATAGTGGAATTTGGTATATTTCAAATGGATAATAAATGGCATGATATATATACATATGTATATTGTACATACCTGCAACGATGTTGGTGTCGATAATTGTATCTCTGTCTGCAAGAATGTTTTCTCCTTGACTGTGAGACGTGGATGCTTATGTAGGTCGTCATAAATAAGCCAATAGCACGCTGTGCCATATAAAAGGACTACACCGCCGAGGACATAGAATGGTATCTCCCAGCCGAATTGGCTAAAATAGGTAGCCACAGGATATATGATAATACAACCGACAACAATGCCACTGTAGGCAAACGAAAGTAGAGCTGTGCGTTCTGAGGGATGTGCCCATATCACAAACAGTTGATACATCGGTGGATTGCCGCAACCCTACTGAAATGCAAAACCAGTACAAACAATTTGGCGAATACTCTTCGAATCTCTCACCGCAAACATGCCGGCAATCACTAAATTGAATCCGGCGGCAATGAAACTATAACGAGCCATAAGTGGAAGCAGCATATATGTCACTCCCTGCAATGTCAGCGACATAATGAACAATAGTTTACTACCAAATCTATCCGAGAGATGACCTGCGAACGGCAGCGTAATGACATAGCCATAGTAAAAAATACCAGGAAAAGCAAGCTCCTGATTCCGAGTCCATGACAAATCTCCAGTAGCTATCTGAAAACAAGGACTACCCGATGTACTCAATAAACTATCAAAAATCCAATTGAACTTGCCTGAGATGACTCTGTTGTTGCATCCAGAAATGTATTAGATTCACATTCAGACATGGACATCGATAGATTCATCCGAGAATGAGTTAATTCTGGTATTAACAGTTGACCATCTGTTTCCCGATGCTTGACCATACTAAGTATCACCAGTCCAAGCATATTTCGTAGGGCTGTATGCAACATCATGGCCAGAAAGGCACACACGGTGTAGGTTAGCCGTACAGAGCCCCATAGAGAAGAATGAGAGGGTTTTTGTGGAGACGCCAAAGCGAGGCTTGGAAGATTCCATGACCTTCTTACCATTCTCTTTTTATTTTCTTTTCTTTTATTTTGTTTTGTGTTTTCCTTGAGGAGTGGGACAACATATACACACCAACTAATGCACATACACACACACACACACCAACCAACATGCACGCAACGCAACACACCAAATATTCACTCAGACCAGCTCAACAGCTAGACATTGACTAACCCAGATGTAATAATGAAAATAATTTCCAATTTGTCACGACTCTCTCGAACCTAAGCGGTCATTTATCTTGTAACGGTAAAACAAATAAATATTTTTTGCAAAAACAATAGCAATAATAAGACACATACCTGAAACAAAGTTGCGATAAGTAATTCCCATAAAAACAAGAGCTAATGGCAGCTCATCCAAAAATGCAAAAAAACACAATAAATAACATTTTTTTATTTATATTTCTTAAACCATTTGATTTGTGGTAACATTTTCATATACTATCTTTTTTATAAGATAGAAATTTTTTGGACATGGCAGTCAACATGGCAAAATAATAATAGTCTCATTATTTGCTAAGGTCAAACAAATTTAATTTATGCTTATTTTATGTAATTTTGAATGACATACATACATAGTTAAAATACTGACTATGACCTTTAATTCAACCTAATTTTAGGTCATAAACAAAACGAGTGTGTATACATTTTTATATACATAAATCATATCTTTAAAGAATTTAATTTCTAAAAAAAAACAAAAAGAAAACAACTTTAGTCCAATTAATATAAATGGTGTACATAAATCAAAAACCTCCGCACTTAACAGTCATCTCTGAAGTTCACGCTCAGATTGCTCATTCGCAAGCTGGATCTGTTTTAGATAAAGTTGTTCAAAGATAATCATTTAAAAATTAAAAACTTATTTGTTCGCTTATTGTTAAGCTTATCTTTATCAGTTTTTATTGAATTTTGTCTACCAAATATATGGTACATACAATCACATACTTTTAGGAATACGAATGCGATTCAGATCTGTCAGATCCCAATCAATTGTTGTCCAGATATTCTGTGAAGATTTCTTATAGGTTTAATGAAACATATCCGTCAACATTATTTCTTTAGTCTCATCTTCTTGTGTTTTAGTTGGTTGCGGTTATTGTTTATTGGATAAGGTGCAGCCACTGTTTATGCACCTCATCCTGCTGACCGGTTTATAATATGGCCGTATCATGTACTCGTGCTATCTGACCCAACGCATCGCTTGGTGGCTAGTCTATTGTGTTCTATTTTTGCTGCAAAGTTGTTGCACTATATTTCGATTAAAATTTTAAATATTTTATAAAGCAACTGATATATGTGGCACGTTCATTTCTAGCTCATTTCGAATGTATATCGGCCTCGTTAACTGTTGGCCAGCCTTTACCCTAAACAGGCATGGCATTTTGATTGATTTTTTATTTATACAACGCATATGTCGCAATGTTTTGTAAACTATTTTTTTTATTTTTTCGTTGTTATAGTTTTTCTTTTGTTTTCCTTTTTTTACTTTCTTTCTTTTCGAAGCATATGCTGGTGCAGTTCCCTTTTCCCTTGGGTAAATGCATTCACTATTTACATTTGCATAGACTAGCCATAATGGTAATATTACCCCCCAACCCACCCTCCCCCCACAACTTGTGCCTCTACACTGGCCGACAGCATTGGGCCAGTAAAATGTGTTTGGGGCTAAAAATAACTGGACTTACCGCATTGGGAACTTAGTTACGTATGCCAACTGAAATGAGATAGGGAAATTCCAACATAAATACATATTATTCGCCCCACTCATACAACTGAATTAAATATTAAAACAAATATTATCACAAAAAAAAAAAAAAAAAATGAAACAATTCACAGGAATAACAACAGGACAAGCAAATGACAGAAAATGAAACATACAAGTAAATAAAGATTTCTATGTACTAATGTTTGTATGTACATATGTATGTATGTCCGCCTTCATTTAGGTGAGGCTCTTCACTTTCTGTACGTTTAATATTTAAGTATTCATTGGTTTCGCTTTTGTTTAAGTCATTATTGTGATGCCCTCGTTTGCCATCTGTCGCACTTCATGGCACAAACGTCATCAAAAAATATATTCAACAACATGTGCTGGTTATATACATATGTACAAATATACTTAAATAAATATATAGATATTTACATATATATTACATAGACATCATTTGAAATATCCAATCGTGTTCCGGTTTCGTATTTTACTAAAAAATTTCTGAAAATTTATAATTTGTATGAAAATTTCAAGATTTTGGACCTATATCTAATTATATGATTTAACTAAATGTACAATCTAAATATATGTATTGTAAATCCATTTGGTTTACGGTTGAATTTTAATTCTAATGAATTCAAATGAATTCTAATGTATATTAACTACAGCTCCAAAAAGTATGCTATAAAATACTATCTACAAATTTCAACGAAATGAGAATGGGGAATTACCTTCAGCCTTCTGAGGCATATTATAATGTTGTTCCGTCTATGATACAAGTCGCAATAAACCCACTAAAAGTGTCTGACACTTGTGAGTTATGCACTCACACATACTTAAATAAGAGTACGTATATATATATATATATATATATATATGTATTTCTTCATGTTTATCTATACAAACATATATACATACTTTCATACATACATACATATGTAAGTAAATGTGTATATACATATTTATGTAAATGACTTTCTCTGACCAAAGGCATTAGCCTGTCGTGTCGCAAGTTGAGTGGATTACATGGTATTGGTGTATGACGCCGACCACTGCCCATTTCATGTATTTTTTCTGCCTCTTTTATTTTTTTCCTTCATTTTTGTACGCAGTGGTCCGTGTTATTGTTGGCACTTTGGCCTTATTTTGTTTTTGGTTAACCATTTCCGAATCCTTTTACCGACCATTTCTTTTTTTTTTTGGAAATATATGAAGAGAGAGAGAGAGAGACCGAGAAAGAGACATAGAGAGCAAACAAAATACTATCCGAAAAGGTTGTAAGTTGTAACTAAGTTGAATTTCAATGCAGACACTTGACCTAATTTAGTTTAATGATAAAATTGTCTTGTTTTGGATATTCTACTCCGTTAAAAAAACATAGTTTAAAAAAAACTGCAACATGCATTCGAAATATAATTACCATGCAAAAAATAAGCTTTTTTTCTCTGTCAACTAATGTATAAATATTTAATGATTGTTCCGTTTAACCCTTGTGGTGGTGATTTTCTAAATATTTCAAGTCCATTTGAAGACATTAAGTTTTTTATTACCTACATTTGCATTTATTATTATTATTCTTATTTGTTTTTTTTTTTTGTTACTTTTAGAGCATAGTTTTTGACACACTCACACACACATACAGATAAAATTTCTGGGAAATCGTGAGGCGGAAAATTGTTGCTTTTTTCCACAACAACAACATCAACTCAGTGCAAGTTTGATTCGCTACCGAATCACACGAGAGTGTCGTATAAATTTCTCTCTCATCTGGTCGTCTTCCCGATTCGTTTTACCTGCCGACAGGCAACGCAAGCATTAAGTTAAAAAGGACTCGTGCTAACAGTCGAGCTAGCTGGCTCACTTAGCAAGGATCGTGCTAATGCCTCGGCGTATGGCCATTATTTTCGTTATTAATTCGCGTATATTTTCATTTTGCGTCAAACATGCAGTGATATTTTAATGAGCCACTCAATTTATTTATGAAAATTAATGAAAATCAATAATTTTAATTCGACATATCAAAATAAAAGTGCAAAAAGGAGAGTGTGTTTGTGTGTGTGTAGGTGTTTTATACATTTTTGTGCATGGATCTACAATAAAAGTTATGTTAGAAATATTTTAGAAATTCTGTTTAATAAATATTGCACAATATTGATTATGTGAGTGCTCAGGAGTTTGCTGTGACTAAAACAAAAGGTGTACTCTTAGGGTGTACGCTAACATTTATAATCTTTTGAATATTTTAAAACAATTTATAGTATACGAACGTCCTTCTGAATAAAGGTGAATGGATTCCTTTATAAATCGTTTTTAATACGCTTATCAATAAATTGGGCAGGTGTTTCCAAATACGAAAAAAGATTAATTATCTTATAAAAGTTTTTTAATATATATATTATAAATATGTATATATATATAGGAGCTATTGTAAATGCCATTTAAGAGTAGCTAAATAAATAAACCAATTGCAATTTACTTTTTCTTTAAAAATAAACCTAATAAACTAAAATATAGAAAAGTACATAGGTTTTGTTTATGTCATAATTTTTATAAACGGAGCATATTTAATATAAACAGTATATTCCGATTATATATTGACATTATCCTATAGACTTAAGTGCGTTTATGCAGTAACCTAACATGTTGACTGAATTATAGAGTATGTAGTAAATTCTTATATCCAATGGTTATAAAACACAATTTTCCCCTCTCTAAATATCGTAAACATAGTACGTCATTGGATAATTTTATTAGGCTAATGGCATGAAGTATAATTAAATAGACATTATCTTGTAGACCGATAGTTAAAGATTCCTTATGAAGATTAACTATGCAATATAAAAATTAACAATTTTACATTAAAAGATAAAGCAATAATATTGGTATTTAAATAAATTTATTTTGATTTGCTTTGTCAAGTATCGTTTTTCAACACTATTATTATTTACAAATTAAAAAAAGAAATTTGAGGATCGTCCAAATATATAATTATATCGTTTATAATTATCAATTCCATGACTAAAAATAAAGTCAATGGTCTAATAATTTAACTTTTAATAAATAAATCAATAAAAATTATTCTCACTGACCAAAAATTAAAAGAAATTTACAAAATTTAACAGTGATGAACTAGTTCAATCAAGTGAATTTGTTAAAAAACAAAAATCAAATATATGCATAACACGGATATGTTGAATAGTAATAAATTATTAAAGCAAACAACTATGCATATTTAATTCCTTGGATAAGGCAGTAAAGGATATAAATACAACTAGTACAACAACTACAACTCAAGTGCAACTAAAACAACTAACAGAGAAATGTGAGTAAATTTAGTTAAATATAGTTAGAATGTGTATAATCGTACGTATATAATAATTGGACCGATAAATAGGCATTTGTTGTGATCCCACGCCAAAGGTTAATGCCATCACCATTTATAACTAATCAAAGAGCTTGAGTGATGCCTTCTAACCAGCGAGAGGCGTATCCTTGCACTACATAACATAATGCTATATACTTATGTATATTATATAGACATATATGAACTCATATATATATGTGTATGTATATATCCATATGTATATATGGCATATGTGTGTATATACATCGTTATGTACATATGTCAGCATATATGTATTTCTTGCACCTGTCGCTGTACTTTTGGGTTTTTTTTCTTTATTTTGTTAATTTCATCGCGTGCGTGGAAAAGCATTTTTTTATAGCCACAAAATGTCCTTTAACGTAATGGTCTAAACAGAAGAAAATGAAACCTAAAAGTGAAATGAAAACTGGAACTAATTTGGACATGCCGAAGTTTAAATACTCTAGATTTTCCTATCTTTTAATTGAGTTAATATGGAAAACTTAGTTGAAAGTAAAGGCTTGACTAGTTTTTTTTTAATTATTGGAATAATTTTATCTTACAGGCATAATAAAAATGTATTTTTGGTGAATTTTGTTTTATAAAGTACACATATTTCCTTCTATATTAATATATATATGGATATATGTACATATATATACTTGAATAAACATATATATACTTGAATAAACGTTGTTTTAAATGCGTATATAGGCATTGGACATCATAGTTATTTTCCCGTATTAACCCTGAATTTCCAGTTATCTTATATTGATTTCGATGTAAGGCTTACACGTGCCTTAACTGTATATATGTATATATGAACGTATATATATACATATATATATTTCATCTGATAAATGCAACATTAACTTTGTTCTGTGTATCTAGTATTTGGTATTTGGAAGCAGGTGACATTCATCTTGCCCAGTTGCTTTTCTAGGCCGTCACCTACTCAATATTCTATTTATAATCCATATAAGTATTATTCTATTATTTTTATTCTATTTTGACCTTGCTCGTGAAATGATTTCAAGGTTCTTCATTGTCGCGCCGAATGCTGGCATTTTGTAACACTATTTTTAACACATAATTCATATTAAATTATAAATGTGTAACGATTACTTATTTAGAAACCTGATGGACTGACAACGGTCAGAATGCGGAATGAAGGTCACAGCACCATCACCAATATCCGTCCCTATTCATAAGTAATTAAATAGTGTGCAATTAATTATACCCTTGCAAAAGGTATTATGAAATTGTTTCGATATTTGTAACGGGCAAACAAACATAAACTATATAGTTCGATTTATGATTGGCATTTATAGCCGATACGACATTGAATGGGATTAAGTCTCTCTCTCATCTTTGTAGCAATGTATATATGTATGTGTATGAATATCTGTAATGAATATTCCTTTCGATGCAATAAAGTGTCAAGATCCTTTTTGAATGATTTAATATATGTACTTCTATCGCATATATTTCTCTTAAAGAAATGTATATATAATTAATAATTGACACCTGGTAGCAAATCTTCTTTATATTTTTTACAATTATCATTGTCCATTTCAAGCTTTACCTATTTATATAAAACCAAGTTTATAGGCAATCAATAGACATCACCAAAGGCACTACTTAAAAGTGATTCATAAAATAATTTGCTATTTAACTGGTCAAATAGCCAGTGTCAAACCTAAATATGATTAACTCTTTACTACACCCCAATAAATATATACGTATATACATACAGACATACATACATACTTCCATACATACCAAGAATGAACAGGTGGATGTTGGTTGCCCAGGTGTTAGATATAGATAAGTATGAATTTCATTGTTGTTAACGATAAGTGGCGATTAGGCCAGACTGCCAATGGCGAAGAAATTTTTGATTGAGCCTTTACTATATGGCCATAATCGGTAACAACAAGAATGCATGTTTCGTTAATTGCTTTAAGCCGAGCTTAGGGATTTTTTTCCGGACCTGATAATCTTTAAAAGCACTTAAATTGCCATGTTTCCATGGTAGCATATGCAGATAAGATTATTCTAATCAAACACTTGATACATTTACTTACATAGAACTACTGGCATTTGGGCCACCTGCATGTATATGTTGATTAGTCGCCAATTGACTTGGTACCAAAGCAGTTCAGTGATTGAATAGAAAAGAAAAAAAATATAAAAGAATATGTCAAAATTAAAATACATTCTGGCCCTTGTGGCTCTTTTTGCCGTTCTTAATCCAAAAGGTATAGAAAGTTATGAAAATGGGGAAAAAAGAAAAAACAAAACCAAAAAACGAAACTGGTATTTCCCATATACACATTTGCGAGCATTGTCCGGTAATTGAATTAAAGCCGATGGCAACGCCCGGCATCAACATCAAACGGGAAATTGTGTGTGAGGGCTATCAAATGGGTCAAATAGGTGGACAAATAGTATAAGACGGCAGCAGTCATAACATTAAAGAAACTGAAGTAATTAGTGCAAACACAATCAAGGTCAAGTGCTTTGTCCTATTGACCCAAACCCTCCTACCACAGTCCACGATTTCGTACACTCCGCCCTCTCCCCAAAACCATAATATCAAGCACTCCCAAGGTCTTTTGCCAGGCCACGGAAAATGGAAATTAAAATGGAAAAGTGGAGAGAGCCGCATTTTCACTATTGTTGTCGAAGGTACAACTGTTTTGCATGGAATTTTCTATAGCTCATCCGGAAGTTGTTGGCGTATACGTAATAAATTTTACTCGGACACTTGCGTGCTACTACTAAATATGCAGCAAAAACTTGAGAATGGAATTTTTGGATTTTTCTTTTTCTCACTCTTAACTCTTACCCTCAGTTTCTCGCTCTCTCTCTCTCTCTCTCTCTCTCTCTCTCTTTCTCTCTCTCTGTCTCTCTTTTCTAATTCCAATGAATATCTAATGGTGGGTGGGGTCACGCAGATTGTCAAAGCTATCGAATCACTTTAAAATTGATTATGGGAATCGGAACTTTTTTTTTTTGTTTGTTAATTATTAAGACTAAATGATTTTTTTTTCGGACGCACACGCATGTGTTTTTGACGCTGACTGACTCTTGATTACGAATGGTAAATGATTAATGAGATAATTCAAGACAAAAAAAAAAAAAAAATCAAAAAACAAAATGGTTTTAATACCATTATAGGCGACGGCGGCGTTTTGGCCGTATTTTGGCCATGTGAAAATCAAGAGGACTGCACAGCTGACGGCTCCAGTTGCGATACGGATTCAGGCCAGTGCACGTGTTCCACATTTGATACGGTCTTCTCGGAGAATTTTACGTTATGCCTGACGACGTCCCAAATTGGTGACACATGCAGCGATTCCGTTCAATGCAATCTTATGCCAACTGGAGCAAATTGTAAAGCGGGGCTCTGCGATTGCGCCGATGGCCAAACCTATTTGCGTGGCAAGTGTAGGCCATTAAATGGACTCGGCGAATCCTGTGTTACGGTAACTCTTTCAATTCAATTAATTCAGTCAATCTTTAACTGTCCATTTATGTAATCTTCGGTTTAGGACTTGGACTGCTATTTTGGCTACGATCGAGCTTCAGTGAGCTGTCAGGAAAACGTTTGCGCCTGTGCAAATGGCTATTATAACAGATATGGCAACATTTGTCGTCGCAAATCAATGGGTAAATCAGTTTTAAATATATGTACATACATAGTATAAAATGTTGAGAATTTTCTTTATTATTCATTGATACTTTTATAAAGAAAAAAATGATGCGTGCGTCGTGGATGAGGATTGTGATGCATTGGGCCCAAATGCCGCTTGTATTGGCCTAGTTTGTACCCATGATGATGATGATGATACGACTACCACTGGTGTCGATGAACCAACCGACACAACTGAAGCCAATAATACTGAAGAGACAGAAACAGCAGAAACAGCAGAAACAACAGAAGGAACTGAAACTACAACTACAACTACAACAACAACAACACCATCATCATCTGCTGATGCTGCACTACGATCAGATAAATCCTATCCAACATTACTGCAAACGAAAGCTTTCGTTCATTCCCCGCCATCACCTAGATATATTGATGTTGGCGCCCAGGCTTCATTGTTGCTACCACTTCCATTGATCAATGGGGAGAACGAGAGCCTAATTTCACCGCGCCGCCGTTCACATGAAATCGCCGTCCAGACAAGCATCGAGAATTATGAACTGAAGGATTTTGAACCACGTAGTGTAAGAAATGTTGGCACCATTACCACCGCATCTACAAGCACCAGCAGTCGTCGCACCTCAACCCGCAATTTTAACTATCAACGACGATTGCCCGCTCTCTTGCATTTCGATGATGAAGATATTAAAACATATTCCACATTGGGCTCAAGCCGAGATGATGATGATGGTGATGAGAAAAAGTGTAAGTAATAACTAAAAAAAATTCCACGATGAAATGATTAGGTAATAATTAATATGGTTCCATTTATTTATTCCAGATGGCAGCATTTGTACAGACAATGGTAAATCTTGCAGTGGATTACCACATTCCGTTTGTACCAATAATGTTTGCCTATGTCGTCAGGGTTACTATGCCCGGCATGACAAATGCTTCGCAGGTTAATAACAATTAAATGGAAAAACAGAGATTTGTTGAATCTTACTAAAAATTCTCAATTCCATTTATAGAGCTGGGCGAGATAGCGGAGAGTACAGATGAATGTGAATATGAGTTTGATGAATTGTCCAAGACTTGTATATGCCAAAAGAATTATTTCTATGAGCGTGATCTTCGCAATTGTAGGAAACGTAAGTGTTTAGATCAGGATTATCACGATTTTAATGAATTATATATAAGTATATATCCTTTTATAGCCATTCAGTATCATCTGTCATGCACTTCAAACAGTCAATGTAGTCCATTTGGTGCCTCCTATTGCCATCCCGAGATACCAAGACGTTGCACCTGTGAAGAATATGCCATATATGATGCTATTAAACAACTATGCGAATATAAAAAGGGTTTGGGAGCTGAATGCGAATCGAATGATGGTTGTCCAGTGGAACACTCCATTTGCTCAAATCGCTTGTGCGTCTGTCGAGAGAATTATTTCGAGAAAGATGAGACTTGTGTGCCGGGCATTGATGCAGAATGCCAAGAAGATACAGATTGCCTGGCAGAAAATACTGTTTGTAATAGCAAGGAGTCGGATGATCAAGAAACAACACGCTCATGCCAGTGTCGAAAGGGATATGTGCACTTTAAGGATGAGTGTCTGAAAGAAGGTAAATTAGTTGCACTTTTGCTTTGCATATAGTTTAATTCCATGATATATATTTCCCAGCTGAGGAACTGGAAGATGAGTGCATAGAGGATGAACAATGTAAGCCACTGTTAGCCAGTTGCAATAAAGAAGGGAAGTGTGCTTGCACGGATGAGCAGCACGAAAAGAACGGAAGATGTGAAACGAAACGCGGTATGATTGTTGGTTTTTGGTTACTTGAATTATCATTGTAACAATTATTATTTTCCTTTGTTAGAACTGGGTGAATCCTGCGACAAGGCTGTCGAATGCTTTGTGGAAAAGGATCCAGAGAATGTGGAGTGCAGAAATTCCGTTTGCCAGTGTAAATTTGGTTATCAGGCAAATACGGAACAGCATACGTGTATACGTGTTATGCCCAATAAAAAAAGTAAGTATCAATAGGGTCATAAATTGAACTATGAATAAGTTAATTTAGTAAAAGATTATGTGCAATTTCTTAGATTTAAAACTTGTATACTAAATATTTATATTTAAAATTAAATTTGTAGATTCTTCCGGAAGACCCAGCGCTCTTAAAATCATCACCTTTGCATTGATTGGTTCCGCATTTTTGATCACTAGTGCTGCCATCAAGCAGGCATACTATTAAAATAATTAGCTCCATGCAGGGCAATCCACTTTGATAATGACTCTTGATGCCACGATGTACCTAGTCCTAACTGATGGGTAGTAGTCAGTTATTGTTTATACACACACACACACATACAAGCATATATATACATACATATTATTAATAATATCGTTGAAGCTAGTAGTATTAGCCAATTGTGAAATGATGTTTTTGGGCCAAGTAACCAGGCATGGATTTCAAGTCCATGCACACAAAGTGAATATATTAAATCATAAATTTAAGCTCATATTTAAGATTTAAAGCAATATATATAATTGATGACAAATCAGTGAGAAATTTGCTTTTTCAATTATACGAACTAAAATTAAGTTTAAGCATTTATTGCTTCTAAGTGAGCTAAAGCAATCAGTTTATGAACAAATTGTAAAATATATATAATTACCTTACATACTTCATACAAAACATTCATAAAATATACACATACTTAATAATGATGCTAATAAATAAGGCTAAAGCAAGTTTTAAAAAATGTGGTGTCTATTAAAAGTAATGAAAGAGGATAACTTGGAAATCGTAAAATAAATATGTTCCTGCTATAGAAAGTACTACATCAAGATATGAGTAAATCGAAATGGTAAAAAAGAATCCATCTCTAAGGATAAATTATTTAGTTATTATAGTAACCTTTCTGATTTTTACAATTTAATGAAACATGAACTTGGCAAATTTCTGCAAATTTAAAATTTATTCCATTTATGCATTTAAATCTTTAAATTTAACTTTACATAGCCGCAGTACAGTCTTTTATATTAGTTGGGAAATCCGTGAAACTTTTCTTTACTTTTTCAGTGGCGGTAACGAAACATTGATTAGTATCTGAAGGCAACTTTTGAATTTGCTTTAAAGTCGACTTAATTTGTCTCCGGAGTTTTAGAATTGTCTTAACCAATTGGACAAAACACTTTTTGGACGTTGTCTTTTCACCATCTGTCTCATCATCATAGTTGGCATTATTACAGACATTAGAGTTCAAATGAATGATATCATTGCAGGTTGAGATTATATTTTTGCATGATTGGACTATTTTGGCAACACTTTTTGGTATTTCCACGCCACAGGCATTAACGGCATCCACATATTCGGTGGCGGCATTCAGAACCTCAACAACAGCTTTAATGGAGCAGTTAACACCACGCAAAGTTTTCAAAGCCTTCTTGAGAAAACGTCGGAAACCCTTGAAAATTCCAAATTCCTCAATCTCCACATAATCCCCATCAAATTCAGCAGTTAACAAATCCAATTCTAAATTCAAATTATCGTAAGCAAGTGATTCAATATCTTCCTCACTAGATACAACAGCATTGGCCTTAAAAATTGTTATTCAAATATATAAGTATTACAGATTATATAGCATTGGATTATACAGCTCAACTTAAACTTACATTGGTGCCAAGTAGACAACTGGCAGTTGCCAAAATTAAGAGACATAAAGTTATTACTCTCATATTGTTTGTGATTTCAATTTCAATAATTATTAAGTACTGTCGAATTTGATGAATTTGTCTCCCCTTTATATAGCTCCTCCTTATCACTGTCACTGTCAAGTGTAGGCATTGTACCTAAAAATTCTAAATCTTATAGATAACAGTTTAGGTCATTGATATTTCAATTTTCAAACTAATTAAAATACGCTTCTGCAAAAGATTCGTAATTGATTTATTGATACTAATGTTATTGGTTCCTAAGGCTAAAAAAGAACAAGGTTGAAACGTACTTTTGCCTTTTATATATTTTTTTTTCAAGAGTAATTAAAGGCTTTTCAAATGTTCAAAGAACTTTATATGTTTTTCATTTAAGTCATTAATTTATGCCTGAATTAGAAATGTTCACATTAGTAATACTTGGGAAGATTGTCAGTATAATACATACATACATTAATACTTTAAATAAATTTATTTAGGAAAATAAAGCTGGAGTTATCGAATTATAAAGTTTTCTGTAAATTTGCAGTCTGAAAATGTCTTGCAATTGCAATACCTATGGTTGGGTTCCGGATATTGTTAACATGTAAGTGGATCTATTGTCTATCCTATCCAATATTTATCATATTAAAATTATGATATTTCATTAGAAATAGAGCAGCGGAAAGTGATGACACAAAAATCGCAAAGTATGCCTCATTGGAATTGGCCGCTTGTCGTGCCGAAAATTGGCAATTAAAGCAAAAATTAACAGAATATGAGGCGACCATAAAGAATCTGGAAAATATGGTTACCACAATAGCGCATAAGCAACAACAGATATTGAATGAGTTACATGAAGAGAATCGAAAATCAATTTTTATTGTACCCCAACCGGGTCTCAATATGCCAATTTTGGATAACGATGAGGGTGAAATGGGCGATGACGAGGGCGATGATGAGTTCTTGTCACAGACATCGATTCCATCAGATTTAGAATCCGAAATTGGTGATTCTGATGATGATGAGGCTCATGATGAATCGGGAAATACCACTGATGCTGATAGTGATTTAGATTGAGAGATTTAAAAATATATTTAGTAGCATTAACTGTTAATTAAATGTATTTATGAGTGTCCACTATTTGTCATCCAATCGTTCATAAAAAAGAGTCCCAATTTTTCTGCTTTTACAAAATTGTAAATTGTATTTTTACTTCAATATAACGAAAAAGGATTCGCTGGTAATGAAAGTGACATCAAAATAATAAAATTTACCGCAAGATTTACTATATAAATATCTATGTAACTAGGTAGTACAACTTTTTGTAAAACAAATTCAAAAATGCATTCCTATTCTACATCATCCATGTCCATTGTAAGACTATTCTTCCTTGGCATTCCCACTTTAGCTTGACGTGCATGTTCGGCTGATCTGACCAGACATTCTTCGTATGTCCATTTGGGGAATACACGTTTATATAGATACATAAATGCCGTGTCGTATGATTTTAATTGACCATCAAAGTAACATTTCATATGGCCATGTGTGCCCAATGATTCCTTAATGTGTCCCAAACGCCCACATTTTGTACGTAGTTTAACCGGCTTGAAATATTCCACATCTTCCTTATAGAAGAACATATAGCGTATAGTCGCCGATTTGCGATTAATACGCATAGGATGGCCACTGAGGACGACACGTTTTAGCACTATACGATCCGGATTGCATGAGAGCAAACGTCCACGGGCAACCAAGGCCAAAGTTGAATCGGGATTGACTTTGAAAGCCAAGACAGCCGAAGGTGGGAATTGTATTGGAGCATAGAAAGTAGCGCACACTGTTTCATATGGCCGGAAAAATCGCTCAAACTGCAAGTGATTAGGATTATTTAAAGCTTGGCTTAAATCTTGTTTAATTACCTTATGCTTATCTCCATTGGTGTGCTGACTGTAAATTGGATTCACCACGAATCGCCGATATCCACACTGGACAATCAATTGCTCTTTAGATTTTAGTGGTACTTCCGAGTCGGGAATACGTTGGAGCACCACATTCATTATACACATCTGATGTTCATGGGGTAGCATGCCATAAACAATAATGTTATCCAATAGCCGACCAGATTGGTAAGCATTCCACCGGCTAAAAGGTACATTCATCAAATGTAATGTTACATAGAGACCAGGCTAAAATGGAAAATATAATATATATATATAGAGGAATATAATTCTATTATAATCCATCGGTATTCAGTATATATCACCTCTATTCCGCCTTCAAGTTCCTTGGACTCGGTTAGAATCCTTCTTTTGGTGCGATCAAAATTCTGAAATTGATAGATTCTAGCATAATCGCTGGGCAAATTCTCTTTGGCATCCCAAGGAGAAGTGCGAAATGATTCAAGGCCGCGATATTTTTGAAATCTCTCGTGAGCGGGCACATCCAGGGGAGTGTCAATTTCATCCGGCCACAGTTGATCTGTTCGAGCCTGTTGAAGTTTTTGTAGGGTTTCACGTTCTTCCTGGAAATCCATTTGCTGATCGTATTTTTCGTCATTTAAAGCCGCCTCGGAGGCTACGGAAACGCTGTCCAGATATTCTTCAGTCTCAGAGTCGCGTTTCTCATATTCATCATCAAAGGATTTGTTGTCACAGGACATGAAATCTTCATCATCCTCCTCATCATCATCATCGTCCTCATCTCCATCGCTCATATTATCTTCGTCTACCTCCTCCACTTCGGGAATCCAAGCAGCTTGGTATTCACTGTAGCCTTTGGGCACTCGTTTGATTAGTTTCATTTTCTTTGTTTCCTCTTTGGATGCCTCAATCTCTTCTTCAGTTGGCCAAGTTTGTTCAGCATCCATGGGATCAGGAATATTTTCACTTTGCAAAGATGTCTGCTTGGCAGGATCACTGCGTGCTAACAGACGAACTTCGGCATTCTCACCGTCACGAGATTTATCCAGTTTATATGGATCTGGTGGAGCCACAACCTGACTCAATTGAAAATCACCTAAGCCAGGAACATGAACCAGGCCATTTACATCCAGCGATTGACCACGCAGAAAACCAGTGACTTCCAAAGTGCCCAATTCATCATCAGAATTCCCTTTAAACTCCACAATTTCACCGAAAAGGTGAGGTCGATTGGCCACATTATGGAGAGTTCGCTTCTTCTGGCCACCGATACGACGCATAACATTTAATCCCTCACTCGATGTATCCAGTTTCATTATCTTCTCCTCGGGCAACAATTTGGATATAAATTTTTGAGCCGCCTGTTTGGCCTGTGTTCTTCTATTTGGATTTAGCGATTCCAAATCCATAAGAGCCACCACTGGAGTTGGAATGCCTTGAGCAGAAATCATATTGAAAATACGTTGACCCCATCGATCGAAAATCTCCTCGTCGCCAAAGGCAGCGGTTGTTAAAAGTAATGTAGTGTCGCAAACTTTGAGAAAATCCAAGACACCGAGCTCATTGCCGCGACCCACTGGAGGCGCAACAAAGGCAAAACGTTGCTTAAATCGAGGCAAATTGATGTAAACAATACCGCTAGGTGAGTTTTCCACAACCAATTCGCTGTCACAGCCCATCAGTATGTTTAAGGCGGATTTGGGATCAAGCTGCTCATGCATAGGAAGCAGACATACCAAATGTGGAGCCGTATTTTGGCCACCCAGTTTTCGTTTCTGCTCCAGCACATCGTTACGTTTGTTTTTCCTTAATTGATTCAATTGATTACGTCGTTGATCCTTGCTCTGTTGTTGTCTATGCCTATGGGAAATAGCCTTGAGACCCACCTTGCCTAATAATGGTATAAAATAAGAGAAATTATGCTTATTCCTTTTTTGACACTTGTCTGTTGGAGCCTTACCTTTTAGAGCATTGTCAATTGCGCCTTTGGAGCGGTGCCTTCCAGTTTTATGGGCCTTATTGGTTTGCTTCAGCGGCCCAGGCCGATGAAAAGCATGATCTGCCATTATTTAAGCAAAAGAACTATAATTTGAAGGAAATTCTTACTTCAATTTTCTGTTATTTTTCTTCCTCCTCAGCACCAGCAAGAGCACATGTTTTAATCGGTGATGTCAATTTAGCCTGAACAGTAGAACTAGCTGTAATGTTAAACTTTCGATTTAAATCAGCCTGTAAAGTATTTTTTAAATTGGCGCATATATGAAATTTAATTCAATAAACTTAACAATTAAATATAATATTTAATTTAACTGTAACATGAAAAATAAATTTAGTCTTATCATTTAATAATTAATTTAATTTATATTGTACCCATTTGTATGGTTGAACTTTTAGCATCACTGGTAAACTCAAATTGAGCTAACAGAAGAGCTCACACATGCTAACCATCGGTTATCGTTGCCAGACTTTTTTAACTGATTTAAAATCAAATTCGTAACTGAATTTACGATAGTATAAAATTTAAAACAATTATAAAATTCTTTTGTTGTTGCCGAAAGGGAACGCCGGTTATGATTGCAGTAACTAGGTGTTTGACATATCTCAAGTGGAAACTTAAGTGGTTTGTAAAGTACTCTTAAAAATATTGATAGTGTTCCTCGTACCCATTAAAAAGGCAGTCTTTTATATTATTTATTGTTAATCAAATATAAGTGTTTTATGATAAGAGTGCCAAACAAAAACATTGGACAGAATTTATATTATTTTTTAAAGTCTATCAGTTCACCTATAGTTCATCTTAATCTAATCTCTTTATGTTTGATTACCTCAATTTTTCCAAATAATACTTTATATACGAAAACATTTGAACTCATCTCGTTATATAGCAGACCTATAAATCAATCAAGAAATTCTGCAACAATCATAACTAAACTGCATGAATATTTTCGTTTTGTATTTATAAACAATCAAAATTACTGAATTCTACAGATATTTGGCTTCAGTAATGGTCTTTTGAGAGAAATCAATACATAAATCGTTTCTTAATGACTACGCTCCTCAAGCTGAACCCAAAAATCAGGAGTTGTGATTATTAATCCATTGAGATTTTTCGATAAATCGGGTAACTCATCGCCCGGAGCAAGGATATAATTAAAGTTTTGACACATGGCTGTTGTCATGAGAAATAGCATATTGCGGGCAAAGGTTTCACCAGCACAGAGACGCTTGCCAGCACCAAAGGGAAATGATGTATCCAGCTTTAGATTGAGTTTTCCCTGATCATTAAGGAAACGTTCCGGACGAAATTCTTTAGGATCTGACCAGATGCGAGCATCACTATGATAAGCATATAGACTGGGTAGAATTGCTGTATCCTGCAAATGAATTATCAAATGATTATTAAGTCCTAAAAAATTGCATTTCTAATTTAATTTTTACTTTAGGTATGCGATAGCCCATTAATTCTGTATCGACCAGTGCCTTATGAGGGACATCTGAAGGGACAAGGGTCTCAATTCGCAAACCCTCGCGTATTGTGGCTTCAGTATATGGCATATTTTTTCGATCCTCTAGCGTGGGCAGGCGTCCGCATCCCACAACTTCATCAATTTCATTCTGTATGCGTTTCATAACATCCGGATAGAGCATCAGATATTGCACTAAAAGTGACAGTTGCACGCCGACAGCCGTAAATGCCGGAAACGAAAAGTCAATGAGACCCATTATAAATTGCTCACGATTAAATCCATATCCGGGACAACTCTTCATTTCCTTTATATAGAGATCCAAAAAGTTGCGTTCACTGCTTTCATCATAGGTTTCGATATGGCGATCAATGAATTCCGCAAAATATTGGTAAATAAATTTATTTGACTCATCCAGTTTTCTGAACCCACTCCATTCGGGCCAAATATAACGAATCCAAGGTATTATGCTCAATAATCGTCCATAATCATCACCATTACGCTGAAATTGCAATCCCAGTTGGATGAGGCGAACTAGTTTTGCCATATCAGCACGCGACTGACGTTCATTATACACAATATGGAAAAGGCTGTTAGCCGAGAATGGATTAAATAGCAATGGCAGCTGTACACGATAGCCTCCTGGCTTTACCAAGTGATGTTCGTGCTCATATTTTGGACCATGCCGTATTAGATCCAGCATATCGGTTATTTGTTCCTTGATTACCAATTCCAGTTCAGTGAAACGACGTCCGAAACCAAAATCGCGCATATAACGAAGAATAAAGCGACGTTGCTCCTTCCAAAGTAATCCCTCTTGGAAGAAGATGCCTGTTCGAGACATAACAAAAACATTATCACCAATGGAAAATGGACCAAATACCTACATATATACTCCGTATATCTGATAAGGCGAGACAAAATGAAAGACTTTACCCCCTAATAGTTCCACCCACTTCAATAATTGATAAGACCTTTTCTTAATTATACCTCTCCAGATGTTGATAGCTTTATCAATATCGAATTGATTGTTATTAGAGAAAGCTATTTTTAATTGATAATACACGAACATCTGTATTGTACTTTATCAATGAAAACATGCCGCGATTAGAAGAGGTCATCATAATTGATTAAAAACTGGTATTAGTTGATAATATTAATTAAATCTGACCCTGCCTTTCAATGCAATAAATAATAATTCAAAAGCAAAGTGCAAATGAGGTCTTACCTCTAATCTGGTAGCAGGGATCGCGCATGGCGGCCACAAATAACCCTGGACGTCCATCAAATGCTTCATTATTAAGGACTTCGCGAACACCTTCACCACTATGGACAACAACTGCGGGAACTTGGCCCACATACATACCAATAATATCAGATTTATACCATTTACTCAGTTTCAATGATGCTTTATGAAGATATTTAAAATTAATAAGCATCAGGAAGAGATAGCTGCCAAAGATGGGAATACGCGGCGGACCTGAGAAAATACAAATCCTTTTAGTTAATGCCAATTGATTGGCATGGTTTGAGTGGAGGGGACTAACCCGGTGGAAAGCCAGGAGGACGATCGAAAACATATCTATACGATAGATATAGAAAAGCGATGGCACAGATGCCACAAAGCAATTCAGTGAGCATTTTTAATGCGTTGCGCTGAATTTCCAGACACTTAGTGAGCCGATCGATGTGAAATGGAGAGTTTTTGTAGTAACCGCTTCACCGATAGCTGCGGCAAATGTTGATGCATACATATACACAAATAATATAAAAACGCGATGCGGACAAGTAATAATCACACGGCACTTGAGAATATGTCGCTCTTAACACTAGACATCGTCTATTTTTTCCATTTTTTTCCCCTTTTTGTTTTTTTTTTTTTGGGGTTTTAATAATAATATTATTATTGTATTTAGTTTGATTCCTTATCGCCTTTGGGCGGCCGACCTACCTAAACAGGAAAGTATTATGTACATACATATTGTGAAATAGCCAAGAAATTATTTAAGTATGTTTTGTGTCGTTGGGTGAGGTTAGATCAATTTCAATTATTGAGGTTACAGGCGGCAGCATATTGGCATTTCGAGAACCCTCCATCTTATCATCAATACCCAAAAAGAGTTTTTGCCATTTGTTTGAGCTGATATTGTTGGGATCGTATAGATTCTGTATAAGCATCGGCAGTTGATTGCGATCGTCAGCTAAATAATTAAAGGGTATCCATTTGTCTTGCATCACCATAACACCTTTCACACGATCGGGCAATGATCCATGATTAATGTATGTGCCAGTTACCTCCTTTAATATGTGCATGCTATTGCGTGGGCAAAAACAAAGGGCACGTGCCGAATTTTTAAAAACAAATGCATATACAAGTATGTATGTCAAGCATCTTTATCATTTGATTGTCTACTCACCGTTCCATCATCATGTTATTGTGCTGCTTGATCGTCGATTTGCTCTGTATTAAGAGATTTCTCTTATTTGCAATGCGTTCTTTAGTAGCATCGAGCGTCTTTTGGACATGTCGGAAGAAGGATGCCCGCTCTTCGGCTTCCTTTGTGCGTTCTTTTACTACTTGTATGAGTTTTTGTAGTTCTTGCTGCTGTTTTTTAAAAGCGTCTACAGAATTTACTAAAAAGATATATATATATATATATATATATAATGTTATAATAATAACATTTAATAGGGCACAAGTCACATACCATATTTCTGATGGATTTTCACGCTTCTTTTGCATAGCGTCGTTTCTCTTATTTCAATCTTTGTTTCATTCCTCACCAAACGCTTCATCCGTTCACAATATTTCGGTTCTTCCAATGCCTTAGATTGCCGTGCCATGGCCTTTTTGAGCTAAGTAAATTGTTTTATAAAGGTTTTTTATTTTAAATTATTTGCGCGTCTTAATTCGTCTCTAATGTTGTTGTTTGCATTTGACGTAAACTAGCGTAGCGTCACGTTCTATTACGTTGACTAAAATTATTTGAACTAGTCAACTGGTTCAGTAGTTATTGCAAATAAAAAATATATGAGACTTAAGGAATAAAATCATAAGATGACTAAGGCTAACAGTTTTTATCTGTAGTAGATATTAAAATTTCGTTATTTTAGTTTTTTTTAAACTTCCACTTTTAATTTTATTTTGATTTTGCCGCTAAGTATTTGCTTGGAACCAGTGCTTAGGGCCTCTCAGTGTTGTATAGTGTCAACTTATACAGGTATGTAGGGATTATTTACTCAGTGTGGCGAAAATTTTTTTGCATTGTGGCGAATATATTTTATTCAGATTTGTTTTTGTTTTTTAAGCTAACGGAAAATCTGCACGCCGGCATTTTATTTTTGCACTGTAAGGAGGAGAAACTTGGACCACATAAATTATCACAAATCGATTAATATTAATGCGTCTGTTGCATACCGCACAGGCATTTCGCAGCTTAGTTACTTGGAACAGCAACACAAGTCGCCGTTTAAGCAAGGTGAGTGGGTTAAAAGGAATCATCAACGATTCCATTTAGTTATTCGACACCCCGCAGCTCGACACAATAGGAAAGCAAAAAATTTGGCATTCTTTTTTCTATAAATAGTACAGAACAATTTGCAAAAACAAGAAATGGAAAGTCATCAGCGCTATCTAATTCGTCGCAGCAGCTGCAATACATTCACTCACTCACACACACACACACTTCTATACTCCCACAATATTACCCCCGCAAAGCGTTCAACGACCCACTTGTTGTTCTTGCAGTCATCAAGGTCACACTCAAAAAGCGTCGGCGTCTAATGATGACGTAGCGATTGCCGGCATTGTTTATCAAAAATCATTTCTTATCAGTGAAGGAGAATTATTAGCGTAATTTTAAAAATTAATAGATTTTTGGCTACTACAAAATATTTATTTATAGGTTAAGCAGGTCCGGTGTTTGATGTGGCCGGTTTTTGGTACTTGGTATCTCTTATATTCAATTTGAAACTGAATCATTTTATTTGTTTGTCATGTTTAGTTTTTTGTAAATGCCTCCAAGCCCCCCATTTCTTTTGAGAATGCGGACCTGCGATTAAGATTGAGAATCTGTGTCATGTGGCGGATTAGTGCTTGTACTACGAACCCATTGCTTGATAAGAACCTTACAGTTTTAGTTTGATAAGATTTAAAGTGCGTCCGATAAGCAGTTCGAGATGTCTATATTCATTCACATTGTGTTCCCCATTCTCTTGCATTACAGATGGCAACGGACATAAGATTTAATGCCTCATTGAGTGGGAGTGATCCTCAAGCTCATCCAGTTTTGATTATTGGACAGCTTCGTCATTTGAATTTAGTTAAGTTTAATCAATTGGCCAATAAACTGGAGCCACGGGTTACAGAGGAGACATTCTGTAATGCTTTGGCTTGCTTGCATCCGGCACCCACGGACAAAGTGTCGCTCTATTTGGATGTGGCCACCATGGCTGCCTTGCCCTTAAAGGCATCGCGTCACAATACTTCTTCGCGTGCCCATGCCATAACACGTCTGGTAAAGAATCATGTCCTTAATGTGGCCGAAGAGAGTGTGGTGTTAGTCTGTGAGCGGGAGAATCTATTTGCCAGCGCCTGTGCTGTGGTGCGTGCCTTTCCCCTCTACTCCCGCAAGACGGGTGGTGGAAATGGTCAACAGTCGTCCTCGCCCGAAGCCGTTGACTCTGTGGATAATGCCGAAACGTCACGCAATGTAGTCAATGTGGAATTCATTGTGATTGACAAGGATGGGTGCATTGAGACTGATCCACTCACAAGCGATGAAATAAGATGCCTAACCGAGACAGCCCGTGGTATACGTCTAACAGCTCGCATTGTGGACATGCCATGCAATGAAATGAATGTGGATCACTTTGTCCAGGCGATTAAAGACCTGGCCAAAGAGTTGTCGCTGGAGCCGCAGATCATACGTGGTGAGGAATTGCAAGAACGCGGCTTTGGCGGCATTTATGGAGTTGGCAAGGCGGCAGCTGTGCCACCAGCTTTGGTGGTTCTCTCCCATGAGCCCAAGGGTGCACAGGAAACCATTGCTCTGGTAGGCAAGGGCATTGTCTATGACACTGGTGGTTTGAGCATCAAGGGTAAAACTGCTATGCCAGGAATGAAACGGGATTGCGGTGGCGCTGCTGCCATTCTGGGTGCCTTCTCTGCGGCTGTCAAGTGCGGATTCAAAGATAATCTCCATGCGGTTTTCTGTTTGGCCGAAAATTCTGTTGGCCCAAATGCCACCCGGTAGGTTAATTAGTTAATATGTCCAATTAAGTCCTCATTAACTAAATGCGAAATGTATACATTCTTCTACCATTTAGTCCCGATGATATACACACTTTGTACTCGGGTCGCACTGTTGAAATTAATAACACAGATGCCGAAGGACGTCTGGTTTTGGCCGATGGTGTTTGTTTTGCTAACAAGGATCTAAAGGCTAACATTATTCTCGATATGGCCACATTGACGGGTGCTCAGGTAAGTTTATAGAACGTAGTATACTACAGATACATATATAAATGAATTTAAATTAAAGTTCTAATATGGATTATGAATGTATTTGCATTTACATTAGAGGTTTATATGAATGTATGTATTTACATTCGTAATATTATATAATGAATGAGAATAAGAAGGAAAAACTATTCGAATAATTTCTGAGTATTTAAACATATATTATTTTAACATAAATTAAATAGATTAGGCATTTAATACTCGGATACGATATTGGAATAGTTTCTTTAAAATTTATGAAGGATATCAAATACATATATATTTATCACAAAACAAGCATAGTGTACTTATGTATATAGGAATGAAAACTCTGTTATAACTTTGTCGTGGATTTTTTAATAATTGCAATATTGTTACTTGTGCAAAATACAGAAAAGACATTATTCAATTAAATCTAATTACTTGAGGGAAAAATTACATTCAGATTCTTTTTATAGATAAAAGCATATTCTCTTTAAATAAAACAAAAATAAATTTGATGAAAATTCATTTTCTTATAGAATCATATAGAAATTTAAAGATTCTATTTAGGAGATTCTAATTCTAGTTGATAGACAGGGTTTTACAAGTCTACGCTTTACTGTAATTCATTTATTCTTATCTAAGAAAAAAATTTAATTTTTTCGCTTTTGGTGCTTGGCAAGCATTGCATTCCATCATTCAATTAGTATGTTTTTACATGTATGTAAACATATTTCTTGCACCTCGAATAATATTTGATTTCTTCCCAGAATTGTTACAATACATAGGTTCTTCACCTCCCCCATTACACTCCTATTTCTTTATGTTGCCACTCAAAAGTCTTACATCTCTTTTAATGCGAATGAAATTTATGCCAAGTACTTTTTACCAAAAGTCACGAGGTTAATTGGAAAAATAAATTGCAAATTTTTTGGGTTGCTTCGTGAAACCTTGCCGTTAAACAAGAAAGGAAAAGAAGAACAACAAAGCCTTTTGTGATTCTTGTTGCGAGAGTGGAAAGGAGAAGTGAGGGACTTGTGGAATGGGTGGCTCTTGACTACTTTTGGTTGCAACCAAAAACGGAGAGAGCAACAGTGAAGCCAACGCGTTGCGATGGCGCACAATTACCATAAATCTTGGCTGCAATTTGCTTAAAATATGATGCCAATTTACGTTATTTGTGGTTCGATGGGAAATAAATCGAAACTGGTTATGGCCAATATAGCTGGGAGTGGCAAAAGTCAAAATCATTTTGGTCTGGTCAGTGGTAAGGGTGAAGAAGGATTGAACGATTGTAGGGGTTGGTGGCAAGACAATGATAGTAAAAATTTCATTGCACTTTCTTTTTTTTCATCTCTTTATTTACATATATTCATTTTACTTGAATTTAAGAACAAATCGCCTTGAAGTAGGCAACACTTTTTTTATACCCTTTGCATTCTCAACAGTTTTCAATTTTGTTTAGAAATTCGTTTTGGCGCTTGTTGTGCTTAATTTCATTACACACCGACACACACATACATACAGAAAGCATGGACAGCATGCAATAATATTAATTGCCAACATTGGCGCAACTGCCACTGCAACAGCAACAACAACGCTAACAACAACAGCAACAACAATACTTTTTTCGTTTTTACATTTTATGTTTTTGCCGTTCGTTACACCTTTTGTTGTTGTTGTTGTTTCAATTGAGTGTGTATGTGTATGCATGTATTTCAATGTGTGTGTGTGTGTGTGTATTTGAGTTGCCTTCATTTGTCCGACTGCAGTTTAACACGTGCCATGGAGTCCTTGGCTATCGTTGCTGGTCCTAGCTGCTCTGTTGTGTTCCTCGTCCTGGGTCTGTTGCTCTGCTCTATTCTGCTCTGTTCCGTTCTGTTCTGTTCTCTGCGCTTGTTGTTTGGGTGTTGCTTGTGCTAAATAACCTTGCACCTTTTTATTGCTGGTCGCGTCGGAAGCTCGAAAATTTTTGTTTTTCTCTTCATCCCTTCTACAAATTCTATGCTCTACCATCATCACTCCACCCCTATCCCCCCTTTTATAGCAAACTTAACATTGTTAGTTGGTGTACAGTTTTATTGCTGGCATTTTGTTGATTGTTGCTTGTTTTTCTATCAAACGGGCACCCGACTCTCCTCCCCCATCTCCGCCATACCCTGTTGGCCAGGCATCAACATTTAAACTGCTTTAGAATTAATTTTTCTTTTGCTTATTTTACAAAGATGGTATTCTAATTCTCTAAATGTTGCTCAATTGGAATTTTTTTTCTAGCTATTCTAGATTAAAGGTTAATAGCAATTAATCACTATGTAATAGTTTGGTTTACCAAAGATTAGTGCATGTTTTTAGGCTATTAGAGTTTAGCACAAAATAAGTTTCAAAAAGAAAGAAAAGGGATTTCAATGATAAACAAAACAATATCCCGCCGAAAGGATGAGAGGTCCCCGCCCGTGGCTCGCTATCGTTATTATAATTATAAGTTGAAGGTCGTCAAGAAGTCATTCGCCTAGGAGATATCTCAGTTAGGGCAGGTTTCACTGTATTGCCCATTTAAAATATGGTTCAAATTTTCGTCAAGTTTTTGTGAAAATTATTCATAAAGATTTTAATCTTTTATTCTTGTACAGGGTATAGCAACTGGGAAATATCATGGTGCCATATTGACAAACTCGGAGACATGGGAGACAAAGTCATTGCAGGCTGGACGAAAATCTGGCGATTTATTGGCCCCCATTATTTATTGCCCGGAATTGCATTTCTCTGAATTTGCATCGGCCATTGCTGATATGAAAAACTCTGTGGCGGTGAGTGAGAAAAACTTTATGAATATTAAAATAACTAAAAAATGAAAAAATTAAAGTTTATAAGAATAAGTAGATCCGATAGGTCGTATACTTAAGTTTTCCATGTAGGTGTGTGCATTCTTTAAAAAAACATGATAAAACGACATGATAAAACATATGGAGCTGCAGTTGAATTTTTATCTTTCAAAAGAGATTTAAATTTACTTTTTTTTACATTATTACGATGACTCAATTAAGCTGAAAATTAATCATATTAATATCCTTTGATATGCTGAATCGGCTCAACATAATGCCAAAACATATTTAACTTATATTTTAATAATGTTTAACTGTTTCGGATTTCTCTTTTCCTTTACTGATCCCCCTTTTAATTAACTTTATCTGGATAGCAATCATCCGTATTTCTCGCTTGGTCTCGCTCTCTCTCTCTCTCTCTCTCGCCCTCCTCCCCTCCCCCCGTCCTGATTTTACATTGATTCTCTCTTGTGGCATCGTTTTATGATTTTTCTCGGTCGACCGCAATGTGGCGAAAAATGATGAACGTCATGTTTGGTTTAAAGATTGATTAGTATTACTGTGATTTATGCCACATCTATGTAAGAACATGGAATATTCAGACCCTGCAGCTCTAGCTCCAGTCCCACCCATTGGCATGCATGTATCGAAAATGGAGAAAAAAAACACACACACACACCACACATACACACAGAGAGAATGAAAAACTTTGGCTTTCAATCTATGCTAGCCAGCCACTTTTGCAGCCATTACAAAATGGGGGGAAGGGGGAGTTAACTATGCGCTTGATGCAGGCGTAACCCCGTAGTTGTTCCGACACCCGGCCAAGACCCCTCCAGACAGGCAGCGGCCACAACAGAAAACCAAATCGAGTTACCTTTATTGTACAACGTCTAAAATGCTTCGGATCAATGGTCATTCATCATTGTCACGCCGTGGGCGGATGGCCAAAATGGGTGCGTAGAGGTGCCAGAGAGGTCAAGTGGCATGGCAATTTTGGCTACCTGCCACACACACACACACACACATATAGATACATCTCTCACCTCTCTCTCTCCGTCCCTCTCTTTTTTGCCTGTTGTTGGCTGTTTGATTTTTCGTCGTTTCTGGTCTCTCCAAACCAACATAACAAGAAAAAAAAAACAGAAACAAGTCAGAATATCACACTACTCCTGCTCCTGCTCCTCTGCCTGTGCCTCTGCCTCTGCCTCTGCATGTGTATTGCCTCAAACCCTGCAGTAACTGCAGTTGATGTGACAGCGCCGCGCACTTTGTCAATGCTCTGCTCTGATAAAGTGTTTTAAATTCCAAATGCATTCAACGTTAAATGCAAAAAAGGTAAAACTTTCAGTCAGCTTTTCCACAAAGACCAACAAAAACAACAAAAAAGAAAAAAAAAATAGCACACACAAACACACACTAAATGGGAGTTTACGCCTATTTTTTTTTTGCTGCTCTGCTTTTCACGGTAAATTCCCATGCGTTGCGTTTAAATTACACGGGGTTTTCTTTTCCCTATATGTATTTTTTTTGAGTTTCTCGTCCACAACACTCACTTTTTCGTAGTTCCCACTAAATGGTCGGATTATGAGTGTAGTTAGTGGTCGCTTAACTCTGGGGGTGGGGTTGACACTTTGAGCCATAATGTTTTTGTTGTTGTTGTTGTTGCCTGTTGGAATAAGCCACATCTCATTTTTGGCTAGCTTTTGGTTAAACATACAATTCATTTGGCTTACAATTTGGAATTAAATTTGACACATAATGAGAAATGATTGAAGATTATTCCATATTTGTGTGTTTCTGGTTAAAGGTTTTATGTTTCTATACTATATCTATCTCATTACAAACACAATTACATATCTACATTTTATTCCTAAAAAGTATTAATTATCCTCTTTATTTTTTATTTTATAAATTGGAAATATTTGAATAATATTTCATTTGTGCAATGAAAATGTATTCATTTATAATTATTTTCTTTATACTATTTAATGTAAATCTATTTGCCATTTATTTTTGTTTAGTTTTAAAAGAATTGAAACATTGATTTCATTTTATTATTGATTTTATTTCACTTGATTCTTTTGTATTTGTTATCCTCATTTTTGTTTTGTTTTGTTTTGCTTTGTTTTGTTTTATTGAACCGCTATTTGAATTTTCATCTTTCGGTTCAGCGAGCAAAACATAAAAAACGATAAAGACCAAAAAATTTCTTAAACTTTATGACCGTATTTTTGGCCTAGAACCTTTGGACATTGAACGACGACGCACTGTACCGTGACCGGCCCTTCTCCTCTCCCCATCTAACTTGATTTGCTTGCCGTGTCCTTCTTCATTTGGCTTCTTCTTAAATCAAATGTTTTGGCTTCTGTTTAACATCGATGGTCCTGCTCCTGCTCCTCCTGATTCTGCGCTTCTGCCCTGTTCCGGCTGCTACTGTTGAAGCATAAGTAAAACATAAGAAACAGAAAACAGAACAATAAAATTGTTTAAACACATTTCATCCAATTGTTTCTCAATTTGGATCTCCTTCCCGCACAAAATTGCGTTTGATCCCCTCCCTCCCCTCCCCACCCCCCACCCACCTGCCTGCCTTAGCCGCAGCCTATATCGTGTTTCTCCACCGAGACTAAGTTACCAAAAGTTACTCAAATTTTATGACTGTGAAATTTTACCATTGTTGGTAATTGATTTTTATGTTAAATCGTAAAATGTGCAGTGGTAGGAGGTGTGGCGATAGGCGGTGGTAGGAGGTGGAAGGGAAGGGGAAGTAAACATGAATTTTAGATAAGTCCAACTTCAGGAAGAGGCGGTAACACCAACAGCAACACCAACAGCAACAGCAACGTGTTGCAATCTCTGTGGCATATGCGTAATTGTTTCTCTCTTTCATTTTTTTTCCTCACTCCCCTCTCTCTCTCTATCTCTCTCTTTCTGGTAAAAGTTGGTAAATTTTTATTAAGCGCCAACATTTTACATTCAATTGTACGGCGACTTTTTGTTTTTGGTTTCCCTTGTTTTTTTTCTCTTTTTTCATTGTGCCAAATGAATTAAATTGAACTTTTTATGCAGCAAAGTTTTGTTTTTATGGCACGACCTCAAGGCGTCCAAAATGATATTACTATATTTTTGTTGTGGTTGTTGTGATTGTTGTTGCTGTTACTGTTGCTGTTGCTGTTGTTGCATTTCGATTGAATTCAAGGTCCAGCATTAACTTTAAACTTTCACTTTCATCCTGAGTATCATCTCGGGCAAAGGTCACGTAATTCGCTCAATAGCCGCGACTTCCGTTGCCTACTAATGGTAGATTGTGAAGAGGGGGGGGAGGGTGTGTCAGGAAAGGGGCGTCTGCTGCCATTGGTTGTTAAAACAAATCTTTCCGCTTTGTTGTGTATCGGTTTCCGTGCAACTTTTGCACGTCTCAGCAGGATGAGCTTAAGCAGTTCACTGTCATTGACGCTTAATATATATATACCTATTTATAAATACATATATATAACTACATATATATATATAAGTACATGTATATAGATATAGTCTAGAAGTTTTTCATATCCTATATGTATAAGTTGGAATGAAGTGGGAATATAAAGAAAAAGGAAATGGATTTGTAATAGTTTCAGACCTCAGATCAGGAATGGGTAAATGGGAAAATAGCTTTCGTTATATCATAATCTTTTAATTTAATTGATACTAGATTTTAATTGAAATATATCACCAAGTCTTGAAATTTAGTTTGTGCATCAAAACAGTTAAACAAAGATCTAATTGATATTGAAAAAGTGTCAAAGGCGGCATTCAATATTGAAGTAGATAGATAGATAGATTATCGTTGAAATTAGTCAAATATTTTGTTTCAATCGAAAGGGAGGGAGGGGGGGCAGGTCGAATTGGTTGCTAATTTAAATTCTTGTTAATCGTAAATGAACCGCATGAGTTGATGCCATGAGTGTCCGTGTTGCATCAAAAGTCCATCCGGTTTATACTCTCGAACTGACACTTGTCACACATGTGACAATTTGTGTGGAGATGAAGTGAGAGGGGAGGGGTGAGTGTGTGGGTAAAGGGAGAAAGGGCATCATGGACTTGCTATTGGGTTTGGTCACGTTCTAAACCGCAATTAGTTGTTGCGTGCATAGAGTGGTTGAAAGATTGTCATCGGGGTTGTGGTGGTAAAGGGAGAACGTATAGAGGTGACACATACATACATACATACATACATACAAACATACATACACCATACATACACCATACACACAAATATAGGCTTTCGGTTTCGGCTTGGCTATTTACAAAAGGCTGAGAGACAAAATCAATGCGTTGCCTAATGCAATCAATGTTAATGACATTATGTTGACAAATGTTTGCCATTATTGATGAAAGCACGCGCTGGCCCGGCATGACTGAGAGATTGTTTGGGGTCGGTAACTGAAAATAGGGCCACCTTTCTCTATCTATTAGTGTATAGGCGGGTTGTGTCTGGGTGTGTGTTTCGACTATCGTGATCAAATTCAATGAGCAACCATTCAAGATTTGTGACAATTTAAAAGTTTCTGTTTGACATTTAAGATATCTTTGTTATAGACGAGTAATCTGGTGTGAAGAATATATATATATATATATATATATATAAACAATTGAAGTTTAAATTTCAAAAAACAATGAAACATATTTAATCAATTCTTAGACAAAATATACAGGGAACACATGTACATACATATATTGAAACAAAGTTTTAATTGAGTTTATCCTAAAATTGCAAGTAGTTAATATTATTGATAACTATTCGAATTGTCCATGGAAAATTTAGTCAAAATTTACTTTGATATCCACTTGCCGCTCTGAACTGAATTAGTTTCACTGTAGGATAGTGTATAGACATACATGCACACAGTGCTTTCAACTTTTGACAATCAAACTAACTCCAGGGATCGACAGTGACAGAGGACGAAGAATGGGAAGAGGGGTGGGGGGGAAGGAGACAGCCATAAGATTTCCCGACAAAAGCATCACTTGTTATTAGTTGAAAGAGCCGCCAAATGCACGGGCCAGAAGCAACAACTGGGTAGAAGAAACTCTTAGAAAAACAACAACTATGCTGCCAACCAGTTTCGTCAATGGACATTTGACTTCCGCTATTCCGACGGACGATGTTTGCACCCTTTGTATATATATATATGTATGTGTGTGTGTGTCTGTCTAGGTTGGTGTATGTGTATGATGGGATATGTATGTGTGTGTGTGTGTGATTTTCATCTTGGGAACTAACGCAACGGGAACAACGTTGCGCGTTGTCATGCAATTTGGACAGCTTGCTGTCTCCTCTCGCTAGCTCTCCTTCTCTCTCTCCTTCGCTCGCTCTTTAGTCTGTTGCTGTTGCTGCTGTTAGTGATGGAGCTTGACAATCACCTCCTTTTTTGGCCAACTGTCAACATGGGTAACAACACGCATGCTATGTGTACAATGTCTATATATATATATATATATATATATATATATATGTAAAAATGTATGTATGTGTATGTGTATGTGTGTGTGTGTCTTCTTCTTCCCTTTCTTTGTTGCTGTGTAAAGTGTACTTTATGTTTGGCATTTAAGCGCTGCAATTTCCGTTCGAGTTAGTAGAGCGACTGCTTCCGCTATATGCAACTGCCACACTGCATGGCATATAATTTAGGCATTAACACACCCAGGCATTGGCCAGACTCATATTTATATTTATAGCTACATACTTACATATACTCCTCGTATATGTATGTACATATGTATATGTTCGAAAATAAAATTTATATAAGGTTTTACAGTAATTTATTTTAAGAAAATATTGTTAAATATTTCAATATTTAAAATTCTTGTTTTATGGTCATCTTTTTGGAATTGCAATTCTTCTTTTTAATTGGATCATTGATATATAATTGATTTATGTAGTTAAACAATCTTAAGTTGATGTTAAGATATTGCGAGAGGAATTGTATTGTAATTTTATCTAATCAAATTCTTATATAATTATTATTTATCTCGTATTGTTTTTTAGAAGAGAGTTATAACATGTAATTTTCTATTTAAAAGTATTCAAAATGGTTAATTTTGAGAACAAGAAATCATTTAATAATTTAAAGTACCAGTTTAAGGGGAAAACGTATTAGATATAAATAAGGTATAGATATCCTAGCAAATATTAGTACATATATTAAATACTTTAAATGTCTTCGGTCCTTTATTCGAACTCTGGGTTCTTTTGTTTTCTATGGCAAAGGCAACATTCATATAAGTATATACACATATACATATATGTACGTATGTGCATCTATAAATATGTCTTTGTTGCTCTACTCAGCGGGACACTTTTTAATAAAACGTTGCCAACTTTTGCTTGTTGCATGTAACATTCTATTCACATATAAACACATACATACATACAAATAAACGAGGGATGTATTAAAAGTTAAAATTTAATATCTATGTGCAGTTGAAGAGGCTGAGAAGACAGCCCAAAATATTAATACAAATATTATATATTTCTCTTAGGTAAACAAAAATAAATAAATAATACATATTTTAAGCTAATCTTTAAGATTTGTTGTATAAACCTTTACAGTAATCAAATCAATGCACACTATGTACCACCTGCATACCTCTCGAATATCTTAAAATTTTTAAGAATTCTCCCAATAGACTAAAGCTCCTTTATCTCTGTAATCATGTCACACTTATCTCTCTTAATGCTTACCTCAAAAATTCCTAATCCGTATTGGTTTTGTTTTCATCTTTCAGGACCGTCAGAATGCGCAATCATCGTGTGCTGGTCTCTTTGTGGCTGCTCATTTGGGTTTCGATTATCCTGGAGTTTGGATTCATGTTGATATGGCCACCCCAGTCCATTGTGTAAGTGATTTGTACATGTTGTTTTAATAGTAGATTTAATATTCAATTGGAATGTTTTCTTATTGCTTATTTTCCTTTTTTTTCCATTGATAGGGTGAACGTGCCACTGGCTATGGTGTGGCCTTGCTGCTAACTCTCTTTGGCAATCATACAAAGTCAACGCTATTGCAATCGATTGCCCCCACTTTGGAAGAGCCACCATCAAAGCGTCTTTGCCGGGATTAACAGATAGATAGATAGAGATCTTATATCAAGTCTAGCCATATACATTGTGCATTTAAATTAAAGTTTGATATATGTCAATTTTATTAGCCGACAGGCATTAAAAAAAAAAATAAAAGATTGAATCAATAAGATAGATGCAAAGGCGACTTTAATGAGCCTTTGTTTCATCAATAAATTGCTTGAGCAAATTAATTCAAAATTCTCTTTTACGACTATTGAATTGAATGTAGAAGAAGGATGTGGAGTATACTCAAGCCATAAGATTTACACACATATGCAGGACTTCTTCTATTCACTCATCCCTTGGCTGTTAAATTAAAGGATTCTCCTGTTGCTGACTTCTTACAATTAAGTGGATTCATCTTCATCATCATCGTCAGCATCATCATCATCATCATCATTATCATCACTGTCACTGCAATTGTGTTGGCAGCAACAATACACACCGACAATACAAATTAAATTGCAACATCATTGTGCCGCGTCGTCACCGTTGCCGTTGCCTACTTTTGTGGGTGGGTAGTTGTATATCTACGTGTGTACGTGTATATGTGTGTTTGCGTGTGTGGGGATGTGTATTGTCGGCACTCGGGCGTTTGTCAGCTGTCAGTGGCAGAGTGAGAGGCGTGGCAACGCCCACACCCTTTTTTTCTAATACCATCACACCTAATTGTGCACTTTAAGTTTTTCTCTTTCCATCTTTTCTCCTGTTTTTTTTTTCTTTTTGTATGTGTGTGTGTGTGTGTTCTCTCGTTTTACCCTGGTTTTCTTCTTTCAATTTGCGTTACTTTTTTGCTTTTACTGTATTTTATTTGCTTTTGGGGCTGCGCATTCTTGCGCTTTTATTGTTTAATTAGCTTGAAATGCGTTTATTTTCATTTGTAAGCGTTGTAAACAACAGCGTCAGGTGAGACTATATAAGAGTGAGCAGGTGATTTGTTAAACCTCGAAATGTAGCTCAAGTAATTGTTCAATTGCATTAGATGGAATGAAGGCATATTGTGTTCTGTGTGTATGTCGACATATGTATATACATATGTGGGTGTATTACTACATTTAACTATTGCATTTGTATTGGATAACTAAGCTATAGCAGTCAGCAGATGTAGTACGATTAGCAAGGAATTTTAATCGGATTTGTCCTTAAAGTTTAAGTGGGTGACAGAGTACATATTTGGAGTTGTAAATGAGAATACTATTCACATTCAAATGAGATCTATGTATGTGTATATTAACACAAACGTTTCGATTCAGAAAAGAAAATACTACCCAAATTTTGTCCGGTTTCTCAAAGTTAAGATTTACTTATAATAGTATTAGAAAACTCACACTTTAATCCTGATTAGCATATTTTGTTGATAGAACATTCATCTTCAGATGGAATCCATATACAGTGTACATTGCGTCCGAACATTTATGCAAGAAAGAAAAATGAATTTAATGTATCGTAAAAAATAACAATATTAAGATTAATTGTTTAGTTGTAGCAAGTCTTTATCAAATTAAGTCTATTCAACCAATCGTAGGAAATTAAATTTTTTATTGAAGAAATATTGGTTAAAATTGTTATATGTTTTATATGGAATCTTGAATTATCAATTTATACAGATATTTCGCCGGTGTTGAAGAATATTGTCACTTACCTGATGATGACTCAGCAACAAATCGGTTCAACGCCCACACACTGATTAAAATTCGGCCCCCAAATGGGGCTCTTTATATAGCCGATCATCGCACTGTTAAGTTAACAGACTTCCGTTAAGTTAACATATCAAGACACTGTAATGTAAAAATTGAAAGTCAATGTTAAGTTTACATTCCAAACCGCTGTTAAGTTAGCATTCTAATCCACTGTTATTGTAAAATTAAAAGCGACTGTTAGATTAACATTTCAAGCCAACTGTTATGTTAAAATAACTCTGAAATTGCGCTGTTAAGTTACCATGTTAGTAAAACGATAACATTCATTAAAATGCAAAGCCCCTGTTAACATACCAATCCTCTGTTACCTCAACATGGAATAATACAATTTAATTGAAGATTCTTAATAACGGACCAACCGAATACGATATAATTAAATTTTTTCTTAAGATAAAGAGGGAAACTTTGCTTGATTGGTAAATTCAGAATGATTTATTTTCCATCAATTGGACGGCAACAATTGTCATTATTCGGATTGAAGTTTTAAGCCTAAACGGTTTAACAAAAGCAGATCTTCTACAGTCCAGTGTCCAGTGGACCATAAATATCTTCACACTGCGCCTGGGACAGCATCCTTTGACTTTTGTCGCATTGGCGCTTAGCCCCAGCGGCCCATGTTGGATAGCTTTAGCCTTGCACACAACTCAATTTGAAGTCAACTGGCCGAGTGGCCACATTGCGTGTCGTCCAGGGTAAAGGGCAGACATCGCAAACAACAACAAAAACAACTAGAAAAAACCCCCAAGAACAAAAACAAAAACAAAGACAAAAGCTAAAGCCAAAAGGAAGAGAAACGGCAATATTAGAATTTGTTGCTATGCCATGCGTCGAGCGACGACGACGGCAAGCAGCTTTTGTGGGCATTCTCATTGTTTTCCTAGGCATCCGCATCCTTGTTGCTGTTAGTAGTTAACCCCCAGCACAGCATTTAAGCTTCACAAGTTTCGAACAAATCCCGTCCAGATACATAATTCTTTTTCGCACCTCAAGTGACAGAGATCTGGCTTAGTAGTTGAATTTTTTTTGTGCAACTTCTTAAATTATGCAAAAATTTCAAAGATTTCCCTATTCAACCAACTTCTTTCTTCTCTCATGCTCTGTTTTTCACCGCTATCCAGTTGGGGATATGAAAAATAGATAATAATTTCAACGCAACGCTAAAACAAAGAAAAAGAAACAACAATAGGGAAAAAAAACCCGAATTGTCAATTTATAAAGTGAAAGTTTTTGTCAGCTAATGGATGCCAAAAGTTTAATAAATAATAAATTAACTGAATTATGTAGCCCCCCTTCCCACGCCGAAAAAAAACCCATAGCATAACTTAAGACACACTCTCAACGGAGCAATAGCTGTCATAAAAAGGAGAAGAAAGAAAAAAAAACAACGAAATAGAAGAACCAAATTGGGAGAAAGCTTTGGTAAACAACAACAACGGCAGCATTAGCCAGAGGTTTTAGGCCTATGTGGATTCTTCTTTTGTCTCAAAAACCGCAAAACAATTGGACTAGAGAGAAGAAAAGGGAGAGAAATAGGTGAAAGAGGACTACAGGCCACAGGGCAATAGCTTAAAATTAGCTATAAGCAAAATTACTATGAAATGGTTTAAATGAGTGTAAAAGCAAAATATAATAAGCCCAAAAAGCAAGCGACTCATAAAAAAAAAACAGAAAAACATACCGCTAGGTGATATCGAAGCACTGAACAGTAAATACCCTTTAAAATACTGAAAATATTTGAATTATAATAAAATATTTATGGCAAATGTGTTAATGAGATTATTTTAAACTTATATATAATACCCTAAGCAATCTAAGTAACTCAAATGTGGTACATAAAAATATTAATAACATTGTTATTGAATGATATGATATTGAGGCCTTTATATAATTTATTCATAATTAATTTATTTGAGATTCCATTATTAGAATTGATTTTTTTGAAAGGTTCTAAATATTACATATATTCAATAAATTTCATTTAAAATGAAATTAAATTATATTTATATACATATTACTAAATATATAAAATATGTATCATGCATATTGACACATACATATGTATATTTGTTTTTGAATTTTAATATTCCATGGAGTTTGTTTATCTGTTTTTTCAATTTATAAGAAAAGTTATAATACTCATGGAGAAGGGTATGCAAAGGACCAACTTCCGTTTGTTGAGGTCCGAAACGATGGAGCGAAAATAAAACAAAAGGCATCGTGGGTGGCCACGCCTCCCGTGGGGCGTTCTGTTAAATGAAGAATAAGGCAATACCAGATACAAAGTCTCTTTCTCGCTTTCTCTTTCATATATAGATACATAAGTGTGTGTGTGTCTGTGTGTGTGTGTCTGTGTGTGTGAATCTGTGTCTGATGGCAAACATATTTTATGAGCCGCTGTTGTTGTTGCTGCTACTGATAATAAAACTTTGCCGCTGGTAGGAAAAGAACACCCGCTGGGAGCATAATCGAGACTTTTGCATTTGGTCAGGGAGTGTGCGTGTGTGTGTATTTGTATGTGTGTGTGTGTGCCTGTGCGAACGCAGCTTGATTTCATCTTATTGTCAGTGTGGGTAAATATATTTATAAATGTTTATATGTATAAAAACTTTATAATTTGATAACAAAAAAAAAAAAACAGCAATGCAATTTTTGTGCACACTTTTTCAAATTGTTGAAAACATTTAATATAAGAAGAAAAGTTTTTTGTTTTTTTTATTGATTTTATGTCTAAAATGTATTTCATATTGGAGAAGAAGAGAGAGAATATGTTCTATTCCAAATGATTGATATATAAAGATTTATCAGTGAAAACTGATTAACATTACATGTACATTAGTTTCTATAAGTCTATGACAATAAATTCAGTACGTCGTTTTTATACAACCAACTTTTTGATTACTCCAACAATTTGTACAGGTTATATTCAGGTGATATACATAATTTTTTATTATTAAATCTAAAATTAAAGACAATTTAATTGCAGGATTAAGTTTCATATAGCAATGAAATCAAATCGAATGACAAAATCATTGTACTCAAGTAAGTGCATTATTTTCTTTATAGAGAAACACACCCTTGCCACATGTCGAGTGTCCTTAACATTAGCTCCTGTTGCGTTGTATCTTCAGTTCTTGAACACTTTTTGGTACAAAAGAAATTGAAAATGCAGTAAACGCAGCAGCATGTAGCCAAAGGAATAAGGCGCTGCTTGAATTGCTTTCCCCAAGATTGTTTCTTTAGTTCCTTTCGCTCATTAAACATTTTTTTAAAGCAATGTTTCATCTGATGACTAACAAGCAACGAAAAGCTGGAAGACAAAATATACTGCATAATAATAATCTTTGAAATTTCTTTTTATTTTTATTTTTTTTTCGTTCGGCTAGTTGACCGGATAATAGCATCGACTTATGTTACAGCTCAATATATGTAGTACGTTACAGAGCTATAGAGAGAAGAAGCTTTCTAGAGCTGGCTAAAGAACTAAAGGACATGCAAAAGGATTGACATGAGCATATTCAAATTGCTTTTGGGTGGCTAATAAAAAGCTTGTAATCAATGGGTGGTCTTGCACTAGATGGTCGAATTGGGTGGCAAGAGAGGTGGGGTAACTTTTCACAAACTTGGACATGTCAGGGCTAAGAAACAAAATAAAGGAGAGCAAGGATAAGAAAAGCAAAAAAAGAAAAAACAAGAAAAAAAAAGAAATATGCCACTAGGATATGCATGAGCAGCAGCTTATGCACAGCATATTTCATGAACCTTGCAAGGAGTTCTAAAGTTGATAGTCGAAGGAACATCAGAAGCAGCAATAACAACAACAAAAACAACAGGAGAAGAGTCTCTGCACTTATCATAGTATACAAAGTAACTAAGCAAAACACTCGTTGCTACTAACTTAAGGCTAATTTAAGTGACTGAATACCTATCTATCCTTCTGTTTGCGTGAGTGCCGACTTCGTGTCTCTATGGAATCCACTGGCACCCATTCCCTTTACCCCACCCCTCTCTCGATCTCTCTCTGTCTGTCTATTACCTGTCCCATACCCCTTTTGATCCACTGCACTTCGACATTATCAATGAAAATGCTTGTAAATTATGCAAGCCTAAGAAAATAAGCTGCACTCAAGTGCGCTTCTTGAAGCCAATGCCATCATCTAAACCATTAGCCAAGTCAGTCCTTGCATAGATTTTTTTTCTTTAAGTTATTTCCTTTATACTCTTTAGTTAGTTGTTGAACACTGGCATTGGGAGTTGCATATCTTTATGAATTTAATCAAACTGAAAACAGGGGAAAAAATAAGCTTTCCAATTTTGTTTACCTGTTGTGAACAACTTCAAGATTTTCTTTATTTTATTATATTTTTATTAAATTTACTTTAGCTGTATTAAATTTACTTCAACAATAACCAATTTCATTTCAGTGCATTAGCTAGTTAAAGTTTTAAAATTATTTTAATATTTTATAGTTTTAGGTTTTGTAACAATTGTAAATAATTAATTATTAAAACTCAGTTTTAACTAGTCTTGTTAATATTGAGGCTATATTTAATCCAGATGTAGCCTCAATTTACCAAGGAAAATTGTTTCATAAGCTCGCATTTTTAAATATTATTTATTAAATTTTTAAGAATAAATTTTAAATTAAAGCTGTCCAAAAATATATATTTATTATATGTATGTCAGGAAACCAATTTATGTGAATAATGTTAATACAGCAAATAATATTAAATAAATAGATAGAAATAGAGTATTACATATTTAAATTTAGTTGTTAATAAAAAGGTATCTTGTGTTTTTATATATTGTCATATGATTGAATCAGGATTATATATTAATCTTAGCTATATTCAAAGTCACATTTCATTTAAAAAAGAATTCAAATAAACATTTCATATACATATGTTTGCTATCAAAATTTAACTATTAAAATTTAGTTGTCAATCATAATATAATGCTTTAAGTATATAAGTACTTTAAATCTCTTAAAGTCATAAAAAGGAACACAAAAACGGCAGTAATATATATTCGAATTTAACAAGCTAAAACGATGGATGACATGAAGAAAACAGAAAAAAAAAGAACTTTAAAAATATATAAAAAAATATATTGTGACATGTATGACACAAGGAAAACAAATTTATTACACCATAAAGTCAAATAATTGAAAATATAAAATGATGGCAACTTTATTAATTACGCTGATGTAGTTTTATGGCATTTTATTAAAATCAGCGAATCAACTCGCCTACCCAAAAACTCCTTCCACTGACTGACACCCACTCCTCCTTAGAGACCAAAATTTTTAATGAAAATCCAAGAAAAGTAAAATGATTAACTTTGTGAAATGAGGTAAATGAGACTGGGACAAGAGAGGGTTGGTGGGGGTGAGGTACTCGTTAAGAAAAGCATGAAATTCGATAAGTATAATCAAAAGCTTTTACCCCATTACTAACATCATATTGATAACCCATTATTAAAAGTATCTTTATTGAATTCTTTTGTCTATCTTTAAAGCAGCAAAAATTTGTTGTAATAAAGATAACAAATCATTTAAAAGAGTTTGCGATTTAGTATAAATGAAGTAAACAAGTCGTCCCTACCGACTTGGAGTATACCCTGTACCAATAAGAGATATTTCATTAATTGAATATAAATTTTCTCTATATTAAATTATATTTAAATTAGTTTTCCAGTATATATTATGTTAATTAAAAATGGCGATTCTAAAAAGTAAATTAAGACATCGTTTTTCAAAATCGGACGGAATTTGACTGAATTGGAGCCCTCTAAAGTAGAGGTTCCTTCGAAGGATTGGTTTGTTGTCCTTCTTTTTTTAAAGGATTTTACCAATGTTTTATAGGCTCTAAGTTGGCCATCTTTTGGCCGATTTTTAAAAGTTTTGCATCAATTTTCTGGATAATTTCCGTCTTAAACAACTGCATTAAAAGTTGAAAAAAGTTGGAAAAAAAATTTTTGACCGGATTTTCGTGATTTTTTGCATCGTTAAAATTTGCGAAAATGGAGTTGAAAATTACTTTTCCAGATTTTTATGCTAATTAAAAATGGCGATTCTAAAAATCAAATAAAGACATAGTTTTTCAAAATCAGACGAGATTTGACTGAACTGGAGGCCTCTGAAGTAAAGGTTCCTCCGAAGGATTGTGTCCTTCTTTTGAAGGATTTTACCAATGGTTTATAGGCTCTAAGTTGGCCATCTTTTGGCCGATTTTGAAAAGTTTTACGTTAATTTTCTGGATAATTTTTGCATTCAGTTAACGAAACTAATGAATTATGCGGTACAAGGTAACATGCGCATGCTATCTCGCTCACACAATTCCACTGCTGCCCATGGCAAGAAATATTGTAGCTTTAATACAACTCAAGTTATAGTTTTTTCTAATTTGCGGAGGTGGAAATGCGCATGGCAAAAATTTGAAACAAACAATGAAACAAACTTGATCTGCGTAGATACTAGACGGATGTTGACACCAAGTTTGGTTTCTCTAGCTTTTATAGTCTCTGAGATCTACAGATCTGCTCATACATACGGACAAACGGACAGAGGGATATGGCTCGGATATCGACTCGGCTGTTGATGCTGATCAAGAATATATATATTTTATGGGGTTGAAAAATTTTCCTTCGGCCTGTTACATACATTTTAACGACTTAATATACATATATAATATATAAAGGTATATATAGAAAAGTCATTCACCAATTTCACTCGATGACTTCCACAAAGTTATAAAACTATCTGATTTTAAGATAGTTTCGATTTCGTTTAAGTTAAGAATTTATAAAAAGTTATCGCATTCATTTAATATCTTAAATAATTGTACGAATCGGCACTTTTATTTTTTATGGATAACAAGTAATAAAAAATACAAAAAAAGAAAAAATACAGGAAGAAACTAAAAACTTGAAATTAAACTTGAAATTAACAAAGACTTAAAGTTATGTTCTACACAAGATGAAGAAATAAATACGAGTGCACGGTGAAAAAGTCAGAAAAGTAAAAGCAAGAAAAACTCTGCAAGCCAAAAAAAGGGAAAAGAAAACTTGAGACTCGACTCGAAAATCACACAGGACACTTACACTCATTGTGTCACAGACACACAAACACACAAACACACACACACACACACACATGCAGAGAGGTATGTATACACACATACATACGTACATAGATGTAAAGTAGGCGTTACATGGTCGAAAAACTTGTCCCAAGTAGAACTTTGGCCTACGGAGTTTGGTCGCGTTCACCTTGGCCGTAAACTTGTCCCGGCGAGTTGTTGGCAATTAGTGCACCTTTCACAACGTTTCTCTCCCTTTCTTTTGTCTATGTTTCACTCTGTGTGTGTGTGTGTGTGTGTATGTGTGTATGTGCGTGGGTGGGCGTGGCCGTTTAATTCATTTGAACCAGCAGAACCCGGTCTCGACGGCCTGACATTGTCGCTTTTGCACACAATTTCTCATTCAGAAGTTTTTATACGCCGCTCGCGCTTACAAGTTTGTAATTCTTAGCCTGTTAACAAAGTTCATAAATACTTGCAAAAAAGTTAACTTGGTTTCGTCCTGCAACAGTAACTACATTTACAACATTCTATCCAATCCAATATGCCCCTTCCGTATTCTTTAGCTCATTGTATCTTGATATTTGCAAAATTTATTTGCTGTTTATTATATTAACTGATTGACAAGTCGACAAGTCCATCAATATGCCACAATTTTGCAATACGTAAGGAAAAAAAATAAAAGAAAGGTTGGTTGGATCGTAAAAATTCATTGACCATTTGCAATTCTCTTTATGGCCAGCTAACTGCGCTTAAAACTACCAATTTTAATGGTTTTCGACCATTTTGTAAGTGCCCGGCTATTAAATAGAATCAAGCATATTGAATAGGGATATATTATCCGTGCAGTGCCCGCAGAGCACAATTTCTCTTTTCGTACCAACACACACCAACAACAACAACAACAATGTGCTTTGTGATATTTGTTGCACACTCAATACAAGAAACCAACGTCCTGGCCAAAGTCCTCCTTGTCCACCCACTCCTCTTTCTCACATTCTCTGGTATACCATCAGTATTAATAGAAGCTGCTCTGGCATCGGCGAATCCAATTCGTTTTATTTTATATAGATAGATATATACATACATACATACATATATACATATGTATGATTGTTGCTCAGTTGCTGCTTCTGCTGCTTTCTGGGTTCTTCTCCATTCTTCTGGCTAGCATTTGAAATTTTAATTATAAAATATAGTTGGCAAAAAGGTTTTGTGCAACATTCAACCAAGTTGCCACTGTTTCTGATGTATCCTCATCTAAGGGTAGTGCTAAGGGTAGAATGTTTGCTATCAAAGGGCATAGCCAATAGTGATACAGTGAATACGTTGAAAATTAACCAGCAGCATCTAGACTAGACTAGAATAATGAGTATTGCAAAGATTTTGCTTAGGATAAGCATCATATTATAACTTATATTCATTCATAATTAAAAAGTTAACTTGGAATTTAAAAGTATATTCTGATATAGACATAAAATTCTAAAACCTTTATCTATTAGTAATTGCTAAATTATCAAGGACATTTGTTGCTTATAGCCAATATTTACTGTAGAACTGCCACTATTTGCAATCATGTTACACACTGTCCATGCCATGACAGAAAGCAGCTAACATGTTTGAGCTTGAGGCATTCCATCGATGGTTCGTTATCTGGCATTTCGAATGATGCTAGATCAATGTGGCACAGGTGAGAGGTGTTTCAAGGAGGCGGAGAGGGCCTTTGCAGTACTTCAAAAAGTAATTGTTTGCGATTTGGAGAGTGCGGCGTATGTCAGCATCAGCATCAGCAGCAGCATCACCAATGGTTAGATAGATGGAGTAAGAGCAAGTGAAAGAGAGAAACTGTAAGTTGGAGTACGAGTGCAGTCAACCAGGCTGGCGAGACTCTTGAGACATTTGAGTGGCAGTTCGGAACGTTGACAGCCAACGAGTTCCAGTTAAAGCTGACTCTGTATTGCCTTGGGCAGCAGATTTGGCTTTGGCTATGGCTATAGCTATAACTATAGCTATGGCTTTGAATACAGCGACAAACGAGTTTATTTGCAGTCGAAATATGTCCCCAGACAGCAACAATAGCAATTAGTTCATTGTCAATAGTTTGCTTGTTGAAAATTTTAACTCTAGCAAGGACAAATGGCTGCCGTCATGATGATAGGCGGCGGGGGCAGGGGTCACAAATTTAACTAAATTGTAATCGGAATATATGCATGCAAATGGCATTAGCTAGAAATGCAAATTACTTTATGTCATAGCAGTTGAAATGGCAGATGTGTTGTGTAGGAGGATGGACCAATGATGATGATGATGATGATGGGCCAACTGAATGACAAAGGATATTTTGGCTCCCGGCATAGTTGCAGTCAAATTGCAAGCGATTAAGTGAAGTAAGCTAATTAATTTTGCATTGTGTATGAGGAGTCTAAGTGCCGTCTCTGGATTGGCTGGCTCTTTGATTGTCACACAAACATACACAAACAAACACACACACACACACACACACACAAAGGGCACATGTATACATGTATATATGTATATATAGATTCAACAAGCTCCTTTGTAAAGGCCTCGATAAAAGGTCGCCATATCGTCGTTGTCGTCGTCGTCGTCGTCGTCTGTTTACTTTTCATTAATTGAGTTGGCAAAAGTCGTTCATAATTTTGACAATGCCGCGGCTGATCCTTCTGCTTTTGCCAGTGCCTGGCCATTAAACAATAAGTAGTACACAAGGCCAGATCCAGGAACATGGGACCAGGGACCAGGGACCAGAACGAGGCCGTTTCAGCCATGGGTTACCATGGCGTCATATCGTTTCGTTAATGATGTCGTTGTGCATCTCTTTTGCCAATAACAATTCTGCAAACTTAACATTATCACCGACATTTGCCATTATGCCATGAAATTGCATTATCTTGTGCACAAGTTCTTGAAACTTTATTGAAGTTTTCATTGTAATTGTCCTTAACTTAACTACTTTGCAACCAAATATCCAATTATCTGGTGAAAATATTTTTATACATATTTTATCAATTACTTACTGATTTTATCCCTTTAAATATTTAATGTTAGTGGAAATTAATGAGACATGGAAACATGTTAGTTAACTAATTAGTTTCATTTAGTAAATACAAATAAAGGTTAAATTTCAGATGAGTAATTGAGTTTCCAAACCTGTTCCATAACTTATAAAATTGAATTCAAGTGATAGTTCTAAGTATGATATAGCAATAAAATTTTATTTATATAACTATTATTATGGATTATTTATGTAAATAACAAAGGGCAAAGTAAAAAACTTGAATAAGTTATTCAAAGTCAAACAAAAGTTAATAAATTTGGATTTTACAAGTATATTTTAAAAAACCAGTTAGAAATCTTATTTCAAATTAGCCTTGAAGTTATCCAGCTCTAGCAAACACTTCTCTTTTTTATCTGAAACTGTCAAGAATACAAGAATTTCTGATAGTTTTTGTACAATTTTTTCTTTTTCTTTTTTGATGCACATATGCACATCTAGCGAATTTCTGCCTCATTACATTTCCAAGAACTTTATCATATTCTTTTCTTCAATTGCCATTTCTTGATGATGGTTTTTCTCCCTTTGTTTTTGCTCTTAAATTGGCATAAACAAAAAAACACAAAACAAAAAAAAAAAATTGAAAAAAATAGAAAATGAATCAAATGTTCTCTACCACATTTGGAGGAGCAAGACGACAAATTGAGCGAATGGATGACAATTTCGATTTGTGTTGTAAAAACTGCAGTAAAATGCAAAAGCAGAGATATAAAAAAAATATATACTTATATGTATATATGCATACCTATTTCCAACAATAGAAAATTGCAAAAGCAATGTAAAGCAAACTGAGTTTCCATGATCATTTTGATTGTGACGAAATATTTATACTCTTAATAGTTGATGAAATCTGTTTATTCAGTTTATTTATGAATTATAAAAAATGATTTATTATAAACATATGTTTATTATATTCATTTATCAATTTCTTATTTTCTCAATTAAAAATCTGCTGGATAGAAAATGATTATATAGATTAAAATGAAAATTTATTCTCAGATATTTGTTTATAAATTTTCTGTATAATAATCTTCTACTTTCTCTCTTTATGTTACAAATCTGATAATAATATCATATACAAATTTGTTATGTAAGTGTATATAGAAAATGGGGACACCTAAAGGCCACAGGGTTTATGGGTAATGCAGGGGAAAAAGGGGGCGGTAACCATTCTCGCATGTGCATAAACATTCGCTTGTTATATGTTTAACTTTTTCCCCATATAGCAGAAAAAAAAAACATTTTTATAGAGTTTTGTTTTCATTTTATTTGCCATGTTTGTTTATTTTTATTTGGTTGCTCGAATGGTTGGTTGGTTGTCCCAGCTCCATTGCCGGTTGGGTTCTCCACTATCTTTAGCTATTTTTCTTATATTTTGTAAATTTTTTGTGTTAGCTCCTTGGCCATTGCCGTTGTCTTTGCCATGGCTCGGCTCGGGTGCCCTTTTTTTTTTGTTTAGTTTTTTCATCACATTGGGCAAATGAAAAATAAGCTTTGAAAACATTTTGTGCCATTTAAAGAATAACATTTTGTTGCTGTCTCTTGTTTTTTTTTTTTGTGTTTTTCTTCTATTGCAAGTTGGTCACCAAAAAATTGCTGGACATTCTTGTTGTATGTGTGTGTGTGTGTGTGTCCAATTTGATTTCTATATGTCGTTTGTTTTTTTCAATTATACCCAGTAACCCGAAGGTATATTTTGAAGAAGTTTGGCAAACAAAAGTTAATAAAAATATTATTATGTATTATTTAAAATTATTTACATGGAAAGATGGAAGTTTTTGGGTTCAAGTTATCAGAATAATAATAAATTAACTATGCTTTGTTTGAATTTATTTTGTTTAGGCAAAAGATCTTTCTAAATACTAAAACTAAGTGATCAAAAAAGTTAACCTTTTTTGATAATAAATAGTTAAGCCCTTTGATTAAGAGATAATCAAAAAGGTTAACTTTTTTAGATTCGAAGTGATCCCATGTCAAACTACAAATTGTTTTTGATTTAGTGGATTTACCTTTAACCTAATCGATTGGGAACATATAGCAACTAAATACAATAGACAAACTAATCATTTGTTTAAATTTGATCTCAGCAACTTATTAAACTAATTACTTATTTAAATTTGAACTTTGATCGTGGAAGAAGAGTGAATAACTTTGATTAAAACATAATTTTCTGGATAGAAAAAACGATTTTTTTCCCCCTTACAGTTTACCTCCACTTGGTCTAGGGTATCTCACATTCGTTCCACCATTTTGTAATGTAAGGATTTTTCGTTTTGTGGTTTTGGGTCATAGATGAAATGAGTTTCTGTTTCCAGTTGATGTGTTTAATGGTGTTTGGTTTTACAACTTTCTAATTTTGCTTTAGTTTTTGTTTGGTCTGTGGGTATTTCCTTTTCATTGGTTTTTCGGCCTGCATATTTATGCTAATTTTTTTATGTGTCACCCAACAAAGAAATAGCTGCCGTTGGTTAAGTAAAGCAAAAATCACCTTACAAAAAAAAAAAAAAAAAGAAAGAAGCGGAGCAGAAAGAAAATGTCGACATTGTGTAAGAGGAAAAAAAAGAATGAAAAAAAGAAAGAGGAAGAAAGGGAAAGAAACTCGCTTGGCTGCAGCTGCTTTTAGTGTAATTAAAAATGCAGTCTACAAATCTTGCAACATTCTCTTTGCCTCTCACTCGTTGGTTCGTTGGCTGGTCTTTGGATGGTTTTTTTATTTTGGTTTCTTCTATGGATGATGATGATGATGATGATGATGATGATGGGTAGTAGGTCGACTCCGTTGTGGTTTGTTGCCACGCGGTCCTTTTGGTTGCCCTTTTCTTTCATTGGTTTTGTAGTCTTTTGCTGCTTCTTCTGTTGGTGTAGCTGTTGCTTTAAAAACCTCTTTAAGACAAGTGAAAATGATTTAATTTGCCGCATTTTGCAATTAAAGGCAAGTCCTTGAAATGAGTAGAGCGAGAAACACTAATTGCATTTTTTCACGCCATTATTTTGTTTCTTTTTTTTTTTCTCCTTCTTTCCATTCTTTCTCTGAGTGAGGCAGAAACTTAATTAAACGCCAGTGCCAATTGCCTACGGTGGTAATGAAAGAGAGAGGCTAACCAGAAACCGAATCCAAATCAGAATTGTAGCCGGGTATTATAGTAAAGTGAACAAGAACTGTCCACACAGAATCTTTAATAAAGCGTTTGGCGTTGGCTAAGTTGGCCGCAGGTAATGAAAATCCTGATGACAATTTTTAGTTGTTGCAATGAAAACATTTCAATTGCGGTTGTTGCCAGGCGTCGACGTTGCGGAAGTTAACGTTGCGCCTGATTGCCAGGACCTCATTCCCTATCATCCTACCCTTACACCTTTATCAGGACCCCAACAGGACTATGGTTCTGGTTGTTGCTGTTGTTTCAAACAGAACGGATAAAGTCAATTCAAGTAAATGCTTTTCTACTTTGCTTTCATTTCCCTCCATATTCTTTCATTTAGTTTACTTTTTCTTTTTTTTTTTGCCCTTTTTTCCGCTCTTTATTTCTTCGCTCTTCATTCTGCCAGCAATTGCAATTGTCATTATTATTGTTGTTTGTGTTGTTGTTGTTGTTGTTGCTTTGCTTTGCTTCTTTGTTGCTGGTGTTGTTATTGCTGTTGTTGTTGTAATTGCAGCACTTTCTATTTTGCAGCATTGTTTCTATTTATCTTTTTTCAGCTGCCTGCGGCAGCAGGTGGTGGCTCTCGAGACATCATGCCCCCAAACCATGATACAGTCACTCCCCAATCATGAGGATTTCCGTTTGTTCCTTGCCACCTTGCTATGTAGAAAGAAAAAAAACTGAAAAACTTTAATTTTTTCTTGCAACATTGTGGAAAAACAATCTATCAAGTTACACAAGTTACGTTAAGGCTTTCGATATTTTTCTTTTTAAATCTATATATTTCAATTATTGTTGCTTAAGTTTCCAAATAGATTTTTATGTAAGATAAATGCCAAAATATTGTAAATATCATTCAAAATGTTGAATTTTGATTACTTTTCTAGAGATATTGTGTTTCATATAAAACTTAAAATTGCTTTTTATTCTATTTGCTAAGATAGTTTATTTTATATCTTTGAGATATAAATATAAATATATAAATTTGAGTCTTTCTTTATATATATATATTTATGATATATATTATGTATATATATTTATGTATATATATTATTTGTATTTCAATATCTCATATCACAAATAACACAGCTTTGCTTACTTGAAAATTTTAGCGAAAGTATTTTTCAATAGTTTCCAGTTTTTCTTAGAACTTAATTTATCTATATTTTATATATTTATTTACCCAATGTTATAGATTTCTAAATACTTTATACTAAAAATATCGTCAATTATATATATGTACATAATCGACAACAATCGATTTCTTTTTCGATTACTTTAAAATGTAAGTTGTAAATTTTATATGCTAAAGTTTCCCTTGCTAGTAAGTGAACTTATTTATGCATGTATGGATGGAATTGGTACTGATATCATCCACTCATCTCATCTGGCAATGGTTCATTAGTTGGCTATAAAAAAAAAAAAAAGAATGTGCTGCCAAAGCAAATTGTATGCAATCTCAACATCGACATCATGGCGCATCTGTGTGCATGTTTTTGGGCAACATTTTTCTTAGCTCACAACGCTTTTCTATGCTAGCTTCCCGTGCGGCTTAAATAAATAATGCCAATATGTCTTTTGTTTGTCGACAGATCAGCTGATGGGAGTATCTATATACATATATATATTTATTTTCTTTACAATGTGAGCCTTTGAGAAGCTTTTGTCTCATTTGGCCCAAGTAAATCCTCTAGGAACCTTGCGTTTTTTGTTTATTTTGCCTTTCAGTTCAAGCGATATAAATGCATTAAAAACAATAAATGTGTAAAGTAGAGAGTTGCCGCATTGAAATGGTAGTAAAGTGAAGCAATGTGAGACAAGAAGCCATTCGGGCAAACCGGGAGTAACCGGAGTAACCAGGGTAACCAGCGGAGTGCGGCAATGTGGCTGGGATTGGCAGTATGCCCGCTGCTTGCCACGGTCATTGCAAATTAATGGCCTTCAAAGTGGTTAAGAAGCAAAGGAAGAAAAAGGAGATGCAGCTCGTTGGACTCTCGTTTTGCCGGACGCCGGCAGTTCATTGAGTCCACAAAGAGCAGCAGCAAATTTTATGAGTTTCCACGGTAAAATAAGAAATTTTGCACAAAATAATATTACCCAGTCAGTATGGCATAGTATATATATATATATATATATATATATGTGTGTGTGTGTGTGTGTGTATAGAATGGGAATGGTAGTTGGTTGAGGGAGTTGGGGGTTGAAGTTGGAATGGGACAAGCTGCTGCTGCTGCTGCTGTTTTTGTTGCTCCTTGCTGTTACTGCTGCCTTTTCCGTGTTGCCATTAAGTGCAAAAGGATTTTCATTCTTATGCGCATCCTGTGCATAATACAGCAGCCTCGGCACACGCAAAACTCATTGCCATTGTGTCTGCCTGTATGTCGGTCTGTCTGTCTGTCTGTCTCTCTGTCTGTTGTCCTACATGTCTGTCTGTGCGTGTGTGTTTGTATGTCTGTGTGTAAGTGTGTTTGCAAGGATATGCCAATTTATTGCACACACGAGTGCATTAGAGTGCCAGTATTCTCGAGTCCTCGAATTCTCCTGCTTCTACAGCTCCTACTCACTCACAACTCCATCTTCTATTCCCACTATCCCATCCCCCCCCCTCCCCCATCATTCCTTTGCTTTGGCTTCACCTCAATGCTTTGCTCAAGTTTTTGTGTTCATTTGGCGATTGTGGCTGCTGCCATGTCTGGCAGAAATTACTTAATCCTTGCGGTTTTCTGGAGCAGCAAGTGCATACTCTTTGTCTTTTTCCAGTAAAAAATTTCTTAATCGCATCACCGGCTATTAAAAAAGTTGTAATTGACATTTGTTGTTATTAAAGCAGCAGCAACAAAAGAAAATCATTTATTTATCCCTCAATATATTTATATATTTCTCTATTTAATGTGGTCTCCTTTTAAAGCCCAACTGTCCACATTGTCTGCCTCAAATGGCCCCCTAAGAGCCAACTGACCGCCTCCCCTTTAGCCATATGCCCTTTCATACCGTCTTTAAATATTTACTTCAGCTATTTTTGCCATGAACTTCCACCAGCCGTTTTATTACCCCAAGAGAGATGCGATATCCTTTCAACGGCTACCGGCTTCCCCTTGCCAACCATGTTGTTTGACTGCAGTTCGCTGCTGGTTCTCATCGTCTTTTCCACAGTCTAGTTGCATCATCAGCAGACAGGACCAGCAGACAAGCCCACCCGTCCACGTTGCAGATTACAAATAAATTATCGCTTAATAGTCTTTTCACTGTGCTTGTTTTTTGTCCTTCGTCTCCGTATCCTTTACCAACTTTAACTTCTCCGCCTCCGCCTCCGTTTTCATATCCTTATCTCTTATTTTTTTTCTCTCTCTGCTCCTGCAATTGCTGGGCAACACATTTGATCCCTCATTTTTATATGATTCAGTGTTTTGCGAGTAAGTTGTTTATTATATCTTCCACGTTTCAACGTTGCAGATATTTAACACGTTGAATATTATATATTTTGACGAGATTTAAGCATGATCTGAGCAAGAAGGAAGTTTGCTTAAGATATTGATTAAAAACTTTTATAAAAAACACTAAAGCAGTTGAAATTTATAGAGCAAAGGATACCTGTAATACCTATATAAATAAGTATAATAAATTTTTTAAAATTAATAAATAAAAAAATCTATACTTATTTGATTTTTTTAAATATTAAAAATTTTTAAATAAAATAAATTGAAATTTCATTAATTTAAAATGATGGAAAATTTAATTTGAAAGCTTTTTGATTAAATACCAATAAAAAGGAACCTCTATATATATAATATACTTTTATGTATACTATATACATATGTGTTCACAAAAGAAATAGAAAAAGGTTAAATAAAATTCTTAAATAATTATAAAAAGTTCTCATAGAAGAAATAAATAAACTGAATTATTTTTTAAATTCACCCGGGAACAGAAATAATATAGAATAACATTCTTAAATAATTATTAGAAATTATTAGAAGGAAAAGTAAATATTTTTAATTTCGAATTATTGCCTTAATTTATCGGACAATAAAAATAAAATATATAATAAAATTCTGAAATAATTTATACGAAATTCTCTATATATACATATAAATAAAATGTATATATCTATATGATTTTTGATAACAATATCTCAATGAAGCTAAAATTTAATTGATTTTTGGATAATTAAGACATAATTAAGGTAATATAATGTTCAATGGAGCATATATGAATTATTATTCCTTTCTTGAATCATAAATATTTAACCATATTTGTACATATATATTTTCTTTTATGTATAAGAAGAGATCAAATGAAAGATATAAATTGAAAAATAACGAAAAGAAGTAATGGATATTCATACATATATACATATATATATCAATTTATACTTGCATGTGTAGTTAAGAAGTTGCTTGGTTGTTGGCTTGGTGAATATTGAATACGAGTATTTGTATTTGTATTGAGGGGTGCCATGATACGATATGCATAGGCGCTTTCGATACATGGCTCACATTTTCGCACAGCCACAATCTTGTGTATGCAAAAGGGAATTGCAATTGAATTCATTGAATTCGATTTAAAACACACACAATGAAACCTAGACAAACTGTTGGGGCATTCACACACACACACACACATATATATATATATATATATAAACTTATGTATATACATATGTATGGGTATGGTAATGGCATGCCCCCAAAGGAAAAAAAAAGAAAACTGTAAAACAAAACAAAAAACCAACAACATATTTAAGGGAAGTTTTGTGGTTTATCGGTATGGGGTAAGTATACCAAACAATATATTTATAAATACAAATATATATATATATATATATTTTTTTTTTTTTTTTTTTTTTTAAAAAGAAAAATAACTAACTCTTTGTTTGTTGCATTTTTATTGATGAATTTACGTAATTTTTATTGCATACTTTTAGGCTATTTACACAGTTTGCTTGCCTTTGTGAATGGAGTTTTATTTGTTGTTGTTTTTGTTATTGTTGTTGTATTTGCATCTATGACATTTATATAATATTCCTTATACAATAATTTTTTTTTTCATTTATTTTTTCTTAAAATGTTTTTTTTTTTTTATCTTTCATTTTTGTTTGTAAATTCTCACGTGCATTTCAGTTTGCTTAGAGCTAACAAATTATATATATATTATTATTAAACAAAGAAAACACATATACATACACATCAAATAAATATATAAAACTAAATAATGTATATATATATAGTAAATACTAAGTCGGCCAACCTAACGACGTGTCGTTGCTGCGGTTACAGTCGATGTCATTTTATAACGTGCTGACTTCCGTGCATTGTATTGAAATGTCAGCGGCATCAAGAGTCGCGTTGCGGTCAAAGTGACTGCCATCAGCAGAAGCAGCTGCAATTGCAATGCATATCCTGGCTGAGGGACGATGCCTGGTGTGGCCACTGTAGCATTTTACAAAATGAGAGAGAGAGAAACAGAAAACGATGTGCGAGGGAGAGATAGAGAGAGAAAGAGAGAGAGAGAGAATACAGAGTGCACTTTTATTTATTTGTGTTAAAAACTGTCCAAATATAATTGTGACCACGTTTGCCTGTCAGTCTGTTTGAAAATGTATTTATTTTTAATTAGCGGCCGCTGCAATTGCGGTCGAGTGCATTAAGGGCCACAGAAAAACTAAAGTGAAGGCCATTTTATATATGACAACGATAAGGCACTGAGGTTAAAGTCACTTGGCTAAAAATTGATGATATTTTTTAAATGATTTTTAAGGGAATGTGTTTTATATTATACATTTCTTTGCATATGCCTCATATGATCAATCTAGTCTTATATACTTATATCTATATGCACGAATTTTAAAATCTTTACAAAGATGTAGACTTAGTTGAAAGGCTTTAGTTTACAACTAAAAAATGCTATATCATTTTTCTTATGGGAGTAGTTTTTAATGTGGAGATTCCTAAAAGCTTGCTTTGCTTGAAAATTGATATTAAATCGTTTAACTATATATATTTGTATATATATTTAAATTTACACAACATTGAAACATAATAGTCACCATATGTGCTAATCGCTGAAAGATCTTATTTAGGTAAGCTGACTATTAGCTGAATAATCATTTTAAACAACATCTCTTTCTAATGATAATAACTATATATAGTTCTTTGGAAATTGGTTTAGAAAATCTGGAATTCTAAATTGATAGATGTTCGTCTTAATACTGACTGATTGTAGTATTTATTTTTCACACTTTAGTTTTAATTATAGAAAAAGCATCTCTAAATGTATTCCCATACTGTAACTACTATTTTCGGAGATTAAATATATATATCTACTTACCCGATTTGGAGTTAATCAGTTTCTGATTTTTCAGATCGATTTCATCGCGAAACAATTGTGCATACATGCTAGCCTCTCTCTGCAATTGAGGATATTTATCTATTTCGGCCACACAACGAAGCTCTAGGCCAAGTTTTGGTGGTGTTATGATGCGTTTCTGTTGCTGTCGTTGGATAAGCAATTCTTTTAATTGCAATTGATGGAAACGGGGATCATTGGCATAAAAATTTAATTGCGAAACTATGCGACGTAAATTATATTCATGGGCGGTAATTGTGGTCTCAATGCTGGGCAGTAGATCAACAAGAAATACCTGTTAATAATAAATAAATAGATATATGTACAGATAAGTAGTAGAATTTCTTATAATAATATCAATAATTATTTAATTTTACCTTAACACCATTTATATACCATGTGATTTTGGTAAATAAACTGGAAAAATCTGTGCTGCAATTAACTTGAACAAAGTCATCAAAGTGATACATAGAATGAAAACTGCTGATAAGTGGATTATTTTGTGGCAGGGCTAAAAAGAAAAATAAAACCAAAAATGAAAATAATTGCATTTATAAGCCGTAGAGAGTAAAGTTTTCTAAAGTAATACTAATTTTTAAGTTTATTTTAATGATGAGGTAAAATATTGTTTTGCATCACCTTTCAACTAAACTAAATTTTATAAACAATTATTCTTTCAAAGTTTGGAATAATTTTCTAATTTTCCTTATTCTATGTAAAGTATTAGAAAGAAAACTATTGTCGGTGAAGCTTTTCTTTTGTTTGCTTCCTATTTTTGTTTTTGTTTTAGCTGTTGCTTACTTTACAACTTCTTTATTTGCTTTTGATAAATTTTTAAAAAATATTTTAGCTGTAAAAGGAACGAGACTACTTTTCTTGCTTCGCACACACGCATCCTACACACACACACACACACACACACAGATATTTATTTTATATCAGCGGAAAAATAGATGATCATAAAACACATGCAGAGAAGCATCCACTACGTTAGGAGAGGTTGTGGGAGGGATGTGAAAAGTAAAAGCGAAAACAGAAACAAGGAAAAATGGGGAAACACAGAGCAATGGCGATGGGGAGTGGCAATGGCTCTGTGGCAATGGCAGCGAAGCTTTTCATTTTAGCGATATCCTTTTTAAGCATAAAGTGCTGCCGTAAATCACAGAGCCGCGCACACAGATACACTCGTATAGAAGAAGATGGTGGAGAGACGTTAGAGATAGAAGAGGGGTAAAAAAGAAGGTAAGCACCATTCCTGTAGCGTCCTTGTAGCGGTATGTATGTATGGGTGTGTGTGTGTGTGTGTGTGTGTGTGTGTGTGGTTGGTTGCCTGGCTGGCTGCCTTGCTGTGCGGATGTGAATCACATGCATCTCTTGGTTACATTTTATGAACGTTCACTGTTCCATTCGCGGGAGAACATCCGAGCTGGCCTTGTTGCCGGGCTGCCTTACTCACGGCTGCATTGCTTATCCTGTGCGTGTGCCATTGCTCCGTCTCTCATCCTTGGTTACAGTACCAGCAGTAGCAGCCACTTTGCCAGCTCGTCATATATGCAAACGGCTCTGCTTGTTTCTTGCAGTTTTCCTCTTGTGTTGTTTACTATTAAAATATCACGGAAATTACACATTTTACTCTGTTTATGCTCTGCAGGGCAACAGCAGCAGCAAGGGAAAACACATACTTCATACAAATACACACACACACACACACACACACTCTCCTATACATACTCGTATATAACATAAAAATATTTGCATTTAAATATATATACACACACACACACACAAATTCATATAAAATTTTCTATAAATTAAAAGTAACAAATTAAAATTGTATTACATTATAACTTTATATTTAATCAATTATTTTTTTTTTTGTCTTTTGTTGATTTGCAACTTACCTTCAACACTCATGTTGGCAGCTCGTGCTGTTAGCTTAAAATGTGGCGCATCGCCAGATACTTCGCACCTGTAGATCCCCGACGATTTGATGCCCAATAAATTAAGTTCCACACGACAAGAGGATTCATTGCATTCGTTGCCATCATCGATCAATTGGACACCCTCTACAGGGAAGTTCATGTAAACGGGCTGCATAAGTGGTGAATATCTTTAGAAGAGAGACAGAGAGAGTGTGAGAGAGAATGACTGATAAAAATGAGCTTAAAGGAAAGATAGCAAACGGATTCTGTTTCCAAAATGATGGCAAATTACGTCAAGTTTTTAAATTTTTTCATCTTATAATTTAGTTTTCTTTTGCTTGTTCTTATTTTTCCCCCTATTGTTAGTCATACTTAGCTAAAAGCTTTCAAACTAGGCCAGGAAATGGAGATTTTTTTTTTGTTGTTAGCAGACAAGTGGCTTATATGCACTCAATTTTAACTGATTGCCAATAGTAATGTGGGTAAATGTTAGAGGAACGGGTCAGTATCCTTTTAACTTTCTTTTTTCTTATTGTGTGTGTGTGTGTGTGTGAGGAATTGATGCTCATTAATCCCTCAAATACTTCAAAACATGTAAAAAAGAAATCGACTACAAGAGTGTTCAAGTGGAAAACTTGTCCAACACGCACACACACACACATACACACATTTCGAATACCCCTCATACACACACACACACACACATAAATAAAATGGCTGTCCCAATCGAATCCCTCTTAGTCCACGTCAACAACAACAACAAAATAAAAAATGTTGCCTATTTTTGTACACTGTGCCAGTGTTGATAAGTCGCTTTTGTGTGCCCTATTTGTTAATAGATGTTTAGGCTAGAAAATGGCCAAGAGAGAGTGTGGCAATCGGATGAGGTTGGACATTTAAGCATTATTTGCGGCTTAAGCCCGCCAACAACTGTGGCAGTAAATCAGCAAATTTGATAAGCAATATAAACGGTTGCTACAAGGGATTTGTGTGTATGTGTGTGTGTGTGTACACACCACCACATCCCTCATCACTGTTTTGGTATATTGGCTATTCGCGTTGAGGAAATTACAAAAGAGTAAATGTATTTCAGGGGGATAAAAGTTTTAATGTTACCTCGACATTGATCCAAATAATAAAAAAACAAAAGTTTAGTTAAAGAACTCAATTACGATCTATTTACAGATAATTCATAAAAAAAAAAAGAAATGAAATTGAAATGGAATGTCTTTAAATTTTAAATCTACTGCAACTGCTCAATAATTGCTAGTTGCCTTATCTCTTTTATATTCTTCAATAAATTTGCCTTATAAGTATATACAATATGGTCTATATGTATATATGAATTCCAAGAATTTCTATTTTTAAATTGGCTTTTATCTAAACATTTTCCTTGTCTTGGCAGTTTTATGTTGAAATTGAGCAACAATAACAAAGTAATTTATAAATATAGAAATGTTAACAAATGTTACTTTTTATTTCAAAGAAACTTTTCTCTATGCTAATGCAACTTTTAAATAACTTCATAATTTTTATAAGGTTTTAAATTCTGAATTACTTCCTGTCTGAGTTTAGTTTCTTAGCAATTTTATTTAACGGTCAATAAATCTTAAACTTTTCTTTTAAATGTTAGCAATGAGTATTAAAGTATATTAACTGTAAAATTGTAAATGTTTTTTTTTCTTAAATGCTTTGCAATTATTTTATTAAATTTGCATTTTGAAATAGTTACAATAACAAAGTGAACTCTTTTATTTTTTGTCCTTTCAACTAGCCTCAAGTTTTAACTTTTGATTATTATTATTTTTTTAGTTGTCTACTTAAAGTTGCATTTATTTACTTTCGTTTGCATTTGCAAGTTCAAGTCAAATTGCAATTTGCTTTTAGTTGACTTTTACGTGCTGCTGTCTAATTAAAACTTTCCTTATTTCCATAGGGCATGGTCTTTTTGCCCTTCATTTTACATTTAAGTATGGAAATGTGCGAATGTGCAGCAGTATGTGGGTGTGTGTGTGTGTGTGAGAGAGAGTGTAAGAGTGTATGTGTATATCTATCTATGTGTTGCTCATTTTTAATTAAGCAAAACGCGAAGCAGTCACTTGAGATTTTTCATTACACTGAAGTTGTACTCTTTTAGCCACATATTTACACACAGTCATGTGTGTATATATGTGTGTGTGTAAGTATGCATTTATATATCTGAATGATGAACCAAAGTAGTTGGTTAATATCGGACTTGTAAAGCTTCATATACCCTGGCTAGAATCTCTTTTTAACTGTGAATTTTTTAGGGAACGATCAGCCAAAGAATGAAAATCAATTTGGCATTTAAACTGATTAAAAACTGATTAAAGAAACTATCTTTAAATAATTATATATCTTGTAAATATTACAAGAGCGATTATGCCTTAGAAAACAAAGAAACCAGCATCGATAATTTAATAAATGGATAAATATATATTTATATACAAAAATTATGACTTTAGTTATAATCCATAATATGAGTAACTAGATCAGAGAAAATTCAGTTTCCAAGAAGGAATCCTACTCTGTTTTATATAAAAGCAAATTCTTCGGGGGAAAGGGACAATTGCTTAATATGAAATATATATATATACATGAACATGGCACACATGGACTATAAATATAAATAAACAAATATTATAAATATATCTAAAATATTTTGGCCAATTAATTGCCTTGTGTGTAATGTAAAATAATTTAATAACTGAATAATAAATGCTGCCTAATAGTCAAAACTTGAAAATTTTGTCTGATAAAATGACAAATAATAGAGACTATAAGCGAAATTTTGGTAAAGGTAAACTGGTAAACTGGATAACCAACGAACCGGAGAAAGACCCGAATACATTTTATATGATAGAACATTTAAATTAATTTACCATAGCATATAAACATAAACCAACAGAAACCAAATTAATTTATTTAATAATTAATTGAGCAAGAAAGTCACAGCAGCTGTCGCTGCCTGACAATGAGCATATTTATGTGGCAATGCTTACATAACCTACCATTTCCCTATATATATATATATGTTGACTTGATACCCCTGTTTTTCGGTCTGGCATGGGCAACTCAGATGACCGTGGCACAGATTTTTCATGCATTCGACAGATGTGAACTGAAATAAAAATATCATAAATTATGTGCCCACACAGGCAGACAAACAGACAGACAGACAGACAGAAAGACAGAAAGACAGCAAATACGAGTGTGATGGAGTAGACCGGCCCTGCCATATACCATATACACATAATACCAATACTAGCACATTCATACAGACACCCACACACACACACACATATACCCACCCATAGTAGAAATCAAGCTGTGTACTTACCTAAAAAACTCCATTTCGTTTTTGTACCACTTAACCGAATTTAACGTGTGACCACTTATGTCATAGCTGCAGGATAATGTCACGTTATCACGAAAATCAACAATTTGTGGCACATTGATGTCAGTCACAAGTAGACACTGAATGCGCCGCATAGCTGCCGAGAGAGAAAAAAGATAGAGATAGAGGAAGAGAGTGTGAGAAAACGAGACTGAATGAGACAGGTTGAGTGGAGACCAAAAGCAAAAAAAAAAAATAAATATATATATATATCAGATAAAATGATGAAAAATGTCGCCAAAATAAAAGAAAAACGAAAAATAAAATATTTTGCATTTGCAGTTTTGCTTTCAATGGAGCTGCTTCTGCCTGCTTGCCACACACATAATCCAGATTATATATAAAAAAAATTGTATAAAGGCATAAATAAATACAAACAGTTTGGTACATTTAAGTACTAGCATGTAGTAAAACAAAATTAAGAATTAACAACAAATGGATATCCCTTTTATCATCGTAAATGCTAATTGCCATCCACTTTTTTATTAATTATATGTTTCAATATTTCTTCCTAAATTAAAAGTCAATTTGGAGAATTATATTTAAAACATGGTAAATGGGACTATTTTGATTATAATTGATCGAATCAACATAAAATGTAAACTAAAATGAGAATTTTTTTTAATTGAATTTCCGTCAATAGAAATTAAGCAATTTCTTTAGATAATCCAAACAAAAGAAAATTGAAATATAACATCCTCTTATTATAAACCTTTTCAATTGGCATTTAAAATTTAATTCAAATTATAATCATTTTCAACATTTAAAGCTCTTTACGCAAAAATGAAACAAAACAAACAAAAAAAAGAGAAAAAAAAAGAGAAAAGAAAATCCTGGATAAGGGAAAAATTAGAGTACAAACAGAAAAAGAGATGCGAACGGCTAATTGAATGAACTTGTAAAAATGTTCAACATTAAAATGAGACACAAGGAAAAATGGCTAAGAAAAATTACAACGAGAGTTGTACAAAAAGTACTTATATAGTAAACAATAATCCTGACGATTTTATAAATATCAATTTAAGCATTTTTAGTTAAGAAATGTTGCAACTATTGGCTTGATGGAAATTTTAATGCCATCACTGAGGAAGTTTGCTTTCTCTTAAAATTTTATTATTATGTATTTGATAATTTAATTCTTCTTTTTTTGTGGGTCATTAACTTATGAGACAACCCGTGCAGTAACTGCTAAACGTTTCGTCTGAAGGAAAAAAAAAGGACAGAAACTGGGGGGGGATGGGGAAAAAACCGCTTGCTTGGGTTTTTACAATTTGCTGAACGTTTTTAAGTGCAAACAGGCAGACAGACAAATAGACAGAGATAGAATGCGAGGCAAACAAAAAAAGGAAATGCCGGAAAAAATGGTTAATATCATTAGCTGCAATGAGTTTGCTCTTGTTGTTGCTGTTGTTGTTGTTGTTGTTGTTGGTGCTGCTTATTGCACTAAATGCCGACCACAATTCGCGTTTTTACCCCTTCCACTTTGCGAAAAGTTACGCGCCAAAAATTTCCATAATCTTGGTTGCACTTGAAGTAGGAGTAACTGTACTGCATGATAAGCAGGCAAAAATTAAAGCATGACAGCAACAGTAGCAGGCCAGGACAACAACTTGTGCATAAATTTTTGGTAAATCGCATTAGGTAACCACTGTGCTGTAGCAATTGTAAAAGCGTCGGCAACAAGCAAAATGGTCGTGAATTTAATTTGTTACACTTTACCATTCAGTTGAAATAACTTGGGGGACTATGTCAAAAGTTGTACTCGTACTTGCCCAAAGCATTTACTTTCTGTTTTTCTCATTTTTTTTTTTTGTTTCTTTTTAGGGCTATTTAAAATATTTGATAGTAGGAGTCTAGTCTAGGCGCATTTGATTACCTTGTACCAGGAAAAGGAATCGCAAATAACTCGAACTTGTAGATACAGATGCAAGAGTAGTAGCAAGAGCTCGTGGCATTTGTGCATCGTCAGTGGCATTGTCAGTGGCAAATAGGAAGACATGAAGATAGGCAGACAGTTAGACAGACAGACAGACAGACTGACTAACAGACAGACGAACTGCAAACTGCAAACTTGTTTAAAGTTTCAATAGACAAACAAACAAGAGTACCGAGTACCTAGAGGGCTTTTATTCTGACTCTGACATGGAGTCTTTTGAAGCATGTCAAAGCTGTCGACCAACAACAGCAACGGCAGCAACAACAACAACACTAACAACATCAACACAACTACTATAACAATAATAACAACAACAACATTAACAACAACTTCAATGACAACAATGGCAAACACATTTGCAAATGGCAGCGGTAACCGCAGCTTAATGACAAGGCCTGACGACAGTAAGTACCAAGTACAAGGGAAAGGAGTGAACCAAAGGCAGATAGAAAACTTCACCTGCGCGTGTGTATAAACTCTGTGTGTGTGTGTGTGTGTAAACAAATACATGTATACGTAAATAATAAAAAAAAGAGGCAAGTACATAAAATATAGCATACAAAACTTTTGGTTTCTTTTTTTTTCTTTCTTTCCTTTTCTTTTGTAATCTTTTATTTTTTCTTCTGCTGCTTTTCTTTTGCTCCGACAATCAACGCACTTGAGTGAACTTTGCTGCCTAACAAACAGAACATCATGGCAATACATGAATTTGTTCTCATCTTTCTGTCTGTCTGTATGTCTGTCTGTCTGTCTGTCTTTCTGCCTGTGTCCGTTTGTCTATCGTTTGGTCTATTCCACTCGTTTGTCTGTCTGATTCCGTGTCTGTCTCTGTTTACTTGTCTGATTGTTGCGCAGCTGTTCGCTTGCGGTCTATAAAACCGCTCAAACAATGAAGTCGATGAAACAAAACGTCTTTGCAATTCGTAATGAATGCCAAGGAGCATTCAGCCAGGTCAAGGGCATGGGTATGAGCAATTTGATGAGAGGTTTATCGAACTCGTAATAGATTAACGTACAAAATTAAATTAATAAAATAGATTATCAAAGCGAGATACATAATACAAAAGCTAGACAGTTAAGAAAATACTTTAATTGTAATTCTTCCTATATATTGTTCAAGTTTCTATTAATAAAATTGAAACGACGAACGTTTTCTTCCATGTTTAAATTCATTTTTTGATTGATTTAAAAATCGATTGGTTCTTTAATATAATTCATTTGTTTTTGGCTTAGCTAAAGCTCTTTTAAATCAAACTGTATAAAATAAAGGGTTATTATTATTTGTTTGATAACTTGTTGATAATTTCATAGATTTGGTCTTAGATCGTTATAAAGAAACTGTTAAGTATTGTTTGTTATTCTTCTTCTTTCTTTTGTTAACTTATTTATTTCTGCAGAAGATCACAACTTAAGCAAAATTCAGTTTTTAGATATAAATTCCAATTGAATACTAAAGAGAAGACGACTTATTGAAAACCTGAAAACTGAACTCTATAAAAAAAAATGTTGCCTACTTTACAGGGTATCTTCAAGATTCTTGCAGCAAAATTATAAAACTTGCCACAAAACTATAAACTGTGCATATCAGGTTAAATTTTGTTGCCTTGAATTTAACATTGCTGGCTTAATCTTTTGTTATCCTAGTTGCCAACTTTATCTATTCCATAAGTTTAGTGGCTTTTGGAACTAAAATAGGCAAGCAGGCAGGCAATACACACAAATTTGCCAAACTGGCCCTTGTCTGCTTTTGTATTTTTTTTTTTTTTTTGGTTTTGGATTTTCTTGTTCAATTTAAATCCGCTTTAAACATTTTCCGTTTACGATAAATGCCACAGCAGACAAATCTGGTCCGAGAATGAAGAACAGAAAGAGAATGCAAAAGAAAAATGGAAAATAAAGAAAAAATCAACGTCCAACCGTCTATAATTTGCATATAAATGCGGGGGCCAACGACAACCATGCCTAGAAGTCCGGGCGACTGTTTGTTTGGATTGACTTTTTGCCATGGGTATGGGTTTTCGTTTCGTTTCGTTTCGTTTGGTTTGGTATGGTTTAGTTTGGGTTTGGGTTTGGGTTTGCGTGTAGGTTTGGTTTGGAGTTTGTTTTGGTTTTCATTTTTGGGGGCAAGTTGCGTTGGCTGCGCTGTGGCAAACAAACACAAATAAAGATGCTAATCTCGGCAAAGCGCAGCATCCAGCAAAAAACAACAACAGCAAAAATACAAAAACACAAAAAAAAAAAAAAAATGGAAAAATTGAGCAGCTAAATGGCACACAAAACGAGCAACACGAGAGTGGGACAAAAGCAGACAAAACAGAAAAAAAAAAATAAATAAAAAATACAAAAATGGCAAAAGATGGCGGCCAACTATGCTGAACTGAGCTGAGATTCTTCAGCTGCCTTTATTGTTCTTGTTGCTGTTGTTGTTCTTGTTGTTGTTGCTGCTGTTGGTGCTATTGTTGTTGTTTTTGCTATTGTTTAAATCCCATTTGGTATGCAGCTAAAACTGAATGTTGAAGCAAAATGCGGAAGCAAAAACTATGCTAACGCTAGAAAGTTTAAACTTGATTTGCCGCATCGACTTTGGCTTAGTTTGCATAAGACTTTGGCTTTAACTTTACCATTTGACTGAGCCTGGCATCACATTAGTGTCAGTCGCTCAGTCCATGACATGACAGTGGTAAGAATTCTCTTGCTATCTATTTAGCTAGCTTTCGATTTTGTTTTTTTTTTTTTGTTTTATGCCGCCACACAATGAACTTGAAGTTTGCCAAAAAGTCACTACTCTAAACGAATCCTTTCTCTTTTTTTATTTCATGTACAAAATATTCTCGAACAAGAGTAATTTTCATGTATGTACAAATATGGCAGAGACACATAATTTACTCAGCCACATCCTTTAGTTAAAAGAGGACTCGACTAGTGCTCCTTGGAGAGTACATAACGTACACTTACTAAAATTGAAGACACTTATAAAATCGGCAATTTGTTTAAATAAACTTTATGGCACTTGAACTAAGCGACGGAGGCAACGGAGAGTGGATGGGACGGTGGATGTCTGATGATGAGGGGGGGGGAAGTGGGGTTAGATGGCAAACAAGATGCCACTGAGATACTTGTTCCGATTCCTGCTTGTTGGCTCTCTGAGTTGTAGCCAAATATTTATTTTCTTAGCGCAGCAATTGCCCTGGCCCCATACCATATAGTCTCTGTCAGGCAGTGAATTTTTGAAAGCGTCTATAAATTTTAAAAGAGAGCAAATAATATATAGCGCATCCCAAATCCTTTAAGGCCTACTCTGAAAATGGAATTGTCACATTTATGTTTGGTTTATGCAAATTTTCATCTTCTTTTTAGACAGTTGGGCGCATTAGTCTGACATTTGTCTGTTTCTTTTGCCCTATATCACACTCACACACACACACACATTCATCATTCAAATTGAGAAGTGCACAATTTATGGTTAAAAAAAAAACCAAGCAAACTAAAGTAGTACTTTAGTTTAAATGTTTATATCTTTACCATATTATTATTGTAAATTATGATACTAAAATTGAAGCAAAAATAATCACTATTCCTATAATAGTTAATTTTTTAAAATGATCAATATGATAATGCTAAATATATGAACTCTCATCTAAAATTCAATTCCCAGACATAAAAGTGCAATATTTATAGCAAATTTATTGTGAAAATTATTTAATGAGGATTTATTTCCGATATTTGTGAATGTTTAAAAATTATCGTTATGTAAAAGTTTATTTCTTAGCATTTAAGTTTTCGTTGTGATGCTCTAGTTAAGTTTATATTTGAAAATTTCTTTCGTAACTCATACGCAGCGTGGTACAAGAAAATGCTACAAGTTAAGTTTATGTTTAAACAATGCAATAAATACCTATTGTCTTTATCGTTCATCAATGCAGACATTTAAAAAAAGGAAATTTCAATTATTTTAAAGTATAATTTTTATTTGTCTGCTTGGGGTTTTTTTTTGCGTTTTTGGTTCGCTTTACCTTTCATTGGGCAATAATGAAAAGTGTATTTAAAAAACAATTATTTCTGGCATAAAATTTACATAAATTTATGCGGTCGAGGTCAGTCAGACGTAGGCGACACCCAAACAAACCAAAAACAACAAAAAACAGCAGTAGTAGCAGCAGCCACAACAACAATAACAAAAATAGCAACAAAGGGAACACATTTATTGCTATGCTAATTTCGAGTAGAGTTTCGGGTCACATACATATATATATATATATATATATATATACATATTACAAGCCATTGGTGTGTAGGGTCATATACCAGGGGCAGAAGGGATAGGAAGTGCACAAAAGCGCAAAGCGGAAACGGAAATGCCTAAATGACTTTTCATGGTGTGAGGCAAAGGCAACCGCAAAAGTTGCCAACATTGTCGACTTTGTCATAAAAAAGGTTGCGGCCGCACGGAAAGGATTAAAAGCAAAAGGCAATAAAATAAAAAGTTTTCGAAATATTTTCATTATTATTATGGGCGTGGCAACCAAAAAGGGGCTTTAACTTACCCAACAGCATGTGCACAACCAGCTGCAGCAGCCAACTGCCATAGTCCATGGTAACAAGTCGCCTTTTAAAGTTTCTTTCACTGGGTTTTTTGGCTTTACCAAAAAAGTATTACGCTTGCTTTTTCTTTTTATTTTTCGTTGGTTTTTTTTTCCTTTTTTCTTCTTTTGTTACTTTATTCTTATTCTTTTTTTTTTTTTTGGGGTTTTTTTACTTTTGCTTTTCTTTTGCTCAACGCTTATCCATATTTTCTATTAGTCCAAACTTCTTACATATAACTTTTAGTAGAGCAGTATGGGGGGGGCGGGTGCGTTATGATTATGTTTGTATATAGTTTCAATATATCGATAAATGCCATTGACAGGTCAACAGGCCAATGAGCTAGAATAGAATAATGATGGATACTTTGCTGAATGGGGTGAGGAGGAAAATGTTAGACTTTGTTTTAAGGTTATTAAATTTGAAAACTTTTCTCGCCCCCATCCCGAGCACGTGTCTGTTTTTCACAAAGTTTTCCCTCTGACATTTTTTTTTCTATTTTTTTTTTTTTTGTGTTTTGGTTTGTTCCTTTTCTGTTCTGCTTAGCCACTGCATTTGTTTATTGTCATTGTCAGCGTTATTTAAACGTTGACAGTTTTTTGAAAATTTCGTTTGTTAGCATCACAAAACAACAACAGCAAAAAAAAAAAAACAGAAAAAAAAAAATGGAAAATTACAACAACAGTCGGTAAGTTGCGACAACTTTGTCTATCCATGGCCAACATTCATTTGGCCAGGCCAAGTTCCACTCTGATGCCCCCGACATTTCGACGCTTCGGGCTTTGTGGCGTAAAGTCCTTTAATGCTCTAATCAAATTGTGGCTTCTTTTTTGTGCACCACTCCCTCGAGTCCACCTTCCCTTTTGTGCCAATAACCCTCCTACTCTCAAGACCCTTCCAGAACTCATGTTGCTGCTGTCGTCATTGTTTTGGTTTCATTGACGCGTTTATTAAAATTACCGTGGTAAAGTTTTGTTACGGCAAAAGCATTTTATTTTTAATAACATACAGTCTGTGGCAGACGAGAGGCGAATAGGTCAAGAAAGACTAAAGGGATTCTTTATTCCTTTTATTTTTTTTTTGTTGGCTTTATATAGTGGATTATAATTATGAGTAATTTACGTTAGTTTGAAAAATGATTTAAGCAGATTTGTTGTAGAAGGAAAACTTAAGCGTTTGCTGTCTCAATATATATCTATGAAATTTAATAACTAGATGAATTAAATTTGCAATCCTTAAGATTAAAATTATTACCTCATTAGTTTCTGTCTTTTTTAAGGATTTGTTGGATTAATTAAATCTTAAATTTAAAATTTAGATCAGAAATGAATATGAAAGAGTACTCTAAATATGTTAACTAATAACTAAATCTTGTACATTTATTGAATATCATATTCATCAAAAGAAAAACTTTTATTGTCCTTTATTACCCCAAATGGGAAATAATAAAACAGTTTAAATATCGAATATCCTTTATTTTATAAAAGGAAAGTACAAGAAATTTATTTTTCCTTTGAAATAATAAAACTGAATTCCAATCATGGTCAAACAAACTATTGGTATTTTGTCACAAAAGAGAATATTTCTTATTCAAAAAAGTCAACAATAATCAAAGGCAAATTGCCTGCATTCTAATTAAGTAGCTATATATTTCAATTTATTTGTATCTTTTGTTTGACTTAACACACATAAACATACACATAAACTTATGGAATGTGTGTCTTCAGGGCAAGGAGTTAATGTGCCAAATGGATTTTGATTTGTTTGGCATATCAATTTGTAGGCAATTGCATTCACATTGCGTATACGCCACGTGTTATTTCATAGACCGAGCAAAGCAACGTAAATATACATACATTCATAGACATAGAGAAACATACACACACACACACCACACACAGATACGAGACAGTTGAGCTAAGTTAATTACTTAATGGCAATGTAATGTATACACATACATAATTAACAAACATTTCATTCACTGACTTAAATGACACACTCTCGTACACTGACAAACACACACATACACAACAGACGCACACAGTCACAAATACACTTAATCAGAGTCTCTAAAATCTACATTGAGCACTCGGTGGCTGGATTTTAAATATTTACGAGTTTAGTGCATCAGCAGCAACAGACAGTTTGTTCTTGTTGTTGTTGTTGTTATTTCTATTCTTTCCTCTTTTTTCCTGTTTTCCATTGCTTGATTTGCATAAATGCATAATTTTATACACACACACACACAAGACGTACATATAACTATAGCATTTGTGTGTGAGTGAGTGAGTATATGTGTCTGTTTGTGTGTCTATTATTTTGTTTTTATTTATTTATTTGCCAGTCGCTGATCTCAATATACGCTTTCGTCGTTTTTGTCATCGAGCATACCGTATCGCAATGGACCGCACCACACCGCACCGCTCTCTGTACCGTGCCACACAAAAGTTGCCATCTAACTGACTACTGCTTCATGCCCCGGATTGCTTTGCTGTAAGAGCCAGCAGGCAACTCTTTCATGCTCCAAACAAGAGTTGACGGCTGAGGCCTCTGCTGCGGATGCTGGCGCATCAGCTTCGTTTCCTTTCAACTTCGTGATATTCCTCAACGATGGCCGAGTACCAATTGAAGAGCAAGAGATGAGAAGATGATAGGAGAGCGAGAGAGCGAAGCCATACCGAATCCGAATGGGCGCGCCTTCAATATTACTCTAGTTCTTCCTTCATTCTCTTTACAATAAATGTGAGAACATTTCTGCTTTATTTGAGATTTGTAGTGCTGTTTCATTATGTAGCTTTGTGGTCTCTATACGCTAACAGAGATATTGAATTTAACAGAGTGTAGAGATGTTAACAGGCACTGTTAATATTTCAAATGTTTATAGGAAAGAGTTGCCATAATATGCTGTTTTTTATAAAAGGTTTATTTAAATTGAACTAGTTATGACGAAAGTTGAATAAGATTTCATTGATAAAAACATTGGTAATGTAATTATTCGCGAAAAGAATTTTTGATTATGCAAAACTTTAGTATATTATTTAACTTTTCAACTGAAACGTTCCTTATTGTGACATATTAATATTGCCATATAAAGTTGGGTTATAGGACTGTGATATTTAACCGTTTAACCAATAATCTAAAATAACTACTGAAATACAAAAACCTAGGAAAACCTAGGAACAACCGATTACTTTTCAGGTTTAATTCAGCCTTAATTATAAATAAGTTTAAAAACAGTTTTGGCTTGAACTAGATCTTCGTTATTTTTCAGTTTAATTTAATGGTTAAATATCACCATACAATGTAACAAAAAAAAAAAAAACTTATCAATATTATTTCGTTGGTATTTTAACAAATTTACATTTTTGTTTTTGTAAAATATATTTTTATTAAAAGGGAGCCATTACTTTATTAAAAAATTGTTCAGTAAATTATATTCGTCGTTTTTATGCAGTTGAGCAATGAGAAGAGTTGTGAGTCAAAAAAGGAAATTTGGAAACCAAATGAAACTATACATATACATACATACATATCCATAATCATGAGAATGAACTGATGTGTTTTATATAAGTAAATTAATTTTAAATTGAAATTTTCAGATGAAATGTTGCATCAAGGCAATCAAATTACTTTTATTTAACTAGTCTATTTAAGTGTTCACATTTTTAGTTGAGACATCCAATTATAAAACGCAATTCCACACATGGCATTTCATTCTTTTTGTGGCGGCTTAAATGTATTTTCCTTCTTGTATCTTTGTTGTGAAAATGTGAAGAAAAATTCAACTGGAAAGCCGCTTAGTTTCTTATCGATTTCATTTGTTTTAAAGCTGTCGCTTGCCCCACACACACCAGTCACGCCCCGGAACAGCCTTACCACGCCCCGGCCAGACACAACAGAGCTAAGAGGCAGTGCAGAAAATTGGGTTACATATTGCAACTGGCTACACTTATCAGTCAGTGGCAATGACGCAGCTGCACAAGCACAAGTCCTGGTCCCTTCTCTAGTTGCACTTGACAGCTGAGTTGATGTTAATGCTTTGTTATGTGGCCATGTCATGTTGCTGTTGCTGCTGCTGCTGCTGTTGCTATTGTTATTGCGAATGTCAGTGCCACAAGTCATTGCAGCAGCAGACGTTGAAACCATATTATAGACAAAGCTATATTTATTTTGTTTCTCTTCCTACAGACAATCTGAACAAAATGCCAAATTGTAGTTTGAAATATATTAAAAATCCATTGCGATTTCTATTGAACATTTTTTTTTTTGGTTGGAAAATATGTAAATGGAAATGGTACTGATTTTATGATTTTTCTTCTTTTTGATACTCCTGTGTATGAATCTATTTTTATACATATATATATGTATATAATACGGTCCGGTTGTATATGCAAAATAAAATGGTGTAAATAAAAGGATTATAAAGTTTGGCCAAAGTTTTTAAAATAAGTAATAGATACAAGTAAGCTAAAGACATATATTCATTCTCCATATTTATAAGAGAGAAATTCTGCACTTTCTTTTTCACTTTCTCAAATATATAATAATTCAAGGGAATGGGAGTGTATATCAACAATGCAAGTAAATGGCTAGTATATTTTGACTGTTCTTGTTGCATATTTAAAATTTCGCTTGATTTAATTTTTAAAATTGTTGTAAATTAATTACATGACTCTGAAGCTGATGCGTTAATTATTTTGGTAAATTAATGCAATGACCATTTTAGCTTGTTAAATATCAATAAAGCTTATAGACATTTAATGAGCCTCAGGATGCCAGTAAATGGCGGCCGATAAATGGTTCAAGTGTATGTAATCATTAAGCTGATTTTAATATAAAAAGATTTAAATTATGGAAAAAATTTTAATTAATTTATGAGTTGTAATTGAAAATAAAAAAATATTATACACGTATTAAAAGCTATTTAATTGAACCAATTTTTTTTTTTTTTTAAATTTATATGATCATTGAATAACTGTACTAAAGGTGGGTCCAATGTGATGTGGAATATACGAGTGGAGATATTTTATTACTTGAGGCAGGTCTACAACTAGAGGGTTATATATTTTCAAAAGTCGCCAGCGACAGTTTTTGCGGCAAAGTTTTTGGCAAGCAACAAACACCGCACGTGAGTTTTGCTGCAACCGGCGCATGACTATGGAACTAATGGCACTCAAACACATATACACACACAACACACACACACACATACATGTCACGTGTTTTGACTACAACAAATATGCTAAAAATGTGAAAGCCAGCCAGCCACCCCAGGCATCTAGCCATCCCGTCAGCTAGCAAAAAAAAAAAGAGTTTTGCATTTTACTGGGACCAATGCCGCGAAGCTGCTAAACTTGGCGCCGTTTGTTGTCATTTTGTGAAAATGTGAGCAAGTATTTTAAAAATGTATTTTGTTATTTCGCTAGTTGTTGTTGTTTTTTGCTGTTGCTTAGTCGTGGTAACTTTGGATTTTGAGTGCAATAGGTGTAGCACGTAGCAGGACCAAGTCACTAAGCATTTGCCTTTTGCAGCGCATATAAGTATGCTACTGTTTTTACCATACCATAACTGTGTATATGCATTTATGGCCGATGTATGTGGGTGCGGATGGAGGTAGCGGATGGAGGGTGCTGGTGTCATCTTGGGTCTCAGCGGACTAATAGAACTTTAACGCATGTAGTATGCATGTTTGTCGATCGTCCCCAGCACGGACAACTGACTCAACCCTGATAAAAGTTCATATTTTCAGCTGGCAAAATTTACATCGAACAAAAGTTGTTGGCTAAAAAGTTGTTTCATTTTGCAATGCATTTTCAACTTTTTCACCCCACAAAATTTTATGAACTGCCACTGCCCACTGACTTGACTTTGTTGTTGACTTTCCGTTGGCTCATTATGCAGTGAATGCCGACAGAAAAAAAAAAAATGAAAAGGGAATGACAATGCAGACGGGGGATGGCGGACTCTGACGAGGTATCCGCGGCCACTTGGCTAGCAAAGTTGTAGACATCGGCCGTTTGCTACAATTCTAGGCAAATACTCAAATACAACAACGAAAGCAGCTAGGCTACCACAATGGCTTGGCGGCGATTGTCGCTGGGCCCCAAAGAGGACGCAAACTAAAATTGCGCCCGCCTGTGCCGGTCCGGCAAGTTTATTAAAAAATTTTCAAGCTTGCTCTACCGTACTCCCATCCGTTTTCCCTACGCTCGCTACCACTTGTGTAGTATATGATTCCTGTTCTGTTCTTCTGTTGCCTGGTTTATTTCATTCTTATTTTGCAGTTGTTGTTTGTGGTACTGTTTCTCTCGCTCTCTTTCTCTCTCCATCTCTCTCTCTCTTTTTATTTTATATTTTTTACGTTTTTCTGTGCCACTTGGCCAGCGCAACATGCACTTGAGTTTCATTTGCTTGTTTTTGGCCCATGTCGGGCAATGTCAGAGAGTGCATTAAAAATTTTTTACCATCATCTGCCCACTCCAATGCCTCCATACCATAACAGAATAAACCGAAAAAAAAGAAATAAAGTGAAGTAAGTTTTATGTATTTCGCCAGAGAGCGGGAAAGGAAAAACCGCAACAAAATGAAGCTATTCTTTGTTGGCCATGTTGTTATTTTTGTTGTTATTGTAACTCACTTTGTTAAATTATGTGCAGCATTGCGAGGGTTAGAAATTTCTTGGGTTGTTCTCTGATTGTAAGAACTTTATCATTAGTTCCCCATAATTGGCTAATCCGATCTGATAAATCATTCAATAAGAATCTTATTTAATAACTGCTTTGGATTAAATGAAATTTCAATTGATATTTTTAATAAGTGCTTTAGATATAAATGAAATTTAAATTGATATTTTTAAAGGTGTATATATATATATATATATATATTATATGTATATATTTATATAAAAGTTTCGGGTTTATTTATTAATAGAACATTTGAATCGTTGAACTCGCTATAATTCATACTTTTGAGCATTAGCAAACATTGATATATATAAATCTAAATTGTTTTGTATATAAATGCAATGCATTAAGCTGAGTCCGACTGGCAATAATGATTAAGCATTTAAATCACATTAGTAACCGAAACAAATTTGTGTCACACCTGAATGGAAACAGTCGTTGAAATTATATACTTTTCGAGGGTCTTGTTAAAAATTATATTTATTTTTATTAATCAGTTTTAACAAGAGTTACGATGAAAGCCATTGGAGTTTTGCTTTGGATATTTTTTTTTGCTTTTAAAGCTGCCCAGGTAAATTATATATTTTTTTTTCATTAATATTAACTGGGCCCTAAATTTAGAATTATTGTAAAAGATTGCAGGCCGTATAGAATTTACAAATATCAAATGCGAACCATTGGATAAAGTTTTTGCAGATTTTGAATTTTGTTATATTAAAGCTGTTAATCGAAGTTATAAATATGTATCCCTTAAGGTTAACTTATGGCAATCCCCCGTATCAAAGGGAAAGGTAAATCTATATCCAAATGTTTTGTGTTTATAAAGCAATAATTTTTATTAAATATCAGGTAAATTTTGCTCTGATGAAACGATTCAATGGATATAAACCATTTCTTTATAATGTTTCGGTTGATGCTTGTAAATATTTAGAAAATCCGAAAAAAAATCCTATAGCTTATTATTTAGGTGGACTCTTTTTACCATATACCAATATGAATCACACGTGCCCATTCAGCGTAAGTGAACAAAATAGAAATATGTGAATTAATTCCAATATTAATCTATATAAAACGCGCTTTTTTCAGGGTTATTTTCTTTTGGATAAACTTCCTATTGGACATCTAGATAACCAGTTTACCAATGTCTTGCCCTTTCCCCTTGGTGATTATGCTTTTTATACAAATTGGATCGCTTATGATATTAATCGTGCTAATGTTAATATATTTTTCACACTTTCATAAATTTAAAAAATAAGAAGAAAAATTAATAAGAAAAATAAAACGAATAAAATGCGGTTTTAAACGAACGAATGAGATGGAGAAGAACGACCAGGCGGGCAAGGTCATATCGACTAGGCTATTTATGCTGAACAAGAATATATATATTTTATGGGGTCGGGGTTGCAACTGCTGTTGATATCTAGCAACAGATTCCCTAAGTTTTTAAATATTCCTTTTTATATTCCTCAGCTTCTAGAGCCTTTTAGCTTATTTATATATAATGCGTTTGTCAATATTCTTACGTGAGTCCTGCAGTCCTTATTTCCCTAGAACTGGTCCAAATAGTTTATAGACTTTACTATCTGCCCCAAAGAGGCTTCGTTTCTCTTGAACGAGTTTATTCTCACTGAATTGACTTTCCATAAGGAGAAGCTGTTCAACCATCTTAATACAGGCTACATATTTGAAGTCGATATTATTACTAAATTGATATTTAAAAGAATGACAAAAATTGATATTCAACAAAATTGATTTTATGTATGATATAAATGATTGTTTATAAAAATTTAAATAATGACCAAGCATTAAAATGATATCTTTAGATGTTTTTATATTCAACAGAGCTATAAAAACTTTGAACTTTGAATACATATCATTAATGATAGATCAAGCATGATCAATATTATATCATTCATTGAAGCGTTTCATGACGGACACAACATTTAAAATGATGGTGATATACATAATAAATTTCAATTTTCTGCAATTGGTGTATTGGCATTTTGAATATCAATAATATATAATCGGTCAAAAATAATATTTTAGATGGACAGTTTGGTTGTTCGCCATTTATATGTATGTTGTACATAATTTTAATATTTCTGGTAAATGATATATGTATATGCTATAAAAAGAAAAACAGCGAGGGAATAGCTGACCCTTCAAACTTCTGAGGTAACATTTTCTTTCCGATGTATCTAGAGAAACTCTCAAGGTATTAATTCTATCTTGGTTTTATCTAACGGAAGCAAACCTATATAAATGTGATCTCAAACATAATCAATATTAAAGTTGTATAAAGGTCTATATTTTTGGAAAAGTATCTAGTAACAGATCAGTTTGAACAGCAAAATATATGGTTTCATATGGAGCTAAATACTTCTAACATGATTTCAATATTTTGTTTTTAGAGGCCCCTACAAATGATTGAGAATTTATTAATAAAATATTTTGATTTGCCAAAATTGTAGTAGTTATAAATTCAGCTTCATTAAAAAGATTATTTCTTGGATTACTAAATAGTGGACTGCAATGTTTTCAAAACGATCTAAAAATTTTAGAATCAACTTATTAAATATTAAATGCAATTTTTTAAAAAAAATATGTCGATTTCGATATTATGAAATGAAAAATTGAGTATTATTATTATTATATTTAATTGTTCACTTAAGAGATACAAATCACACATGATTGGAAAAGCTTTTAAAATATTTAACTGATCCATGTTCAAAATCTATAATGGAAATATTAAAACAATATATATCATTCCAGTCAACAGTCTCAATAAGGTTACGATGAATTCAACATTTGTTTTTCCTTGGATTCTTTTGTTTGCGATTAGAGCTACTGAGGTAAATATTCTAATTTAATGCAGAAATGAAACGAATAGTGAAAATTCTCGGCAAAGATTGCAGCCCGTGTAGAATTTACCAATCTTAAATGCGAACCATTGGATAAAAGTTTTGCGGACTTTGAATATTGTTATATTAAAGCGATAAATCGAAGTTACAAATATATTTCACTTAAAGTGAATTTATTTGAAATACCCGTAAAAAAAGTAAAGGTAAAGGTGAATCTAAAAGTTTTGCGTTTAAGAAGTATTAATTTTTTTTATTAAATTTCAGGTTAATTTTTCTGTGATGAAACGGCTAAATGGATATAAACCATTTCTTTATAATGTCACAGTCGATGCCTGCAGATATCTGGAGAATCCGAAGAAAAATCCTATCGCTTATTATTTAGCTGGACTCTTTTTACCATATACCAATATGAATCATACTTGCCCTTATAATGTAAGTGATTTGAGAATAATAATAATAATCAAATCAATATGTATTTATTCAAAACGGGTTTTTGCAGGATTATCTTATTTTGGATAAACTTCCCATTGATCATTTAAACAATCAGATAACGAATGTTTTGCCCTTTCCCCATGGTGATTATGCTTTTTATACTAATTGGCTTGCGTACGATATTAATCGTGCTAGTGTTAAATTATATCTAACACTTTCGTAGACATATTTAAATTTATATAAAAAAAAAAAAAATCAGGTAAACTTTCTTCTAATCATTTGGAACCCGCTCATCATTCATCAGATAATTAAAAAACAACAATGTTGTATGTCACAAAATTAAATGGAATTTATTTTAATATATTTAAACTAATGACTTTAAATGGAGGCGTAGTCCATTAATCATATATTACGTATGTTTAATTACAAGCAACAATTCTAATTTAATTTGGGGATTACAACTAATAAAACTTTTTCATTTCGCTAACTTGACGAGGGCATCCGGCTAAGAAGTTTTCCCCGCCCACTCGTCCTATCTTTTTTGCTTTTTACTTCGCTCCCTCTCTCTATCTCTCGCTCCCTCTCTCTCTCTCACATTGTGTGAAGCATTTGTTCAAACAAATGCATGGCGAAATCTTAATTAACCTCAGGGTGTAGAGCATAAACCAGCAGAACACCATAGCACCAACGTATTCGTACTTCTTTATCCAGAATTCCGCTTACACTGGTTGTCTATTACGCGAGCATTTCAAATGAATAAAATGAAGCTAAGGCTGAGCAAATAAAACTATATAAATGTAAGTCTGTGTGCGTGTGTGTGTGTGTGTGCTTGGCTACGTGTATGTGTGTACCCATATTCATTTTGTATGTTGCGCACTTTATTCCATCTATCTCAAAGACAAACCATTCAGCTAACCAGACCAGACGCTGACTCTTTCTGACTCTTCTCATCATTCTCATACTCACAATCGGGATAGGGAAGATGAGGAGAGAGGGAGGAGGAGGAGGAGTAGGTCGTCTCTTGGCATGCGAAGCGAAAATTTCGCTGCTCGGGAATTACATTAAGCGTTGGGCATAATAAATTATTCCGTATGATATGATTCTGGTACATGATAAGCGTTTGTAATTTTAACTGTCAGTTAAATGAGTAAATGGCTCAGTGTGTGTGTGTGTGTATGCGTGTGTGTGAAGAGGGTGGGCGTGAGTGAATGTATATATATATATATATATATATATATATAAATGTATATATGGGCGTGGCTTGCCAACGATTTAGAATACTTCATATTTATCTTTTGTTGGAAACTTGAACATTTGTTCGCGTAAATAAAAGTTGAGCGTCAATATTTGCCACACACATTTATATATATTCACATAGAGACTGTAGAAAACAAACATATAGTTACACATACATATATGTACGTATATACATATCTATGTACATTGTACACACACACACACACACACACACATGGATAGTTGCAACTCTGAAATGAGAGTTGGAGTTACCTCGGTGGGTGACAAGTACGTGACTATAATCATCGCGATTTTGCCGCCTCATAATCTACCATATGTTACGCCCCCAACGCCAACCGCCCAATTGACCCACTCTGCTCTCCAAAACCCACACACGGACACACACATATACACACATCGACCAACTCTCCCGTTTTGATATTTGCTTTGAAATTAAAAAACTTTTCACTCTGCTCTGTTAGATTTTTAGCATTTGGGCTCTGCCTTGATTTACATGTTAAATAATTTTAGATCCCCCCACTCCTCCCACTCATTCCCCATGGCATCATTTACACCGCCTACAACACCCCAGATCCTCTCCTCTCTTCTGTTTTCATCGACGCAACATCAAAACTGTTTGAAACACACAACGAACAAACGAACGAACGAACGAACATCGCACATAACATAAAGCCAAATATGAAGCTGAACTTGTCAGTTTCTTTTGGATAGCATGAGTTTCTACATTTCTATATTTACTGCCGGCAAATATTATATATGAACTGACAGTGCTGACAAAAATCTACTCACGCCCATTTGGCCAAATCAACAGTTCATTAAATCACGTACAACACAAAGAACGAAAGCCAAACATTTTTGGTCCTTAAACACAAGACAATGACCGTTACTTTGAAATGAAATACTAAATAAAAATGTTGTAGAATTTCAAATACCCTTTAATTATTTTGTTTACTTGATGAATAATTCAAAACGGATTCAACTGCGATCAAATCTAATAAATGGAAAGTGTGTTGTTATTTAACAATTAGAGATTCCTTCTAAGTATATAAGCTATGTATTTTTATAAATTTCTTTTGCTTTTTGGTTATGCCATACAAAATATAGTTCTGGAAGATTAAAAATATATAATTTGAATATAGTTGAATCTAAAATTTCATTAATATTTGAATGTTGAGAGTTTATTTTAGAAAGTTTTTTACTATAAAACAAATTCTCGAGTACTTTCTGTAGTTTCAAAAGTAAAGTAGCTGAAAATCAATCTTTAAATATTAGAAAATAAATAAATTACGATTAGCAATTCTTAGTTGATGACTGTTGTTCCTTTTTTATATCTTTGATTGGTATCAAAATCGTGTAAAAACTATATAGAAGATTGGAATATATCGGGAGGATAAAAAAACTGATCTGGAGTCGGCTAACTAGAAAGGTTTTATATCTACATAGCATCAATACTAAGTAAATTTCCGCAATTAAACGAATACCGCACTATTTCTTTATTGACTATAGATAAAAAAAAAAAAAAAAAAATTTATATATAACATTTGCTAAACGATTTCTAACTATTGTATGCTTTGCTGTTGATGCTGTTTCTCCTTCTGGATTTCTTTTTTACCCAAGCGTATTGGACCAAGATTGTATTGACCAACAACCAAAATGTCACCTGGTATATAAGGTTCCAATATGATTCGTTCGAGTGGTTCCAATTGTTCTAGTTTAAGACGTTTCATTTCATTGGCATAGATCTCCTCCTTGGATGGAATATTACCTTCACAGCAATTAATCGATTGCAAAACTATGGCAAAATGTCCGCCAGCTTTTAAATAGTGGCGTGCATTTAAATATAGTATACGTATTTGATCCGATTGTGGCATATCAATAAATATCATATCCACATAATCGGTAATAATCTTACGATATTTATATGGCATTGTGGCATCATCAATAATGGGTATTATATTTGTATATTTGCGTGACAATGTTGTTAATTCTCTTTGTGACCAGGCACCTCGATCGACGGTATATACTTTACCCGATTCACCAACAATATCGGCAATATGCGGTATAGTTCGACCGAATCCAGAACTTAAATATAATACTTTAGATCCATTTCCAATATATATATTGCTAACACCATTTAAAATGGCAGCGCCCAATTTGGATTGAAATGGCGACCAGGAGCGATATTCATTACGTTTGCCAAACATATCGGCAGAGAAACGCTGTTCACCCGATTCATCGTTCATGGCCGGTATTAGAGCACGAGTTAGCAACATGATGGCATCATCTCGGCTACGGGCCAAAAATATACCACTATGACGATGTGGCTCAATGCTAACCATGATCATCTGTTGAAGATTGCAGGCCACTTCAGTTTTATCTGTTATTTGGTTCTCTTTCTGAATTTGTTTTTGTATTTCTTTTTGACATTCTTTTGAAATTTCTTTTGGATTTTCTTTTTGATTTTGGTTATCCGACTTGCTCAAATTTATTTGCGTATCAATTTTAGTTGCACTATTCGATGTACTTTTATTTGAAGTTTTTGTTGTTGCATTTTTTGTTGATGGTGTAATTTTGGTTGGTACAACCGTTTTACGACCGTGACCATCACGTCCTTTGGTCTTATTCTTTGAAATTGATCCTTTTCCCATTATATACACAATATAAGCGATATGTTTTGAAGATAGGTTGAAATTATAATTTATGTGTTTACCAATATTTTTATATATATATATATCTATATATACATATATATATAGATAATTGTTCTGATATGATATTAATTTCAAAGGCAAAATAATGGAATCAAATTAACAATAACAACTAGCTAATACAATATCGAATAACATCATGTATACAAATTATCCTTAATACATACATATGTATACTTAGTTACAAATGCATGCATGTATGTGTGCGTTAGTTTATTCCGTATTTGTTGTACATTTTGTTTTTGCTGTTTTTATCTACACTTATTGCACAATGCTAAAAAGGACCTGAAGCCAGAATGAAATCTGCATTTGAGTTGTGTTAAAAAGTTTGCATTTGGAACGCACAAATGGAACAATAGAACCTAAGCGTGGATATATTGTGGCCCCGAGCGCATAACGTGCACACTGCCACCCTATTCCCCCTATCCACCGAATTCTGGTGAGGATTTTGCAGTTGAAAGCAAATCAAAGCAGACGCAGGACATGCTAAGGAGGCGAATTTGGGTTGGCATGGCAATGCAAAACAACTTAAAATGTCATATAAAATTTGTAGCATTGCTGATTGCGCGTGTTAAACAGCCAACGGAGTCAACCGAGTGGGATGAGTGCATGAGAGGTAACATAAGAAAACCTCTCCCACTCACACACACACACACACACACACAATCATACTCATACTCACATATATACACACGGCAATACAGCGGTATAGCGCGTAAATCCAGTCACGCCCAGGCTCTGGGGGAGTTATATATATGTAGGTACATACATATTTATATATATATGTATATATGTGTGCATGAATATATGTCTCTAAATTTGTTAGTGTTTGTGTGTGTGTGTGTGTGTGTGTACGAGTTTTGGGGCGTTCCAAACTAAAAACAAAAAGCCACAAAATCCTGGCATAGCCGAAAGCGAAACGTGAAAAATAAAAACTCAAACGAAATGCGAAAAATCACAAATTCCACAAAATCTTTAAATCCCACGGATTTATGCATTTTTACGTTGCATTTGCTGCCGTTGCATGTGGGTTGTCTATCGACAACGTGGCAACCGTTGCATCTCTCTGCTGTCTTCACATGGCATCCCCCCCCTTCCCTTTCCCATCTTCTTTTAAACCCTACAATTCACTCACTTATTCTATATGGTTGTGCGATTGTGCGACAAGACATGGGTGAGAGAGGTAGAGGGGAGAGATAGAGAAAGAGAAAGAGAGAGAAAGAATAAAAGAAACCAGAACCTGGGCTGGGCATTCACGTTTATATGATTTCTGTTCAGTTTGCCAATACCGCCTTAAGGTATCACTGTACTATGGACTCCACGGCAATGTCTCCTGATTTGTCCTAGAGTGGTTCTTAGTTAAAATTCCTTAACCTTTGATCACTAGTTTCATCGATTTAAATTATTTTATTGATCAGTTTAATAATAATGAATTTACATTCATTATTAAATTACAAATTTTCTTAATTTATTTTAACAAGTTGTTATACAAGTCGCGATTGCCAATCATCTTTTTATTCCAATTTTTCCTAGTTTATAACGAATTGAGGTTTTTGGGGCCGTTTATCGAAGTTTATCGTAATCGGATACTCACAATATCTTTATGATCGATTTGAATTAGAAGAATAATAGAAAGTAAAGACTTCTAAAAAAGGAGAATATAGATTTATTTTTGAGTAGGAATGTTGAACATATAATTCAACAAATTGTGATCTGTTTTCGAGAATATAATTCTTAAGAAATTATACCATACATGAAATGTTTTATTCAATCCTGGACAATCTATTGCTACATATCTTTTGTATTCTTTGGTATTTTTTGAAATTGTTTCTTTTCAATTTTCTACAAATTTCTATATCTGTTTGCAGGAAAATCTGTTTGCATTACATTTACACATTTCACATTTATTCGATTTGGTTTTTCCCTGCACCAGCCTAATGCACCTTCTGTAAGGAGACATTGATGATGATGCTGTTGCTGCTGCTCCTGCTGGTCTTTCTGGCTGTATGCCGCTATCAGGACGACGACAGCAAAACTTCTGCCGCCCTGCCCCAAGCAGCCCAACACTTAACGCCAACGAAAACAAACAAAAAAGAGAAAGAAAAAAAGAAAAGAAGTCACCCACAATCGATTGGCGCTGACTCCAACTGTGCTTGCAATCAACATCGAGGATATGGGGTGGATGGTGGATGAGATGCAGGAGCAGGTGAAGGAATAGGGGCAGCAATCGGCTGGATATTCTGGGTTAAGCCTGTTGTTGTTGCTGTTGTTGTTGCTGTTGTTGTTGCTGTTGGTTTTGTTGTTTTTCTCGTTTTTATGGCACGCTGCAAACTATCTGTCGCTTTTGTTTTACGATTCCTTTTGCTCTTGATGATCGTCACCGTTGCTGCCGTTGCCATTGCCTTTTGCTATTGCTGCTGTTACCGTTGTTGCTGCTGCTGCTGCTGCTGCTGATGTTGCTGCTGCTGCTGCTGTTGTTGCTGCCTGTTCCTGGCCCTGCATTGCCATCGGCGTAATCGTGTTGCTGTTTGCTGCATTGGATGTTTGTTTGTCTCCATTTACTTTTTGTTCTTTGTCATGGCATGGCAGTGGGTTTCACATTTTTTTCTATATTCTTTTATTTTTTTTTTTTTTTTTGTACTTTTTTCGCATAGCTGGTGCAATCTCTGTGTAATATTTTATTTTCAATTCGCATTTAGTGCAGCCGTAGCCGTAGCATCTAAGGGAGGAATAAATTGTATCTGACAATTGGCAATTGGCCTATCCGCCCGTTTGATAGTGGAGCCAAGAGCAGAACTCAGGCCCATTCATACACACACCCAAGCCAAAGCCATCATGTTCAAGCTGAAGCAGTCCAGGTCTTTGCCAATAAATCCTGACTGTGGGTGCGGCTCCCTATGGCAGTTTATGCTGAATCACGAATTACATTAGACAAGCCTGGGATTTGGTTTCCTTTCTCTTATTTTTTTGTTTCTTTACTTTTTCCTTTTTTTTTTTGTCTTTTTCTCGTTTTCCTGTGCTATTGCCAATTGGATTAGCACACTTAGCGGACTTTGTCATGAGAGGAGCAAACCACGGTCTAACAGTTTTCATTAGAAGTGCGTTTGGCATGTTTTAAACTGCTCCATCAATGCCAAATCTCCAACCACCATCCACATTCCTTTTCATTCAATTCCGAACAGATGCAATGCACAGTGGGACATCAACTACAATATGTGTGGGGGTATAAAATAAATATTGAGAAAGAGGAGTAAGTGAAAATGTTAAAAATCACAATTAAATTAATGCATTTTTGAGGATTAAAAGAGTCGCTTTATCTCTCTGACTGCACTCTAACTTATTAAATATGTAGGTACATATATATAACTCTTTGGATATAACATATCCAATTTGAATTTTAGATTGAACAAATTTATTTTTAAAGAAAAACAACAAGCAAAAAAATTTGTGTAAATTACATCAAACAAAATAATTAATATTTGAAAATTCAGTCTTATTTTTAAATGATAAATAAATTTTTTTATTTACTTAACTGATTATAAAATAGTTAACAATGCAAAATAATATTTAAGTTAGATCAATGCCACAGTGCATAGTGATAAATGTCAAATCAGTTACGAGTGTCCTTCTTGTTGGAACGGGCGTGAAATGCTTTTTAAGCACTCACATGAACCGATGTCCATGTTGAGGCCACATTACGAGCAAAAGTAAACAGAAATGTGCGCTGTCAACTAAATGTCAGAAAAATGGTATGGCAACCGCTTCTTGCCTTACCATTGCCATGCCATGACATTTCCTTGCTGTTGCTGTTGCTGTTGCTGGTGTCCCGGCTCTGTTCCTGGCACGCACGCACTTGATCAATCATGCGAGTGCGAGAACGATGACGATGCCATCGATGAAGCTCTGATGCTGACAAGTGCGCTGCCATTGTATTTGCATTGATGACAACTACACGTCCGCAAAACGATTATGGAGCACCGTTCGCCAATGTGGATTGGATTTTGTGAAGCCATCAGATATCGCTAAAAAGTAGGCAATGCTTTTCTATGTCAACTCTTGACTACCGTCTCCTTCACCTTTGGCATATTAATAAACCGTTTGTCAGACATCCATAATAAATTGCCAGGCCATTCATCTTGCCCAAACCAATCGACAGCCATTAGCCTTCAGACAATCATCAAAAACAAAACGAAAACCAACAAAAAAAAAAAAACCAAAAATATGTATTGGAAAATTCCATGTATATGAAAAATATTCGATAGCGACAAGCAAATCTAAATAAATGTTTAAGCTTTTAAATGGGATTACATCGAGGCGAACACAATATTTATGCCCATCATTTTTCTTAAGCTTTAAACGAAGATGTAGACATCTGCAACCCTCCTCCCCCCCTCCTACCACACAACTTACCACACTGTCTGCTCATTTCTAAAATGCAAATCGATTTTGATATCCAAGCAAAAAAACATAAAAAATAAATAAATAAAAGTTAAGTGATTAAGTATTCCTATTAATAGAAGTATGTAGTAGAATATGCTTAAAGAGCAAATATTTAAGCATTTTCTAAACATCTAAAGCTATTTACAACGGTTTCATTGGTCCACTCTCTAAGTCCACTTTAGGCTACCGTCTGTAGACGACTAATTGAAAATGGATTAGCGGCGGTTTCAGTATGTTTTATGCTTGTGCAAGTTGACGACAATCCGGATTGAGGGGGAGTCAGTGCGAGTGAGTGGTGGGTGGGATGTGTGTGTTTATCCAACACGCAAATACATTGAAAATTAATTAAACCGCATGCTGAAACCATGTTAACAAGATACTTAAAAAACAGAAAAGCTTTCATTTAAAAACAAATACCAATTCATTGCCATCCAGTCAACCACCTTCTATTTTGTTTTTGTTTTTTTTTTTTTTTTGCCCAAGTTTGTTGGTTACCTACGATTACGCATACGCAGTGTTGTGTGTGTGTGTGTGTGTGTGTGTGGCGCGTGTGAAAAATACTTTAGTAAAAGTTTTGGCCTTTGCCAAATATATATAGAAAGAAATTCTAAGCCTAAAGGTTCACAAAGCCCTTTTTTCATTAAGGTGAATGTATCCATCCCATCCAACCGTTTCGCCTCGCTCTTGCGGATGGTTTAATGATGAAATGAGAGCGGCAGACCTTTGCTTAGACTAACACTTTAGCTTTCTTTTTCATCTTCCTTTTCATTCCTTTTATTTTGTTTTGGATTCTTTTTTTTTTTTTTTTTTTTTTGTTTTGCTCAACTTTATCAGACACCCAATTAAAAGGGCTTTATAACAATTAGAGCTAATAACACGCTTCAATTGTGCCAGCAACACCCGAGGGTAGATTCTGAATCCAACCAAATGTACCATCAAACCAGCAATCCAACCGCTGCCGCCCATTCAGACCTAGGTTTTTATTTTTATTGGCCACTTTTTGTTTTTTTTTTTCTTCCATTTTTCTGGTATTTTGGTAGCTTATGGTCTCTGGTGTTATTTTGTAGAATTGCGGTTGTAATTAAAGGGAAAACCACAGCAATTAGCAAATTGACGACTAGATTTGTTTATGCATTACTATGGTTTAGGCCAACCAATTTTGGTTATTGTTGCTATTGTTGGACAGAAACATTATGTACTTATCTAATTGAAAAATATGAAAAATCATTTTTATGGGCAATTGTTCTGGCATTTAACTGGCTGCTGCTGCTGCTGATGTTGCTACTGAAACGCTAACTGTAATCTAACTTAAGCCAAAGCCATTTCCCATTGAAAACTCAAACAGAACAAATCTCTGAAAATTTGATAAATTAGTTGTAAAACTAAAAAACTTTTCAATTTTTCACTAGTTGTGTCTCTCATTCTTTCTAACTGTCTCTCTCCCTTTCGTGTTGTCTCTCTCTCTCTCTCTCTCTCTCTCTCTCTCTCTGTGAGCGGCTTATCCGTCTGAGTGAGAAAACTTTTGTTGGCCAAATGCAAAATCCAATTTTTCGAATGAAAAGTCAAACATGAATTTAACTTTTGATCCGTTTGCCCGGTTGTCTAAGCAGTCAGCACAAGTCAACAGTCAAACACAGCCAACAAATTTTTTGACTAACACTCTATAGCATCCATCGTCTATGGATCGAACATATATATACAATATATAAAAAAGTAGAAAAAGAGAGAGAGAGAGAGAGAGATTGAGAGAATGGAAGTGGTGCCACAAAAAACCCATCAACAAATCGAATCGATAACAAATTTCAATTTTTGGGCACATTTTTAGCAACTAATTTGCAATCAGGCAAATTTTTGTTAATTTTAATTTGATTATAGCTGCTGCCACATTTGCCTCTGTCATTGGCAAATGATAATCATTAAAAGCGATTTCATTGCCGCCCGCCGGCATTGATGGCTAGCGGTGGAGGAGGAGGGGGAGGGCAAAAGCAAACTCCTCTGCTAGCGCATTGAAATAATATTTGTTGATTTAAGTTAGGATTTTGTATGCATGCATTTGCTATATTTTCGGCATCACATACACGCACAATTTTATTTATTTTTGTTCGCAAATAGCATAAAATTTTCAAATTCAAATCGAATTAACATTCATTGCAGAAATGTTTATAATACACGATTGCATCATTCTTTGTGTGTGTGTGTGTGTGTGTGGGTGGGGGGGTAGAATTTCAATTTTTAATGAGCTTCAATTGGCATTAATTGCGTGCGGATAGCACTTGGTCTCCTACTGACAGACAACCGATCGAATTATTTACATTGGTTGTAATTTAAAATAACTAAATTGTAACATTTCTGAATACGAGACAAAAAGAGCGAAAAAAGAAATAGAAATAGAGTTGCCTTATTGACAATGCCGCTGCTTGAATTATATGGCTGATGTTATATCGTTTCCAAACTATAAGTAACAATGCAACAAGCAGAAAGAGCGCAACAATGCTCACACAATGCATCAGTACACACACACACACACACACACACACACACACACACACACATATTGAACGAGAAGCAGATATAGAAGCATATGTATGCATGTGCCGCTGCAAACACATGCTCAATTGAATTGAAATTGAATTTGCAATTCTATGCGCTGCAGCTAACGCCATTTTCTTTGCCGTGCGGCACAACTCTGGCATACATTTCAATTTTGTTTTTTCCCTTTTTTTCTTTCCTATCTGTTGCCCTAAGCAAGGAATGGCAATGCTGGCACTATTAATCAGTTTGTCATTAAGAAAAACTTGCAAATAATTGCAAAAGATTGCAAATGATTGATAAAAATAAAATAAATGTTATAACTTTTAAATTAAGAATAGTTAAGTAAAGATTTTCTTTATATCACTCTTCAAATAAAGTTATCTATAAAAAATTATTTATATTTTCTTTTGAAATCCAACACCCATATCATATATCCGAATTCCTATCAATAGGTTATATAAATTTGATATAACCTCTTTACCCTTTTTTTTTTCTCTCTCAGAAGTGTATTCTTAAGGTTGTCATCTCAAAAATTGATAGCATACTTTTTTGCTGGCTTGTGACTCGACGGGCACTTGCCAGTTTTCTGTTCGCTTTTGTGCCATTCGATTTGCTTTTGCTGTATTCCGCTTACCTCTCATCTTCTTCATCACCATCATCACCATCATCATCATCTCTTTCACATCGTTGTGCGTATTTGAGAGTTTGCTTTCGCTTTTTGTCGTATTTGCATTTCGTTATTGAGCCTGAGACAAAGCAGTATGGGGGAAAAAAAAAGCAAAGAACTAAGAAGAAAAAAAGAAAAGAGGATCCTGCCATTGACGTGAATGCGGCTGCCTCATCTGGTTGCATTCAATCATCAATGAGTTTTCCTTTTTTGCATTTTACACTTTTCACTTAGATGGTTGTATTTTGGTTCTATGGTTTCTGTTTGTACCATTTGTTTTGGCCCAATGTACGCATAATTGTACTGTTGGTATACCCACTTTCTCAGATCTCAGTTCAATTTGGTTTTATGTGGGGGCAACAAAGTTCTTTGATTTATGGTATTAATTGTCAAAGCGTATGCCATTTGCACAAAATAATTGAAATGCAAATACAACATTCTGTTCTTTGGCAGAACATCTTGTTGCTTATTTTTTTTTTCTTTCTCATTTTTGCATTTTTTAGACTTAAAGGTAAGTTAAAAGTTTTCCCTCGTCATACATAAAATATGTATTTTTCCATTTCGAGTTTGTTTTACTTACATTACTGTGAGTCTCTCTTCCCACACTACTCTCTCTCTCTCTCTCTCTCTCTCTCTCCCTCCCTTTCTCTCTTTTTCTCTTTACCATCTCTCTGTACCCATTTTCCTCCCCCTAAGGCCAGTATTCTCTTTCTCCCTCACTCCACACTCAACAAAATGATTTGTATGTCAGACGAAGTGCCGAATGGGCACAGGCACATGTTTGGCATGCTAAGCGCCACAAAGTATGCCGCACTTTTTGTTTGACTATTGAGGTAAAGTGTAGCGCTTTCTTTTTGTTGTAACTGTGGTTATGGCTGTGCTTTTGGGCAAAATGCAAATGGTATTTTGCAAGGACAAGTACACCGGCAAACAAAACAAAACATTGAGAAAAAGAGGGACCGAGAGCAAAAAAAAAAAAACTGAGTGAAAGAACAAACAGCAAATTGCATATAGGAAAAGTTTTCCCTCATTACATAAACGAGAAAGAAAAACCGACCAAAGCATGAGGGAATAAAATAAAGAACATTTCTCCTTTTTCACATATTTGATATATATAAAAGTTGGACAAATGTCTTGAGGGCAAGTGCAACTATAGGATGGAAAAAACACACCAAAGCATAAAGCATTAACATGTTGCAAATATTGAAATATTTAATTTATATTATTTTAATTAAAAACTATCATATTGATTTCTTTTGCCTATTAAGATTTCCTACTTCATCTATCAGGTACTTTGGGTAGATAAAGTTCTAAAGTATTCCAAATATCTTCACCTTGAAGTTTTGCTTTTTTAATTAGCTTTACATATAGATCATTTTATTAGCTTGACATTAAGGGTAAGCATAATATTTCGCATTTGCATATATGCAAATTAACTGTAAACTTTATGACCAAGGCCAATCTAATAGGCTGCCTGTGCCTTTACCTTGCTTTTAGCGATCTTAGCAAATTTGCAAAAAGATTTTCCAACGGACGTGGCTGAATGGTGGTGGTAAGTTCTTTCCTTTTCCCTTTTTTTTATTTTCTTTTTTTTGCGCTCCTTACGTGCACTGTCATAGTTTGCCAGGTACTTTTTTTTTTGGGATGGCGCTTTATGCAGCTGCATAAATGTTACTTTTACTTCTACTTACGTAAATTACAAAATAAAGTTATTACGAAAAAGTAATTTAAGTTAAAAATTTTTCGTATGCCAGCGCGAAAATGTTCAGCGAACTGGCAATGCCATGGTGCAGATGTGGGCGAATGGGTAGGTGGGGTTGGGGGGGTGTATATCTGCCTGCGGTAAAATCAGGTAACAAGTTGCATAATAGTTTTTCTTATGGACTCTTTTCTTGTTGTTGTTGTTGTTGGCCCTTCTCTTTATTTCAATTTAAATTTGCTGCAAATTTCATTTAAGCCAAACTAAGTAGAAGAGAAATGAGAATGGCAAATCAATTTGCATTAAGCATTCAAAGCCAAAATGCATGCAAGACTAAACATGTGTGCAAAGAAAAAAATTAGTATGCAACAAAAAGCAGCAACAACAAGAGTCATAAAGAATGCAAACCGAATGGTTTTCAACTGAATTCGCAAAAAAAAACTTTTAGTTGAAAACGAGTCACGGGAGCCTTGGGATAGGTATATATAACTAGCAGTTAACCAACTCGCGCAACTTGGCCAGGCTTAATCAATGGCCCAATAAACAAACAAACAACAACAAGAACAAGAACAAGTACACGAACGATACGAGTAACAAACTGAACTGAGCACCTGCAGTTGCCATCGCAATCATGGACACATTCAATGGATCGGCCAAACAAAACTGTTAGCGATTGTAATCCGTATAATGTCATCGTCACAACCCAAAATCAAGTTGAAAGTTCCTCGACAACTTTAGGTGCAAGTGTCGTGTTTTCTTTTCTATCCCTTACCCTTCATTCCATTCCATCTCATTCCTCTTCTTTTCTTTTTTTTCTTTTTTTTTTTTTAGTTTGTTTGTTGTCAACGGGCCAACAGGAGCAATTTCCGTTTCCTGGCTGACCCGTTGATGTAAAAAGAAAAGCAAAAATATATACACACACACACACACACACACATAGAAGCAACGAAAACGAGGCAACGAGTCAACTAGTATTAAAGTTTAGATTACGAATTCACATACGTCCTGTACAGGGCAGTTGATTTACTCCTCCTGGTTGCTGTTGTTGTTGCTGCTGCTGCTGGCTCTGCCGATGTTCTGTATGTGTGTGTTTTTGTTGTTGTTGTTGTTGTTGTTTTTTTTCATCCGTGTGCCTGGCTAACCAGGCGCATGTTTTGTGGTCAACTCTGTGTACTGCAATTGGGGCCGCATCCTGTATTGTTGTTGTACTTTTTGCCATTGCCACTCATGCGTGCCACGTGCTATGCTTTGATGTGGTGCTTTTTCTCTCGCTTCATGCGCTTCACCTAAATAAACTTAAAAGTAATAAAAAAAAAAAAAAAAAAAAAAAAAAAAACAAAAATTCAAGAAACCAAGAAATACAAACTCGCACTTGTACATTTGGGCAAATTGGACTCAGCCAAAGCCACACACACACACACACACGTATATAGATATATAACTTGGTAAATATTTTATGCATAAACACATATACATAGTAAGAGAAACGTAAGGTACTAAGCCCGATCCACCTGCAAATGTTTTTCCACACAACATCAAATAATATTTACTTTACACATATACATACACACACACATACACACACACACACACACATATGTATGCATACTTAAATGCACGGTTCATTAGGCCCAAGAGTAAGTTGTTACTCAAAAGTTACAGCTCAACTTCAACTTGCGGTAGCTCATTGAATTTCTTAATAATTACTTAGCCTCAAGAAGACGAAAGATATGTAAAACTAACTTGGTAGATAAGACTTGAGGTCCTAAACTGTTGGATCAGACCTAAACAAATCAAAGACAATGCCAAAAGATATATATTTTTTTGATATGCATAACTATAAATTGTAAAGTTCAAGCTAGATTAAATGAAGTATATATCAGTTATGAAAAAGAGCTGATTGAATAACTTTACCAGATTGTTTAAAGTTTTATTTTTATATTTATTAATTTACATCAATTATTTTAATGGGAAAAATCAAACATCAATTAGGATCATTTTATTACCACAGGAGAATACCTAAAGAGTATTCCAAAGTCGGCATTTTGACTTGTTCAACTAAATTCCATGCTAGTCATGTTTCTTTTCTCTCAATTTTGTGCAATTCTCTTGCTGGAGAACAATTCAAAGAATTTAATATATATTTGTATATTTTCTATAATTGGTAGCATCGGACAAACTGATAACATCATTATTTTGACATGATCAACATTATTTTGACATTTGTTATCATTCGTTATCGGTTATTAATTTTCTTCTTTGTTTTGGTTTTTCGAAATTTTATAATTTTGTTATATTTTCCTGTTACTTAGTTTAGTTTAATATGAATAATATAAAAAGTCAAAACAAAGTTAATTAATATTTTCTTTCTTATCTAATGTTGGCTACTTTCAAACTTTATTCAGACAAAATAAATACATATACATACTGTATAAGGATAAATCAAGAAATGATTGAAAAGAATAATTTGTTGCAAATAGTTATGTAAATCAACCGATCGTTTGTATATTATATTATACAAAATACCTACTTGTCATCGATTTGTTTTACTATTGTCCATATCTTTTAATTGATTTCGTCTACAATATATTTTTGCCTATTTCCATTTTAAAATTTTTATGCCTGCCATACATAGATGAGATCCATACAGATATAAGTAGATATGGCAAATTGCTCGTTGAGGACATTTTTGGTGCAAAGTTCATACTTTATTTCCCATGTTACTTTATGCTAATTTTTTTTTGTATGCTTCACTTTCACTGGCAGCTTAATCATGCATGTTTACACGCAAGTACAAAACTCAAACACCAAAAGACAACAAAGTAAACGAATTGTATACAGGCTTAAGAATCTCAGCCTTATTGTTATTTGCATACCCTCAAGGCGTGGCAGAGGCAGTGGCAGTGGCAGTGGCAGTGGCAGTGGCAAAAGGGACCAGAAACGTATGTTTAGGTTCATACATGACCTCGCATCAGACTGTTAATCAACGTACGCAAGCCGAAAGTTAAACATTTAACTAAATTAAGATTGTTTGCAACAATTTTTGCATAAATAATTAGAAATGCAAAAGATTCAACGAGGGTTGTTCAAGATGTTTATTAAGACAGTTTAAACTTAAAAAAGATTTTTTAATATAATATTTCTTCGTCATTATATAACTTAAAGGTATCCAAAGAAAATAAGAAATCTCAAACTGCCCTCGTTTTCGAGTTTATTCTGTAAATATCCGGATCAAGCTAATCTTAATTTTTAACCAACCAAGACATTGCTAAGAAGTTTATTAAGACATTGGAACTCTGTCGGCTGGGTTGTTCTTTAGGGTATTTCAATTGCCAGATTCATACTAAGTATAACCTTTCAATTCAACTTATTTTTATGTGTATTATAGGTCTGACAATCTGTGAGGATAGAAGTTTCATTAATTAATCTTAACAAAGACGGACAACATTTTTCTTATTTTTTTTTTTTTTTTTTTTTTTACATAATTCGGTTTTTCAGTCTTGGCATACGTTGTGGCTTAAATAACATAATAAATCTACAAAAGTTTTAATAACGCCGAAAAGTTTTCACTACTTTTCTGTCGTCTATCCACGACACAGATGAAGTCATGGGCACGTAAAATATGCCCCATAACAATGTGAAAATAGTGGAAAAATTCCAACTTGTTGTTCTTCTATAGAACATTTCTAGCAACTTTGCGGTGTGTCCCATGCGAAAGACTTTGTATCATTCTTTATTTTATATTTTGTTTGATTTAAGCAACGAAACTTTTTGAATGCAAAAAAAAAGTTTAGCAGTTTTTCTTTTCTTCTTTATTTTTTTTTTTAACTTTTCGTTTACGTTTGTTTTCATATTACCTAACCAGGTGTGAGAGTAAAAATTTGAATGAAGTTAAGCATTAGTCAAAGATTGTCATTTGGATAAAAAATATACATATATACTTGAAAAGGGGTTATATTTTATGTGTTTACTATGACATCTGCTTAATAAGTTTAAATAATAAAACAAGGACAAGGCATGAGAATAATATTCTATAAATTGGAATGATTTTTAATATTTATATTAATAAAAAGGGAATAAGCCTTATTTAAATCATTTTTCTTAATGCGTTATTCTGTAATTAACAAAGTCCATACTGACCTCTTTTTATTTATATTAAGGCTATAACAACAAACCAAAATTGTTGTCATAATGAGTATATTATTGAACCCACATAAAGCTGATTTTGATTTGATTTTAGCTAAATACACTTTTATACTATAACAATTAAGTTGTTATGTTTTTTGAATGAATCATTATTACATTCAAACTAATTTGTATGATGACTTTTAAATTTTGGAGCTTAGTTCTGCCATGGCTGGAAAAAAAAAATATATATATATACGATACTCTTCATAATCGACTAATAATTGTACTCATTAGAAAACAAAAAATTATATAAATATTTAAATGACAAATCGGATTTTTAATCGTTATTGTTTTTAGCTTTTAACTAAGTGCTTTTACCCAGACTAAATGCTAAATACTTTTAAGCAAAATATGGCTTGAGGCTTATAAACCCATAATTAAAGCTTATTTTTGGGTAAAAATGCATTTGAGAGAAAATTTCTTTGTAATTTCATAATTAATACTTCTAAATTTTTGAACAATTCTGAAAAGCGAACTATAGGTATCTAATGGAGAGAGTACATTATATACTATTTTTCAAGATAAATCACAAGTGTCCATTTAATGCAAGTTATAAGAGATAATAAATTTTGAATTTGAATTTAAAGATTTTGTACATTTACAGGTTACTAGGGTTAAGGATAAGTTACCAATTAATCATTTGAATCATGAGTTTCCTCATGGTTTTTAACGATCTCTGCACTAAATGGATATGGTCTATGAAAAAAAGGAGCTAATGTTAAAAAATATTTCGCATTATTATAATTTTATAAAATATAACCGAAATATACATGTATATGTATATAAAGCAAATTAAAAAACCTAAAAATGTAATATATTTTCTATCCGTACTACATGAGAATCAACTAAAATTATAAAAAAATGGAAGTATTAAATGAAGTTGTTTATTCTTCTAAATTATTTCCGAATAATTAACTTTTTTAATAGATTGAATGAAATGCATATATGTATAAATATATTATTAATTAATTGTAGTTTAATTATTTTTATGATAATCATAATGACAGGTAGTTTGTTTATTGAGCCGTTGTTATCATTCACATCTTTTGAGCGCCCACTTTGATTACTTATTTAAACAATTCATTTGAAAATCGATTTCAGTTCATTCGCAATGGTTACGGAATTTCGTGTCACTTTTCATCCAGTTGCAATGACTTTCAAATTTTTTGTTTTATCCCTTCTATGGTTGGCAATGGAATCACCTCAGGTATGAATTACTCAACAATAATAAAAAAAAAAATAATTTATATATAATTTCTGTTATAGATTTCAGCCCTTGTGGAGTTTACAAATATCAAATGTGATCCATTGGATACAAGTTTTGCAGACTTTGAATATTGTCATATTAAATCTGTAAATCGAAGTTATAAATACATTTCCCTTAAAGTGAACTTGTTTAAGGTACCCGTAACTAAAGTAAAGGTATTATATCTTTATCTCAGTGAGATAATTTAGTAAAATTAATAATTTCTTTTTCGTAACTTTAGGTTAATATTGCAACAATGAAACGTTATAATGGATATCAACTATTTTTATATAATATCACATTTGATGCTTGCAAACATTTGGAGAATCCCGAGAGAAATCCTATAGTTAAATACTTAGTGGAATTATTTACACCGTTCTCTAATCTTAATCATACATGTCCATTTAATGTAAGTGTACTTTCTATATCAGGAAAATCATTTAAGTTAAAAATGGTTTAATTATTATTTTGTCAACAGAATGACGTAATTGTGGATAAATTGCCAGTTAGTTATGTGAACAATCAAGTAACTAATGCTTTACCCTTCCCACATGGTGATTACGCCTTTTACTCTAGCTGGATGGCCTATGATATTAATCGAGCTAATGTGAAGGTCTATATGACACTGAAATAGTTTTTGAATACGAATACTAAATGATTAAATCATCCATTTAGTAATTTTGCTATTGCAACTATTTTGATTTTCTTTGATATATGTATAAAATAATCGTAACGAAATACTACTAAAGGTGTGAAGGGTATAATAAAGATGTTTTGGTGTTGGGGAAATATAACGTTATTGTCATTTAATGAAAATCAATTTCCCTTTTATATATTTTAGAAAGAATCGATCTGTATATTTAAAATAGAGTTTTGACTTTGGTATTAAACAATTATATTTAACTTGCATCGATTAAGTTCAAAGTTTTTATTTAAATTTATTCACAAACTGTATCACGTTTGGCTTCAAATACATTTTGCTTCCAAATCCGAAAATTGTATTTATTTGTGTCCAATTTGGAATAAACATAAATTGGCATTGAATTGGACATAACCCAAATGGTACCCTCTTCATCGATCTATAAGAAAAAAACAAAATATTATTATAACTATTTTAAGATAGCATATTTTTTTCTTTTTTTTAAGACAACGAACCGTCATGTCACTTGGATATATCATTTCTGTGGAATTTAATACGACATTGCCATGATTAGCCACCGTAAATGGTTTATTAGTGTTCCAACAGCCCACACCATTATTCTGTATCTCGTTATAGAAGATCACTTGTGTACGTGGATCATATTGATGGATGGTAGATTGTTTACGATCACCACGGGATCCCAATAAACGGAAATCATTACCATGATCGGAACGGGCTGCATTGGGTTCGTGTTGCAGTACACGATTGGAAACGACAAACTCATTATAGCTATCCATGGGATGGAAATAAACAAGCCGATTTCCATTCTGCTGTGGTAATCCCAATGTTATGGAAAAGATTCCATCGGGCCAACGGAATGTCTGTCCTCCAATATTTAGCTCATCAGTCAGGGGATCAGGATTAAAATAATTGTGCTCAAATGACCAAATGCGATCAGTTTCCAAGCTATAGACATGCAGCCGGCGATTGATTAGATCCGGTATATATGCAAATGCACAATTACAATCACGCTTATTCTCAATATCAATAGTAATGCTGGCCATGCCCCGTCCAATTTCTGCTATATTTTCTGGAATTTCAAAGCGTTTGATAACCCGGTCCGTGTTAAGGTCAATAATCCAAATGCTCGGTCTTCTGATTTGCTGACGATTATCTTTTCAAAACAAAATAATCAAATAAAAATTATTTGTAGCAAAAGCTTTAATTAATTAATATTCCAACTCACTTGGATATTCCAGCATTCCAGTATCAACGAACCACAATCGTTGGCATTCATCCAACGATGTCCGATAAACAGATACAAGATTCTGTAAATTATTATTATACTGGTTCGTTTCAAAGTCCGGATAAGCATTTAACTTTGGGCTGCTTTTCCACGGTAGATAAATGAAGTTTAATGTCGATGGTATCCCAGTTTGCCTTCTGGGTACTGTGATAAAAAGTCGACCTCGAAAATGTGTAACTCCAATGGGCACATTATTATAGGGAATAAAAGGAGGATTCGTATCATTTGATATCTGCGATGTTGGATTGGGTTTAGCACCACGTCTATAATAATACTCCAACTGCTTCCATTTATAAACTTCGATCATTCCATCACCTTTCACTAATTGAATAAGTAGCCAACAAATAAGGCAACGTATAAAATTAAATTTCAACATCTTAAATCGAACTTTCAAGCTGTCGGATGAACAAAATGAGACTGAAACTTGACTTGACTTAGAATTTATACAGAATAAAAATTACTGATAAGACACAAAGAATTCAATGGGAGAGAGCAAGTGAATGAAATATGTGTATATATAGATATACTTATATATATATATATATAAACATTCAACAGAAAATCATTAACCTAATCACAAAAGCATTTCTGGAGCAGGTTTTATTTTGAAATTTAAAAGATTTTATAAGTTCATTGTTTCAAATAATAACAAATCGGCTTTATTTTACTATGTCGTTAAACCCAATTTATACTTATTGATATATTTATTATTTGTATATGATTCGGCAATAATATGGTTAATCAACATTATCTCATTTGTTGATGCTTATTAAAAGTTCTTTATTTTACGCAGTTTATTTTAAATTGATAAAATTGATTACTTAACTTATTTATTAATACTATGATTAAGAAGTAATTACAAATTGCAGTCCTATGCTATATAGATTTTATATATTCTCTATACTCTATCAAATAAAATTTATTCAGAAATTAGTTGACATTAGTGTAACTTTATTCTGTACCTTGGCGTTCAAATGAATACAAAATTTTCTACTTGATGATGAAATAAATTATCACCAGGTTGAAATAAAATTAAATATTTAAAGTAAAATTGTTGTCTGTGAAGATTCCTTAATTATTTCACTTTTCGGAGATTTATTTTGTATTTTCGCTGTATTCAATAATTAATTAAAATAAAGTTTTCGTCTTAATAAAAAGCTTGTCCTCAAGTAAATAATTTGTACAAAAGATATTGAGAGGCGGAACCTAAAAGGCCCCCCATCTTGTGGCAGTTGCAGTTGCAATGGCAGTGGCAGTGGCAGTGGCAGTTACAGCTGCTGCTGTTGCTGTTGCTGTTGCTGTTGTTGTTGCTATTGCAATTGCTGTTGCTGATGCCTTGGCGGGCGCTCAACGGTCGTAAAATGTCCCGACAATGTAGTACACCATCCATCAACTGTCAATTGTATGCCAACTGCCAACAAATCAAGCTGTCAACTAGCTTCAGTTAGCCGGCAGAGCATTCAACCAAAGCAAAGTATATTTCTAGAGCTTCCATATTTGAAATTATGTCACTGAGGCTGGAAACTAGAAACTGCGAGTTGAGAATTTGAGAGTTGGATGCTGGAACCAATATACATACATACATACATACATACATATTCTATATGCTGGCATCTATATATCTATATATCTATCTATCTATCTAGTTTGTGTCTGGTTGCAGCTGTCAGCGCTCCATTTTGCAGTTCATCATCATTGTCATTGACATTTTGCGAGTGGATACAATGGCAAACAAAGTCGTTTAAAGTAAGAAAAGGCAAATGACGACTACTTGGCATTGATTTCGATTTATTTCTAACTGGTGTATGGTAACTTTATTGCGAACAGGGTAAACATGGCAAATTGCCCAAAAAATGATATATATATCGTTTTCATTGCGTCAATAAATGAGGCAAACTAAGTACAAAAAAAAAAGGGGAATAACAGGTCTCTTTTCATTTGGGGCAAATCATTTAAACGAATCATTGAGTGGGTGACATGATTTAAAGTTTAAAGAAATAAACAATTTTAAGTAAAGTAAAGAATTACATATTGAAAAAATCTAATTGAACTTATACAAAAATCTAAATAATTAGGAAACAATTTAAATAGCCTATCTTCTTGTGATTATTTAAATTGACATTTGCAATAATTAGGTAAAGTTACGAAAAACTTCTCCTAAGCTTTAAATTTTCCTTTGCTTTTCTTATCCTATTAATTCCTTATTACACAGTTTCTTAACCAAAATCCATTTTTTATTTAATTTCAAGTTCTTATATTCAAAACAATAGAAAAGATCAAAAGAAGGGTATATACTTATTTGCCATATGTTTTTCATATCCGGCTTTAATTCAAAATCAAATTTCTTGAAAATTTGATCTGACCTCAAATAGGATAAAAAGTAAAAAGTCGTCCCGAAGTCAGCTAATAATAGAAAGTTAGTAGGAAAATGTTTTATGTGGATCTAAATTTGAATTTGAGTTTTTGGGCAAACGGAAATTGATGCCATTACGATTTTTGTCTACCGTTTTCTAGAGCAGGAAAGTCGCTTAAGGCTTTCGTTTTTTTTTTTTTTTATTTAAATGCTAATGGATAGGGAAAGGATGGGATGGGGGGGTTGGGGAAGTGAGAGCAAACGAAGCGTAGATAACAGGGGCTGGTCATTTGTGTGAAGCCAGACATATACATCAAATTGGGAGACAGGCAGACATACAGACAGATGGATAGACAGACAGACAAGCGGACAGACGGACAGACGGAGAGGCAATGCCACACACAACACATCAGTCAATTTATCTCCAATTGCGTGTGTGTGTGTGTGTATATATATATAAAAAATTACGCAATTTATACATACAAGTATGTATATGGGTGTAGCATGTTTGGTTTGTGTGTGAGTGCAATTCCAATTGAACTTTAACTGCCAAACCAGAAGAAATCTACATATTGATAAATGACCTCTCGACTGAGGCATGAAAATCGATGAATTGAATGCCACTTGACATTTTAAAATGTTCTCTCAGTAAATTTATGCGAATATACTTTGTAGCCAAATGCCAATCGCCATCGAAGTTTAACAAGAAGTCGAAAGTCCAAGTTGTATTGGATTGGATTGCGTTTCGATTACATTTAATCACATTGGCCCCGATAATTATACAATCTCCAATGGCAAAATGCATTAAGCTTATGCTATAGCTGTGTGTTTCTTTAACCCCCATTTTTTTTTTTTTTTTTTTTTGCAGGGATTTAACAAAGTTGAAGGTAAATTTTATTATCCATATGCGACAGTTGTTCAGAGAAAAGAAGTCTTCAGGAGGAGGAGGAGTGGATAAATTTTTATCGCACACAAAAAAAAAAAATGAAGAAAAAAAGAATCGAATGGAAATTCGATCAGTGTGAACAGCGGCATGGAAGTGTAAAATAATTACTCGATATTTTCCATTTTGTTTTTTTTTTATTTTGTTGCCTTTTTCTGTATTACTTCTGTGTGTGCGCGCACTTTTTGATGCACTGTTTTACGTAATTAATTCAATAAGCGCCTTGGACCGCAATTGTATTAAATTGCTGACTGCATTCCCCACCACTGAGATTGACTTTACGGTCTGACTTTTCACTGAAAACAACCAACATGACCAATAATTATTCAAAATGGACGAAAATACAGTTTCTCCATGAGCACCAATCAAATTGAAAAGTTGGCGAAAATGCCAATTAAGTTCTCATTGAAATAACATTAACACTGGCAATGGCAATGGCAATGGCAGTGAGTGAAAATCTTGTGAACAATCCATTTCGGAAATTTACTAAAGTTCCGTACTTAAACGAAATCGGAATTGTAGGTATACCAATAATTTATTATTTTTACTCTTTTCTCTCCTCATTCAAGGTAAAAAGCATTAACATAATATGCAGCAACATGGCTAAGTAGCCTGGCTAGAGATACAAATTGCTCTCTGTATGTGCATTCGTTGAATGAATGAATAAAAGAAGAACTTGGCAAGTGGTTATAAACAATTTTTTTTATTATTACATTGCTCTTGGCGGCCTTCAGTGAAACAATATTTTCATTTTCATGGGTAGTTTCCTTTTTTTTTTATTCCTTTCTTTGTGTCTCTGTGTGTGAGGGGAAAAATAGGGTATCTAGCATACATGATGGCATTTAAGATCATCAAGAGGTATTTAATATGCAAAAGTTTTAATGCGTTTTACTGTTTTCAAAGAAGAAAATGCTTAAAAAAGAAATTATACATTGCGTAGGTGTACAAAATAATAAAACAAATTTATAAAATCAAAAAAAAAAAAATTTTTTGAAATAAATCCTTCCAAGGTAACACTTAGTCAGCTTACTGATAAATCAAACTTTATCGATTCGTATTATTATTGCCTTGCAGAGGGTCAAAAATTTGCAACGCACAGAAGGCAGCATTTCCGACTATATAAAGTATATATATTCTTGATCAGCATGAATAAAGGTGTATATCTAGCCATGCCAGTCTGTTCGTTTTTCTGGATCAACAGCTTCTCCTTCAATATCCTTATAGCTACAGAGCTTACACATAGGCTTCTTTTTGCCGCAGGAATAGTATATCTCGGAATCATCACGATCAGACGACTGTCATATAACTCGCATAGGAACGATCGAACATGTATAAGGTTTAACCCTAATAACTCGGTTGCTTTTGAAGCGATTGCCATGAAATTAATATTTGTGGGTGTAATAAACTTTTTAACACTTCGACAAATCAGAATCGATTGACTGTAACATATAGCTGCTATAAGAACAATCAGTCTTATATATACTAAAGCTTATTTGCTATTCCCGAAATATAAATAGTAATCCTCACATACTCCTAAAGGATTCTTGTAAATGATATAGAGACTAGCTGCAAGGGTATACAAACTTCGGCACGGCCGAACTTAAAACATCCTTCTAGTTCTTTTTTTTTTTTGTTTTAAAACGGACTTTCAGAGAAACATGTCTGATTATTAATTGTTCTGTAGTTGGGAGATTAGCAAACAGACACAAGGCTCTTGTACTTAAACATAATTGAAATGGCCTGGTCGAAAGCTGCAAGTGAAAGTTTCCTCATAACATATAGTATATGGTGGGTGTGGCATTTTGTGGGCATTATAGGGTAGAGTAGAGCAAGGTTATGCAATTACAACATGTGAATGCAAATAACTATGTAGATCGTATATATGTATGTATGTATACGCCCTTATTAATTGCCAGAACAACTCAGTATGCAAAATGTTACTGCCACATTATGTGGAAATAATTTGTAGCAAACCGCACGGTAGCACACACACACACACACACACACACACACACATATATATATTTATATATATATGAAATAATAACGTTTAATTTTTAATTATGAATGTTATTAACATTTTCTGAAAGTTTTCACCACAGACACAATTTTGAGTGCCATAATATAAAAATGTGAGTATAAAAGACCCAGCCTTTTTGTAGTGTATACGTATGTGAAAAAAAAAAAACTGTTGCTGATAAATTTTAAAGCAGTTTGTGGCAAAAAGAGAAAGCCAAGCAATTATAATGTTAAATGTTGAAAATACAAAATCTGCTGCAAATCTGTTGTACAATTGTTATAGTTAATTTGTTTGAGAAAATTTTTAAAATATTAAAGACTTTCGATGTCATTATTGTAGAATGCATTTTATGATCGTTAAACATTTGAATGCTCTTAGTGTTTCTTTTAAATTTTGTTAGGGAAATCATAGGTCTACCTAAATATATTACACATTTTGCATACATTTATGTCAGAAATATATATTATATATATATATATAATTATTTACTGTTTAAAGTAATCTACTGCTAAAATATGTAGTTAGTTAATTCGCTGGCAAAATTTTGCTATAAATAAAATACATATATTTTATATGTCACATTGCCGTTATAAAAAGCCAATTTACAATCCATTACAACATATTTTGGCCCTTTTTGGTAGTCTCTTGCTTGATTTATGGCAATAGCAGAAACTTTTCGACCTAGGCGTGTCCATGTCATTTGCAGTGCATTCAATCCAAAAGGGGGAACTGCTCCATTTGGCTTTGTTTCCAACATTTCCTTTCATTATTTATCAATAGTTGTTATTGTTGTTGTTATTGTGGTTCATTTTTCCTTTCTTTATTTTCTTTTCTTTCTTTTCCTTTGTTGTTATTTGCGGCCATATCGTGTTAATGCAAAAATTCGTATGGTTTTTATGTTATGTTGATTTCAACATTGCAGATATTGCCAGGTGTCGTTGCAATATTAATGGCATTTTAAATGCCACAACTGGTCAGTTGCATTGCGTTGCGTTGCATTGCGTTGCGTTCCGTTGGCTTGCCTAAAAATGCACTTTTTCCAAATGCCTTTTTTTCACCAATTAATTTGTCATTTAATTTTTAATTATATTATTTGCCAACAGCGAATGCCTTTTATATATATATGTATATCATACGAACATTTCATATTAAACTTTATACCAAATTTATTGCAATTTACTTAAGAGCTCGTTTGCCATTTGCCATTTTGCTTGTAATGTGCATTTTTAATGACATGTAAATAAATTGATGCCACAGCATATTAAGCTTAATGGTGCCAAATACAATTAACAATTGGCAAAAATAGTTTGTGGCATTGAGCAAAATATGTGTGTGTGTGTGTGTGTGTACACTCTTTAAATGCTACAAATGAGATTGTCGATAAATTAATGCTCAACTATTTAACAATTCTCTGGCCTATCGTTAAATTCGGAAAGGCGAAACTTAATATTTATGAATTACCAAAAAAGATTTTTTTTTGGCTATATCATAAAAATTTATTGGTCAAGTTTAAACGAAATGTTTTTTTATACCCTGTACCCATAGAGCTCAAGGGTATATTAAAGTCGCCAAAATGTATGTAACAGGCAGAAGGAAAATGTTCCGACCCCATAAAGTATATATATTCTTGATCAGCATCAACAGCCGAGTCAATATAGCCATGTCCGTCTGTCCGTCCGTCCGTATGAACACCTAGATCTCAGAGACTATAAGAGCTAGAGCAACCAAACTTGGTGTCAACATTCGTCTAATGTTTACGCAAATCAAGTTTGTTTCACATTTTTGCCACGTCCACTTTCGCCCCCGCAAAGTACACTGAATTGTATAGGCAATATGTACGGTCTGACCAAATTTAGTTGAAATCGGTCAATAAATATCGGAGATATGCGCCTATATGTTTTGTACTGAAATTCTATGGGCAGCAGCAACTGAAATGTGTGAGCGAGATAGCATGCGCATGTTGATTTGTACCGAATGACGGATTAGTTTCGTTCACTGTTATGAGTGAGAAAGATAGCATGCATTTGATGTTTGGGCTTAAGAAAATTTTATAAAATAATTTATATTCAATTAATGGGGATTTGGAAGAAGTTTCAGTTTTAACATATCTCTTATTGCAAAAATTCACGAAAATCCGATCAAATTTTTTTTTTCCAACTTTTTTCAACTTTTAATGTAGTTTTTTAATTAAATTAAAATAATTTTTAAAATTATCCAGCAAATTTTTTTCCAACTTTTTCAACTTTTAATTCAGTTTTTTAGGACGGAAACGGACAAATCCTTCAAAAGAACCTCAACTTTAGAGGGCTCCAATTCAGTCAAATCTCGTCTGATTTTGAAAAACTATGTCTTTATTTGATTTTTAGAATCGCCGTTTTTAATTAGCATAAAAATCTGGAAAAGTAATTTTCAACTCGATTTTCGCAAATTTTAACAATGGTAAAATACACTGCAAAAATTCACGAAAATCCGTTAAAAAATTTTTTTTACCAACTTTTTCAACTTTTAATGTAGTTTTTTAATACGGAAAATATCCAGAAGATTGATGTAAAACTTTTCAAAATCGGCCAAAAGATGGCCAACTTAGAGCCTATAGAACATTGGTAAAATCCTTCAAAAGAAGGACAACGACAAATCCTTTGAAAGAACCTCTACTTTAGAGGGCTCCAATTCAGTCAAATCTCGTCTGATTTTGAAAAACTATGTCTTTATTTGATTTGAAACACCGTTTTTAATTACAAAAAATCTGGTAAATTATTTAAATATAAGAAAATTCATTTAATATGAAGAAAATATTATGTAATATAAGTAAAATTTATATTCAATTATTTCGTCGGAGTCTGATTTTATGAAATATCTCTTATTGGTACAGCGTATACTCCAAGTCGGCAGGGACGACTTGCTTACTTCATTTTTTTATTATGTGAAAGAAATAACAGATGATTAGAATAATTTTAGTATTTGACAAGATGATAATATATATACTTTGAATATGTTTATCTTTTTATTGAAGTTTTGTTACTAATTAAAGTCAAATTGACTATATAGTCGTGTGTCTGCCATCGGTTATTGTATTATATGAGAAGTTAGAGCTGCTTATGTAAATGTTCATCAAGCATAATTTCTTCCCTAATTTAATAATATAAATTTTGTCATTCGGTTTTATATATAAGTAACAGCTTCTTATCAATTAATTTCCTTTTATTTTGAACAGCTTTTTTCTATAGAGAAATAAGAAGAACATTATCTATTATAAATTCATACAAATTCCAGATAAGGACCATGAGTTTATAAATGTTTTTATTTATGTGCGACTGTCTATTTTTATTATCTGAATGGTATTTCTATTTTTGGTGCGTAAAACAAACTCTATAAAAATGCCAACTTGGTTCGTTAGCTGATCCGCATAAACATTTAAATTATTCAAATGGACAAAAAAAAAAAAAAAATAGAAATTCTTTGCTTTAAATTCTTTCTTGTGTTGTAGTAAATTCAGCATTATATCAATGTGTCTGTGTGTGTGTAAGAGAGAGACATGTATCTATATATATATGTATATATATGTATATATACATTTAGGTTAATTTGCATAAATTATAATGGGACATAATGTGCTGGACTTTGGTCATGTTTCCTTTACTAATCCCAACGCCCTTGACCAAAATACATTGTCAACAAAGATGGCAAAAGGCAAACATTTTGGAAAATTTAATTAATTTAAATGTTAATTCGTTTATCGCGTTTTGTCAACACAAATCCGATGCAGGCTTTTGCCATAATTGCCAATCAGAGTCGAGACATGACCTCGTGCTTCATCTCTGCATCCCTCTCTCTCTCTCTTTAACCAATGGTTTATGTTATGAGCGTAAAGTCAATTAGTCTTTATTAACCAGCATTGGACAGCAGAGGAGCAGCAGCAGCATCAGCAGCACAGCAGCAGCAAGGCAGTTGTCCAGTAATGCAAATGTTGTGTCCTTTGGTCCATAAAAATGCAACCCAAAGAAGACTACAGATATAGATACATACACATACATACAAACATACATATATACAGTTGGCAGTGTGAAACACAGATACACAGATACAAATACAGATGATAAAGCAGCGTTAATAATAAGCAACATTTACAAACAACAAAAGGCAATTTTAATGAAATAACCATGTGCGTGCGTGCTGAAAAAGCAGAAACAGGACAGGGCCAAGAGTTGATTCAAGAGATGGAGTTGGTAAAGTGAACTGGTTGTCAGAATGGGCGGGCACTAACATGCGTACAAGATGAAATCATTAAAGGAAATGAGTTCTTTTTTTTTTTTTTTTTTTTTTCGTTTTCCTTTCTTTTCCCCATCGGGTTATGACAAAAAAATGCGTTAAAATAAATTATTTTAATGTAGTTCTCATGTCACTCCTGTGCTTTGCGTCAGTGTGCATGAATACGTGTGTGTGTGTGTTTGTATGTGTCTGTGTATGCGCGCCTTTTAAAAAATTCATGTAATCACAAAAGTACACATGTAGTAAAAAAGAAGGCAAAAAAAAAAACAACGAAGTAAAAACGAAAGAAAAAGTAAAAATACATACTCAAAGCGCGCCTGAGTTGTGTGCAAATGTTTGCCGAGCCTACCGAGGCCTCACGGATACCAAAAGTAAGTAATATGCAACGCGTTCATGGAAAAATGGGTCAGAGCGAGTACCAAAATGCGAGAAATTTTCCACCCTTTTGACAACAAAGTGGACAAATGATGAAAAAGTCTACTACATTATTGTTAACAACATTGGATAGGTGAAAGCTAAGGCCAAGGCACATTATGTGTAACGATTTATAGCAATTAGATAGTGATGCGATTTTATTTGGTAAGTCCTACAATGAAAAAGTGAAGACTATTAAGTATAACAAAATATTTCTTTAGGTAGTGCAATGCATTTAATAACCATTTAAAATAACATTAATTAATTGCTTTTTGATCGACTTTTAATTCTCTGTTATATATCTATGTTAATTCGCTTAACCTTCTGTTAAGATCTTAATTCTGTTAAGTTCTAGTGTTAATAAGCAAGTTCATGGCCTTTTCTCCAATGAACGAAAGAGTTTAAATCAATTATCCTACCACACTATCATTTGTATATTTTTAATACTTAATGAAATCAGAGCTATTGAAAGTTATAGCAGAAAAAATGTTTATAACTACAAAATTATTGTAAATAATTAAAATTTCATTTACTGAATCTGTTTATAAAAAACAGATTTATAAACGAAATGCCATATTTTTGCATTTTGTATGTATTTTATACTTTATTTGAAGTATGAAAATTAATTTTACACATTAAGGCAATTGCAGAAAGTTTGTTTTATTAATTGCCTATTAATAAATAACCCGCGAATAAGGCAAAACTAATATTAGCTTCAATATTTATATAATCTTTTAATATTTAGCTTTACTATTAAAATTATAAATATAAAATATTAAAAAGCTTAAACTTAAAATCAGTTTTTAAAAGACAAAACATGAGGGGCAATTGAAAATCACCAGCGATTAATTCTTTGAGAACCAACGTGGCGTATGATTCATATTTAAAACAAAATTCAACCTGCTTCTATGGCATATGCATTTGTATATATGTATATATAGAATGCATATGTGGGTAAAACTAAAAAATTAACTCAACAATTTTAGTCCAAGTGAGATGCACTGAGTCGTGCGTCTGCTGGTCAAACACAAAAGTATAAAATTTCAAAAACAACAACGACAAAAGCCTCATCATACACACACACAAACCATACGCACACACACACACACACACAGAGAACGAGCCGCAATTATTGAAAGCATTTCATGTTTGTGGTCTGGTGGCTTCTGATGCGGCTGCTGCTTCTGCTATTGCTACTGCTACTGCCACTGCTGATGATGTTGGTTATAGCCACATATAGGTTCGGTCGGTTACGGTTAGATTGCCACAACGAAACACAAAACACAAAAGTCAAATTTGCATCTGCTATTATTTGGCTTAACATATTTTAATGAACAGCATAATAACAACAAAAGCAACAAATTGGCAACGAGTTAAATTGTTGTTGATTAAACCATTAGTTTGTAAGTTAGTTAAGAGAGTGAGCGGTTAAAGTAACCATAACTAATTAACTGGCATTGGTATGGCATAAGTAAATTGATATTAAAGTAGCAACAAATTGTGAAATAGTTACCACATTCTAGCCATCTTATATGCAATTCTAATTTTCATATATTTAACTAATCAATATTATATGCAAATCATTCACACTACAGATACAGGTTAAATGAATTGCTATCAATAATAATATCAAATTCAATTAAATGTCATTCTGATTGCTGCACAAATAATGTATAAAATTTATATACCTATATATTAAATTGACATTTTCGTTTAAAGCGATTATATTTATATTGTATGTGCATTTGTGTGAGTTTTTGATATCATTTGACAAATAGTACCTATTAATGGCCAAAAGTTAGCTTAGATATATATACTTCAATGTAGAAATATCTATGTGCGTGTGTCTATTTATTTTTATTCATTTTTCCTAATTTGTCAAACTTTCATTGATTTAAGATTTTTCATTTTTCATTTGAAATTCAATTAAATGCAATTTTATTTACGGCTTTGCCATTGCTGGGCGTTGCAATTAATAATCCGTTTTTTTCTTTTTTTTTTTTTTGTTGCAAATTTTATGAGATTATTATTGTTGTTGCCACTAATATAATTAAATAATATGGTTGTGATTTACAAAAAGAAAGTACATATACATATATATATTTTATATATACAAAAAAAAAAATTAAATTAAACGAAAGTCCTAAATTTGCATACACTTTTCCAGTAAATTGTAAATTTAAATACTGATTGATAATTGTTTTGATTACATCAATATAATAGTAACTCAGGTGAACTAAAGTAGATTATAATCCAGTAGTAAATTAATAAATTTAAATAAATAATATTTTACTTAAAGCTTTAGCAAATAGTTCTATAATAAAAAGTGTATAAAAATATGTATATAAATGGAAAAATATGTCGCTGTTAATTTAAGTTTGATGTTAATTTTGTCAGGACACATAATTAATTTTAGTTATTTAATTGTATTACTGGCTATACTTTCCTTTCATGCAGTAAAACTTTAATTGGAATAAATTTTACCTGTATTCAGTTAGATGGGGGAGGAGAAGAGAGGGAAATTCTTTAAGTTGCCGCAACGTTCGGCATAGTTGCAAACACACAAACATTTGCCAGCTAAGCTCATTACATACTCCCATAGTCGATTTCTTTCTACACTCCTCTTAAGCACACATACACACACATGCACACACGTACACCCACATAGAGAAAAATGTTAGCCCTGTTTGTTTATTTTACTCAGGAGTATTTTTACTTTTGCCAGTGCTGGCTGGCGCTCCTCATAAATACATTTACTTTCGCTTTCTGTCTCTCCCTCTATCCCCCTCTCTCTCTCTCTCTCTCTCTCTTGCTCTCTTTATCTTACTCTGTTTTATGCAGCTAGTACAAAAACTTGGCCTTTTGTTGCAGCTACAAATCTTGGCTGAAAGTGGAAACAATGGCGGCTGGTGGCAAAGGACCTTGCCCTGCCATGAGAATGACATCGACAACAACTTAAATGACAGTTTATAGCTCCCACGTTGAACACGTTGGGTAGCAAGGCGGACCGCCGGAGCGACCGAGCGACTGACAGTCGGACTGGGCTAACTGTTAGACGAATGAATGAATGGAACGACAGATCGACGGACAATGGTTATTAAGCTGCAAGCGGCCCAAGAGCATGGGCAACCCAAAACGGCAATGAGCGGATTTGTTGGCACAAACAGCCAAAGCAATTTATTTTCGAAAACCAAAAAGCGCAAAATGAAGAGCAAACGATTCAGAGGCTCTACCTAGTAAATTGTGCCTGTGTGTGTGTTTGTGTGTGTGTGTTAGAGAGTGTGCGGTGCCGATTTGATATATCGATGCGTGTGGTTACCTAAGCTGCCATCACCAAATTTCATTTACTGCAACATTTGCCAACAATTGTCCATTTCATTTAGAGTTGGTATCGCATAGACAACGATATTCATCATACGCCATGTATGCCGCTTGACAAAACAACAAAATGAATGAATGACTAGTTAGTTATTGCTAGCATAGTTTAATCAATATTTTCGTTTTTAGTTTATATAAAACTGAAGGCTCAAGGCTTAATAAAATGGCGTTAAATAACTTGAAAATTAAGTTTCATTCCCCCAGACAGACATCACCACAGGACAAATGGCCAAACAATTGCAAATGGGGAATGGGTAAACAACAATAACAGCAACAGCAGCAATGTTAGGCGATTAGTTTAAGCCAATTGTAGGCGCCGGACATCAATTATAATCCAAATGAGCCGCACAACAATTGCTATGCCCCCCCTCCCACTGAAACCACAAAATCCGCCTTGCCAATAAAATAAAATAAATTTGTCCCTTCTCTACCATATAAAAATATACATTAAATAGGAACTACAAGATTTCGATTCGGTAATGGACTATGCGTAAGGGCATTTTGTATCTGGCTTAGCTCTTCAATCGCTTAATCGTTTTGTTATTTATACATCTAATTTGATCTGAAATCGAGAAACGCCCACAACAGCAACAACAACAACAACAACAACAGCAGCAATAACAACGAACGAAAGGGGGCTTTTGGGTTAAGTAGCATTTGACTTGGTTTAGTTTCTGTCTGACACATGACACTTGTAAGCAAGCTTTTGGTAATGGAATCCATGTCGATGTCTATATCCCAGTACATCCCTGTCTGTGTGTGTGTGTGTGTGTAAATGTCTGTGCCTGTCTATATGTTTATATGTGACATTAAGCTGGATACATAAAATACCAAAAATTATTGAACAGCGATTACAAATGTCACAACAAATTTTTTTTTTTTGTTTTGAAAATTTCTGTGTAATAGAGAGAATCGACTTTTTTTATTTTTCCATTTTTATATTGCTTATTTTAGGGAAATTGTCTAGCTAAATGTATGCTTGGCAATTTATAAGAAGTTTATGACTATTTAGTTAAAGATGCGAGACAATTCATATGCTTTTCTTAAAAACTAACATTACTTTACTTTAAATATTACTTTATTTAAGATGACTTAAGATTTTATCTGGTTCAACATTACTTTAATCATATACAGATACTCGTAGATATATTTTCCATTTCAGTAATCCAATTTTCTGACACTTTCGCTTACACATAATTGATGGCATTCCAAATTCATAACCCGCAGTGCATTAAAGTGTCTTAGTGGTTGGCAGGCAAAAAAAAAAAAAAAAAAGAAGGGGTTTGGTTGTAAACGCATAATTCAATAATGATATCGCCGGTATGAGCGGCAACCCACGCAGAAACCTCAAAAAGCTGACAATTTTGGGTATGGAATAATTGAAATCCGGCAAAGACAAAGGAGATATATGTATGTATACATACATACATATGCCGCATATGTTCGGCACACCTACTGTTAGCTTCACTTCCCCTCTTTTATCCAATCCCTTTTGCTAGATGTGCTTTCAATTGAGCACAGCACGCATTTAGCACAACTTCATTTGTCTTTTGCATTTTCTTTTAGCATTTAATTAAAAAGACAAGTTCCATTGTCGATGGCAGTGGTAGCGGCGGCAGTCAGCCTGCTCTAGACATGATAATGTTGATTCTAATGTGAGGATGCATGACTGTGTGTGTGCGTGTGTGCGTGTGTGTCGCTCCTTTGTGGCAGGCAGACACAGCAGTTTCAACACCAACAACATCAGCCAGGAGACATATTTGCGGTTTTTGCGCCAACATTGTCGTTGTCACATATGCCAAAATCCTCGCCAGACTAATGCCAGAAGCAAGACCAGAACCACGACCAAAAACCCGAACTTAAACCAAAAACAGGTCCTGGTATTTTGGTATACTTGAAGCCCATACAAGGACGACTATCATCCCTTTTTGCCTCTAGCTCCATCACCTTACCCATTAAAAGCATAATCATGTAGCTGTGATAAATGCCTACAGTCATTGCTATGGCCTTTGGTTGTGCCACATTTAAATTAACGCTCTGATTAATTAAAGGTGCAGCGGATATCGCACAAAAGTATGCAATGGAAAAAAATGAGCAATATTAAATTCATAATGCGATGTCTCTGGCGCGTAAAACAGCAATTAAAGTCCATAAGCAGAGTGTGTGTATGTGTGTGTGTGTGTGTGAGTGTGTGTGTGTGTCAGATTATAGTGACAGCAGTACGAGAAGGGAGAAGGTATACAAGAAAAGAGGCATTCAAGTGCTCTCGACATACAGACAAAAGGCAAAAAGCTTATTAACATTTCCACAAATCTGATTGCGAGCTTGAACATGTTTGCGAAGTGTGTGTGTGTGTGATGTGTGTACGGTGTGTATGTGTGTATGCGTGTATAAGTGCGAAATTAAATGACAACATATTTGACACTGATTCTTGTCACATGACAGTGTGCAGCATGTCATGAAAATTTATCAGCTCTACCTAAATGCCCCTCAGACGTAGCCGTGCCAGTTTGCGCGTGTAATTTTTCATGTTTTCATCTCTTTGTCTTTTCTTTTTGCCCTTTTTATTTTCTTGTGTTTGCAAAAACTCTTCAGGCAAGCTTACCTCACTTTATTTCAATGGAATTATAATGAAGGCCTGTCGCCTTTACAGTTCACTTTGCTCTTTCGCTTAAAAAAAAAAAAAAAAACAAACAAAAAGTGCTAGAGTCCAAATATGTTTTTTCTTGTACTAATTTGATGCGGCTTTTTTTTTTTGAGTACAAAAGATGTCCTGCTATACATTTGGTGACATGTCGCATTTAATTATAATTTAGCATTAAGATTGATATGATTTCTTTTTATTTTTTTTTAATTCTAGAGAAAATATAAAAAAAAATTGTTTTCACCTTGGCATTTAATAGACTTATCTAATAACTAAATCAAAAAGATGTTCAATATTAAAGCAAAATTTTTTGTGATACTTAAATGCTTGTTTAAATTATTTAAATAATAAAATTTTATAAATAATGACCCTCTCCACCTTAAAAATAAAATAATAATAAAAGTTAATAAGCAATATTTCTTTACTTTTTTGTTTTTTTGTTTATAGCTTTTAACAACAATAATATAAACTAAATGAAAGAAATTTTAACTTTAAATAAGTTCACACACGAAAAAGGAGGCTGTGAAACACTTTTAAATTTCTTTAAGATGTTGTAGTGTATTGAAAATAATAATATTGTATAATTTATATAGATATTATTTTTATTTTATTTGCAGAATAATGTTTTACATAAGGAAAATAGTTTATTATCCTTAACTCATAAAATATTTGGAAAAAAAAACATAAACTGATAAATGAAAATAATTTATAATTGAAAGCATTTTGAGTTAAACTTTTTTTGCTTTAAGGAATGGATAAATTATCATTTGTTTTTCCTTTCTTAAATTTAATTAAAACTGCAAATTCTTGTTTGTTTAAAAATGTTATGTATTTTAAAGAGCTAAGCTACTTAGTAAAATTTAATTGTTAGTTATAAATGATCTATTTCACACATTCAAATACATTCTTATTTGTAAATATAATGCAGTAAATAAGCAAGTATTTAGTAAACGCAAATTAAATTCGTATACAAATAATTGAAGTTCCTTTCAACTATTTGGCATTGTTTATATGTACTTACAAATAATCATTTAACTTTGACAAGAACAAACACACACACGAAAATGCAGACACAAAAGGAATAAGAAGTTTTTGTTGAATTTGTCCTTAAAGTAAAATCTACAGAAATTTCTATCCTTTATATAAAATGAAGTAAGCAAGTCGTCCATGCCGACTTGGAGTATGCCCTGTACCAAAAAAGGATATTTCATTTAAACAGACTCCTCCGCAATCCTCATTAATTGAATAAAATTTTTCATAAAATTCTCTTAACAAACCGCAACACAAAATGCATGCTTTCTCGCTCATTCACATCAGTGAACGAAACTAATGCGTCATTCGGTACAAATGAACGCAACGTGCGCATGCTATCTCGCTCACACATTTCAGTTGCTGCTGCCCATAGAATTTCAGTACAAAACATATATACGTATATCTCCGATATTTATTGTCCGATTTCGGTCAAATTCGGTCAGATGGTACATATGGGCTATATAATTGAGTCTATCAAAAATAAATACTGTAGCTTTAATAGAACTCTAGTTATAGTTTTTTCTAATTTGCGGGGGCGGAAGTGGGCGTGGCAAAAATTTGAAACAAACTTGATCTGCGTAGACACTAGACGGATGTTGACACCAAGTTTGGTTGCTCTAGCTCTTATAGTCTCTGAGATCTCGATTTTCATACGGACGGACGGACAGACGGACAGACGGACAGACGGACAGACGGACAGACGGACATGGTCATATCGACTCGGCTGTTGATGCTGATCAAGAATATATATACTTTATAGGGTCGGAAAATTTTCCTTCTGCCTGTTACATACATTTTAGCGACTTTAATATACCCTTGTACCCTATGGGTACAGGGCATAACTACCTATGTTTATGTGTGTGTCTGCATTTGGGTGGCTTTCGTTCAGTGTGTGTGTGTGTGTGTGTGTGTGTGAGGAAACACCTTAAAACATTTTCGTGTGATTTTGAAAAGATGTCAACAAAATTTATGCAAATGATATGTTAACGCTACTTATATGGAAATTAGTATAAGGAGTCAGAATGCGCCAAAGGCAGCCGCAGGAGCAACTGGCAACTGGCAACTGGCAACCGGCAACCGGCAACAGCTACAGCTATAGCTATAGCTATACCATCAGCATCAAGAGCAGGCAAGGACGTACATTGACAACAAAGTGTCGAGGAGTAGAGATGGTTAAGGCAAAGGCAAAGGCAAAGGCAGAGGCAACAACACTTTCTGCACTTTTAGTCAAAGTTTTGATTTCGTGTTACATGTGTCAGAATTTTAATGATGCTGATAAAAGTTGCCCTCAAAATTGCTTATTAGGTGCCTTAGTGTGTGTGTGTATACTTATATAAGTGTATATATTGTGTAAGTGTCTGTGTGTGTGTGTGTGTGTGTGTGCGTATGGAAAATAACTTGCAAGTATATGCGGGTGTTATCCTTTGAGCCGTTTTCGTGGCCTCATAATGAAACCCATTTTATGGTATAACTATTTAATAATCATTTTGTATGAAACCTGTGTAAATCTCTCTAAAAACCAATGGATTTTGGGTTAGTCCAAGTAATTGTAAATATTAAAAAAATACACCAAAAATATATATATACATATATATAAGTATAACTATTTCATATATAATGTAATGTTTATTTATCAGATAAACATCTTATTGTTGTTTGGAACTAAGAATCCTTTGTTTGTTGTTTCGTTGCGGCTTTTCATGTAAATTTCCAACTTCATGGCATGATAAATAAAATGTGAAAATTTTAGAGTGAATAAACAAGAATTAATGCTCATGATAATTACCTGAAGCCAAAACGATTTTCACCAGTTAAATGCCATAATTTAGCATTTAATTTCAGTATGGGGCAACGCAGCATGGCATAGTAAAATGGATGGCGGCGACAACTGAAAACACAGCGGTGCCAACAAGGACTTTGAGGCGAAGGACTCGAATGCTCTACAAAGGGCTAACTGAACAAAGCCACTTGAGGTGCGCTCGAGCACTTTAAAGGCTTCACACGCACACATATATACATATAAAATTGCTGTCTAGTGTGTGTGTGTGTGTGTGTGTGTGTGCGTATATGTGTTGGGGCTGTTTTAACACCTTTTAGCAAAAGCTAGGCAGACCAGAGTGTAGGCGTTGAGTACGAAGAAGGACAACAACGTCAACGCCGCTTAGCGTGGCTGTTTAAAATGTTAATGAGCTTTTAGGGTAAGGTACCTGGCTATAGGATGAATATATAGAACAGGATGTTGGTAGAGGGGGGTGGGGTTAAAGTGTGGAATAAAGTTTGGGCGAGACGGCAAAACGGATGCGGTGAGGCCGGTGACTTCCGGTTTGCTGAGTCTTAAGCGCTAGCTACGTGAGTGGTGTGCAAATAGTTTCAATTGCGGCTTTTGCTTTTTTTTCTTTTTCCTTTCTTTTATTTTTTTTGCGTCGTTTGTTTTATTTATTTTTATTAAAACATAAAGAAGTCGAAATGGAGCTGTTGAAAAATGAATGACATTGACTTTGTTCACCTTGCGTTAAATTGCCAACCGTAAGGTGGGGTTGGGGGAGGGGGTAGGGGGCGAGTGGCGAGTGGTTTATGCTATGAGCAAACAATAAGAACTTTGCACAAACATTTCAAACAGAAGCAACAATAGCTGCTTAAATCTCTCCCTCAGGACCAGACGCACTCACTTAACCAGCATTCACTCAGTGACTGACTGACTGACTGACTGACTCTTACCCACATTCACTCATTCACTTGCACTCACTTTTATCAGTTGTAATTTTCTCAATGGAGACAATGAAAATATACTTGAAACTTTCGCGGTAACTTCTCTCTCCTTTTGGCAACAATAGTCGAAAAACTTCAATTGTAAACGCGATAAGGGGTACAATACAGACTAAAAATAAACTAATCAGCATGACGACAAAAACAAGTGAGTGAAAATGAAAGGAATTTGTTTCTATAAGAAAAGAATATATAGATATAATATAAATATATATACAAGTGTATATTTGTATATTAAAGAGTTAAAGTTATTCAGATTTACGGACAAAAATCACATGCAATAAATTTCAATGTTTTGCAAATGATAATAAATGTAAAATAAACGCAAAAATTTCTACTACTAACAACTATTACTACTAGGAGGAGCATACTAAAATTAAGAACAAACTTTTTGTACAAGAAGTCAAAACAATAACAAGGACAAACATTTGGTCTTGGCCTGTGTCTGTGTGTGTTTGTGTGTATCTCCTTCATCTGTATATGCAGCGAGGGTTGACATCATAATGTTTAACAAATTTAGGTTCAATTTTCGTTGGTAGAATTGCAAATATTTCAGTTAAACCTCGTTGCTAGGCAAAATGCATTGTTTCGCTCTGTGCTGCTTTTTGCACATGATTTTTACTATTGCCAGTTGTGATAATGTTTATTTTATCGGCCACGACACATTCTGCTGCACTTTTGGCAGCAGCACTTAGCACAGTGAAACAGAAACAGAACAGAACAGAACAGAGACAGAGATAGAGACAGTACCCCAAGACAGGGCAGGGTCAGAAGAACATAGAGCAGCAGTATAGCAGTTTCATTTTTATTTTATTTTTGTCCATTAAAAGTTAATATCACTTTGCAAAAGTTGCAACTGGAAGCTTTACTGTTAGGAACTTCTTTACCCATCTAGAACCCAAAAACTAAAGTCTGGTTTTGTCTCTGACTTTCAGTTTCGGTTTGGCCCCGCAACTTTCTGGCAGCGACAATCAACGATTTTCATAGTCAGTTGCACATGTAAAAGAAAAGAAAATAAATAGAAAGTACAGACCGACCGACCGACCAACTGACTGACTGACACTTGCACAATTTGCTTATGCCGAGTGCGAACTAATTTACGATCCAAGTCTCCGAGCAAGGTGAAATGGATTTGAAGTAAAGTGAAGTGGTGGCAATAATTTCTTCTTGGCTTAAATCCTTTGGAGAAACATTGCTGGTGTGTGCAAGGGTGGTGATAAAAGGGGGGGGGTAGAAGTATTATAGACGTTACTCATACGCACCGTGCGCAAAGTGAATAATAATAATGATAAAAGGCCTTTAATGCTTTTATTGCCAACGATTGTGACCGTCGAAAATCCGTTATAATCCACACCAAGTGACAATAAACGAAGATGTACGAGGCAGATAAAAAATGCTGGTTGGAAGGACCAAACTGACTCGACAAAGCCAGAAGCTAAGGCTATGAATGGAAAACTATCTCCATAATTTAGTTTGCAGTCCTGCTCAAATCTAAACAAGATCAATTTTGTCCTTTGTTTACGCATTATTATAAAAATTTAATTAACTAGGAATTACTGGAGTTATTGAAAAAAAACCATAATGAGTTTTAGGACTAAGGTATAAAAATTGCTTATATAAATATATATATTAAACTGATTAATTTTCTTTATTTTTTAGTCAGGAGCAGAATATAGGTAACCTTAGATAATCTTGGAAAATTGCTAAACCAGGGCTTAATTATATAACGACAATGAGTTTCATGACGATTGTAAACGTTACCCAGAGGTTATTGCTCTCTCTGTCTTTCACTCATTGTTATTTAAGCCAAAAAGCCTATAATGAGCTTTTTGTCTAAGGTATGCAATTGCATACATATACATTTTAAACTACTTAAGGATGATTATTTGTTAGTAAGAGTATAGACACGGCCTAACCTTAGCTAGGTCACCACGTTTTGGGGGGTCGCTTCTGTCACTTGTCGCTTGACTATGGCTATTATTAGTTCACGCATAATGATGAAAATATCTTGGCACGTAATGTCTTAGATATGAGGGTGTTATATGTATATATATATATATGTACATGTGTGTGTGTATGTGTGTGGTGTTGTTTGTGCTTTGATGGTGATTTAGCTTCTGTTGCAACAATTTTTATGTGAGACAGTCATAAAAAAGGCAAGCAACAGACATGAAATTCAAGTCATATGCCTAGACCAAAGTGTGTAAAAAGTATAAAGTTGAAATGAAATGTTTGTTTTCGTTCTAACCATACCCTATAAACCATAATAAAAGTTGACATATTAAAATTGTTTATTCATTTAAAAGATCTTGATGCTTGTTTGTAAGTAACTCTATATGCTATAGAATTGTTGTTGGTTCCCTTTTCAGGTGAATGTTTAAATACGTTAACTACAACTCTCAGTTGCAGTCAGTTCAGCTAATTCTTTGCTGATTCTTTACTTTTCGTTTATAATATGATGCCATGATTTATTGCACATTAAATTTGCAACCGCATATAATCCATCTCACTGCCTCAGGCGGGAATCCTGCCTTTTCTTGATGCTTCATTCTTGTCTTAGGGAAATCAATAGCTGTAACTGTGATGCCACCCCGTTGTTTGGCATCTGTATATATATATATATATATATATCAAAGCGGGGCCATTCTTATTGAGAATGGGGTAGTATGTATGGGTAAGGGTATTGGCAGAGGGGGGGTGGGGGTGTTGCTTCTGAATGGGAATGTTGTTTACGTATGCGTAACGCATCATGCGGCCGCTAAGCTGCAAATCTCTTTAAGATGATACTTTGCAACATTTACAAATGTTTTAGTGCCATCGTATGTGTGTGGGTGTGTGTTTCAAATGTATGCGTATGCGTAGGTTTGGGTGTGTGTGTGTGTGTTGCTTACACTCTTGTCTGTGATTAGCATTCCAAGCATATCTTACATTTATGTTGGATGTTTCCGTTGCAGCAAATATGTGCCGCAAGAGAGTATGACGAGATGGAGAGAAGAGAGAGTGAGAGAGGGGGGGGAAAATACTGAATATCGGGTAAGGTTACGGTTACGGCTCGTTATGCCCCTTTTGCCAACATTAAGCTGTTACTCCTGGTATTTGTATGGCTGTCTGTCTGCCTGTCTGTCTGTCTATCTGTATGTTGAGTTTGTTGCTCTTGATGTAACACAAATTCCCCTTTAACCTGCTTTTCCCTTTCATTTCTAAAGTATATACAATGGTTCTATGTGCATTTGCAAGTCCATTTATATTTGATTTTGATGTTTATGTCTACTGATGGGTCAATGGTGCAAGATTTACCCTGTTTTACCTCCTCTCTCTCTCTCGCATTCCTCCTCACACAGCCTGTAAATAATTTGAAAATGTATCTACTACTTGTGTGGTTTACCATTTATATGTGGTCGAATTGTGATTTGAAGTCACGTCTAGCATTTTCCACTATATGTACATATTTTTGTGGATCGTTTACTATAATTAAATTTAGTGCACTTTTGGTTAGCAACAAATGGATTAACTATGACTGCCATACGCACATGGATACCACAAAAAAAAAAAAGAAGGAAAATTCCCATTTGGCTTCTTGCAATCATTTGTAAATGTCTTGTTTCTTGGCACCGCCCTGTGTGTGCTTACTTATTCTTGGATATATAGTACCTATATTATATAGGTAGTTTGGGTTAGCTGCGTGTTGTTTTTCCTTCTATCCCATTTTTTTTTTCTACATATATATTTGTTTTTTTTTTTTTTTTTTTTTTTTTTGCTGGCTGGCATTATATATAGCCATTTCTGCTAAAGCCACGCCCCTTACCCCTCTGCATTGTATGTACCTTCGGGCTGCTTTTGGCTTTTAACTTGCCTTTTTGCGCTTTCTTGCGTCCAAGAGCTGTGAAAATGAGATAATGGGTATGTGTGTCACATTTTGTCGTTGCTATTGCCCTTACCTAACCCATCGAATAGTCCACCGCCCTTTTTCCTCTCTTCTCTTCCCATACATTGCACATTGCAATGCTGTTGTTTTTTTTTTTTCAACGTGCCAGAGACTTGAAATATGTTACCTTCACGTTGTGCTCATAAACTAACACTAACACCTTGACATGTACGCTTTTTGTAGCCAAAACATACACAGACACACACATACACATATATGTGTATACTATATATGTCATTAAAATTGCAGTAAGAGTTCGGTTTGGCTGGCTCTAGCACGATTTGGACTTGGCAAGGACGAATCTGCCTTTATATACATATGTGTATAAAAGAGTGCAGTATGATTTCAGTCTTTTGTGTTTCTGTATAATCCATACCCTAACAAAAGGTTATCCGCTTAATTGAGAGAATCAGTTAAGCAGTTCATCTGTTGAGTGAAGTATTCTATTAGTATTCAAAAAAATAAATAAATAAATAAAGGAAAATATTAATTTCTATTATCTAAATTTAAATTGTTAATTTCTATTATCTATATTTAAATATAGAGTTACAAATTTATATATATATATATATATATATATATATATTAAAGCTGATTAATAGAGTTGAAATTTCTGAAAACTATACTTACAAAACATATTTAAATTTTTTATTAATTTATTTTATGTTTTAATTTTTTATAGCATACTTTTCTGGGCTAATGAAAAATAATATTGAAATTGAAACTACTTTTATAGGGTATCTATATGAACCACATTTTTCTACTCTAATCTATCTCTTTTAGTTTTTCCATCTTGCATTCTGTAAGATATAAGTCAAGTCTCAAAACCCGCGTATAAGCACAGAAATATAAAAAGAGAGAGAGAGAGAGAGAGAGAGAGAGAGAGTGTGTGTGCAGTGTGAGCGTTTAGTGAAAAACGGCTTTTGTTTGTTTGTATTGTTTTGGCTCGCTGGGCGTTTGCTTGGCATAACGGTAGTTGGTTCTATAAGCGCTCACACCAGTTGATTTATTTGTAAGCTAAAAACGTGCTTAATCATATTAGAGTGCATTTGTGAGATTAAGTGTGAAGCCGAGAAAGAGACAAACATTTAGTTCACAATGAGAAGAATAAAGAGAAAAATGATATAAAAAAAAGAATTATATATTATCATACATACATATATATTTAATGCCTTAAAGGCGAACACCATGGCAACTACTAATTAGCATAAGCCACAAGCCAAATAACGATTTAATAAGCATAATATGCCATAAATGCTTGATGAATACATTTTGGCTTCTGATTATCTCATTTGTGATCGAGCTAAAGTTGTGGAAATGAATGTGGAATCTATCGGAATATGTCCATCCGTTTTGTGTAACCGTCATGTCTCCGCATGTGTGTGTGTGTGTGTGGGTGAATTTGATGCTGTCTGGCTATGGCTGTGGTTCCGCTGAGACTAAGCCTGTCAACGTCCTCGACACTGACCACACCCTATAGAAATCGGGGGGCGGTTTGAGATACAGGCACAGACACACGTAATGCATAAAGTGGGCGGTTGTTTCTAGTCTTTCCGCACCTCACCTCACATCACTTCACCGCACCACATCACACCTCCTCTTCTTTTGCAGATTCTTCATTTTGCTTGCAACCAGTTCGCCCGCCTGTGGCATGTGTGAATTTTTCATTAAAATTCAAGTGACATCAAAAGGGTTGACTGCGGCGGCAACACCGACAATTCATACAAACGTACATTGCAGTTGGTCTGTGTGAGTGTGTGTGTGTGTGTCGATAGTGACAACTGTGACGACATACTTTTCCCTTGTACTCTGTCAAATGCACGCACACACACATATACCCAGATATACACACATGTAGACACTTGCATAAGTAGTTAGCTGTCATCACTTAGTCAGTTGTCACTAAGCTCATTTGATGGCATTTAATTGCCATTCGCTTTAAAATTGAAATAAATGTTGAAAAACAGCCTTGACATATCGCCCTTATAGCCTTCCCCTCCTGTAACCATTAAGACCAGATCCCGTTTGGGTCTTGACTCATCTATTAATAAGCATAATTTATTACCAGCCATTTATAAAATGCGGCATGGTGGCATTGGGGAGAGGGAGGAGAGGGAGGACATCCCTCTGCCGCACTTTGCCTTGTGGCCCTGCGGCTGCGTAGCACGCAAAACTAATTAAATTTAAATATTGAACATCTTACGCGTATTTGTCAAAAGAAAAGGCAAAAGGAAAAACAAAGAAAAACGAAATAATTCCAAGTAAAATCCGCATTCACGAAGAGGCAATAACTCACCTAAGAACCGCATCCGCATTACCAAGTAACAAATACTGAGTGAAACGGAATATATATAAATACATACAGATATGGCTAAGGCTACACATATATATATATATATACATACATATATATCTATACAGTTTATAAGGTCTCACGTGCTGTTGTTGCTTTTGATTTGCTTAGTTTTTGTTTGCCTATTCACGGGCTACATATTCACCCGATGACTTTGCCCGTCTCCTGACTTATTTAACATTCAAGTTTTTTGATGAAGTGGCAAAAGAAAAATAAAACAAAAACAAAGTAGTAAAACGAAAACTAAAAGGGATGCAGGAAAGAAAAGTTAATAAAGCAACGACTTTTAAATACTCTGTCCTATAATAATGAAATTGTTTTAATTTATTATTTATTTGATGATAATTATACATAGAAATATTCCAATAATAATTCACTAAACATTCAGTAAAAGAGAAATTCTATAGATAATGAAAATATATAAAAAGAATTTTTTTTTTGAAGCCGATTGACAAAGGAACAAAGAAATAAAGGATCATTGGAAATTTAATATTAAATATTGTTGAAAAACTTTGTTTAATTTACAATATATTATTATACCGATATCTCCAATAGTAATAGTAATTGCAGTTATTTGGTTAGCGGTTCGTCCTTAATCAGGAGTTTTCCACAATAAATTTGCAAATAGTTGTTATCGTGTATAGAATAAATGTTTTTTTTTTAACTGTATAACTGAGAAATTTCTAAAAGACTAAATTATTTTGCAATTTTTTAATGCTAAGCATCGAAAAAATGCATAAAAAGTATAAATATATAGTTACTTATATTGTTGATAAATATTATTATTAACGAATGTCAAAAGCAAATTTTTTTTCTTCTGAATATTGAACGTACATACGTAAAGACTGAGATCCTGAATAAAATAGTTAAAGCCAGTCCATATTACTCTATACTTTATTCGTTATCGGTTGAAACGAAAATAATAAAAAAAAAAAATAGAAAAAGTATAAAGCAAAAGTAGGAGTTAACCCTGCCTTAGTATTTCCAGCCTTAGATATTCTTGTAGAACTTTGAGAGATTCAAGAGAGAGTCAAGGCCAACAGCAAATAAATTGTTTGATGGGAAGGGGCAGGTTTTGTTGATGGGGGATTGGGGGCTAAAATAGACTTTTGGTTTTTCGTCTTTCAACCAAATTGTTTATGCAAATTTTGAATAAATAAACAAGATTGTTAATTTAGTTAAATATTTCATTTTTGTGCCGTTCTCATCAGCACGTTTCGAAGACTCATCCAGGAGGACTCCAACTGACTCCATCTCCATCTATCTGTTTCTCTTTCTGTATCTGTAGATGTATCTGTATCTGCATGTGTAGGTGTGGTCGCTTGGTAGGCGGCCCTGTCATGAATTTTGATGGCCAACTCTCATTAGGCAACGAGGGATGTCGACGACGACGTCGACGACTGCGACTAATGCTGATGATGATTCTCTCTCTCTCTCTTTTGCCAAAGGATTGGTCCTGACTCTTGCTGATGATGTCGATGCCGGTTTGCTTTTGTTATTTTTTTGTTGCTTCTGTTGTTTTTTGTTTTTATGCCAGAGGCGCATAAAATATTTTTGTATTTGTTTGTTTGTTTGTTTGTTTGTAAGGGTGCCCCCTGCCCAAAAACAGTATTGCCCCCCCACACTCTTTACCACTCACCCTCTCTCTCTCTCTAGTCATAGCACCTCCTTCATCTCTGTTGTGTTTGTGTTTCTGCACTTGTACAAACACATGTTAATTGGCCGTAATTGTAAGTTTTGCCAACGCACCAACAAAACAAATGCACAATGTAAGCAAGTTTTTAAAGCAAGAACAACAAAAAGGGGGTAAAAGGACTAAACTGAAATTATTATAAAACTTTCGCCAAATGTTTGCTACAGTAATAAAAATTTAAATATTTTGCCACACAATGGTGTTAGATGACTTTGAACTCCTGGTGAATTGGTTTAAGAGATGGATGTATGTATATAGAGTGTGCCGGTGGCAATGGCAATCGCCTTGGCCTCATCCACATACCATTGCGCTAAAGGGATTGTGGGATGGTGGGTTAGGGGTCACAATATTTATGGCGACGGGCGCCACATGACGTTGAACTATGCGTATGACTAACCGACAGGCCGTTGCTTAGGTCCAACTCCCCATCCATTCTTTTACAGCTCCCTATCCTTTCCATCCGCCATTTTAATAAACTTCATATGTCGCATGTCGCCATTTTTTTTCCTTCCTTTTCACGTTTCTTCCTATGTATATATATATATATATATATATATTTTTTTTTTTTTTTTTTTTGTTCTGTGTCGTTTCTCTTCTTGGTACACTCTTGCGGCTTTATTAGTCCGTGATTTATGTAGTCCAAGATAGTGCACATCTAGTCGGGCGCGCACTGGCTGCTTCATGTGGATGTGTCCTGGCGAGAAAATTTATACATGTGCCGCAAGTAGTCGGGCGTGGACAAATGAATGACATGGCACCATTGGGTTTCCCTTTTTTTTTTACTCTCCTTTCTTTTCCCTCTTTTTTCTCCTCTCTTTTTTGGGTAGTTAAATTGAACTAATCGCCTGGCCAAGATCTGTTATGCAGCTTTATGGCTAGCAGGCAATTTAAAAAGCAAATTATTAAGTGCTTTGTATTGACTGCACACACACACACACACAAACACACACTCAAATCCCATATATAAAGAATGTGTATATGAATAAATATATGGTTATATACATATATATCCAGCAGTTTTTTTTTCATCCCATGTTGGCATCATAGTCACGTATTTGACGCAACGTTTGCGCCTTTAATTCGTTGCGCTAAGTCGCGGACTGCGAACACGTCTATGTAATTATTTACGTTTTGGGGCAGCAACAGAAATATAAATAATAATATAACATATTGGTATAAAAACACATCAAATGAAATATACAAACACAGTAGATATATATATATATATATATATAATATATGTGTTTTATTTATGGGGCTTTGGGGCGAAAACGTATTTACTTCTTTCTTTTTATTCTTCTTTTTTTTTTTTTTGGTTGATCCTTACGACTTTCCAGGGTCAGAGATATGAATAAGTTATTAAGCTGCGGAAAATATGACAGAAATCTGTACCAAAATGTACGACATTATTGGAGTGAGTTAAAAACGAGCATTTATATTATATGGCATCATATTCGCTTCCTATCATCCAATAAAATTTCTATTTAAATTTTATATATGAAAATTGTCTAAGAAAACGATGAAACAAATGGAAAATTCTTAAGCTTAATATGAATTTCCATACTCAAAGAACAGAAATAATTTGGTAAGAATAACTGAAGACAAATTTCTCAATAACAAAACCTGGTTATATAACTCTTATAAAATCCTATAGAATTGTCCTTGTTTTAGCCAAAAATGAATCTGCAATGATTACCATCAAATTCTTAAACAACTGAATAATAATTAACTATTTCATGACTGGAACAATTCTAACTTATAAAACAAATTGTCTTAAAATTATAACAGACATTCAATTGATTGATATTGATTTTCGTTTACTATAGTTTTAACTTGACGGCGGCTAACCAATATTTACACTCAATTAATGAAGCTGGCCACAAAACTTATGTGTACATTTCTGTGGTTCCCGATTGATGAGACGATGGCGGCAAAGACTCATACATACATATATTATGGTCATTTATTCATTTTATCCATCACAAAATAATGCCAATGGAAATGCATACAAATGCATTGGCTACGTTGGGTATATTTAAAATCATCATGATCAGCCAGAGGCACAGGCAATGCACAAACATATATACATACATAGTAATCGAATGTACCAAGAGAAAATGTTTTCAATTTCAATTACAAAAGTGTAGGAAAGTGTACAAACGAGGAAAAATGTGTGTGTGTGTGTGTGTGTGTGAAAGGGATGTTGTGGGAAGGGAAGGGGGTATTGGGTACTGTTTTCGAGTATTATGAAAATTAAATTTTTCATTTCAATGCATCAGACCATCGATATGGTAGACAGACAGATGGTTTTGTTATTGCAATTGCTGTTGTTGTTGTTGTTGTTGTTGTTGTTGTTTCTGTTGATGATTCTGCTTGCCTGGCAATGAATGAAACCAGAAAGATGGTTTCATATTATTGCGACTAACGCAGAATGACTGAATTCTGGATTCTGGTCGTGAATCGACAAGTCCAGAATGTCTGGACTGGCTATTGAAAAGTGCAAAGTGCTTAACTGAAAATCAATGTGCCCAATTGGTAGAAATTTAATAGTCATATATCCTCGTTCAGGACATGAACGTGGTCAATCACTAAGAAGATTATGTATGTATATCTGTCTGTGTGAATGGGCATGTGTGAGTGTGTTTGTGTTTGTGTTTGTGTTGGGGTGTGGCAACTGCATTTCTAGCACATTGGCAACAAAAATGCAATTTTCGTACATCTAAAATTCTCTATTTAAAGCCATCGTTGAGTATGTGACAAACTTTTTAAACATTCCGTCCGATAAATATTGAATAATCATTTTTCATTAATTTATTGTGTCAAATACTGAGGACATTAATTAAATTATTTGTGAATGATCTTATTTAGGCAATTGGTTTGTTTTTCTGCATGCTCTTTAATATTAAAAAAAAAAGGGTACAAGGTCTGGAAAATTTATAGAAAATTTTGGCTTACTTTTTACAAATCCTTCAAGATGGTTTAAGAATTTTAGGATAGTTTTATGGAAATTTAAAGATATTGTTGCCAATCTTTGTGATCTCTAAATATTAAATGCAGAAAGCACCCTGTATATTGAGTGGTGTATATTCTTTAGCACTACGAGGTATTTCCTAAAGTCAAGGTCCTTTGAAATCGACAAAAATTGCATATAAAATTTGTTGTAAAATTCTCTTGACAAAACGGCTTGGAAATTTTCTATTCTACCTTTCACATATGTATATTTTGATATATCCTTCAACCTAATAAATAAAGGTTATAAAAACTTGAAAAGTTATTTGTAATAAATATTCATTTTAAAAATTTTACGATTTTTAAAAATTTTACTTGTGATTATAATATGAAATTCAATTTTCTATATTTCTCCTTTTTGATCTAGTTGGCTTTTGGTATGATAGGTATATTCTTTATATTGTTAGTTTAAACAAATTACGTTTATGGCCACGCCTTCGCTTGAATTGATCTTAGAGCTAACATCATTGTCTTTGGCAAAACTTTTATGGGCCAACATAAGCCGAGCACTTTATCCGTTGGCAATGTTTATTAATGAAACTGTTTGTGATTTGCATTTTAATTTATGCAAAATTACAAAAATACATATATTTAATATGTGCACACAAAGGAGAGAAGGATGGGCGGGGTTGGGGTGGGGTTGGGGGCCAAATGCGAGCCTGAATTCTTCTATTGGATGAGGGACAAGGAGAAGTACAAGCAACCATTACAAGGATGGGGCTGGCCCCCTGGCAGGAAGACACACACAACCACACACACCCGCACACAAACAAACATACACAGTCACAGCGAGCATCGTGGCATTGGAGGATCGGGAAATTGTGGAGGGTGTTGGCATCAATTGAAATTCAAAGGCAAGCATACAATTTTTAATGTTCTCTCCGTTGGTATTTTACGACACTGACGATGGAGCCAACGATGGTTGGCTAAACTGAATTGATAATTAACAAGGCAAATGCGCGTGTAATTAGCATTCAGTGAAGTTGCCTCTGGCATGGGTATAAAGCTGCTGCTCCTGCTCCTGCTCCAGCTCCTGCTGTTGCTTATGATGAAGAGATGAAGGTGAAGGAGGTTTCACTCTGAATATGTTGATTGTACATTTTTCTTTTCTTATACGAAGAGAAAAAAAGTGAATTCTATGGAAAATTCTTAAATCTCAATCTAAAAAGACTTATATCAAAGAGCTTGACATTTATATAACAATTCTATGCCGACAACTTTCTGGTCTGTAGTAGGTATGTATGTACATATTTATGTGGCTCCCATTGTCTAGCTGTAATCCGTCGTTTCTCTGTTGAGGGAAGGAGTAGTCAGTTTTACCCTGAATGCCACTCAAGCGGCTTCAAAGTCACTCACTGGATGCGTCTGAGCGTAAACTTTATGCGCTCGAATGGATCACATTGCATTTCATTTTATGGCAGAAGCTAAACAGAGTTTCACAATTTTCCACAAATGCAACCGACTTCAAATTGAAAATGCTGCGAGATTATAGAAATGGCAATTTTTTGTATTGTTATTGTTAATAATTTTGCGCTGTCTTTGTTAGCTTAAATTGGAGTCTATTTTTGTTCATTCTTTCAATTAGACAATAGGGCACTTTTCCATTACCTACGTATATAAAGGAATATCCATATAGTGCATCTTTGATATTTTTGTTTTCTCTTTTTTTTTTTAGTGATAAAACTGAAAGGTAATTGGATTTTTATTGCCTTTGTCATTGACTTGCTGTGATGTTAGTGTGACATTTTTCCATTTTGTAGAAAAGTGTAAACAAAATGCTTCAAAGGGACAATCGACAAAGGGATACGAACTTCAGCCATCCTTCTAGTGTGTATGTATAGCAAAATTATATCTCCGAAGGACTAATCCTTTGTTTTCAAAAGGCGTGGTTCTGCCTTTGCCTTTGTGAATGTTTAGCACTGATATTGTAGAAAAGTGTAAACAAAATGCTCCAATATGTAGATGAGATAGGATAGTTAAGAGTTAAAGGATTGCTGCTGTGTTTGTTAAACTAGAAAAGGAATCACTCGCTTCATCATTGACTGGACTTTTAAGTCATTTTTAGTCATCTCTTATTTTCTACATAATCATTGATCTCTATATATAAATAGAATTCCTAATTATAAGCTTCTTCAATTTAAAAGTTTACAATAAAAATAATGTCAAAAAATAACGATTTCTCCTACAAAAGAAAAAGCCTTTACTCCAAATCAATTGGAGTTAACTTGACTTTATTGGCTTTGTACATGAAAATTTGGCCCTAATGTCCACTAGGACATTACGTCTAAGGGTAAGGGTAACTGTCAACATCAACATCAACGTCAACGTTAACTTTGGACTTTTCAGTAACATTTTTGGAGCAATAGAAAATGTTTTGCAACTAGTCCAACTGCCATTGCAACTGCAATTGCAACTGCAACTGCATTTGAAACTTTCCTTTTCCCTCATTTTTTCTTTTTTTTTTTTTTTTTGTTTGCCTAGGGCCTTGGGCAACCGGCTAATTGTCAAGTGGGGCAGCAATGCACACTGAACTCGAACCCGAAACCGTTTATTTGTTGCCACAAAAGTCGCTAGGCAGCCACCCACAGAAAAAAAAAAATAGAAAAGGAGGAGGAAAGAAAAGTTTCCCCACACGAATTTTGGCCAGATGAAATGCAGTCGGATGGACCATGCATTTGTGTGTGTGGCATCTGTTGACTGATTTTCAAAATGATCGGAATGCATTGGCTGGGTAGGAATGGGTTTTTGGTTTTCCCAAAATGCACGCAGCTGACAATAGAAATTGGCTAGGGACACCAACTGAGGACTGAGTGGATGAGTGAGGTACATTGGCAATAGCCAAAAGTGGCCAAGTCTCTGTACTGTCTCCTGTGCCCCTGCATTGCGTTTGACAATATGCTCAACATGATGCTCCAAAAAATTGTAAACTATACGCACACACAAACTACATACACACGTACACACGCACACATACACACGTACGAACTATACACGCGGGAATTACTGCTCTGGCGTTGGTAGAACAGAGTGGCATGTTGCAAATATAACGTTGACAACTTTTATGTAGTACTTCTCCATTCCTTGCCACTCGACAAATGTATGGATGTGGATGGGGCAGCATTTGTGTGTGGGGGTGGGGGGGTGGGGGGTTGGAGGACTATGGCTGTGGTTATTTATGGCAATTAAAGGACTAATGATGTCCCTGTGCATCCAGTTCGTACATGATGTTGCTGCCGGCAACTGAAACTACAAGACCAACACCAGCAACTATTTGAATTGTGGCCGGATAAAAGCAAACTATAAATATACCCTAACAAAATACACACAAAAGTAAGGCTTATTTTATATATCAAACTATTTTAATTGAAGTGTCAGTGTATTTAGTATTCGGTTAAATATATTTGTAGGCTAGTTTTTACCAATTTTAGTTTCGTTGCTGGTTTTAACTCTTTTACGGCGGGTGAGACATTTTTTTTTTTTTTTTAATGGTCTACTTTATATATATATACTATGTACATATATATTTGTTTTTGGTTTTTCGTTGCTCGGTTTTATTATAAAAATTTTGACAACATTTTGCGCTGACCAAATAAAAGTTGCTTAAAATTCAATTAATTTGTGTTCTGTGCAACTTTCATTGCGTGCCTCATGCGGCAACGGGTAACACAAAATGTTAGTTGACTTATGTGTGTGTGTGTGGGTGTGTGTGTGTGGGTGTATGTGTGTGTTGGTCTTAGAGTTGGATTTTTGTTTGAGTTTCGCTTATGGATGCTGTTGTGTAGGCAGATATATACATACATACATATATATAGTATCTAACGACCTACTACGAATTTTCCCAATTTTTTTTTTCTTGCTCACTCTCTTTGCTGGTCTGAAGCTAATTTGGTCAGCGACTGATATGCAGCTGTCATTGCCGCATTTGTAGATAACCAAGGCGACCAAAGGAAAAGTTGCACCACCCAGAGATATTTCGTAGCTCTATGGAGTAATTAGATTTTGTGGAATACATATATGACATACGACAGAGGCTCAATTGATAAAGAGGAAGAGAGATCGAGAGAGAGAGAGTCAAAGTTTACGTATCAATTAAATGGACTGAATTTAGTCAGTTTGCTTGGGGATTATTTCTGCTTGGCTGTATATTGTGGCCAAAAACTGATTAAATTATCAGTTCTCATAAAGCTGGAGCAACCTAACCAAGTGGCAAATCATGAGTCCAGTCACAACAACAATGGATTGAAAGGGTGAATGGTAATGTTTAAGCCATATGAACGGCATCGGGCATGTTGGGTTGGTTGGCTGGTTGGTTGGGTTGGTCGGTTGGTAGGGCAATGATGCACACTGAGCGCATCTCATGACTGCACGCTCGAATGCTCATTTTAAATTGACTTCAAACGTTGCTGCGTGACGTGCCGCATGGACACGAAGTCGGCAGGATGCCACACTGAATGCTGCTACTGATGGTGCTTCTGCTACTGCCAGGACACTACTGCAGGCACGCACGCATTTTGATGTCATGACGAACGTGGACAACGTGGGCCAGAATTTGGTCGTGAGGGGGTTTGGCCAACAATATGGTTAACACTTTGGGCGAGACAAAACGGATGCATTGGCATTGGCTTTAATTGTGCCACATCATTCATGAGCTGATGTGTGAGAACATTGGATGGCAGGGCTATTTATTGATGTTACTTCAATGAATTGTTGGAATTTCATTTTCAATTTTCGTCAAAGAATCTGATTTAAAGGTTAAACGCTAAATATCTTCAAGGCCACAAGCCATCTGTTTGGCTTTAGTGCGAGACAAAGAAAATGGAAAAGTTTATATACACACACACACACACATACATTCAAACATATATACTTAGAGAAAAAGGAATGTCCAAAAAGTGTGCAAGAAAAGGCAAACTTTGTGATGCTTCAAAAAACTCATTAAAAAGGATTTGACACGTGAAGTGCGAAAACTTTCTATTTTTATATTATTTCCCTTTTACATTTTTATGGCAACGTGTGAAGACTTTGACTGCATGTATGTGGGTGTGTGTGTGTACTTGGAAGTATGTGTGCGTTTGATGTGTCTTGATTGCTGCCATCGCCTAAAAATGAACGAGCGCACACATCAAACTCAGCGTGTGAACTCTCACTGTGTCGTCATTGGCGTCGCTCGTTAGAATTTGCGGATTGAATTTCAATGGCGATTGATGATGCCTTCCCTCCCCCCCCCTCCCCACCATGCATATGTGTGTGTATATATGTGTGCGTGGGTACTGAATCGTGCAACAACTTTGGCAAAACCAAGACCAAAAACGAGACTCCGTTTCCTTGAGTTTCCTGGCTCATTTTATGATAATGTTCAAACCTGGCGTTAATGAGCTCTTAAGCTTAAATAAGAAACGTGATTTAGTTACTAAGTAAACTAGGAAATAGTCGGCCCCCCTCCCCCCCACCAATACCAAAAATTGAGTGCGACAAAGAAAGCATTAGAGAAAAACAGACAGTAAGAGAGAGTGAGAGAGAGAGATAGTGAGAGAGAGAGAGTGAGAGAGAGTGAGAGAGAGAGTGAGAGAGAGAGTGAGAGAGAGAGAGAGAGAGAGAGAGAGAGAGAGAGAAAGAGGGGGAGGGGAAATATGTGTTGGGAGAGAGTTGAGCGAGTGCAAGTTTTGCACAAAATCTGCGCTTAATTTGAAAAGTTTGACAACGTGAAGGCGACTCCACTAGTTAGGTGTACAAAAAAAAAACACACACACACCCATACATATACACATTCAGACTAACACTAACAAATGCCCATAGATATATATATATATATACAAATGTACATATACGACTACAACTATCAAATCATGCGTATTTGCGAGCGGAATTGAAAAAAAGGGGGAAAAAATTGCCAACTTTTTGCATACAAATTTTCCTTCTATTATTTTTTTTTTTTCTGTTCTTGTTTTTCCTTTCATACATTCTTAATTGCCCAGCTAAGTTTGATAGGAAAACGGCAAAAAGCTAATGAAAAAACTTTGTTTGATTTATTTGAAATATTCCACTGTCTGACTTGCTGTCTGACTGACTAACTGTATGACCAACACGTGGCCGGTCATCAACCATGTCAGTTTTAATAATTTCGAACTGAACTCGACTCGAACTAATCAAGAGTCAAGCCAGGACTACGTCCAACAGATCCAGGGCCACACCCAAGCCCAAGCGAGTTGACAGTTCAACAGCAAAAGCAAAGTTCATGAACCAAATGGAAATGTTAAGCCGCAAGCTAAATGCTCTAACAGATCAAATAAAATACCTACATATATAGAATGCAAATTGAATATATATATATATATATATATATATGTAAGTGGACTATCAATCAGCAATAATAAATATATTTTAGTTTAATTTATAATAATAAATTTCAAATAGTTTTCTTCAATTTATCAAGTGTCTTATAAATTTGCTATAACCCTTTCAGGCAAGACATCAGAGAAATAGACAGACATAGAGAAAGAGAGAAAAATAACCCTTTTCATGAATAACTCTGCCCATGAAATTTATGCAAATCTGTTGAAAATTGAAATATGCAGATGCTCGTTTTTTTGGTAAATTAGGACAAAAGCCAAAAAACGTTAAAGCAACAAAAATGTATTAAAATGTATTTCACATTTTATTAAATTTGCCCAACATGATAAATTCTTTGTTATAGAGTTCTGTCAGGTCTCTATGTATGTATGTATGTGTGTGTGTGTGTGTGTGTGTGTGTGTGTGTGTGTGTGTGGTGTGTGTGTGTGTGTGGGGATCCCAACCTAAATTAAGTAATAACTTTTATATGCCTTGACCTCAGGGGTTCACACACACACACACACACACACAAAGAGACATAGAGCAAGGACAAATGAGATACAAAGAGAGGATTTGGACATGTGTTTGCCTGTTGACATTTTCTTGGTAGACTTTTGCCTTTGTGGTTGAAAGGTTGAGTGCGTGAATCGCACAAACAGATTTTCTTATTAAAATTATATTGTAGATCTAAGAACTAAAATGAATGTGGGGGAATGGGTTAACGGTCTTTAGGGTTAATTTTCAGGACTCGATCCCAGAGTAAAAGTTAATGTGATTAATGTTTACTTAATGAAATGAAGTTATCAAGTTGATTTTATCAATTTACACACTGCCAGCCATCGCAGACAAAAGGTTTGCGGCAGCTTGAAGAGGTTAGGGGAGGGAGGGCGGGGACGCTGCACTAGTATCTGTCTCCAGAGCTTAAGCCTGTCAAAACTGGCGCCGGTGTGATAAAGGTGCTCAATGGAAATGGTATTATTAAAGGAGAATGGCAACCTTTTTTGGTTAGATTTGCTGTGTTTATGTGTGTGTGTGTATGTGTGTCGACTGAAAGGCATATTAGTTAAATGCGGTTGACAAGTGGCTGCTCAAGTGTTAGCCAGGCAAATATTTGAAAATCCAATGGAGTCACCTTAGCCAAAAGTCATCTCTCAGCCATGTTTGGTGTGGTTTTTGCAATCAGTTTGGATTGGGCCAAGTGAAAAAATAAAAAAAAAAGAACACATAATAACAAACAACTTCAATTAAATGTTCTTCAATGGGATTTTCTCTTCTGTCTTCTGTCTGTCTCTCAGTCGTTTCGGTAATCAATGCGTTTAACGTTTTCAATCAAGCAAAAACTGGCAGAAAGGAACCAAGAGGGCCAAGCAGGAAAGGAGAGACAGCTCAAATTCAGTTAAGCATTTCACTTATTTGCATATAAATTGATTAAAAAGAAAATACATGGCAGACACACTCACACAGTTGAGTTTTGAGTGTGTCAACATGGCAAAAAAAAAAAAAAAAAAAGACGAACGAAAAAAAAAAGGACGAAAGGGTCCCACCATTTTCCATCTATCCTATCTCTCTCCGCCTGCTCGCCATTTCGCCATTTCTGTTGGCATCTCTTTGCTTTCTCACTGGGTCTCTCTCTCTCTCTCTCTCACACACATTCGTACTCGCACTCCCACTCTATATCTCCTTCTCCTTTGGCAATTTCTGACACTTCAAATGCGTATGATTGTTTTCCTTTTGATCAGCGAATTGTGAAGTGATTCACTGATTGAGTTCAGGTTCAGTTGATGTGTTGACAACGTCAATGCGCAGGCAGACACACACACACACACACTCATATACTCTGGGGTGGGGCAGACATTCAGTCAACCGAGCAAATGTGTCGTAGGTGGACGACAGGATTTGGTCAACTGTCTACACGTTATTTCCCTTTTTTGGCCTTCTGTAAAGCAGTTAATCAACTTGCCACACAAAAAAAAAAGAAAAACAAATGCCAACTCCATCTTTAGTAATTGTCGATTTTATCTTTACAAATAAATTCATATCACACAAGCTTTTAATTTTCATATTCCCTGACCTTCTAATTGAAGTCAGAATTTGTAACACATTCCACAGTTCAGTTCATTGCCTTCATTCAGTGTGTTGTGGTCATAGTTGCCTAGTTCCAGCTATGTATTATACTCATTGCCTAGAAATTAATTGAGCTTATTAAGTTGGACAAAAAGTGAAAGTGACATGCAATCAAAAATACATTTACTATGGGCATATTTTAGACTTATTGAGACATTTAACTTGGCTCTAATTATCCGAATATATACTTATTGTTATATGTTCAAAATAACGAGTAACTGATAGTCGGATAAGTTCAACTCGTACCTTATTACAAACCCCCAAAAAAAAAAGAAAACAAAAAACAAAAATTTTGACAAAGTTTGGCGGTTCCAATTAATTTGACAGGCCACAAAATTTTAGTTCTCTTTCTATTTGTGCACTGTAATGTTGTTTAAGGCCATGCGCAGGCCAAGTTGGCGTCGCCATCAAATGGTAAATGTTATGACTTAATCACAGAAATGGACAAATCAGACTTCCACTGACTGATACTGAATATGTGAAGCCAAAAGTGTAAGAGTTTATTATTTGGGTCAAAAGCAAAATGGCAAGGTAAAAACCCTTTTATTCTGAGTTGTCAATATTTAGAATGCAATTCAAAATGGCAAAGCAATTTAGTAAATTATATGTCCTTGTTCAATGCAAATAGATTCAGACAGGTGGCGTGTCTGACAATAATATTTAAACAAGCATTATAAGCAACTGAAAAATCAATACTTAAGGGGTAAAACTGTTATTATATGTAGAAAATATATAGTATATCTGGAAGTATGACAAGGTTATGTGAATTGCTCATGAAATGACATATGGAAATCTTATCAGAACATATTTAAATATGTAAGTATGTGTGTGTGTATATACTTTTGTGGATCATTTTTGATTATGAATATCGATCGATATGATGATTAGGCAATATATTTATATACATAACTTTAAATAGGTAATAATAAGTTTATTAAGGAATATCCTGCATTTAGCTTGGGAACAACTTGAAGATTTTCTATTAAAGACATTAATTTTTTTATTACTTGGTCAATATTATTAAATTATATTATTTAATAAACTATTTTAAACTAATTAGTTCAACAACTAATTAAAAAACAGATTCCAATTAATTTACATAGAAAATTAATAAGCCATCCGATATTTTATATACATATATTAATAGGATTAATTATTGTAGTAGTTTTGTTATTGTAGCTGCAGCAGATGATGAGATAATTACTTTTTATAGTATGTTCAGTCTTGTACTACTTAAACTATCACACAGGATTCAGATATTTAAAACTATGTCAAAGTTTTCGAATTGCATGTAAATGTTTTATGTATATTTTTTTTAAGTTGTCATCGTGTAGCGATTTCGAATCACATACTTTTAGGTGTTTTCATTTTTATCAGTCTCAATTTATCTTGCCGTTGGACCATGTTTGTCATGGGTAAACATTTGTCAGAGGCCTGGCATGAAATTGCCCAGACCGGTGATGTGCAGGTCCGCAACTTTCTATACTTTAATTGAAATAGAATGTTTTTCCTACACACTGTTCGGCTGGCAATCCCCCCCCCCACCACCTCCTATCTAGCATTGACCGGTGGTATGAGTCATGTAGAGCAACCCACTGTCTGTTCCATATGACTATAAATGTTTTCTCTAGTAACTAGTTTTGCCCTGGTTGCTCTTTCTCTATCTCTCTCTCTCTCACACTCTTTTCCCACCGCCTCATCAGTTGATGATGGTGGTTTGCCCATATTTCATTTCCATTCATTCCAAGCTCCACTCCACCTCTCTCAATCGCATTTGCTCTCTTTCTCTCCCTCTCACTCTTTGTCTCTTTTTGTGTCTTTGACTCTTTCGCTCTCGGTTCGCACACTTGAATGTTTATTCATTGCCGCCGCTTTATTTTTTTCGCTTTCAGTTTGCATTTCAAAGCCGCTAAAGTAACAAGTATCTTGTAGTTATCCATTCATTCAGTGGAACGGGTACAAAAAAAAAACAACATAGAATAAAAATACATGAGAAAAATAATAAAAAAAATAAAGTTTTGTATATAAAATAGTGAAAAGCGCTATAGAAACTAACAACTTTTGACTCGCTGCAATGGAAGTAAGTTCTTGTGCTGAATTTCGCTTCCTTTTTTTTTTTTTTTTATTTTACGGCATTTACTTTTTGTGGGTTTTATTTGTGTGGTTAAATTTTTAGCTCGACGACCTTCACCTTGGGCGCTTCAATTAGATAAATTGGAAAACAGCTTTTACCAAAATGAAAACCTTGCCTTTTATATTCTTAGCCATCTTTTACTTAATTGAAATCATGCGCTTAAAATTTTCGAAGAATTACATATACTTACATATGTATAAGTACATTTTTACTATCATGTTTAAGATCAGCTGAGGCATATGTAATGATTCATTGTTTAAGATATACTCGCAAATCGTCACGGTTTTGAAATCTTTGTGAATTTAAGTATAATTAGAGTGTCTATATTTGGACCTTTCACATGTTAGTCATTTTATGAAACGATTTACATCAGTTTAAATTAATGTGGAATTGCCATAAAGTGGTTTATGATTAAACCTCCATAGGAAAACCTTGTGTGCTTAATTTATATTTTTGTTTATGCCGAATTAAATATCTTTTATGGGTCTTATGATAAAAAAAGGTTTCTTATTACACAAACTTAAAATGCATTGATATTAAAATACCGACATTTGAGCCAATTATAAATAAGTATTATTGTAAATACTGAGAAATCGACAGCACCTTAATATACATACATATATATTTTTTATTTTTATATGCAGTCCCCTAATGGCGACCTTTATACCCTTGAAGCGAATTTAATGAACAAATCGCTACGTGAACTAACAGATGGCGCTAACAAGGATCCCATTACTAAACTACGTTTACTTTGCTTTAGCCGTGGAGCAACAGGCATCCTTGGATTGGGCAGGTAAACGAACGAATACTTTACTGCTCCTTCTTCACAATTGACCCCCTAAATGACAAATTTCAGTTAAACAAGAGACAATCATTTAATTTTCAATAATTTATTTAGAGCATTCCGAGCAATGGATGACGATGGTAGCAAGGCCTTAAACGAGGAAGAATTTATTACCGGTATCCACGATACGGGCTTAGATGTAACCGATGAGGAAATTAAAGAGATGTTCAACAAGTAAATTAAATGAATACCCCATATGCTCTAACCGGAAATTAATAATTTTATTTCATAGATTCGATGAAGATGGCAGCGGATCGATTAATATGACTGAATTTTTGCTCAAGCTGCGTGTAAGTGAAAGAAATCTTTTTCTTTAAATTTTTTCAATATTATATTATATATATATTTTTTTTTCCTATTAGCCACCTATGCCAGCATGTCGTTTAGCTATTATAGATCAGGCATTTGATAAAATGGATAAAGATGGTGATGGCGTTATTACCATTGAGGATTTAAAGAATGTCTATTCGGTGAAGGAAAATCCTAAATATCAAAGTGGCGAAATGAGTGAAGATGAAATTCTTACAGAATTTTTGCATAATTTTGAGGGAGGACGCGGAAATCTGGATGGAAAGGTAATTAGCTGATTTATTTAGACTAATCAAAATAAACGATAATAATCGTATTGGATTTAATTTTCTTCATAGATAACTCGTGAGGAATTTGTCAATTATTATGCCACCATTAGTGCATCAATTGATAATGATTTATATTTTGATCTAATGATGCGTCGTGCCTATGCTATGTGAATAATGAAATAATATAATTCTAAAACGAAAAAAATCTCTATTACATTTTGCTACTTTTTTAATACCTTTGCTAATGTTTAAACTCTATTTAATAAATACATACATATATAATAATTGCAAAAATGAAAAAAATAAATGAATTAAAACAAATATGATCGTTTATTATGGTAAAATTTTATACCGAATTGTTCAACTTCAACTTGTTAAATATGCAAAATAACTAGTTACAAGTTTTCTTCAAACATTTGTTCCTAGTTAACATGCATTTAAATGAAAGCCAAGCGGCCAAGGCTGCAATCATTGTAGACAAACACATAGACCCATACACAGGGTGTCCTTGCTTGACAGCCAGTCTCGGCAAATTGTTTGGAATTGTCAGCGCAACATCGCCTCAATGTCTATGTGCGATGTATGTGCCTATGTCTCAATGTTTGTCTCTGTGTCTGTGTATGTGTATGTCTGTCTGTGTGTGTGTGTGTGTGTGTGCATGTATATATATTTTGGCATTTATCACACAGCCAGAGTCGGAGATGTGAATGCTGAGCGGTGGCAGCAGCCTAAATGTATGCTTTAAATTATGCAGACACCAGCTGAGATTGTCGCCACATGCACGCATGTGTGTTTGTGTGTGTGCTTGTATGTCTGTTGGTTTGTATGTATGCATGGGCGTAGCAAAGGTGTACTAGAACTCAATTCTCAGGCATATTTCAAATAGTTTTTGCCATTAATAACAAATGACTAATTCAAAGTCAATCACCAGATTAAACTAAGTATAAAATTCTTTTCATCTAATTCTACTTCATGTAAAATCTTTTGCTTCTAAACTAACACCAAAACCCTTTATATGCCTACGTCTATGTAGATGTGTGTGTGTGTCTCTGTGTGTAGCGCTTTTGGTGTGTTTATGTATGAGTCTGACTGCAGTAGTGTTTGTTTGTGCGTGGCAAGGCAATGTGCACTGATTGCAGGCAACTCATACAAAATTTTAATTGCCAATGTTGAAATTACGCAGTCGGTAGAAGAGAGAAACTTCCTTATTGTAGAAGAAGGAGGCATTGACTGGGCGGTACTGCTCTGGCTCTGACTGCCTGGGATTGTCGAGACAGAGACACTTGGCTAACAAACCATCTGCAATTGCAATCGTGTCTTGCCATCGTGTCTGCTCTGTAAATCACACACTCACAACTTTATCGTATCATTTCATTAAATTTTATTTACAGCCCGGCAACTGCCTGACAACTGCTATGGCTTTTCCCTTTTCTCTTTTTTTTTTAGTTTTTTTTTCTTTAATTTTCTCCAAACTTCTTTTGTAAATTTTTGCAACTGTGAATTTCTGCAGTTTTGCTGAAAACTTGGACCAAATGTTCTGCTAATCAAAAATTTTCAATTGCCATTTGTTTGGGCTTTCTGTCAACTTTTACATGCCACATCCATTCATATACATACTCACACACACACACACACACTTTCATATAGAAACAAAAATGGAAAAAGACATTCAGTAAAGGCATTTTCAATTAATTGCCTCTCGAATTGAATCATACAGTTGTTGGCCTTTCCTTAAAATTTTTTAGATTTTCCAAAAGCACTTTTCACACTTAGCTTTAGCCAGCCAAAGCCACAGATTTATGTTCGGAAATCAATAAAAATAAAATATAATTTAACAAAAGAAAATTTCTACTGGCCAAAATATACGAGAAGATAAGTTAAGATGGCAAAGTTCAATATCAATATATTTTGTATAAATATATAGCAAATTGGTTGGTATAGGAAAAAAAGAAAGAATTTTTAATTAAATTCTTTTTAGCAAACAAAAAATAAATTTCCCAAATAGAAAAATTTATTTTAAGGAAGAAAGTTATTCAAACTGAAATAAATGAAGAAGATTCTTCATTTTTAGTTTATATGTAATATTAAATAGAATTTAATGAATTCCTTATTTATATTAATATTCTGCTTGTGGAATACTCGAAATTGAACTTTGTGAAGTTTTTTATAGCTATTTAGACTATTAAATATATATTAGGAACATTTAATATGAAAACAAATGACAACATTTTTATTTAGTTTAATTTTGCGAAATGAAAAAGTTAAAGAATAAATTTTAAATGCAAAAATAAGATAACAGTACTTGAGATATACACAAATCTTTCAGACACAATTCTTCTGCTATAAAAAACATCTCCTGGTATATCTAATAAGCTGAGGTAGATTTGCAAATTATATATAAAGCTATATAATGACATAGTATAAGATTGATGCTGGGTTTCTTTTATGATATTTTGAGTGACTTTTTTTTTGCAATAATAAATGAGTTAATTGATATTAATAGAAGGAACTAGTTGTCCTCGTTGTTTGATGTAATATTTTATTATTATTTAGTTAGTGTAGTCCGTTTCTAGTTTATTGGCATGATTATTTTATATACATTATTAAAATATTGAAATTTATCAAGTACAATGAAATAAATGGGCAAATTTTTGGCATTTATTTGGGTTTCCTTTCAACGTATTTAATTGGTATAAAATGCATTCGTTGTGGCTAGGCAATTGCAAATGGCTATCATTATGGCTAACATTAACACACACATTAGCTGCCAATTAGTTGTTCATTTTAAAATATTCCATCGATGGCAAATTAATTGGCCAAACCTACAAATATGGCTAGTAAAGTGCTTTTTGGGTCACCCAGCAGCTGCATGTCAACTGAGTTGGTGAACTGTTCTTGACAGCTCAAAAATAACAACATATATAATATGTATATATAAAGATATATACATACCTATATATATATATACTTATATATACAACTGCAGACAAGGAGAAAGCAGCAAGAACTAATGCATTATTTAAATCTAGTTAACACTTGGCCATTTGCTGCTGATTGAAAAAGGCAAAAGCAAAGGGACCCCAAAGCAGAAACGAAAAGCAAAATGGAAACTGGACAAATGGACAAGTGGACAAATGGACAAATGGAAGACCAACACATAAAAATAATAATAACAAAAAGGCAGCCGCAGGACTCGGCCTCGGGACATCATCATTGAGAAGGAGTATTGAATAAAAGTCATTGCATGCCGAATGGAGGAAAAATGGCAAAAAAAAAAAGAAAAACAGTAGCAGCAGGAGGAAAAGCAGCATCAAAAAGAAAAAAAGAATGATAAGTGGGGGTGAAGGACACCAAAGCTATTGGAAGGGTAGGTATGTAGGCATCGAAGTGATGAAACTGCAAAATATTTCAGTCACGTTTTAAATGTAAAATCTCAATCACGTGATCGAAATGCGCGTATTCAGTGCAGAACCACAGACAGAAGAGGAAGAAGAAGGAGAACCAGAACCAGACATGGACAAAGCAGCATATATAAGGGTCTATATGGATCTTGGGCACTTGGCCAAACTGTAAATCGAAATGGAACCAAAAAAAAAAAAAGAAACGATGGAAATCCAACAACAAGAAAAATGTAATGCGGCAAAAGCCCTTAACAGGTACTTGTTGGGTTCGATGATTTAATGTCGCCAGTGGGCGCAAAAGCGACTTCATATCTAAGGATACAGATGCTGATAATGATCAGGTGAATGATGATTGTAATTCTGGTCTATCTTCTGTATGGTTTCGCTGTTGCATCATTTGTGGCCGCTCAAATTGCATAAAATATGCAAAATGCTTAACAAACTGCGCGCATCGTTGATTGAAATATTGAAATCAAGTGCCATTTGCAGCGCCATCAACTTTATACACACAACATAAGCACACACACACACACACAGAGGTATCCTCACATACATATTCACCTGTGGACTACTAACAATGCGCTACAATTTCCGTTTCCTTTACATGCAGTCCGTATGATTTTCACACCGTTTTTTTGTTTTTTTTTTTTTGATTGATTGAAATGTTCGTCATGTTCGTTACCGGCTTCGTTTTTCGTTTTTCCTCTGTACTGATTTAATTTTATTGTTCGAATAGGTTGACGTATAAGTTTATTAATGTATATACATACATGTATAGATATAAAAACTTTTGATTTAATTGCAGGTTATTAATACTCTTAGATCTCATTTCAATTTTTGTAATCGACTAATGATAAATCCATCAAGTTTATAGATGAGTTCGCATTGCCTTCTTGTTCACTTGTTAAAAATGTTTTAATTAAAGTGCAAATTCCGAATTGTTTTTGTAGGGCATATAGAAATTTTAAAATATCTGTAGTTAAATATATCAAAAAGCAAACGGAAAAATGCTAATATCTCCAATGCGCTAGGGAGGCATGTTTTTCATTTTATTTTTTATTTTTTGTTTAAATTTCAAATTTCATTTATATGCATTTATGGTTCAATTGGAAATAGAAATGTTGCATTTTAATAATGGACATTATACGCTATTAAATACATCAGGTGTATATATATATATATATATGTTTTTCTATCAATGTATCCCGTTGTGGTTTTGTATGCCAAAAACTATATATATATATGTTTTTCCATTGCAAAAAATCAATTTGTAAATGTTTTTAGAGAGACGATACTGCAGCTTTGACATTTCACACACTTTACGGGGCAAACGCAATGGTCCAGTTATAGTTTGTGTTGTATATAGATGTATATATGTTGCTTTCCAATATTGCTGAAAAGTCAAAAAGAAAAAAAATGGGGTGGAGTGGTAGGGGGGGGGGGACACAAAACGATGGTTGACAAACGGGAAAAAACTGTAGCCAGTCAGGCAGTCAAGTGACCCCATTGGTAGTTGCAATGTTCGTTTTGTAATTAGCGCTGCTTCTGGCATTTGGGGAGTTTCTGACCTCAATTACTTTGTCACCATTTCAATTTGCAATTTTAGCCATTAACTAGTTACACTCAATGCAATTAAACTTGCACTTTTACTATGAGCAGGAGAACAAGGTGGATCCAATTGCATTGCATTGCATTGCATTGCAAAGGAAAAGCACGCGAAACTTGTTCGTCTGATGATGATAATAATGATGCCATAGCAAAAGTGTATTTTTCTTATTTTACTTGTTGTGGTATAGAGTGAAAGTGAACGCCCACACTTATATTAAAAGAGAGATGCACACCCACAGAGCTGCTATATATATATATATATATATTGTATATACGCCCAACTGCATGTGCGTTCCATTGGAATAATTTGAAATTGGAAAAATGATTTTTTTTTCCGCCTTCATCTTTTCATTGAGTTAATTGCAAATTGGATGAAATTGTAATTTTACACTTCATTTCATTCAATTCATGGCTGATTGACAATTTAGTTTTTCATTAAGGTATATGGCAAGCACAACGACATCATCATCTTCCTCCAGATGCAACTCACACCACAAATTTCCAAACTATTTTTTAGTCTCCTGCATCTAGGAGAAACTGTGACCAAATTGAACGATGTTAGCCAGTTAGTGTGTCTCACACAAACACACTCACACCCACATACACTCATATGTGTGTGGGTATATGCATCTACTTTCTGGCATGGCATATTTTATAAGAATAGTAATCAATAATTGACAAGATTCGAGCAACAGCAGCAACCGCGACAAGTTGGGCAAACATTACGCATACGCAACGTTGTAACATTTAAAAAAAAAAAAAACAAAAAGTCATAAAGCAAACTTAAGGTTATGAATTTTTTAAATTTCTGATTTATTTGTACCAAAAACTTTTTTACCCACACATATATGCAAAAAAAAAATATATGTATATGGAGGTGAATATATGTTTTTTCTGTGTAAGCAAGTGCAACACCAGGGAGAAGTTGTGAAATTTTTTATTTATTTTTATTCTTGCATTTTTTGGCAAGTTTTTTCCTTGTTGTTGCTTTTTGGTTTGCTTTTTGTTTTTTTTTTTTTTTTTTTTTTTTTTTTTTGTTTAGTAGTAGGGTATAAAGTTTGTACGTTGTCACGTGACTCTGAGAAGGAGACAAGAGAAATTCACATAAAATAAATATCAAGCAGATAGATGGTAGAAGGTGGAGTTGAAGAAGACAAAATAGGTAAAGAATGGGCCAAGAAGATGAAGGTAAAGGTCCTCAAGTTGCCAGCATGTAGCTGCTGCTATAAAATGGTCCTGGCATATGTTCCAGATCTCATTCTGGCTTGAATTCTGGAGTTCTGGTTGCTTCTGGTTGGCAGTGCGAAAAGCACCGGAAATGGCATTTACAGGTAGGTGTGTTAAGAGTGTAGAGGTTCCTGCCTGCAGTTAGTGTAAAAACAAATTTCCCACCCCTTATGCCGGAGACAAGAAATTGTGTAGCATATGCAAAAGGCGCTCAGAGCTTTTGTTTATTCATATTTTTGGCATCAAAAATTATTCGTTAAAATTAAGTTGCTTTATGCACGCATTCCAAAAGGCAGATAGACAGAGCTAGTGAATGAGAGAGAGCGAGATAGGAAGACAGAGAGAGGGAGAGAGAGAGAGAGAGAGAGAGAGGAAGTCCTGGAGTGAGTTAGGAATGGGGCAAGCAACGAAGCAAGCTTAAAAGGGACGACCGGCAAAATGCTTTGAATTTAAAATCTGCAATTTTCTGTTGATTGCCGCACCCATGCAAGAGTAGCAACAGCAAAGTGCAGTTATACACTAACAAACATCAGCAACACCACTACTACCAAGAACAACAGCAACAACAACAATCTAAGAGTGTTGGCGGTTAGGTTACTGGTGAAAAGAAGTACCACCACCACCAGCAGCAGCAGTAGCAATAGCAGCAAAAGAACCAGCACCAGCACCAGCACCAGCAGCAGCAGCATCATCACAACTTTTGCGTAAAATTCCAGTCATGTGTCCCTAACAAATCCCTGCATTATTCATGAAATGATAAGATGACTTTGTGCTGCCATCCTCGTCATGCCGCCCCCTCCCCTTTTTTTCTCAACGTTTTCTGCTTCTCCTCCACCTTCTATAAGTTCTATATATATATTTTTTTTTTCCTTGCCCATCTTCTTCTAGTGCACGTAATATTTTTACATGCAGTTGCAGCTTCTGCTCTGTTGTTGACTGCATTTAACTACCAACGATATCCGTTAACTATAAAAAGTTGAACAAAACAAAAGCAAAAAAAAAAAAAAAAAACAAGGGAATTGGTAAAACTTTGCATACCAACACCAACCAAAAGAATCGCCCCAAAAAGTTCCCTCTCTAAAAAATCATTAAGGAGGAGAAAGAAGAAAAGAAAACTGGTTAGCCAATATGAATATGCTAATAGGTCTGTCAGGTAAACTGTAGACTAATACACTAACACATTATTATGGATAATGAGTAAGTTGTTGTCCATGTATATTAACAGTCGCTGGATATGTTTATGTTAAGTCAATGTTAATAACAGGATGCGCTACAAAGCTACAAAAATTCTCTCTCTTAGAAAAGCAGCCTCTCTCTTCTCAATTTTTTTTGAAATCTCTTAGCCAGATGCAGAGCAAAACACGCTGTAACTGGCTCAGCTGTCGTGTAAACGATTCAATGCCAAAGAACCCGAGGCATATTATGATGCTCATCAGCAGTAGAAGCCGCAGCAGCAGCAGCAGCAGCATCAGCAAACTTACACGACGAGAACGAGGACTACAATAACGACGACGATGATGATGTTGATGGTAACACGACGACGGCGCAGCTCAGAGACCAACCGACGAGAATGATAACGATGTATCGTTGGGCCGTATCTCGCGAATTTGCAGCTTCAGTTTCAGTCAGTTCGTAAACTTGAAGCCGCGTGGAATCATTTTGAATAGTAGAAGCTGCGTTTCGTTTTTTAGTTTTTATTGTGCCAAATAAATAACAATTAATAAAATATAATTCACATTCTTTGAGACAAGCAAATTTAACGGAAAAATGATTATTTGTGTATCGGAAACTAATGAACAATGAACAATTCAATTAGTTAATATCTTAACAAAGAAACAAATAGATAGAAAGTAAGATATGAGTTTAAATATTGTTTTAAGCTTAAACGAAAGGGGAAGAGAAATATTAATCTAATCGGATGGAACTGAACTTTCAACTTCCGTTTCCGTTGTGTGAGCAACTCAATTCGGAGTTGTCTGTTAACTGTGACAAAAACCAAATTGACAACAAAAACAAACCAAAAAAAAAAAAAAAAAAAAAATACAAAAAAGCCAAAGCTAAAGGAATTGGGAAAGAGAACAGCATGATGAGTTGTCGAATGGATGTGTGTGTGTGTGTGTGTGTGTGTGTGGGGGTTTGTTTGTGTGTCGGTGTTTGTGTACGGCGACGGCAGGTGCAAGAAGCTTACTCAAATATTAAACACATGGATTCGTTTGAATTTGGCATTTAAATTATTTAAGTTGACAAACGTACACAGACTGATGCTGCCACGCCCACTCGTCTGGTTTTTTTTTTTGCCATATCTCCTGTTACTCTTTTCCAATTCTTTACTTTGACCATGTGCCCACTGTGTGTATGCTGTGTGTTGAGTGTGTGTGAGTGTGTGTGAGTGTGTGCGTATGTTTGGATGTCTGCGTGTATGTTTTACTTTCCATTTCCCTTTCATACGAGTATGTTCTTCCTGTCTTCGCTTCGTTGTGCCTTCTTTTTATTCCATTTTCCTTTCCTTTCTTTTATTTTTCTGTCGTTTTACTCTAACGTTTGTTATTTATTTATAACGACATTGCCAGAGCGTATCCTTTGAACTTTTCTGCATGAGTTTGTCGCTTAGTTTATTTATTTATATTCCATTCGTTCGTTCTCCTTTCTCTTGTATATATGTACATACATACACATATATCTGTCTTTCTTTCGTTTTTTTTTCTTTTTTGTACTACTTTTTATTTTTGGCTTGTTGTTTGGCTCCCCTTTGACTGGTTTTGATGTTCAATTAATTGAGCTTGCCATCGAATGTCCTTGTCATACATACAACTTAACCAAAGGGTATCCATTTAAGTTTCACATCTCAGTGTGTATGAATAAATAAATATGTGTACAAATAAATTAATTTTTGCCAATCGAAAAGAACATTCTGATTAAGGAAATAAGAAATTGTAAATCAACTTTTATAATAATAATAATAATAATAACTTTAAACAGAATACAAAAGTCGGAGTGTTGGAGCACTGAAGCTGGATTCTGAATCTGCTGTTGGATCTGCCACAACCAAGCAATTAATTTTATTCAAACATTTTTCAACTTTAACACAACAAAAAATAAAAGGAAAAAAAAATGGATTACGGCTGGCTGCTGTTTCTGTTTTCCACGTTTTTAATTGGTAAGTCCCCTTGCTTTCCCAGTCTGGACACACAAACAGCACATATACTATATATATACATTTATAGATGTGTTGCAGCATCGATCGATTGATATATATTTTTTTATCGACAGAGTTTTTTTTTTTTTTACCATTTTCTGTATATTAATGCGTAAAGAAATGCATATTTGTTCGGTTAATGAAGCGAGTACCACGCTGCGTATACGCCATTTACTAATAGCAGCAAATCGCCTTTATTTTTGATTGCTCTTGTTAAATGATTTTGCACTTTTTCAATCTGATTATTATTATTATTATTATAATTGTTATTGCTCTCTGTGTCTGAGCCTTTAACGGCAGCAACCGCAGCTAATCAATATTGACAAAGTTTTCCGCCAGCGCTTTGAACTGGCCTGTTTTCTTACTGCTCTCTGCTCTTTTAATGACTTTTGCCATAATTTCAGCTTTTAGCTGTTGGTGTAACTGCACTAACCTTCCCTTTCCGCCCCTCTGCCACATTTCGCATCCCTCATTTTCATCTTTCTGCAATTCGTACAATTTCATCCCTTTTGGCACTTGGTAATTTCAACTGCCGCAACTTTTGCTGTTGCTGCACATCTTGAGTGCAGTTTAAACTTAAATTGTATTTTTGAAATGTTCGCAATTAGGCAGACTGCCAAAGGCATCGCCCTCCTCGTCATCATCGTTTACTTGCATCGTCTTCCCACGCCTTTTTCCATCTTGCTGCAACTTGCCTTGCCTTGTGGCACATAAATTGCCAATGGCAATGGGGCAATTAATTTGCAGCGCATTAAATGAGCTGGCACTTTTCTAACATGAAATAGAAGAAGCATTTTCCAAACGCGCAAATTCTCTCTCTCACGGTTTATATACGATTTTTCGATATGTGTGTGTGTGCATAGATCTGTTTGTGTGTGTCTATTTAGAAAGTTAACTGAAATGTATTTGGGAAAATTGGCAATAAAAGTAGACGAAGCAAAATTTACTCTAGCCAATTGTTATAACTATTTGTTTTAAATACTTGAAATCATTAAATTGACAAAGGATTTTGTTACGTTTCTCTAGTAAAAAATTCATAATAATATTTCAAAGTCAGCCAAAATAACTAATATCATTAAGTATCATCTATTATTAACTATTTTAAAACTGAAGCATGGGCCTTGTTTAGACCTTTCTTTAAGTAAATTTTGTAGCAAAATTATTAAATTTTAAAGAGCCACTAAACATATAATTTTCAGCATTGTATAAAACTTTTTTTTTATTGATTACTAAAATATTGTAATGTAACTAATTCATACTGACCTCTGGCATTTCAACTAAGGTCATATGTCCCGGCAATTCACTTAGTCATTTATTAATATATGAGCAACTTTATGAACGGAAATATGTATATATTAACTTGACTTAATTAATTAATTAACTTTGATGTACATGTATTTATGCGTAATATAAACGACATATTGTTTAGGAAGTGAATAAAAATAAAAGAGAAGAATAATAAACTATTAGGAAATATTATCACTCATACGACATGTTGCCCTTTCAATGGTGGCAAATTATATAAAAGGCATAAGAATAATGTACATCAGCAAGGCAATTTTCAATTTAAGATATTTAAATTGAAACTTCTTCAAGTCAGTATTTAATTTAATGTTTTAGGGCAATTCAATGGTAGAATAAAGCTTTATGTTGTTATATTTTGTAAATTTGGGACCAAGCTATTTATAGTTAGGGTATACAAAATGTTTTATTTCATATTTGCGGTTGGTGAACTGTGGCTGACACATTTTACTTACACACCTCTGAACACATTCAGACAGTACCAGCAGCAGCAGCAGCAGCAGCAGCAGTAGCTGGATTCAAAGAGGACCACATCCATTCATTCAGCGAAATTACAATGGGTCTGAGAGTATACACATTCACATGTGGACTTTATACACTAACACACAAAAGTATTATACCAAAAGGAGTTGTGGATGTGTGCGTGTGTGTGTTGTATCGAGGGTAAAAGTTTTTGATGTTTTTGCACGCGTTTCAATATTTTGCTGTATTATTTGCACTGTTGGCCAGTTCAGTTCCAACAATTTAACTTGCCTAATGGAATTAAATATTGTCCATTGTGCAATTTCAATTTACAAAGTCGCAGGTAGTCAAATGCAAACAAAGTAAATACATATAACAAATGGCTTAGTCGTGTTTATTTACATAGAAAATTAGTTCACAACTTTGACTGATGTATACGACTTTGTGATTATGTGTGTGTGTGTGTGTGGCAAATGCAATTAATTTAATTTAAGATGTGTCTGAGCACAATATACAAAATATATTTATATATATATACATACATATATACATTTGTCTAACCAACTGATTTAAATATATTGTTATATGATATTCTGTTGTAAATGTCTCTGTCGACACAGTTTGCGGGTTTTTGTGGAAAGGCTTGAAGTCTTTTTGCATAAAGTATAAATGAAATGGTATAGGCAATACATTTTTAACCATGTGTATACATATGTGTGTGTGTGTGTGTGTGTATATATGCATGTATAGGTGTTGCCACAAAGGAAACCAAAACTGGTTTCAGGCACACATACCATATATATGTTTTTAAGTATGTGTGCATATGCAGATTCACACCCACATGCAAAAAACAGAGAGAAAAAAAAAGAAATACCACAAGGAAAATGTTTGCATAAATGTCTCGACATCTCTAAATGAATTTATCACTAAACTTGTCCAAAGCTTAGTATCTTTTTTGTGCATATATAAATATGTAAATATTCGAGACAAGAAATAACTAAATAAGTGGGTGGAGAAGAGAGAAAGGATGTGCTAGGATATGCTAGAATGGGAATGTTTGCCAAATGAAATGTGTACAGGTTAATTATCAGCAAAAGTTTGCATGTTGGAGCGGTAACTGTTAGTGTGCGGTTACTTGAGAAAAGGCTTAAAATAATCCATAAAAGTGATCCAACAATTGTGTGTAGTTACCTTAATAGAAGCTTTAATACTACGAAGCAACAACTAAGTTAAATAAGACGTTAGTTAATTCTTCATTAAACAATTGTTAAATGAAGCTCTTGAAGTTACATAAGTTAGCAAGCTTTCAATGAAATAGTGAAAACAAAAATCCATAATGTAACTTTTGTAAAGGAGATGTGGGAAAATTGATATTGGTTATTGCTCTCCCTATACTTTTCCTTTTTAAATAGAACATTGGTAAAATCCTCCAAAAGAAGGATAACGAACCAATTCTTCGAAGGTACCTCTACTTCGGAGGGCTCTAATTCAGTCAAATCTCGTCTGATTTTGAAAAACTATATCTTTATTTACTTTTTAGAATCGCCATTTTTAATTAGCATAAAAATCTGGAAAAGTAATTTTCAACTCGATTTTCGCAAATTTTAACGATGGTTACACTGCAAAAATTCACGAAAATCCGTTCAAAATTTTTTTTTCCAACTTTTTCAACTTTTAATGTAGTTTTTTAATACGGAAATTATCCAGAAGATTGATGCAAAACTTTTCAAAATCGGCCAAAAGATGGCCAACTTAGAGCCTATAGAACATTGATGAAATCCTCCAAAAGAAGGACAACGGACAAATCCTTCAAAAAAACCTCTATTTTAGAGGGCTCCAATTCAGTCAAATCTCGTCTGATTTTGAAAAACTATGTCTTTATTTGATTTTTAGAATCGCCGTTTTTAATTAGCATAAAAATCTGGAAAAGTAATTTTCAACTCGATTTTCGCAAATTTTAACGATGGTTACACTGCAAAAATTCACGAAAATCCGTTCAAAATTTTTTTTTCCAACTTTTTCAATTTTTAATGTAGTTTTTTAATACGGAAATTATCCAGAAAATTGATGTAAAACTTTTTCCAAATCGGCCAAAAGATGGCCAACTTAGAGCCTATAGAACATTGGTAAAATCCTTCAAAAGAAGGATAGTGGACAAATCAGAAAAAAACCTCTACTTCAGAGTCAAAACTGATTTTAAAAACTATGTCCTTATTTGCTTTTTAGAATCGTCATTTTAAATTAGAATAAAGATCTGGAAAACTAAATTCAGTTTGTTTTTTTATTTATAACATTTAATTCTTAATGAATAGAAATGTTAATTCATTTTTAGAAACTTAAAGACAATTAGATTTCACAAGAAAATTCTTAGATTACTTAAATAGAACATTTATTTTGCAATTCACTAAGTGCTAACAGTTATAACAATTGATTTTGATAATGAATTTTATATGGTATAATCGGTTTATTTGAACAAGGCCAAGGCCTTTAAAGAAGATTAAAAGGGAACAAGGCTTTTTGTTTGTTTCGTTTTGTGTTTGCTATTAAATTTATTTTGGGGGGTAGGGGGTGTGAGGGAGTAATGGACAAGGCATTTTGTTTCAACGTATTTCTTCTTAATTTTCATCTAGGTAACCAGTTTAGGTTATTCAGATTGTAGCCGACATAAATAAAGATGTCAGTTTCATATGGCCAGGACTTATATCTTTCCTCCTCTGGGCCAGGATGCATATATCTTTCCTGCTCTTTCTCTAAATTTAGATACATTCCTTCTCCACCCCTTTTTAGCTCCTCTACATTCTCCACATGCTAGGCCAGAAACTAACTATTTTGCATTTCCATATCATGAAATTTTCAAATTTATTCAATGTGTCGTCGTCTGTGCCGGAGGAAATAAACGTACATACACCAGAAGCTGGTGTACAGGGATCCCCGGTTAGTCCCCCACATAATGGGTCACTCACCTGTGCGGTTTCGAAATTGAGTATGAAAATTTGAAATGTGTTTTGCCGGAGAAAGGGAAGGGGGGGAAAAGAATGCTATCTAATTAATATGAAGTGCTTATTTTCATGAAATTTTCAATTGTTTTTACAGATCTACATGGCGTTAGTGCATTATTTGTAACCGATATCAGTGTCCCGGAAATTGTGGATTTTCGTGATAATGTGACATTAACATGTAACTATGATATGAGTGGCCATACACTCAATTCGGTTAAATGGTATAAAGATCATCTGGAGTTCTTTAGGTAATTAACTTAAGACTTGTTAATTAACATTTGAAAATTCTAACAAAATTTATTTACTTTATTTTCCAAAAAGATATACACCTCTGATGCATCCAGTATATATAAAATTTCCAGTTGCTGGATTGCAAGTACTCGATAGCTCATACTTTTGTAATGAATCCAGTTGTCGGATTGGTCTAAGTTTACAGGGTGCCAAATCAACTGGCGTATATAAGTGTGAGGTTAGCGGTGATGCTCCTCATTTCAAATTGGCCGCCAAAGAGGATAATATGACGGTGGCAGGTGGGGAGAATTAGCAATCAGAATCCATTTAAGCACCGTTCAAAATTAATAACTCTCTTTTCCCTCCATTAGCTCTGCCTCAAAGCGATCCGTTAATCGAAAACTTCAATTCAAACTATCGAATTGAGGAATTTCTGAGCGCTACCTGTTCATCGGACTATTCCAGTTTACCAACCAGACTTACCTGGTATATCAATGGCGAACAGGTTAGACAGGCCATAACCATCCATAATATTTATGAAAGTTACTCTTTCCTCTCTCTCTCTCTCTCTCTCTCTATCTGTGTTTCTGTTTGCAGCCAATGTTGGGTGAACTTCAGCCTACCATTGATACGAGTATTCCGGCCCATGATTATGTACTAAGACGGCAGCGACTACAGCTGCATTTTTATCTGCAGGGACATCGTTTCTATCAGTCTGGCAAAATACTCGAACTAAAGTGTGTGGCGGAAATTGAGAATTATCCGGAGCTGCGTCGCGAAACATCGCTCAGTGCATCATTATCGCAATACGATAATTTCAACAATCAAATGCTGAGACATGCGGGCACGAGTAAGTTTCAAACAAGCATCTTTTCCCTTTTTGTTTTTTTTTTTTTTTTTTTTTGGAACACAAAACTGAAACCCGTTCGTTGCTGCGATTTTTCCTTTTTCCTATTTTTGGGCTTGGTTTTGTGTGTACTCTACATATCGTATCATGCAATTAACTAACTGGTCTGGTTGACTGCTTTTCCTTCCTGTGCCTTCTCTTTCTCTGTCTGTTTTTTTCTTTTTTTTTTTGTTGTTTTTCATTGCATTTCGCGCTCAAAGATTCGGTTGCTGCAACACAAAGGAACTGCATTTTGGCAAGGACAATGCTAATTTCCGTTTGTTTTGTGATAATTTCGGTTGCGAAATGTTTGCAACGGCCATCATGAACAGTGACATGGGGAATCAAGGAAATCGTATCCGAATCGCTTTGGATGGCAATTTTGCCAACTATATCAACACATTAGTTAGCTTAGTTAGTTAGGATAACAGGACACAGACACACACACACACACACACACACAAAACAGCTCGGTTTGAAATAAGAGAATTAGTCAATAAAGAGATGATCAAACGATGCGCGACAATTGCCATTTGTATGTATATAACAATAAGACGATGTGAAGAAGTTAACTAGAATGAGAGTGTGTGTGTGTGAAATATATAGTAAATGATACTATATTATACATACTTAAACATAAATCAAATTATATAAAATGCAATTTTACTTCCATTTAAAAACTTTCACAATTTTTAGTTCTAAAACAAATAAAATGTAATTAATATGAATTTAATTCAAAATTATTTTTAAATTGAGCAATATTGAAAAGATAAATGATTGGTTAGACTTTTTCTAAAAAAAAATATCTCTAATTTAGCTTAAGTTTTTTTTGTACTTAATAATATTCATATGCAAAATGGTTAAGATGTATGTATATAGTTTATCTTTTGTTTTAATTAGATTTACTAAAAACTGTATCCAATTACTTACACACACACACACACACACAACACACACACGGAAATTATTGCACTTGATACAAGCAAAAATTCTGCTTGTTATTAGATATAATAAGGATTTATAAAAAAAAAAAAGAAAAACCAACCACGAATTTTTAATGTAAATACATCATTTTTTTCAAAATGACATTTTTGTGCACATTTTTCAAAAAAAAATCAAAAATTTATACACTCTCACACAACCACAGACAAACCAAATGCAAAGTGATTACCATTTAATAATAATAATAATAATAATAAAAAACAACAAAGAGAATATAAATCGATTAACATGAGATGTTATCAATGAAATACTATACAACAAGTATGCAAAATGCTGTAAAAAAAAAGAAAAATGAAAATAAAACCATTATTGGCATAACTATAACTTCAATAAGTGTTGTTGTATGTATGTATGTATGGATGTCTCTATGTCATATGCCCAATATGTACAATTAAGTGTAGCATAAAAATGAACAAAAAACCTATTAACAACAACAACATCAACAACAACAATTGCTGTAAATACAATTTTAAACATTATAAACAGAGGCAGGCGACACAAAAACACAAACTATGACTCATGTTGCCAAGGCCAACAACAACAAAACTCAAACTCTGCAAAAATTCTATCTAATTGTAATGGAATATACTTTAAGTCTAATTAAAATAATATGTGCAATATAAAAAAAAAAAGAAAAAAACAAACTAACTCAAAAAAGCGAATCCAAATACACAAAAACAATTACACAACAGAACTAACTAACATAAGTTAAAAAATAAAACTGGGAGAAAAACAACCATGAATGTCATAAAATAAACCACATTAATGTATGTATTTATCTATATATATACAGATCATATATATATATATATATATATGTGTGTATGTACGTTTGAAATGGGTGCACATGACGAGGTCAGTGCCCTATTAATAGTAAAAACTACAAATCATTTGAAGAGCAATTCACAATTACACTTCATAAACACGATGAATAAAACTAAATAAAAACAAAAAAAAAAAAAAAAAAAAAAAACTAAAAAAAAACGAACACTAAACAATTCACTAAATAAAGAAGTGGAAAAAATGCTTGGAAAAACTCGATTGCTATTTCTTGTCATTCGAAAAAAATATATTCAAAAAAAAGGATTTCTTATGGAAAGGGCAAAAGGGGAGTTAATTTTAATACATTTTTCCTTTCTTTTTTCTTTATATCAAATTAAAGTGCAAAAATAAAACTATTGCAGAATATATACGATTTGGTAACAGTAGATGGTAAAAATGTTGAAAATAATACAGCTATTCATTTACAATTTCAATTTCAATTGATTGTTAACTTGTTTAAAATGAAACATTTTCATGTTTATATTTTTGTTTTTGTTGCTTCATTATTTGTTATGTGTGACCAGTAAAAAATGCAAAGTAAATAAATATTCAAGTATTTATATATACTTATTCATAAAAAAATTCAGATTTTGCTCCAATTTGGTTACTATTTTTTATATATTTTTAATGATTATTCAAAGTAAATAAATAAGCAAAAGGTAAATATTGGGCAAACTTATGGTTGAATTCAAATAAAAACTTTTCAATTTGATCAATTACTGGAAACTGAAAAACGCAACATATATTTAACAGATATAAATTTAAGGGATCTATTGATTATATCCGAATTTTATATTATGTAGATGAAAGCAATGCGAAAAGTTTCTAAGCTTGTTGTAGGCTATGGTGTCCGATTTGCCGATTGTTGCAAGCGAATTTTTTATGGTAATTAAAAAAATTTCTTAGTCCACATTCTGTTATAGTAATAAACCTCGCAACTACAATCTTATTAAAATATTCAAAGAATTTTTATTCAAACAAAGAGATGTGTAACAGAATGATTGGTTTAAGCTGTAACGCATCATTTTGAGAAAAGCTTATTTATTCGTTTACTAACACTAGAATTTAACAGGATTAAGATCTTAACAGAAGCTAGCAAGTTAACATATGTAGATATACATACAAAAGAGAATGATTCATTCAAAAAGTTATCATCACGATGAGAAGAGATAAAAAAAACGTAGAATATATCTTCCTACTAATAGTTAAGGTAAGCAAATTTTATAATAAAGTAAGTATGAGTGAAAAATTCGTGGCAAGAATAATAATCAAGCTTGATTAACTGCGTTTTTGAAAACAAATTTTAAATGGAAATGTAAATTTCAAATAATTGTCGAGTGTATCCAGTAATTGTCAATTCAATTTAATATATAAATTGAAAGTTTTTTGTTTTGGTCATACGATCCATATGAACAAATAAGATGAATAAATAATTCAATTTATGGATTTGTATGCGTTTATTGACAATATAGATAGCAAACAATCACTCACAACTCACACTTACACACACACACACAGATACAGATGCAGATGCACATGCAGACACAGACACACACACAGGCACATACACAGATATGTGGCCAGGACAGGTAAGCCTTTCAATATATTTCAAACAGTGTCTAAAGCCACTCAATTTATATGGGCAAACAATGCAAACTTTTAATTGAAAGTTGAGGGGCGGAAAATGGCCATGGTATTTGATAAATCATATATTGCGGTTTACTAGTCATATAATCAAATACTAGTTAAATGAAGTATTTGCCGAAAATGCGGCTGGCATATTGCAAGCCTTTAATGCCATTGGGATATGATATAAATGATGCCGATGATAGGTGCTGCCAGCTATAGTTGACTTTGAAAATTGCAATTTACAAATTTTCAGTTAATTCAAGTTAAATTTTCATTTAGCTCTTCATCACTAATGAAATGTGTACTCGTTTAATTTGAAATAATAACTTGTTTAACTACGTAAATTTGTATAATTAATTATGCTAATGAGCCTGGGCAGAGGCCGAGAATACCAAAAATAAAAAAAAAAATTAAAAAAATAAAATGAAAAAGAGTCAGGGATTCAAAAAGGCAAGCGACTCTGACAACCCCAGCTTAAACAATAAAAAGGGTTAAATAATTAATTTCAATGCTGTTGCAATTAGTTGCCACTAAATTTTGCATGAGCTGCTTTTCCTCCCGTTTAAGCGTCATCAAAAGAAAAGCGAAATGATAGGCCCATGACATACAAGGCTTACGAAATGTAGCAGAGAGAAGAGAGAAGCAGTGACAGAGAGAGAGAAAGAGAGAGAGTGAGACCGAGACCGAGTGAAAAAATAAAATGGGAATAGAGAGCAATTGACTGACAAAGGCCATTTTCTTACCGTCTTAGCCAAGGACGCTTTAATGAGCCTGGCTAATCAAATTATCTGGCCAACAGACTTTTGATGATGAATGCGAAACTTTTGAAAATTGCTGTTACATTTCAACATCCTGCCACATGGCGTATGCGTAATTTATGTGCTTTTAATTAGCAGGACAAAGTCTCGTCTCACGTTTGGGCTTTTCGTCTGCCGACCACCCCATCCCCGCAACTCACGTGCGTATGACTTATGACGCATAGCTGTCATATTCATGTTTTCGGCAAGTGCTCGTAATTGAAATTAATTTTGCATTATTTTTTAGCCTGCCATTTGGCATGGAATTTCAAACATTTTCAATTAAGGCAAAAGCAATGGCAAAGGGACGAATGCGCCGCACATCAACTTCAAGTTCCATTGGTGCCAAAGAAGCTGCTGAGTGGCATCTAAGTTACCCAGTAAGAAAGCGAACATAGACAGTGCGACAGAGAGAGAGAGAAATAGAGAGAGAGAGAGACAGAGAGTGAGAAAGAAAAGAGTAAGAGATAGCATCGAAAATAAAGTGAAGTGAATTTTTCGCGCTTTGGCATTTGTCAAACTTTTGCCCGGCTATGCTCAAGTGTCCTTTTTGCCCAAAGTTTTTTAGCTGCAGCCGCTACGCCAAGCTACCGACTCCAGTCGACTCAACTCGACTCGACTCTGTCGTTGTCGTCTGTTTGCGTTTCATTAAAATCCATTAAAATGCTGCAAATCAAATTAAAAGTTTTCACTTTTTTTTCTATTTTTATTTTTTTTTAATTCTTTTTCTTTTCTTATTTCCCAGCCGGCTTCATTGTCATCATCAGCGGCATTTACTGCCCTCGCTTGGTTCAGATCTTAGATTCTCTTCTTCATTTGCAACCGGAACATTTTCAAATGACAATTGCACATCATTCTCTCCTCCCTCTCTATCTCCTCTCTCTCTCTCTCTCATACACACCCACAAACAGAGGGAAAGACTTTTCCGAGTGACCAGTTTCACCGCTTGTTTTTCTATTATGCAGAAATTAGTTTTTAATTTCTTTGTTAATTCTTTTGGTTTTTTATTTCATTGCCTTGGTGAGGGGGAGGGGGGAGGGGGAGGGGGTGCTGGAGTGGAATTGAAGCCAGTTTCTGGCCAAAAAATGATTTTATTGTTTATTAATTACAGCATTTACCATATTGAAAGGTATCAGTAACATACATAAATATCACCACGAATCTGTTGTGGCTTGTTGACCTATTGACAGGGGCTACGTGACCCACAATGGTTCATTTGTATGTGACCTGTAGCAGTAACCTCAACCTCGTCGCTGTCCATGCCAGGAATAATAAACAGTTGTTTTGGGTGACAGCGAGAGAGAGGTGGAGAGAAAAAGAGAAAGAGAGAGAGAGAGAGAGAGAGGGAGAGCAATAGACATTGTCAAGTTTTGGAGTTGGTTATGGCCAAATTGATATGCAAATAGCAAAAAAAGCATCATCATCATCAGCTAAAGCAACGGAAGGAATGAATAAGAATGCTCTTTTCAGAGATTTCAATTTTGATACAACATTTCAGTTGTCAATCCAAAATCAAAACATAATAAAAATAAATTTAAGAAACTCGAATTAATCAAGGCATTATTATTAATAAATTTAATTATCAAATCTGAATTGCCATTTCATTTTAATCATTTTGGCCCAAAGACTTGACCAGATAATCAGTACAAGAATAATGCAAAAATATGTTTTATGCATGCTGACAATGATTCGAAATCGGATTAAGATACTAGACATTATTATAAAGTCATTATAAGATGGCAAAACCAAATCGTCCAAATACGAAACCCGAAAGGCAACCAAAAATGGAATGTAAAACGGTTTGTAAGACAACAATTGAAAGGAATTACCTTCAATTTACGCACATAGCCACACACACACACGCACACATACCTACACATACACACGCATTGACACCCAGACGCATACACACACACACACGCACAGCAATGCGAAATATATCTTGTTGGCAAACTGAGGGGTTTTCTACCTAACAAATACGAATAACATTGGTTTTAAGCATTTAGAAGCGTAGGAGCATAGGAGCATGAGAGCATGGGAGCATAGGAGCATAGGCTGGAGAGTATCAGAACATCAACGCAGCAACGGCAAACGTAAACTCTTCAATAATTGAACGTGTAGTCATGAGGAAGCGATAAAATCGAATTGCTTCCTTAATGTGTGAAATTGATACAGGAAACAATTTTCCACATTGTTATGGGATGGATGGGGAATGGTAGAAGCACATGGTGCTAAAGTCATCTACATATATACATACATACATACATATGTACATATGTATATATGTATATATACTAAACATGAAATCGGTCATAGGCCGCTAGCGATTACGATTACAAAACGCCAGGCGAAAAGTTCAGCCATCGCGTTCAATTTCAAGTGATTCAGCCACAGGACAAAAAGGGTGTGTTTTTCTGCCCAAAGAGAGAGAAAAGCCTGCAGCAGCTTAGTTTTGGGCATATTGGTTATTGAGGACAAACCATTTGACGCCTTCTAACTGACTAACACACACACACACACACAGTGCAAACGAGAAGCATCAGCAGGAATATTATATTACAGAGCCGGCAGCTCGAAACATGCCTCTGTCTCGTGTCTTTTCTGCCTCAAATTCACCCCCCCCCACTCTCCCCTTTGGCTATCTCTTCCTTGCCCGTTGGCCAATGCCCCATCGAAGCATGCAAATATGCTTTTGAATTGGTTTACGGCCATTGAAGCGCACATTTATACATAGGTACGGGAAGAGGAAGGGGGAGGGATAGAGATAGGCGGTGAGTTAAGTACGAGGTCCTGTTCGATTGCAAGCGCATTTGTTGTTCTCGATGGGTCTTCAGTTTTGGTATCGGTTACGAGTTTGATTTCGGTTGGTAACGATTTTGAGGTTCTTTAGAAGCTTTTGCTAATGGCGTGGCTAACACGATTTGCGGTTGGCCGCGAGTTGAATACTCCTTGCCATCTGTTTTGGACAAGAGATGAGGGGGGGAGGGGGAAGGGGGAATGATGAACAAAATGCAATGCCTGATCAAACATTCCGTTTGGTTAACAAGTGAACCATTTCTGGTCTCAATTCGAGTTTCTTTATTCTCCCTGCCACCCTGCCACCCTGCCACTGCCACCCTGCCACCCTGCCACCCTTGACCCTTGGCTAATATTCCTCAATTTTCAAGCCGGCGTGCAAGATGAGAATTTTAACAACGACTACAACAACATTGTTAGCTCTATGCGCCGTGCGCCTTGTGCCGTTTACATAGCTCAGTGCACCAGGCGGTAAGGATGGTGGATGGGGGATGGGAGATGGAGGGAGTTACAGGCATTGGACTGCTGAGGGAAATGGAAAAAGACTACGTTACGCGACAATTTTCCGCTTGAATTATGCTCCCAGTTCATGCTTCGTTTGCACAAGCCAAGAACAACGAAAGAGAAAGAATGTAAGAAAAAAAATAAATAAGCGGTGGCAAATTTCCATTTTGCCATGGCACACGCATCTGCACCTGTGCGCCAGACGACAGGCGACAGACGATACGACGATAGGACGATAGGACGATAGGACGACAGAACACGACGCGACAATCGACGGTTTGTTACGTTTTTTTTTTTTTTTTTTTTTTTTTCGTTCCTGTACTGCGTAAATCGGTGCCCCCCTCCCCCCCATTGGATGCTGACAATGTCCCTTTTTGCCGTAGTGTATCTCTCCTGGTTGCTATGCTTTTTGCCATACTAATTCAACCCCAAGAGATAAGCTCTACGCAAATAATGAAAAACTATAAAAACTCATGTGCGGCCAAGCAGAGAACGTAGTGAAAAGTGGAAACTGGTTACCCAGAGGGGGTAGTAGGTAAGAGGAAATAATATTGGTAAAATAAAAATGTGCAAAAGGGCGGAAAATAATTCAACTAAACAATATACACGTATTTACATAAATGGATATAGTCGCGATATTCAATTACCTTGGCTTAATATATTCTTACTGCTAGTTTAGACTGCTTTGTTATTATTTATTTTTATTATTTGGCTAATATGAGAATCGTTAACCTACAGATAGTTAACAATAAGAATAAATTGTTATGATTATCATTTTTGCGACATGTTCACTCTCATATAAAAAATGATGGCAAACATTTACAAATGTATTGGGTCTATAAACATTTTTGAAAAGAAACAAAAACAAAGACCAAAATTTTCCAAATCTAATAAAATTTTCCAATTTTTCTATGCGCAGTTAACTTTATGCGACATTTATGCGTGTGCAAAGTGTTAAGTGCACACACACACACACACAGCCATATACATATAACCCAAAGGAGTGTGCGTATGTGTGAGAAAGAGATGAAGTTAGTATTGAGGTCTACATGCAAAAGGGCAAAACTTTTGTTGTTGCGGGAGAGAAGCAATAAAGACTGAATAGGCACGCACCAATGCCAATGATGCACAGTGGTTTAAAACTATTGAAAACATATGTTAATGGTCATATAAAAAATGTAACATCTAGAACGAATATATATAAATAATAATGTCATAAGGATATTTAATTTTATTGTGAATATTGCAGAAATCGAATAGGTAAAATTTAATTTTTGCTCTATATACTCAAAGGTTCTAAAAGTATTTATATATTTTTCCTTTTCCGTCAAATTATCTTAGATAGAATCGGTAGAGAATTAAGTTTTAGCACAATAAATTATTTTCTACACATATGACGGAAAATAGTAATTTAAATTAAGAAATGCTTACAATTAATTATTTATCCAATTAATAAACTGGAACGTCAATAAATAGAGGGAATAAATAAATAATAAAAAATGATTCATTTTTCAAATGGTCAGCGTAAAATTTATTAAAATTAGTTAATTGTTTTCTCTTATTTGAAAAAATGGTGTCAATAATTGGTTTATTAGTTAGCCGATTTGATTTGAGTTGACCGATTAATAAAACAATAAATATAAAATTTTTTAAGAAAAATATATAGATAATTTATGGATTATACATATATTAAATATTCATTAGATTCTATGATTCTAGATATGAATTCATTCATTAATCTATTAATGTTGCATGTAAGTCTAAAAGATGTCAAATATATATAGATATAAATAAATGCTCTTTGATTGGTAAAGTACAACTACTTTACACAATATACAGTTAATATAAATAAAATAATATATAAAATATTGAGTAAGATTAAAAGTAAAAAATAGACATTATTTTATTCTGGTTATAATATGGAATATAGGAAAAATGGACATTTATTGGCGCTGTGTCACTGTGCAACATGCAGTAATGTGGCCCAGACTCGTAAAGGGTACTTCTGTGCAATATAAATACACACAAACATATATACATATATATATATACATATTTATATATATATATATATATATATATGTACATTTGTATATATATATACTCGTAATAGGCGCATATATACATGCATATATATTTCGTTTATCTTGAGTAAACTTTTCAACTTTTCCTCTTTACCGCCGCCGCGTCAAAGCCCCGAAATGAAAGAATGCCAGACACCCTTTTTTTTTCTGCCCGGCTTTGTTTTAGAAAAAGAGTGGTGAAACGCATACACCCTACCCCTACCCCTAACCCCAACCCTAACCCCAACCCTAACCCTAACCATTCCATCTTACTACTAGTGCGACTCTAACTCTGTTGAAAACCATTTTGCACGCTGGCAAATGGAGTTTTGGTAAAGAATATGGCCAAGAGCACATTGCATAAAATAGACATGAAGGGTGGGTGGAGGGGAAAGTGCTGCTGTGGCTATATGCTGTGCGAAAAAGTATGTGCAAACTTTCGTAATTTATGTCATACGAAGTGTTAACCGCATGATGGCTGCACGCCGGATTGGATTTACATTGCTAAAAACTCTGGCAGTCGAAACTTCACCGGCGCCGGCCATGACTCTGGTTATGGCTCCGGTTATGGCTTTGTCCAAGCTATAGCTATAGAATAACTTTTTCTTTTTGCCTTTGCCAACTACTTTTCATTGGTGTTAACTTGTCTGAGGTTGGTCCAAGGGGCCCAAACAAAGAGGGAGACAGAGAGAGAGAGAGAGAGAGAGAGAGAGGGAGGAGAGTATTGTGCTTTATGTGGCCAACTAATTGTTTTCCATTTTATGACCAGACCAAATATCAAATGAAATTTCTTCCTGGCCTTATTCTGAACCCGGTTTCATGTTCTCAATAAAAACCATGAAACAAAATGAATCTTCCGTTTACCCTCTTCATGGCTGACTGACTAATGAAAGTTGGTTAAATAAATAAATGCCCATTTAGTTGCGGCCCCTTTTCAATGTTTATTTAACTTTTGGCGAAACCAAATTCCTTTTGAACTTACTTTAACAATTTTATTTTATTTTGTTCTTGTTTTTCTTTTTTGTTTTTTTTTTTTTTTGTTTTCTGTTGTCCTTTGCCAACACAGCCAAAGTCATTTTTCTGAACGCCATGGGCGGTTCACTAACGCATTTTGTATCTCATTTGCAATCGACTGTCTGTGATTAATTGCCACTCAATTTTAAAATTATTTACAGTCAAAAAAAAAAAAAAAAAAAAAAAACAAAAAAAAAACAAAAAAGCAAAAAGAAAAAGTCCAAAGGCGACCGCCCCAAATGTGTTCGTATCTGTATCCAATATTATTTGACTGGTCGCAAAGTTTTCGTATTGTAAAAAAAGTTGGCAATTTGTAATTTTTCTTAGCTGGTTACAATTTTCTTTTTTTCCTTCTTGTTATTCAGAGGGGCTGGGCAATAAAAGAGCAACACAACAAGAAAACAGAGAGAGGGAGAGCGAGAGAGAGAGAGAGAGCGAGAAAAAAAAGGGACTTTATAGCAAATTTAATTAGGCGCAAAGCAAAAGCCAGACATGAACTCGAATGTGAGTGAAAAACGAGCGGTCGACTTCGATTTGAAATGCTGCCAAAAGCGGCAAATTATTTTTCGGGGCTTCGTCGTCGTGGTCATCGTTTTTGAAAAGGGTTTTCACTTCTTTTTCTTTTTTCTTTTTTTTTTTTTTTTTTGGCTTGTAAATAGAAAAATGTGCTTAAAGAGGACATTAATCAAATGTTAAGCTAATTTTAACTGTCCTACGATTTGCCATTTGACCGCCTGTATATACCATCATACTATATATACAATTTAAACATTTTACCATTTTTTCAAAGGGTAAGAGAGAGAGAGAGAGAGAGAAAGGAAAACTCAATAAATTACCATTCAATTGTGTTCATAAAGTGAATACATTTTGATTTCTGATTTTGTGATGGAATGCATGAATATTTACGCCCACTTTGGCTTGACTTTGACACATAGCTGTATGAAAATTGTGTGTACACGTGTGTGTGTGTGTGTGTGTGTGTGTGTGTGTGTGTGTGTGTATGGATATGTATTGAGGCAGGGGCGTGGTCAGTGCAACAACAGCAGCAGCATTAAATTGCTAGCAATTACGTTTTTATTGTGCTAAAATGCACCTGTGCATATTCCTGATGGCGCAATTTCGAACGAAAACAAACGACATCAGAAAGAGCAACATTGCATGGTTGATGAGGGAAGGCTAACAAAGAGAGAGAGAGAGAGAGAGAGAGAGATGGAGTGAGATGGCAAAAGAGGTCGAGCAAGAAGAAAACCAACAACTGTGGTAACAGTAGAATAACAGCAGCAGCATCCAGTCCAACCAGCCAACCAGCCAGACAGACAGACCACCTTACTACCCCCTTTGGCATCTACAAACTCAATTGTCGCTTGCATGAAAGGTATTAGAAACGCGTGCCAGCTTGTGTGTGGAAATATGTGTGTGTGTGTGTGTGTGTGTGTGTATATGTGGCCAATATTAGCACAGGTAAATGTCCAAAATTAACATTGAACTTTGTTAAATGGGAAACAGCTGGCAGATAGACAGAGAGATAAAGTTAGAGAGTAGAGAGAGAGTAGAGAGAGAGAGAGACAGATTGTGGCAATGGTTTTTGGTTAGTATGGCTCGCTTTCTCACAATGTTATTCCAATTTTCCAGGCCCTGAATTGGAGCTTAGTGTTAAACTTAATACCATGACAGACTCTCAGATAACAGCAACAATAACAACTACAATTATCAACCCGCATATGAACGAAGAGATGCAAATGCATCACTGGCTAAGCAAACAATACAAACCATTGGACATTGGCTCTATGACACAAAAGTTCCGGTTAAATGAAAACACAGTGCACACAGTGTGCACAGTGGTAGTCAAAAGATATGATTCTTGACAGACAATTATTATAAATTTATTATGCGTGAATAATTAAAATGTTTGTGGCTACAAATGTCTTATTAATTATGGAGAGTCTCTTCATATTTGCTTTATGATTTCTGAATTGGATAATTTAAATTTATAAATACAAACTGAGAATATAACATTTACATTTAAAAATAAGTGAGATTGTTACTAGATAGATATATAGCTTTATTCCATGGTATATATTATTAAATAATTACAAAAATTATACAAATTTTAATAAATTATTAATGAAAATTAATGCAAAATACAAGTATATTCAATACAAATTTTCTGTTGTAAGCAGATCATTTTTTAAATCTAAAGTAAAACATCTATATCATAGTATTTCGTTATTATTTGACTTTTAATTTAATCGTTTATACTGGTTTGCACTTGAATTTATATGTTTATCTAGATTGAGTTGACTTGACTTGATATATCTATGTATTGACACAACAACAAGTCAATTACACTTGGCATGACTTTGATTTGCGGTGACCCGCTTAAAGGCAACCACAAATAGCGTATTATTAATTAATAGTCGCCTCCGGCCAAGCATTGCCAATCCTTGCCCAAAACTTTTACCAGCCCCATCTAACCACCCTTCTATCCACCTCCCCCCCCCCCATCATCCCTTCGCATCTTCGTCATGCCCAACATCACCACATTAAACAACAGTTGCAGGCATAACCGCAGAATTAACAACATTTGCGGTGCGTTAAGTAAGCAAATAATGCTTAAAGTTAACGTCCGAACCTTTTGTGGTTTGTCACTTGGCCAAAATGCACACATTTACCTGAAAGCTGAAACTGAAAGGCTCAATGTCTGTTTGTCTATCTTTCAGTCCGTCAGTCTGTTTGTATGTATGAGTGTGTGGGAATTTGGGTGTGTGTGTGTTTGTGTGTGTGAGTGCGGTCTGTCTACTTACTCAATGCTTCATTTCCTCAACCCAAATGTGCCTCGGTTAGTTTACTTTCGGTATATATCTATTCACAGCTCATAATTTAATATTGATTGGGTTAACACCAATTGGTCCAAACCAACTAGATCCAACTGTGTCCTTAATGCTCATCTTTAGATTTTCTCCATATGTATATGGTATACATTTTATACAAAATTATTTAGTTATTATATTATGAGTCACAGCTGCTGATAAATTTAACTCAGCTGCTAACCATTATATTTTAAAATTGAAATGTTATAAAGCCAGAAAAGAAAAAGGAGTAGACAGTTGTGACTGGCATTAGAGAGATATAGAAAATCGATACACTGCGAAGTGTGTTCGAAAAGTATTCAAAATTTTCATTTAAAAATTTGTTAATTGTATAAGGGAAACTTCGATTTAAACTGTTTTTTATTCCATCTTGTGAAGATAATTTTGTGTTTTCATGAAGGATAAATTTAAACAAAACATTCGAATTGGCAGTTTGGGATCTCAATCGTATAAATATATTGGAAATTTCTCAATAAACAAATATAAGAGAAATTGATAAAAAAATTTGTTGAGATGGGCTTAGAATTTGTTTTAAATGGGTAAAATTAACTGGTTCCAATACTTAAGATTTTCTGACTAACAGGTAATTTTTTTAAAGAGAGAATATATTGAATTTCCAGTATTATGTTTTATATATTGTCATCTTTAATTCATTGTCATTCTTTCAATTTCTATAACAATGTATATTCTCAATGTATTTCGTGCTACGTTGTCTACTATTTTTTCCTCATTTTTCAGTTAAACTTTGCGAATTTTATGCACATTACTAAAAGTCCTTTTTCTCTTCTCTGTCATCCTTAGCACTACGATGATTTTTGTTATGGCAATTCTATTACATTCATTCATTTGGCATCAGCTGGAAAGTAAAAGCACTTTAGTCCATTGTAATGACATAATGTATTTATTGCATAATTTTGCTTTTTTCTTATTGGGAGGGGGGTGGGGGGAGAAACATTGACAAATGTTTGACTTTTAATCGAATGGTTTTTCATAGAATTGGTTTAGCTGATAACAAAGATTGGCAGGTGAAAAGGCAGATATATATATATATATATATATATATCTGTCTACCTGTACCTTTATTGTGTTGGTTTAATTAACTTGGATAATAAAATAGAATTAGAGGAGGTGAAATTGGGGGAGGCCATGAGGCTGGCTGGCAGCCATTATGTGTTGAAATGGTCAGACAGCAGATGGATAGCCTTCACATCTTTTTTTCGTTTTTCTGTTTTTTTTTTTTTTATATTTATTAACCTTACACATTAAAGGAGGACGGGTCAAGCTTGCCTTGTTTGGCCGCAACAATAACTGTAATTTCGCTTTATGACTGCAAATCACAACCGAAACATAAAGTCAGCCGAAGGACAAGGAACACAGAACTGTAAAGAAGTGATGGTGAGGGATTGGTATGGGTGTGGACAGTATAGTAGAGGACAGGACAGGACAGAATGTAGAAGGACTCTGGTTACTGGTTAGCAACGCAGTGAATTGTGTATATTGTGCACTGAATGGGCAGGGACATTATGAGTTCGAGAGTCAGAGAGAGTTGAAGTCAGAGACTGCGTATACGCAACCTTTTCTTATGGACAATTGATGTTCGTATTGTTGTTGTTGTTGCTGCTACTGATACGGATTCTGCTGCTCCAGTTACTGGACATGGCCGTTGCTGTTGTTGTTTGCCCGCCGGTCTGTCGATGGACAGACGGCCGGCTCGTTTGTAATGTTGTTGTTAAGTCCGGAACATGACATTAGCCATTAACTCGCTGCATGCACTTGGCTCACTGGTTACCTCACACCCGCACCACTCTTCTCTCTCTCTCTCTCTATCATCATTCAGTTGCTTGTCTTTGGTTTACATTCGCAAATAAAACACAGGCAGAGGAGCAAACACAAACAGTCAGAGAATCACAGTTGAAATAAAAATGTATAAAAAAGGACATTTGAATTGGACTTATGGGACCACAACACAACACAACACAGAAACATTTTATTCTTATTACACCACTGGGTAGTGGGATGGGAGATGGAGAGGGAGGGGGAGGCGATGCTGGGTTATGTGTGCAGATACAGTTACCAACAGAAGCAACAACACAAACAATGTGCGTTGTTATGTTCACCCAATTGACAGTGGCTTAGCATGGAAGGGGTTTGTTTAAAACCCAAAAAAAAAAAAAAAAAAGATGAAAAAAACAAAAAGAAGAACAAGATACAATGACCAACATGACATTGTCATTGTCATTTTCGAATCTGGGATCTAGAAGTAGAGAGATTATAATGTTAAGCAATTTCGTTTTAAAAATCCAAAAGCAAGAGAACAGTTATTTTGTTTGCTAGAAAATCACAGCTCAGTCCGAGTTATCCCTGTGAAAATGTCAGTGTATGTGTGTGTGTGTGTGTGTGTGTATGGTCTAAAAATAATAACGACTTCACAAATAAAAACCAACCAGCAGTGGCAAATCCAAAATGTGTGGATTGGTAAGGGGGTTTAGAAGAGAATGATGAGAGCTGCTTGGACATTCACTTATAAGTATATACACACACACGCGCATCTACACACACACGCACACACATACACAGACACACATACTCAACACACACGCTTTGAGGTAGTTAAGAAGACAACACAATACCAAAAAGAACCGAGACATCGATTCGACTCTGGCCGAGTTGATTTCTTTTGCGTTTTAGCCTGAAACCCTGAGTGGATGCGTTGCCCTCGTCCTGGTCCTGCCTGGCGCCTGGTGAATGGTGAATGGTAGTAGCATCTACTGGTCCTGGGTCAGGCCATCAGCATTTGCTATCCTGGTCTGCTCCTGCTGATGCTGCTACTGCTACTGCTTGTTTTATAACCTTTTCACTTTATTTCCCTGGGGGCAGATAAAAAATGAAGAAATCCTTATCACAGCGTGTCAAGGATTTGCTTTGTCCATTCCATAGGACAAGCGGCTCCATAATACGCTTATTTGTAACGCGTTGTGGGCGCGGCCCAGGGAGTGATGTTTGCTTTCGCCTCCCCCCGCCCCCATCGTTTCATCCCTTTATCTACTCCTCCTGTTCCTGGAGTCGGGGGAAGTGCGCAATAATGTGACTAGCAAAAAAAAAAAAAAAAAAAAAAAAAAATAACAACAGAAAAAAGAGCAAAAAAAAAATGGAGACCAACAAATAAAAAGTTAACGATGAGTTTGGTATGTTTATGTAGCCAAAGAACAAATGGACCACATGTGAACATGGACACAAAAGAAAGCGAAAGGGGCAGAAAAAAAGCAGAGAAAGAGAGAGAGAGAGAGAGAGAGAGAGAGAGAGATAGGGAGCGATAGAGTGAGAAGAACTGAAACAGAGTATAGTCCAAATGGCAAAGACCCTGACCCAGCGACCAAAATAATCAACGCAAATTTCATGACAAAACGTAAAAATGCGTAAATAAATTTTATGAAGGGTCCCTTCCCTTCCCTTTCCTTTCCTTCCCTCAAACGAAATTCGTTCGTTTCGCTTTTCTTTCTTTTTTCCTTTTTATACCCTGTACCCATAGGGTTCAAGGGTATATTAAAGTCGCTAAAATGTATGTAACAGGCAGAAGGAAAATTTTCCGACCCCATAAAGTATATATATTCTTGATCAGGATCAACAGCCGAGTCGATATAGCCATGTCCGTCTGTCCGTCTGTCCGTCCGTCTGTCCGTCTGTCCGTCTGTCCGTCTGTCCGTCCGTCTGTCCGTCCGTATGAACACCTAGATCTCAGAGACTATAAGAGCTAGAGTAACCAAACTTGGTGTCAACATCCGTCTAGTGTGTACGCTGATCAAGTTTGTTTCAAATTTTGCCACGCCCACTTCCGCCTCCGCAAATTAGAAAAAACTATATCTAGAGTTGTATTAAAGCTACAGTATTTATTTTTGGTAGACTCAATTATATAGCCAATATGTACCATCTGACCAAATTTGGTCGAAATCGGTCAATAAATATCGGAGATAATACGTATATATGTTTTGTACTGAAATTCTATGGGCAGCGGCAGCTGAAACGTGTGAGCGAGATAGCATGCGCATGTTGCTTTATACCGAATGACGCATTAGTTTCGTTCACTGTTATGAGTGAGCGAGAAAGCATGAATTTGGTGTTTCGGCTTGCTAGGAGAATTTTATAAAGTAATTTATATTCAATTAATGGGGATTTCGATGGAGTTTGAGTTTATAAAATACATATATCTCTTATTGGTACAGGGTATACTCCAAGTCGGCAGGGACGACTTGCTTACTTCATTTTTTTTTTGCTTTTCTTCTGCTTGGTGCATAAAAGTCGGCTCATTTATTGTTGCCGCTTGGCTCCCCAAAGCGTTTTAATAAATAATGCCAAACAACTTAAACACATCAACTTTAATGCTAAAAGCCATCGCATATGGAAATTAATGTACATACAGGGATATAACTTACACACTGAAGATGAGAGTGGGGGGTAAAGGGAGAGGAGGTTGAAGATTTTAAGAGTCTTTTATATCACTTCAATTTCAATTGCCGAATCAATAAACTCAAATACACGCACATCTGTTTAATTAAGGACATTTGCATATTTGTGAAAATAAACAGTGGAATGAATGAAAGGAGGATTTAAGCAAAATTGTTGTGATTACAATTGTTGTTGTTGTTCTGTGAATGCGGAAGCTGACACTATGCCGCACTACTGCCTGCCTGGATAATCAAGGATCGTAGAGTGGACTAAGCAAACATCATCAGGCGACAACGACGTGACTCTGACTCTGACTTTGACTCTGTGAAATGATGTGAAATGGTTTTAGCACCAAGAGAGAGAGAGAGAGAGAGAGAGAGAGAGTAGGAGGGAGTGTGTATATGTGTATCTGGTGTGGTGTGTCTACTGTGTGTAGTGTCCACTATAAGGGAGTGACGAGAAAACTTTCCTGTCAAAACTATCCAGCAAAGTATGCCAAGTTATGCATATGTGTCTACAATGTATATGTGTATGTGTGTATATGTGTATGTGCGGGTGTCTGCTGCTCTGATTATGACGCTGAGATGCGTTGGCAGACAATGAAGCCAATGACGCTACCAGCTGATAAAGATGTCCTTCCTGTTGGCATACCAAACTATGTTGAACATGTTGCCTATGGTTACTTTCGCTAGGCGGCAACTTTCACCCTGGGCTAGCTTCTAACAACCCTCCCCAATTCTCCCCCTTCACACTCACACACTCTCACTGACACAATCACATAAAGTCGGTCTTGAGGCGGTACATCCAGATCACGTAGGCATCATTACGCCATCAGCGTCAGCTGAGTGCATAGTTCCGAGGCACGCTTTCATTTCTACAGTGGAACAAAACACACAAAACAAACCATTTAGCATACTAAAGATTATTAAATATAATTTTCATTCCCAAGCAACAATTGATTTTATTCAATTGACTTAATTTTTTTTAATTTTAATCCTTTCAAATTTATTCATTGTTTCATAATTTTGGTTTATTTTTTCCTGATCCACCGTTGTCTGGCTGTGGTGTTATTTTTGGTTGCCTTTTTGGTGTTTCAGAATGTTGCGAATAAAAAACATGACCACGCCTACTTAGTCCTTTGGTATCAGTGCGTCTGCTGTTGCCTTTGATGCCACTGATGACTTCATTAGTGTCGCTCTATCAGTGCAAATGGGTCAGCATTATCAACATAAGGGACCGCAGAAGTTGTCGGGGCCAAAAGCCACACACAGCTCCGGCCATATGGTAAAAGTGGTCAACAGTGCATTAGGCACGCCAACAAGTTCATTAGCACAAGTCTGAGGGGTCATTAGGATAGAAGCTGGTGCCATTTAACTGTAACTTAAGTCTGGGCTATAATAGTTACCATGCTACATGAGCCTTCTTCTAGGACCAAAAACAAAAAAAAAAAATAAAACAGAAGGGAAATACCTGCCGCATTTGTGGCAAATGCAACGCAAATTGATTGACACGCTTCATTGACTGTATCTTCAATATCTATGCACACATATGCATGCATATATATATATATATCCTTTCCGATGCTTCTACACTTACTTCTTACACACACACACACACACGCGCGCCTAATACGCCAAACATGCTTACGCCAATAAGTCGTCATCGTTCTGCAAATTCTTGCCATTTTGCTGAAAATCTTACTTATTGCCGTCATCCCCTCCCTCTCCATCCTTCCCCACTACTGGCATGCAATGAAACAAACCCATGATATATAAGGGGGGGGGAGAGGTGCAGGATGCTGGTTTACTCGAAGAGCGTACGGTGGCTATGCTGAACGCAATTTCATTGATGTGGCTCCTCAATCCCTTCTGCTGCCATAGTGGATTGGGCCAGCACTTTTCGATAACTTCCTTATGCAACTTTTTATCTATTTGCAACTACACAGAACATTCTGTTCTTTCACCCCTCCCCTTCGCCAACCCACTAACTCCCGTTTCTCCTCACTTTTCTTGCAGTCTTTTTTAACCTGCATATTTTTTTTTTTTTTTTTGCTGAGGAATCAAACGCATTACATACTAAAAAACGAATGAACAAATGAATAAAAAAAAAAAAAAAAAAAAACCGATAGCAAGGATTTCAATGATTTTATTTTTGCGCATTTTACAGTTTTTTTTTTTTTTTTTTTTTTGGAGGTAATGAAGGATATTGAAAGAGCTTTTTGGTTAGCTGCTCTGTTTGTCGAAGTTTTGGCCCCAAAGGCTAGATGTGGATTTGTGATAGCAATGAAGAAGAAAAAGTTGGAAAAAGAAAGAAAAAAAATCAAATGAAGGAATAAAGTAGGAATGGATCCAGTCACCGGTGGTCATAGCTTGTCTGTGTATGGACTTACAGGATCGAATATTCGATTAAATTGCAAAAAAAAAACTGACAAAATGAAAGTAGCCAAAGAAATAAAAGAAATTATAAAATATAGATTAAATATGAAAAAATTGTTAAAATAAAATTTTTCCTCATTATGAATTAACAAGTTTAAATGATTAACTAATTTAATTTGATTTAAAATATGTTTGTTGTATACTTTTTATTACTTTAATACTTATTATCTTAAGCCATGACTCAGCTACTGCTTAAAAAAACTGATGGATTACTGCAGAAAATGTTGCAACAAACTGTGAGATATACATATATGTATATGTATATGTACCTATATATATGTATATCTTGTACATAGCATGTACATAGGTAGATCCGGCATGTGTGTCTGTGTGTGCTCACCGGCTTAGTCTATAGGTAAGTATTAAAAATAAAAAAAACTTGGCGTAACGGAAATATTTCTTTTGTGTTTTGTTTTGATTTAGCTGGAGCGCTTAATTAAAAATTAATACCATTAGAGAATCTGCTGTGGTTTATTTCCGCGCTCATTGCCCATTATTCCTTTTATCTGTCTGGCATATTAAATAAATAAAGCTTAAATTACAATAATTGAATTGATATTAAAGTAACTGCTAATCCGAGCTTGCACTTGCGCTAAATAGATATTTAATTAAATTATATTGATTGTAAAAATTTAAATCTACTTATATCTATATTAATAGAAATATTTTACTTTTCATTTGTAATCTGCATGAGAAATTCTAATTATTACAAGAAGAGTAAATATTATTTAATTAGGCACTAAACAAATTTGTCTTTACTCTTTGAAGTATATACATATATACATAGTATTCCAATAAGTTATATACACACTTTTTACAAGTTCCGGAACGTTATCAGTTCTACTAACCACTTTTCAAACATATGAAACTAAAGTAGTTTGTTGTCAAAATACTTTAAGCTGTTAAAAAGGTTATCTTTGGTAAATAATAGACTGTTAGAAATCGATATAGCCATGTCCGTCTGTCCGTCCGTCTGTCCGTCCGTCCGTATGAACACCTAGATCTAAGAGACTATAAGAGCTAGAGCAATCAAAATTGGTGTCAACATCCGTCTACGCAAATCAAGTTTGTTTCAAATTTTTGCCACGTCCACTTCCGCCCCCGCAAAGTACACTGAATTGTATAGGCAATATGTACCGTCTGACCAAATTTAATTGAAATCGGTCAATAAATATCGGAGATATGCGCCTATATGTTTTGTACTGAAATTCTATGGGCAGCAGCAATTGAAATGTGTGAGCGAGATAGCATGCGCATGTTGCTTTGTACCGCATGACGGATTAGTTTCGTTCACTGTTATGAGTGAGAAAGATAGCATGCATTTGTTGTTTGGGCTTGCTAGGAGAATTTTATAAAATAATTTATAATCAATTAATGGGGAAGTGAAAGAAGTTTCAGTTTTAACATATCTCTTATTGCAAAAAATTCACGAAAATCCGATCAAATTTTTTTTTCCAACTTTTTTCAAATTTTAATGCAGTTTTTTAAGATGGAAATTATCCAGAAAATTAATGCAAAACTTTTCAAAATCGGCCAAAAGATGGCCAACTTAGAGCCTATAGAACATTGATGAAATCCTCCAAAAGAAGGACAACGGACAAATCCTTCAAAAGAACCTCAGCTTTAGAGGGCTCCAATTCAGTCAAATCTCGTCTGATTTTGAAAAACTATGTCTTTATTTGATCTTTAGAATCGCCGTTTTTAATTAGCATAAAAATCTGGAAAAGTATTTAGTATATATTTAATGGCTTATATTAGATCATACCAAGTGGTTAATCCAGTTTATAATTTAAAAAACCATTCCTGTGGTTAATATGGCTGATTTGATTGCATTTGTTATGTTCTCATGCGTGCCACACAATTAAAATTAATTATATGTCATTGTTTTGTGTTGAATTGACTAATTGTTAACAATTTCCATATTGAAGTGTGAGGTTGCCATAGTGACATTTGAATGGGTTTATATATATGCATATATATATAAATAAATATATATATAGAGCTTGCATTTAAAATGGTTTTCTAATTAATTTACATTGCGCACACTCTAAAGTCATAACAAAGAGACACATACCTTGGTAAAGGAGAGAAGGCGAGAAGGGGAGAGAATCAGGTGCCGGCTGGTTTAGGAAGATTCGCTAATTAATTCAATGAACGCCAAACATTATTAATTATTCATAATCAAATATGCAATTTCGGTGTTTGTCCTTACTTGATGACAGACCCACGGGTAGAGTGGGAATTCAAAGATGGAAACAGAATTCAGATCAAAACGTATATACATATATATCCATATATATATATAAACAATGAATGCTTTTTGGCAATTGCGGATATGTGTGATGGATAAAAGAGATCCTAATTTAATCCAAAATGAAATCCATATTAAAGATAGAAGAGATTCCTAAGCTAAGCCTTTTAAAGTATACGAAATCCAGATTCTGTTTGGGAATAGGCTGTGACCTCATGCAATCTAACCATAAACCGAGCGACCAGCTGTTCGAATTACCGCAACTATGCCATGATGCAACATCAATGTGTATACGACCGGTGTCCTGGATACGTATTGTAATTGCAGTTGGAATTGTTGTTGGTTGGTCTCGCCGTTTTCCAATTTATGCAAATTGCCTTCAATTTGCTTAGTCCATTGCTTTGTGTGTGGCAAATTGGGGCCTTGCTATTCCAATAGATGACTAAAAATACTATATCAATGTGTGTGTGTGTGTATGTGTGTGTGTGTACGCCCCGAGGACCAACAGAATTGGCAGCCACATTTTGTTATCACTTAAAAGCGTCAAATTAGGTGTACCATGGCATATTCCAAATTCGTATATATATATATATATATATGTATATATATAGTCATTCCGGCCAACATTGCCCCCTTTAGCCATCTATCTTCCTATGGTAGTATCACGGCATCGATGTTGATTAACTGCAATTTGACTCAACATTGAATCAAATCGAATTGGCCAGGGATTTATGCAACTATCCAATCAATGTTGCCTTTAGTTTTGTCTGTATCGATATGTTTGCATTCCAATTGCATATTGCAAAATGCAGAAAGAAAAAGTGAATTATGTTCCTGCTGTGTACCATAAGGAAATTTGATTTTTTGTGGCATTTTTAATTTTATCTCCAACGTATTTTTTTTCTTTTTTTTTTTTTTTGCAGTATGAAAACGTTTCACTTCCATTATACAGACAATGTCAGCTGGATTTGAAAATGCCTACAAATGGCAACCTATACCGGTCAATCTCTCACACTCCCATGTTTCTTCGCACTCTCCACTATCTCTCTTTCTCCCTCCCTTTCTCAATCTATCCCTTACAATTGTATGTGTGGAGAATTTTAGTTTTGCTACAAGTCAAATTTCCGGTACAGTAAAAGTGAACCCACTGGCAATGTTCATGTGCCACACTCGCACATTCATTTCAGCAAATACACCCACATGCACTGCATTTGAACATACTCTCTAGGATACACACACACACTCACAGAAAGAGAGAGAGGGAGAGCAGGAGAGGCACACAAATAGCATACAGAAGGAACCGGCTTTAATAAAGCCTTCAGCACCAGACACAACCTGGACAATCAGAGTAGCAGGTGTGTGTGTAAGAGAAGGTGTGCAGTTGTTACAACTCTTCCGTCATCTCCAGTTCATATGTCATGATTACAACAATGGTAAATATATACATATACACACGTTTACATATATAACTACACATACTAAAATACCCAGCGCTCAATTGTATGCTACAATTTTCCTTTAACCAAAGAAATTTTTTTAACAAATATATACTATAAAAGAAAGCATATAGCATTTGATTTTACGCATAAACACTCTAGGGGAAGAAAATCTTCATTAGTAGTAAGTAAACCTTTGCAAATAGTTCAAGTTATCATTAAGAAATCTTACGGAAAAGTGAAAAAAGCATCTTTGAGTTTCTATCTAATTAAAATTGAAAATTAACACCAATTATTGACGAAGTCAAATGAGACAGAGAGAGAGAGGGAAAGTTAACTCAGTTTCAATCTTAGTTAATCATGGAAATGGATTAAGATGAAGTTCTTCATTCATTTAGACTGGCCATTTTCCAAGGGTATATTATCACTGCATAGCTTTTGAATGTGACCATCTACACAAAGCAAGTCTATGATTAATAAGACCAGGACAGTCAGTCTTTATGTTTATGTGTGTGTGTATGTGTAGTTATACTTGTAGCTAAATTTTCCATTCATCTATCTACGTCTATTCATACAATCCGCATACTCTTGCTTTACAAAATTCCCGGATGTTAGGAGAGAAAACCCAGCATGTTGCCTTTACCTTTACCTTTTTATGCAATGTTCGTTCTATTGAAATATTTGCAAATTGCTGTTGGGTTGATAATAACCTTGATGGGTCTATTCTATACAAAGAACAAATGTTAGCCTGGGTATTGGGGGTATTTAAAATGCACAGTGAACGGGCAGATTTCTCTCTCTGTCTCTATAAATATGTATATATATATATGTACATACATACATATATCGCATACTTACATTATCTAGCAGCTAAAGCTGAAGCTGATGCTGAAGCAGAAGCTGTCCATGGCTATAATTTATTACTCTGAGCAGGTATTTTAAGGTAACATACACACACACACACACATGAAAGCATATCCTTTTTGTTTCTTCTCTTGCCGGAACATTCATTAAATAAAATAAAGTTAGGTTGTCGTAATTGTCAACGACAGTTTGATGTTTCTGTGAAATATTGCAAGTAAATTGCTTTGTTGCTGCTTGTTCGAGCTTATATATAGCTATATGAGATTTTTGTTTAACATCTATATTATTTGTAGTTGTTGTTATTGTTATTGTTGTAGTTGTAAGTTTATTGAGAGTGTTGCAATTTGCTAAATTCGATTACCTCATGCATATGAAATGGCCAACATTGTATGATGTATGACCCAAATATTTACTAGTCAATGATTAATGATTTTACCATCTAAATAAAAGGAATAGTATTAAATTATTTTCTTCCCATAAAATTAAATCAAGCATTAGCTAAATAACAATAAAATGAAGCTTCAATTAAGTATGCGTCAAGGTCAAAAAGCAAAGCAAACTTAATTAATAAAAAGCAATTGCCAAACAATCAGCAACAAACTGACGATTGCCGACTTTGAATCCTCCTCCTCCTCCTTCTCTTTCTCCAGCTTCTGCCACTCGTACCGTTCACTGACATTGACCAACAAAAAAAATCGTAGCTTTAAAGTAAAACCTCTTCGAGCTGAACAATGAATGTCCTTGGTCAGCTGTTGCTTGGTAGCTAAGACAGGAAAGTTGTGGATGGTTTGAGGGGGTTAGAACTTCACCATTTTACTAATTAAGCAAATATTTGAATCGTGCTCTTCACTTGCCTCACAGTTATCTAGAAATACCATTCGTAGCAGACGAATCGAGTTTAGGGCGATGAGATGGGAAAAATGCAAAGAGTAGGCCACAATGGAGACTAAGAATAATTCCATGTCAACACACTCATAAATAATGAACTGGATGGCATTTCCATCGTCGGCATCATCATCATCATCACCATCATCAAATTCAAGTGGCCCAGTGGCCCAGGTACAGACAAAAGCGGAGGCAGCAAAGTATTTATCATAAATAAAGAGGATTGTTTCACATTCATTTGCACTGAATTGCTAATACCCTAGAGAATGAAATGAAAAAAAAAAAGCAAAACACCAAATGACCACATCCCATTTATTATTCATATTTTAGTTAGTCTTAAAGACAAGGCAATTCTAAATTGCAAAAGAAAACAAAAATCAAGCCAAAAAGAACATAATTTTATTTCATTTCATTTCCTATTTCCTCCTATTCTTTTTTTTTTTGCCTTTCTGTAGGGTAATAAAATGTGTTGTGAAACATTTTGATTAGGGAACGCAATCAGTACCACAAAATGAGTTTTTCAGCGCCCTTCGCAGACTTTCTATGGCCAAGGACATACCTGGGCAACAATTTGTCATCTTTTAAATTCAGCAACAACAACAACAACAACAACAATAACAACAACTTGATATTACCAACGAGCCAAAGCAACAAAGGACATGGCAATAATGCGTCGCAGCATAAATTTTATTTATTTTATAAGCGCATAAAGCTCTCGTCATCGTAGCCCGTAGAGCAAAAAGAGGTAGCATCCAGGCGACAAGTAGCCTTGCAAAACCCTCCCCCCCCCCCATCCATGCCATTCCATTCCATTCCATGCCATCCTCCATCCTCCATCCCCTGTCCCCTGTCCCCTGTCCATTGTTGAATGGCTGGCAACTTTGTTGTCTAATGCCTGAAATGCTTGGCCAACACTTTGTTGCTGGTACCGGGCATGGGGTATTCAAATAGGTTTTTAGTTGACTACCGGTGACAATGCAGCAGAAAACGCTACCAAACGGTTCTCTAACATTAAGTGCCACGCCCACGACCAGCGTTATGAATTGGCGTCCTATAGCTATCCCCCGCTGAGTATGTAGGTGTTAGTTTGTGTGTGTGTGTGTGTATGTGTATGATATCAGCTCTGCCACTTCATGTCAGGCTTTGAGCGTAATTTTTCTTCAAAATGGAAGAAAAAGAAGAAAAAAAAGAAGCAGAAAAAAACCATCAGAAGGAGTAGCAGGAGTAAACGAGCTTCTGTTTTTTTTTTTTTTTTTTTTTTTTTGTCCTTTTCATGGTGCTGCAGAAAGGAGGTGCAGAGGCATCTTGGGATGGCCCTGATGTCTGTCGTGGCAACGCTCCCGTTTCCCGCTTGTAAAAGTTGAAAGATTTGCATAAGTAATTTGACAAAATGTAGTTGACAGTAAAAAGCGTTGAAGTGGCAGCGAGTAACACACACACACACACACACACACACACACAAACACAAACACACACATGAAATGTCAGCGACAAAATGATAAGGCACTAGGACCAGCCAGCTGGGGAAAAGGGAAATAGCAAGGAAAAATGACGCTTAAGGCGTAGGCGTTTTCGGTGAGGAAAAATGCAACAACAACCAAAACGGGCCATATTAAATCTTCGCATGATGAAGCAATTTTTCTTACTTATACGAACGGACGCATGAGTGCAAAAGCACAAAAATAAAATGAATAAAAAAAAAAAACTGAAAATTATAGTTTCAAAAACTCGCATATTAAAGACATTGAGATGTGCTAAAAAAAATTTGCTTAAGAGATAATAAAAATATGGCAAATGGTGTTAAATTATATTATTTTACAAACGAAATAAAAATTATTCAAGTTGTCAATTTTACTGCTTTTATTTGAAATCTTGTTAGCTCTATTATCGAACATAAAGTTCGGGTAAAATATCAACAACAATCAAATTGTTGCTACAATCATCACCTCTTCCCTCCCCTCCCCGCTCCATTTGGAAAGAAAGTACAAATCATAAAGCGCGTACATCAATTTGACATAACGAGACCCCGATAAAAGAGTATAAATTTTATGCACTTCCACACCACAAAAAAAAAGAAGAAGAAAAAAAACGATAATGATAATGCCCGTGTCGTGTCATAAAATGTCAGTATTCCCTTTCAACCGACTTGCCCGTGCTGCGTATAAAAAAAAAAAAGGTAAACCATAATAATCATACAAAACAAAGGCAAATGACACATACAGACACAGAATGAGCGAGAGAGCGAGAGCGAGAGCGAGAGAGAGAGAGAGAGAGACAGAGAGTAATATAGAAAAAAATGTGGCTAAACAAAATGTGACAAGCCACAAAAGCTCACTTGAAAATGTATCTATGCATTTTGTCAATTGGCATCCAAATGTTTGTGTGTTGCTAAGCTTTCTTTATGCCCCAGCAGCTGTTTTGGGCATTAGTTTCATAAGGACGCCGCATATGGCATTGGTTGAGGCAATACCAGCAGCAGCAGCAGCAGTAATAATAATAATACCAACAAAAACAAACTACAACAACAATAGTAAAAACACACAAAATTGTATCAGCTGCAAATGGGTGTGTAGGTGCCCAACTGGTTCTGTCTGACAAAGCGACCCATTCGTTGCCAACTCTCGGTACACGCGACACGTGCGAGGTGCGTGCCAAGTTAAATATTCGAAACTGTGAAACAAGAAAATAAGAGTTGAAACATTTTTTGAAAAATCAAATACAGAGAAAGAACAGAAGGAAAACCAATAAAATAATATATATACATATATATATATATAGAAGGATACACATACAGCAAATACAAAGGCAGATACACACACACGCACATACATAGAGGCACGGATAACTGACAAAGGAAGAAAAGGTAAAAAAGTATGTCAAGAAATAATCGACATGTCTGTTAATTATTGTGAAAAGTTTTCCTCCCAAACCAACACACGCATTTGTGGAACTGACGCAATGTCAGACAAACAGACAGACTTGCGGACACACACACACAAACACACACACATAGAAAAATAGAGAAACAGGGATAACTGGGACAGCGTTTGGGTTTCCTTCAGCTGCTCAGCAACAGCTTGCGGTGTCAGTGACAGGGGCCAACTGATACTTTGCTTGTTAGTGGGAACAAGAGGAATGTCATCATCATCTCTGTGTCTATATCTATCCTATACATACATATATCCTTGGCATACGCACACACACATACACAGACACATATATACGCATAAACTTATTCGCGCTACTGCAAATGTGTTTCATGTCATAAAGACACGCACAAATCATGCTTTAACTCTGTCCTGTCTTGATGGGTTTTGGGAATGGGGGTGGGGGTTGGACTGGTCCTTGGGACCAGCCGTTGGCTATATGTGTGTCCTGCTCGTTGCCTTTTGCTTAACTCGCAATTTATGGTTAATCGATGTTGTCTTTGAACGTGACCTATTTGCTTTATTTCGTCGCACTGTGTCGTCCTGTGTGACGCCATTATCCCTGCTTCTTCACTCGCACTCAACGTCCTGCTGACGTGTTAAATTGTCTTTTTGTTTACCCTTACCCTCAATAAAGCCATAATTTATTTTTCATGTTCTATCGCAGTTCGTTATAGTCCGTCTTCTCACTGTGTTCACTGTTTTCTCCATCGTTATTCTTTTCTCCTTTCTTTTTTCTTTTTTGCATACGTGGCGTATGAGTTATATGTATCATATATATATATAATGTATTTTGTTGAATCGATATGAGATCGACCTTGACTTCCGTTAAGGATGCTGACAGTCTTTGCATTGTCATTCTGATGCAATTGTTGCCTGCAACATATGTTGCCAACTCTCTCTCTCTCTCTCTCTCTCTCTCTTTCTCTCTAAAGCTTTACAGTTTTGTGCTCACTGTGCTCAATTTTGCCAGGAGTCCAAAAGAACGAAAAACAAAATAAAATTGTGACTGTGACTGGGACAATGATGGTAACGGTAACGGTGACAGTGACGATGATGGTGATTAGGCAGTAAAATGTCACATGGGCATACTAATTAGAGCACCGTCTCATTACTCAGACCCTGAGTATAATAAGCGTGTCTGTCAGCTATCTAAAAGGGTCATCAGGGCAATCATTTGGGGGCTTTTTAAGGTATCCCCCATAGTGCAAGGAAAAAGTTCAAATTTAACATTTAATTTTTTGCAGTTAAGCTGCAAACACTCTCTATACTTTATCATTCGTGAACTATTATCGGTTTTGTTTAATACTTTATGATGATTTAATTTGTTTTCCATTTGATTTATTACCAATCAATAAATGAAACTTTGACAAATCACGCAAAAGGAGGCCAAAGTTTACGGTTCTAACTAAAAATTCTTTTACATGGCTTTTAAAATACTCTTAAGAATATAAAGGATAATACCAAAAGAGTTTATCATTTCAAAAATAATTAAAGAAATGTTTAAAAATTAAAATTCTTCTTCCTTCTATTTTTGAGATTATTTTTTTGAAATATTCATAAAGTTCCTAAATTCCTTAATTTAGGGTAAATATTTGTAATCCTTTCTTTTTTTTTTGTGAGAGAAATTTTAGGAGACATGATATAGTTTCTTGTAATTTAAATCGATTGAATCGATTCGCTTCTAATTAGATGCTATATTATTTATTTGGATAAACAGACAAAAGCTCATCACTATGCAAATGTTACTTCCACTATTGTGTAAGCATGTGTGTGTGTGTGTGTTAAGCTATTATTGTTATGATGTCATGCGTGAAATATTGAGGTGAATGTTCACCTATATACTGTGTATAAATGTATGTATGTATGTATGTATGTATGTACATATATTTTCACATTCACCTATCGACTCGAAACGTAATCAACTAGTTGGAGTTCAAGTCGATTCAGTTCATTGAGCAAAGTGGCTGTTGGTCATAGTTCAGCACAAGGGCCCATTGATAGCTGCACACACACACACACAGACACAGGGCCAAGCAAACTATCAAACTATGTATGATATTTGCACCCTTCTGTTCTTTGAAAAAAATTTCAAGAAAATAAGTAAGTAAAAAAATAAAAAAAATGTTTGCCAAGTGGTTAAAATTACCTAATGAATGAAAACGTTTTTTTTTTATAAAATCTTCTCTATAAGCTTTATATTTATTCTGTCTACATATACGATTCTTTAGGGTTAGGGTATACCATTCGAATACATACTAGATTATTTAAAGTCATTCAAGCAAAAGTGACTAACATATTGACTTTATCTTGATTCTCGCTGTGTGCTTATTGCGTAATTTCATTTTCTGTCATCATCAGCAATTAAAGATAAGGTTTTTCTGTACTAAAGTCAACTTGGGTGCAATGAACCGTGACGTGACATGAGACCATAAATGACTGACATATATATACATATTTGGCAAAATTTCATTTAAATTTTAAACAAATAAGCAAAATAATTTTAAATCCACACCCAAAAGGCAACATAGCTTACTTTTGCCCTGCCTTTAACGCATTCGTTTAATTAAACACATTGACTTTGAGGGCCAAGTAGATTTTATTTCAGAAGGTAATACCCAAGGGCTATACGGTTTTAAACCCAGAGCTTAGCAACGTCAAACACCTATTTATTAAATAGGCAATTATTGTAGATATATATATATATATATATATAGAATTGTATCTATGTATTAGTATAAGAGAAAATTCAAAATGAAATATTAAATAAATTGCCCTTAAATATTATCCGCAGGCCAATTGATGAATGGTTTATAATTAAGTCCCAAAGCCAACCACCGAATTGTATGAAAATAAAAACAGAATGTCATACAATATAGTAAATACCCTTGTTCACATAAAAATATATAAAATTATTTGAAACTTCTATAAATTATGTACTAAGACATATAAGTAATAACTGGTTGAAGTTTTGGTCATATTTAAATTTCATTTAATGTAGCACTTCAATTCATTTCTACATTATCTTTTGAATTTCTTCAAACTTTATGATCAAAATGAATGTACCTACTTTTCGAGAGGGTATAGCAGTACTCATTTATTAAACTTCAAAGCGGATAATTAGTAGGAAATATAAAAAGACAGAGACAAAAAATGGAATAGTGAGTCCTCTGATTAGAAGAAATATTAAATCTCAAGTCTTTGCTGCCTAAGGCGAATTTATTAAAATAAATAAATCAAGGCAGGCGGCATTAAGTTTACACATAAAGTTTACATTTGACTTATTTTTATAAACATCAGTCACTCGTTAACTCGTTCCTGAAACACACAACAAACGAAATCTCTAAATTTGTTTTTTTTTTAATATATTATTTTTTTTTAACCAAAATAACTTCGAGTTTGTGTGACACCAGTCAGCGAATAATTTTGTACCATCTCCTTTACAAATTACTTTTATTTTTGATACTTATATATATATTATATATTAAGTGATCATATTGATACTGTCGCCATGTTTCCTAAATTCTCAACACGTCTAAATGAGCAAAAGGTGGGGAGAAGAAAATCAAAAAAAGTTACTATATACATATATACCACTATATATGCATTACATATTTGTTTTCTTTTTTTTCATTTTCTCAACTAGATGCAACGAGAAAATGCTTATACTAAGGAGGCCACTCTGCAGAATCTGGCGAAACGGGAATTGGCAAATGGCGTTGAGAAAGATCCAATTTACAAATTGCGCCTTCAGTGTTTTACCCGCGGTGCCACAGGCATTTTAGGTCTATCCCGGTGAGTATTTGTCCATTCAAATTAAACATTGTGTGCCAAAGCTGCTTGGATTTCGCTTTTAGTATTTGAAATTTTTTTTTGGTAGATGTGACAGGACCTGTAACTCGATAGCATAGTATGTCCATTGCCGTTGCCTGCCAAATAGAATAGGTTTACCAAAGAGCTGTATTTTTTTTAGGCCTTTTGCTTTATTTTATACTTCATAGTTGCCCCTCGCATTGTACGATGATACCTAAATGTAAAGAACAAAGAGATACAGACATAGGTGGTTACTCTTGTAAAGCTCAACATGCCGCATCGCCTTTGGAATTGAGTGTATTAAAATGATGAAAAAGTCAGCCGAGTGTTGGACAAGTAGAAAATGGAATAAAAGTGCGGTCCTGCTCAGTTGCGCCGCTAGGCAACTAAGAATTTGAGCCGCCTACCCCATCGGAATGATGATGATGATGACTATGATAACGATGTAAATGATGATGATAAACAATGATGATGAAAGTTCCAGGTTAAGCTAGGCGCATGCAAACACAGTACATGAGTATGTTGAGTTCGAGTGCATGTTGAACTAACATTCTCGAGGGTTCCCTCAAGTGTGTGTCTATGTGTATGTGTGTGTGTGTGAGAGTGTGTGTGTGTGCAAGCCAGGAAATACAAAAAAAAGAACTGGCTCTATGATGGGAGTCGAAGCGGTGGCAAAAATCGCTGACTGAATGCAAACAAACATAATTGGATTTCTCTAGTTGATGCAGTGCACCACCAAACCCACTGAATCACCCATCCAACATCAGAAGCAGCAGCAGCAGTGAAAGGCAGCCCAGCGTTAGTTTTTATTTCAATTTCATCTCACACACACACAGGCGCACACACACACACACGCTCACTACATATAGCGGCCGAATGGTCCTTCCGTTTGTCCATCTGTCTGTTAACAATTTGCCCGTTTTGAATATATAGACATTTTGTACAAAATCCTTCATCCATCCATACTTCTACAGATACAGCTACATATACATACATATGTATGTATGTATGTATGTATATAACTTTAGTTGTGTGTCTTTGTGTATGTATAAATCGGGCCTCCTTTTCCTCCTACTACAATTGGCCTTCTGAGCGCACATTTTCATTTGTATTTATGCAATTTGTTTGTTTGCCAACTGGAAAATTCAATGCATTGAATTGTACAGTGGAAAGATCTACCAATATACTAAAGTATACTACCAATCTGCATAGATGTATATATATATATATATATATATATATAGCAATACCGTAGAATTTTTATTTGATTATTGAATTTTATTAATCTTCTTTTTTTCTTTTTTTGCGGTTTCCCAAAAAATGAATTAAACCATTTTCATTTCATTTTCAGTGCATTTCGTGTAATGGACTCTGATGGCAGCAAAACCCTTAACAAAGAAGAATTCAAAACTGGTATCAAAGATATGGGATTGGACCTTAAAGAATCGGAAATTGATAATATGTTCAATACGTATGTATAAAATTCGTTATCTTCAATATATAATTACAATTTTTATACAATTTTCTATTATTTTATTTTGCAGCTTTGATGCCGATCACAATGGTAGCATTAATGTGAACGAGTTTCTGGTTAAGCTACGTGTAAGTTAGGAGAAAGATCAACAATTTATATATATAATTCTAAATTTTTAACATTATTTTTCTGCATATAGCCTCCCATGAATATTTCTCGTTTGAATATCATTGATAAGGCATTTAAGAAAATGGATCGAAATGGAGATAATCAAATTACCGTCGCTGACTTAAAGAACGTTTATTCTGTTCGTGATCATCCGAAATATTTGAGTGGTGAAATGACAGAAAAGGAGATATTGACAAACTTTTTGAAGAATTTTGAGGCCGGTGCCCCCAATCCAGATGGCATAGTAACCGAAGAGGAATTTGTCAACTATTATGCAACAGTTAGTGCTTCTATCGATAATGATGCCTATTTTGATTTGGTAATGCGTCGTGCCTATAAACTTTAATTAATCAATACAGATAGAAAGCATCAGAATCGCGCACACACTTTAGTCAGAATGAAAATTTCGTAATTATATAAAAAAAAAAAAATTATTATATGAATTTTGTCAATGTTTCGGTACTGCACACACACACACACACATTATTCCAAATTTTTTAAGTCCAAATTTGTAAGTCAATTGTTTGCTCGAATAAATTTAGAGATTTCAACAAGTTAAACTAAATAAATTAAAAATTAAAAAATTTGTATTCATTCATTAATTAATTTGTTGTTCGTTTCCATAAAAGTTGCAGTGAAGTGAATCAGGCAGCTATAAGTTAACAATGCACAAATCGGTCCAGACGTAAACATTTCCATGTCAGTTGAGTCAACCCCTACTACTCCTCCTCCTCCTCCTCCTCTTCTCCCATCCCCATGTTCTACTATAGGCTATAGTTTCACGTAGTTTTGGCCCAAAATAATGCGCTATAATAATTTATTAAATTAAAGCCGCGTACTAATTAGCATAAAACTAATTAGATTACTTGTACATGTAGAGCCACAAAGTAGAACACAGCAAGTGGAGTGAACAGATGGGAATGAGCGAGACAGACAGACATGGGGAGAGAGAGAGAGGGAGAGAGAGGGAGAGAAGGGCTGAGAAGAGAGCTAAAATGGGAAGCAAACAGATTTAAACATACGTGGCGTATGCGCAATCGGTTAATGTTGCTTTTGTCGCTTTTAATAAAAGTCATGTTTGCCAAAAAGTCATACCACACCCACACATAAACACATACAAACACACACACACACACACACAGACATAAACAGACATTCATTGCTGCCAAACAAATAAGCCTGATTAGCTTGTTTTTTGTTGCTGTTTTTTTCCTTTTTTTTTGTATTTTGATAAAGGAAGGGAAAGGGATGACAAGTGATTAGGCTGACACCGCCAAAAATTTATATCACCATCTAGTCCTCATTTTGTATGTCGTTTGAGTATCTATGGTAAATGCTGATGCCAATGCTGACGCTAATTAGAAGCTTATTAGAGGCAGGGCCAATGGCAGCAATTGGCGCAACTCTAATTACATTTATTTCACATCAATGTGATAAGAATGCGCCAGTTTGGGGGTTCCCTTTTTTTATTTATTTTTTTCAGTTCATAATATCCAATAGTATCGGTATCAGACAGAACTAAATGTCTTTGGTTTACGGCTTATTACGAGGGCAAAGTTTTTCTATGTATGCCGTCATGTGTAGACAATGTTAGAAGTTTGCCCAAGTAATTAAATCACTTCGATCTTTGCTAATTACAAGCCAAGACAACAAGAACATACTCCAAGATACAGCAATATAACTGCAAACTAGTTAGAAGTGTTTGTTTGTGTGTGCGTGTGTGTGTGTGTCTGTCTGACTGTATATAAGGCTTGTTAGACAAAGCCTGCCACTTTCAACATTCTCATCAGGGCACGAGACCGTGCAACACCAACATTATAATCATCATCGTAATCATCATCACAATCATTATCATCATCATCTTCATCAGGAACAACAACTAGAACCAAAACGATGACAAGTTACCTGCCAAATTAATGCAAACATGAGACGTGGGGCAACAAGAATATTAATTAACTAGCTTCTCGTTTACACATGAAAAAATTTCATATAGATTTGAAGCAATTTAATTTGATCTATTAACTATTTAAAATCAAATTTATTATATATATATTTCTCTCAGTGCAATGGGGTAATACACGTGTACATTTAGAGTGTTGGCAGTTGGCACTTGACTTTGTTAGATTTTGCAAGCGTAAAGCAACCATCTCCCGGCCAACATATTTTAGCATTTGCGCTAACTAACTTGATCCTCTAACTACTCCATCGACTTGATGGTATTGGTTGTACATACATATTTCTCCTTGGACCGCAGATGGATTTTCGGCTTGTCTGATTGTCTGGTTTACGGTATGCAACGGTTCGTATGAGCAATTTGGCTTCCATTTCTACTGCATCATCCCGCTGCCAAGTGGCGTATGATTAATGAACGTTTCATTAGCGAAACTCACATTACAGTTTGACTACCACTCGACCCCATGAACTGTAACTCAAGTCGACCCCTACACACACACACACACACACACTCATACTCGAACACACACTCACTCTTACACTCACATATACATAATCAGAACGCCGCGTAAGTGATTCAGCTTCGGCTACAGCTTCGCTCTATTTGCATTTCAGCAGGTTGCCGAACGTGATCACAATATTATCTCTTCATCAGCGCCAAGCCTCATCCTGGCAGGACATGCAAACATTATTCCTGTAAAGAGAACGGGCTATGCAATATATATATGTGTGTATGTGTGTGTGTGTGTACAACATATACCTTTCCTGCCAGCGGCTTCTACTGCCTTTCTACTTTGCTACGTTTGTCGTTCAGTCCATGTTCGACTGCCTTTTGCACGTAGCTCGTGTAGTTGTTGCTCGTTGCCTCGTTTTCTCATCCTCGTCTCGTGACACATGTCCTTGGGTCGGAGGTTAAAGTTTCCCTGGGCAAGGCATAAACTCACGTAGTTCTCATTGCCCTCTTTACCTCTATCCATCCCCCCCCTCCCCCACCATTTCAGGAGAGCATAGGCAGCATTGTGGCCATGGCAGCTGCGCAACTTAACGAGTTACAATGATTTTCGTGCTAATTAAAATGGTTTTTGCATTTAGTTTACCGCATTAGCATTTCGTTTAGCTGTTACGCAAACACCTGCCCCTAACGCAGCTCACATCCCCCCGCCACTCCTACTCCTACACTGCCTATGCATCCACATCTCCTTATGGAATGTTTGCCTTTGGCTGCCTTTTGCCATATCTATAGCCATAGCGGTATCCGTATCCGTAGCTAACTATAGATATATATATATGTATATATACATATACGTGAAATATATGTGTGTATGTGGCATAAATTACGCATACGCAGCGGTAACCAACGCTACTGAAACGAAAACGTTGGCCAAAAAGTCTGTTTGTCAACTGACGCAGCTGCGCCTAATGAACTCAAACTGCGGGCTAACACCGCATATCCTTCAAATTCCTCCCCCCCCTCCCCCATCTTTTCTTCCATATTTCTCCGTGTTTTTTTGTCAACTGCAAGTTTGAATTTCTTATGCTTGACTGCTGTCTGTAGATGAGAGTCTTAATTAGATGTTTGATATTTTGACAGCTATGCAAACCAAAATTGAACTCGTTAGTGGTTTACAATTACAATCGTATAATGACAAAGACATGAATAGTCATACATATATCCGTTCATAATTAGAAGTAGTTGAGCCATCCTTATTATACATGAGACACATTCATTTAAATGAACTGCTGAAGATGTGATTGTTCTGTAGAATATGAAATAGTATTTAAATCTTATGCAAATCTATCCTATATGTAAAAATATATCTAATAAATTTCGATTATTTATTAATTATTATATATATTTATTTATATTAGTAATACAAATATATGAAATAAATAAAATGTTGCTTCACATTACTTAAAATTTAATCGAGATTTTTTGAGTGTTTTCTTTTTATAGTCACGATTAATCAATGATTTTAATTATTTAACTATTTAGTTAGTTTAGTTGTTGGTTTTGGAAATTGAGATTATGGGATATATTTATACCAGTTTTATCTTTGAAAAATAGTTGAAATTTATTGTATATAAAGTTATTTAATATTTCTATTGGAAATAAAAGAAAGAATTAGTTTTACTTCTAATCAGCTGAACATTTTTGCGAACTTAAAATTTGAAAATTATTTCTCAAATTGCGATTTCTTCCATCATATTTTATTTTATTCTTTCAGTTATATAATTTAATATCTAAGTATTTGCTAATTCTTTACCCATGGATATAATAAGATATTATGTATTCGTTTTTATATTATTTTTATCAATATATTCATGGTTATTAAATTATTTGGGCTTTAAAAGTAAATTGATTACTTTTTGGGTTCCATAATTTACTGTTTTTGCCACTTTATTTTTTAATTAACTACCTTTTATGTTAATTTTCTTAATCATTATTATTTGAATGGTTAACTATGTATGATATAACTATGATTAACTATGATGTAAATTAAGAAATCTTTACATTATTGCTGGACAATTAAGTAGTTAAAATATTCTTGCAATTAGTTTAAAACTTGCACAATCTTTGCAGTTTCTATCACGTGTTCAGAAAGTTTTACATTTCACTTGAAAAGTCCTCAATAAATTAAAATTAAATGCATATAGTCAAGTATTTTCAAAGTCTTTATTATATGACATTTTGTTGCAGATTTTATTGCGCAATCACACACACATATACACACACATACATACATACATATATGTATCTAACTATAATGCTGGACACGTGTTAAAAGTTCAGTTTTAAACACTTGTACACAAAATGTTGTTGTTCCTTTCGATTTTTGAAACGATTTCGCTTTAGGTTTTTTTTTTTCTTGTATTTCTTCTTCTGTCTATTTTTTGTATAGGAATCAGTGCAAAACTCCTTACATATGTATCTGGGCACAAATCCCCAGAGCGAGTAAAAACTTTTAGTTTCCGTATCACCCACGTTTACTGTCAATAAAACTTTGCTTGAGCTGGGGGAAAACACAATACAATGCAGAAAATTTTTTATAAAAAACAAAAACCAGAAAACAAAAAAGGCAAAGAGGGAAAAATGAATGGAGAAAACAAAAATGGAAACAGCATAGATTATGTACAAAAGAGGCGGATGAGAGCTAGAGGGGGGGCGTGGACCAATGGTAAGTCTTATAAAACATGCAAATGCAATGAAATTACATGTTACGTATACGCCCCATGTTGCAGCAAAGGAAGCAAGCCTGCTTGGCTGGCTGGCTGGCTGTATGGCTGGCAAAGAAGTAAACCAACATAGAAAAGGATTATGCTAAATTATGCAAAATGTATAAAATGTTGAAAAGCAAAATCCACGCACATTAAATTAAAGTGCTTTCAATAAAGTCAAATCGTGACTTTTACGCTAATGATCAGTATACCAAAAGTCGTCTCTTTGTCTCTAGTAGACATTTTTTTTTTCTTCTCTTTGCTGATGGTTTGTCACCTAAAAGATGGAAATACAAACGAAGGGACAAATTTCTTTTTAGTGCTTGACAAATTGACTTGCAAATCATTTCTTTTTGAGCACATTTTACATGAAATGTTAGGGGGCCTGAACTGAAATTGTACCAAATTGCGAGTATTTCATAATTTTCCAATGGGCTAGCATAGTGGGACACAGAAGATGAAGGAAGGGCATGGGCCACCAGTTGAGTTAAGTTGAGTTGCGTTGAGTGAAGAAAGGAACGAGCGGATGCCATACTAAAAGGGCCACTCAGCTCAAAAGACAACTAGCGGAAATCGTTGCTTGAAATGTTAGCAAATCTACAGGAATCAGAGAGAGAGAGAGAGTATGTACGTGCTCCATACGGACCAGATGAATCATAAGTAGAGCAAAGCAAATGGCGGCCAAAACCGACAATGACCCAAGACCGCGAGAGGCCAGTAACAAGAAAGCCGCAAAGACATTGCTAGACTAAGCGACGGACACGATTTGTAGTGAATGGATATGGATTTGCGCACAAGATAAAAGTGCCAGGATCTAGCCTCCATATAGCGTTGCATGTGAAGAACGCATCCCAATGCAATGCATCGGTCTAAGCAGCAGCAGCAGCAGCAGCAGCAGCTCGAATGCAACGGAAATAGTTTTGTGTGAGATTTATTACCACTCTGGAGAGTCATAAAACGGAAATTGTACACAAAATCCTTTCGGATGCTCGTTTAAGTTGCCAGTCTAACTCCCAACTGTTTCGCCACATCTTTCACCCCGCATAAACACCATACTGACCCGCTGCCTATGCCTTTGACTGTATGTGTGTGTGTGTGTGTGTGTGTGTGTGTGTGTGTGTGTGTGTGTGTGTGTGTGTGTGCTAGTGTGTATAGATTTTTATGTGTTGTGTCATTTTTGTTGACTCTCCACTGCTGTTTGCTTGTACCAATGTTTATGTAAGTCATCGCTTCGTTTACGACCCCCAGCCCAAACCAATCCAAAGCAGACCCAGACCAGATTCAGATCCACCACCACCACCACCAACATCATCATCATCATCATCATCTTGGCATATCCTATTTTGAAATTATATTTTTGCACATTTTGTGCAAATGGTTTGGCCCATCCCTTTATGCTCTTCATCCATTTCTGGTTCATGTTGGTCGCCTGATTTTCTGCTAACTAAAAACTCTTTGCTTTGCAATTTTAGTTTATTTATTTTATTTACCACCCCATTTTTTTCTTCTTTTTTGTCAAATGCCTTTGACCAGGACTTGGGTCAAATGCATGGCATTTCTATATACATATATATATATACATATATATATATATATATATTTATATTTGTATATATATTCCATTGCTTCGTTTGCTCTCTTACTCGACTACCTAATGCTCCATAAATTTCCATGGCAGTAGCATCGCTGCATTTGTCGCAAAGAGATTAAAATACCCACTTTACTGAATTGGTTTAAAGGAAAATCCTTTTGTTTTATGCAATATGGAAAATTGCAAGCAACTTTTAATAGGCACTACTGCTAGAAAGAGAAAAAAAAGAGTTAAAGACAGAGACAGATAGATAGAGAAGGTACCCTGCCCTCTTAATTAAGAATTTTCATAGCCATTGCAAGTTATCAGTTTTATTCTGCCGATTTGTATATACATAAATTGTAAACAAATGGAAATTTAATTCAGTCGGTAGAAGTTTATTAAAATTTTTGCCAACCCAGCCAAAATAGACAAAAGTAAAATCCATATTTTCATTCATTTTAATTTGGAATCTACAATTTGTATAATCTTGCTTCTGTTTTCATACTTTTCGGTTTTTGTCGTCGTTGCCATCGTTTCTAATAATTTGGCTGAAAACCAAAAATTCATCTTAGCACCACCCTCCCCCCACCGGGTCGTTGTCTTGCCTTCTCGCAGCTTCTGGCAGTCATTGCCTTTTTGATGACAAACCAAAGATATCGGTAGAAAAGTGGCCCGGCAAAAGCTAAAGTTACGCAGTGGCCATGAAGGAACCATTACCATATATCTAACGGTGAACTATATATATACTATACTATACTACTATATAAAGACTCAAACTGTTTAAGCTCCTTGGCTAAAACCAAAACGATTGTCACGCTCTGCTCCCCCCCCCCTTCCACTTTACTGTATGTTTCCTTTGTCGCGTTGTCTTTTGTCATCTTGCGTAAACAGCAGAATTCGTGTTCAAGGAGGAGTTTCTCGGGGATATCCACTCTCCTTTTAGGTGCACTTTCCACTTGCTAACATGGGCCATGTTAGCCTGGTCATTTCCATTTCCGTGGTTGACAAATTTTTGGCAACCGATTTTCTGCTTATTTTCCACAAAAAGGAAAACGATTTTAACATCAACTAGAGATGTGAAAAATTACGATATATATTTATTATTGGTATAAACGATGATTGGTTTGAAAAAATATTTATAACTAATTAAGATGGATTTGTGAAAATTTATTATAGATGATTTTATATGCTTTACATTAACTTCTATTCTAAAACAAATTCAATTGAAATTGATATGAATGTTTTTTTAATATTCTTAACTTATCAATTTTATAACCTAATAAAAATAAATGTAGCCAAAATATTTTAGTAATCTTTTTTAATATAAATATATGTTATTTATATTGCTTTCAAATTTATCAGAACTTGGTTTCAAAATATAAATAATTATTCTTCGATAGATCACAACTGGTTTTGGCCCGAAGAATCTATTAGGTCATCTATAAGAATCCTATAAAGAAAGCTTGAAAAAAAATGATGAATCAAATTCAGGCGTATATATATAGCATTATTTCTTATTCGATTATGTAATACATTTTGACATTTTCTTGATTTCTTTTATTAGAATTATCATTTTACTTTATTGAAAATGATTAATTTTTCCATCTCTAACCGGTTGACATAGTAAATTCATTCCATTTCCTTTAATAGACTCGGCCAGACTTAGTACAGCTCAGCCATGGCACGGCATGGCTATAACTGGAACTGGCATTGCAGACAGCACGGCAGGATAATCATTTTTTCATAAAGTCATTATTGTTGTGGTTGCAGTTGGTGTGCCAATCTACCCGCTCTTGTCTATCTCTCTCTCGCTCCCTCTCTCTGTCTTTCTGTCTCTCTGTCTCTGTTATTGTCGTCTCCATTTTATCCGCACTCTTTATACCTATACCAATCCCTACTATATACTATTACTATTCCAATTGCTATTCCTATCCCCTGGCAACTATTGTTCTCAAGTGTTTTGTCGTCGTCTGTGGCAAGACGAAATTATTTTGCTGATGGCCGGAGCAGCCGCAGCAGAATGAAAACAATTTCCATTTAGGACATTTGCTTTGTGAGTAAACATTTTCTATTTTTGTATTTTTATTTTTTTGTTTTTTTCTTTCCTTGTTTTTTTTTTTTGGTTTTTTAATGTGGCACAGCGCTTTATTCAGCCACAATGTTGGCGACAGTCACGACAGGCAAATAATGAGTAGAAGATGAGAAGAAGACGCAAAATTTTCATCTGTTTTCTTTTGCATCTTTGTCACTTTGTGTTTTCGAGTGCGCCGACAATTAACTGCGGCCATGATGATGAGATGGCTTAGTGGCAGTAGCAGCAGCAGCAGCAGCAGCTTCGACTTTAAGGCTTAGCCTTCAAATTAATTGATCGACCAGCTTTGGCTCAGCAAATAACCATATCACATTTCAGCCAATTAAACTGACATTTAAAATTTTCCAATCTCACGCTCACTCCACAATCGGTCTTTATCTAAACTATATATTCATTTTGACTCATTTAAGCTCAGTCAAAATTCTAATAGGGTCAATTGCAATAATATCATTAGGAAAATTAAACACGACCAACGAACGGCCGCAAAGTTTTAGCCGTCGAGCAACGACACCCAACCAAGTCAAGCGTATTATGCCTAATTGGGCGCTGCCAGCACCAACATCACCAACCATCGTCACCATCTCTAGGAATGTAGCTGAAGGTCCCAGTGTGGAGCACCTTCCTAGGCTGTCGCCAGCTTCAGTTTCAAGCATAAGCACCAATGCCACCACTAACCATCTCCATCTCCATCTCCAACGTTTGCCTTCGCCTTTGCTTCGCACGTTTTGTCTACGCGAGTAATTAACTTTAATTGCGGCCATTAAAATAAATTGGCAGATACCTTTAAATATTGTTATTGTTGAATACTTACAGAATGAGAAGAGTAGATAATGGGGAGAGAAAGAGAGAGAGAGAGAGAGAGAAAGAGAGATAGATAGAGTGAGGGTGGAAGCTGGAGACAGGTGGGCAACCGCTTGTAGTGGGCAAAAAATAAAATAAAATAAAATGAAATTAAAATCCTCGAGCATGCATTTAGAGGCATATTTTAAATCTTTTTTTTAACACATTTTTTATATGATAAATACCAGAATTCCAGTCTTTGTTTGCAACAATTTTTGATACCTGTTAATACATTTTAACACTCAGGTAATTGGATTTTTTTGACCATGTTTGTTAACTAATTATTATAAATAAATAAAACTTTTACATTGAATGGAAAGTTTTTTATGAAATAGTTTACTGTTATACAAAACCAATAATTCAAAGGGTGAAAACGAAGTATATCAATTCCTCTTCAAAGAACATAGAATGTCATAAGAATTTAAAATAATATGTGAAATATAATCTTTTCAATTCTTAACTATCTCTTAACTTAAACATTAGGCAATCAGAGTGAAAATATTCAAGTTACTGGAAAAGATTGACTAATTTGTGATATTCAAATTGAATTCAATTTTCACCCCTTCATTTATGAAATGCTTTCTCAACTTAAAATTGCATATGTAACTATCCTAATTATCGTATTACTCTTTAAATAAATTAAGAAACATTGCATTCACATATATAATATAAACGTATCTATTTATTTATTAATTCACATTCCATTCCGGAAGCAATGTAATGTACAGTAGAACCTGAAAAATGTAGTTTCGTGTTTTTTTGAATAAAACGAATCAATTGAATTAAATCTTTCAGCCGAGAAACATTCATTAAAACATTCTTATTTCATTTTTTTCTCTCTCTCTTAAGTAAAACATAATAATCAGTTAGAACTTTTCTCCATAAAATTGTCTAAATTTAGTACAATTAAATATAAATATAGCCGATAAATAAGGAATGAAATAGTGACTATATCTTTCTGTACACCAATTCCATTTATTGGGCCTTATTTAAATGGCATTGCCCCATTGTGGGGGTGGGGGTTCAAAAACATCAATTGAATATGCATGAGGCATCCAGATGCTTGGCTATATTGTTGCATGTTACTTTAGTTGATCTTCCGCTTCACTTGGCAAAAATGCCTAAGAATACAAACAATTTTGTGTATGGATGGATGTACCTGTGCCTGTGTGTGTCTGTGTGTGTGTGTGTATTTCTTTTTCTTTCTTATTTATGTTGTTTTTGTTTTTTGACATTCTGTTCTCTGATATTTCTTGCCTGACAACGGGCCTGAGACAAATTGCAAATGTAAAACTTCTTTAATTTTGTTGAAACGCTGTAAGCCAGGACACGGTACACACAGAGTGAAAAACTAAAAATGCTTGGCCTACGGCAATAAATGTCAAACTAAAGTTTCTGCGCACTTTTTTTTTCGTTTTTCAATTAGAAGAATTCTATCTTCAAAAAGAAAGAAAGAAGAAAATGGTGGAGTAAAGATAGAAAGAGAGAAAGTAGAATGCAGGAAGAGGGCTAAAAGAGTATAAAAGTTTACATGTATGTGTATGAAGAAAATCCGCAGCTGGGTGACAACAAAGGGAAGACAATGCAAAAAAGAAGAAAAGGAGAGGCAGCGGAATAAAAATGCCAAAACAACCGGAAAATAAGGAAAACCAAGGGTTCACTTTTCAGCTAAACATTTTGCGTATTCTCGTATCTAAAAAATTTATTTGTTTTGGCCTGAACAAATGTGTGACTTGTGACTCTCCAACTCTCTCTCTCTCTCTCTTTCTCTCTCTCTGCTGTCTGTCTGATGCGGACGTGTTTAAGGTAGGTATATGGTGAGTATGCTGGTAAAGTAAACACCAAGTAGAATTTGAAATACGCAACGCACGCACAATGAGCCGTTCGCTCGTTTCGCTGGTAAACTTCCGTTTCCGCTTTTAGTTTTTGTGTCCGCTGACCGAACCACTCGAAAGCAAGTGGAATGCCGCAGGCGCTAACTTGATATTTACTTTGTTGCTGTTTACCTATACCCACCCACATACCCACATATAGCCTTAGTTACTCCACCACCACACACTCCATAGACACTCCACATCTGGCGTAAAGTTTCTTGACTCGCTTCCGTTAGCCATGGCAGCGTCCATCAAACTTACAGCCAGTGCGGTGCAGGGAGAAGACAGGGACAGGACAGGCATACGCTTGACCAGCAAACTACTCAGCATCGTTCTGAAAATGTTTTCGTTGATGAAAAAACTTTGTCTGCCTTCAACACTTCTCAACTTTTGTGTAGTTTGTCTGTCCTCTTCCTATTCTTCTTCTTCTGTTTCCTAGACCCCTCTCACCCGACCATTCCATTTCTTTATTTTTTGCCCCATGGTTAGGATCTGCCTCTTATTTGCCATCTTCCTTGTCAAAACCCTGACCATGATTCATTTTATCATTTGCTGTTAATTGTTTTCGTTTCCATCACAAAACATATATTGAAAGACCATTAATGGGTCAACCCGCAAAACAAAAAAAAAAAAAAATGAAAAAGGGAAAAAAAGGATCCACTTAATACTCATACGCCATGTTGCCGTACTACTAGCTTGTTTTGGCGCCAGCAATAAACCGAAGATGAACTTCCGGCTTCCATGCACTGCAATATAGATCAAGTAAAATCGAAATATATTTCAAAAAACTTTACTATGCATGCATTATTGAATTGAACATACATTTTTTTCTCAGTGTACGACTTGACTGGCCAACAAAATGCGATTCGCAAATGCGCTTAATCACTGCTCCTGTTACGAGAGGGAAAGAGACAAAGAGCCCGTCAGCAGGTCAGTCTCCATGTAATCGAGTAAATAAAAGCAAAAGCTTCTTCCCTCCCTACCGTTAGTTCATTTCCTCTAAAGACACACATACACACACACATACATATATATATATATATGCAATGTTTGTTTGTGTAGCAAAAGATTCTGAAACTATTCGCATAGAAATTGAGAGAGACACTAATTGCTTTTCTTTTCCAACCAACTCTTTTTCTTTTCTAATTACTATATACATACATATGTATATATGTATGTGTGTGTGTGTGCGTGTGTGTGAGTGTGTGTGTGTGTTAGACAGACTCTTGGCGACTGGCGACACACATTCTCCTAAGTAGGAAAATGATAGTTTGAATGCTCCAATCCAGCAAAACGAGACAACGACGACGATGAGAAAAATGGAGAAGACAACGACGCATTTAAAGCACATAATTCGGTTTTGATTATGTTTTTGGTTCTGGCCCAACATACTACTGAAGTTAGCAACTTCATTATGGCTAAAACCCCAAATGTGTTGATATTGCGGTTGAAGTAGTCGTTCTTGGTCTTGTTGTTGTTGTTGGGGGCGCCCAAATGAGTGGATATGCATGTGTGTGTGTGTGTGTGTTTTTCTGTTCGCAAATATGAGCATTTCTGATTATTTGCCAGCTTAAGCCATGTTTACCGTCAGATAATAGCAGTAAAAGATAAAAGAGTTGGCCATGCATCGAGTCTTATTCATCCGATATGAATAAGAGTTGGAATGGCAAATCTTATGATGAGTTTCTCATTCACTGCGATCATATTTCGTTAAACTCAATTGTTCAGTCAGTTTGCAGAATATATCCTTGCCAGTTTCAGTTGAATTCCAACATTTTTGCAGTAATATTTCTTTTAATAAGTTGGTTTTGAATCAAATATTTAAATACTTAAAGATTTAAAACTGCAAAGGAATACATTAATAAATGGCCAAATTAATCGTTTAATAGAAAATTACGAAATTACTAACATTTATTTGAACTAAAAATATTTGAAATTATTAACTTTGTTTCGCTAAGACAAGACAATGTAAAGTTTTTTGATGTATCCCCTAGAATGTATAATATAAAATAATAATTTTAAGCATACACACACACACACACACACACTTAAAGCTGAAGGAAATATTCTCTATTATTGCTTATATTATAAACCTAGTCTATAAATTAGATCTTCATAAATAAACAATAAAAAGAAAAGCAATAATATACACTGTGACACAAACAATATTGCATATAGAAGAAAATAAATAATCAAAAGCTACAAAAAAGTTGCTTGTTAGTTAAATATTATTCATTATAATATACATACATTCAATTAAGTATTATAATTAATATTAGACGCAAAAAGTAGTGAAGAATTTTCATACCCTTGCAGAGGGTATATTTATTTTGGTAAGAAGTTTACCGACTATATTCCGGATCAGCATAAATAGATCGAGCCTTATCCGTCTGCCTCTCTGGATCAACAGCTTCTCCTCCGAATCCCTTAAAGCTATAAAGCTGACTTCTTTTTGCCTCAGGCATTGTATATCTCAGAATCATTCCGATCTGACAACAATATCATATAATTGCCAAAAATATAAGCCCATCGTTCTAGATTATTATACAATAATTAAATTAACATATAGTTGGATGTACTTTATCAATGCCTAATCTTCTTCTTCTATTATCACTTCAAATCTAGACTCAGATATTCATAGGCAATCAGAGTCTGCAAATTTTAAATTACAATATCAGATATATGCTTGGATATCATTCACATAAAGTAATTTATTTGATATACATATAGAGTATATTACTTGAGTATAATTATAAAAAAATATTTACAAATTTGCTCAAATCAAGACTAACTAAGAACCCGTTATCTCATCATTATCTCACTTCTCAATTACAAATTGAAGATTTTTCCTTAAAATTATATCCAATTGTTTATGTTGATTTCAAATTTCTTTATATTCGACTTCCTGACACGTTTCGCTTCTCTTATTACTCGTACCCCCCTCCCTCCACCCCACTTAACGTTAAGCTGCTGCCTCGCACATAATTTAAGCTGTTTATGCGCAGCTTTTGCTATAAATTATAAAATAAAAGCCTAGGCAGCAAATCAGCACATAATTTTGGACACACTTAAACAACATCATGGCCTCCAGCCAGCCTGCATTCCCAACGGAAGTGCGTAGAAGTCGCGCACAGGAAGTCAGTAAAACAAAAAGTTTACCCAAAAAAAAAAAAAAAGAAAAGAACAAACCGAAAAAAAAGGGTTAGGTCGACATGGACTTGGTTTATTTTGGCACAAATTTGGCTAAAAAGAAAAAAAAAAAAAAAAAAGAAAACAACAAAACAAAACGAAGGCACCAACAAGAAAACAAGAAAAATTTAACACAAGAGAGAGAGAGGCAAAAAGCTAAACTGAGGTCGTGGGCGGACACATTGTGACTATGTCCCCAGGACAAAGCCGCGACGCTTGGGGATCACTTCAGAAACAAATGGGATGCAAGTAGGAGGAAGAGCGTCAAAAAGGGTACGTGGTAATAATCAGCGTCAAGCGAGACTTTAAATATTTTATGCCGCTCAAATTGCCGGCTAAAGAAAATAACAAAAATGCAAACAGCAAAAAAAAAAAAAAAAAAAAAACCAAGAATATATAGAGAAAATGGAAAACAACTAAAGAAATATTGTCAACTAGACTATGACATACCTTAAGAAGTATATATAGGTGATCCTTCAGTTTGGTTAGTATATAGAGTAAGTGATTCTCTAATGAGAAAATTATGAAATTTTAACCTTTTTAATCAAAAAAAAAACCTTTTTTTCGGTTGCTACCATCTTTCGCTTACTTCTTCTTCATCTAATTAATGACGTTACCAATATGCCCTTACTTTTTTGTAGATATCCTGCTTGAAGTTTGACTAAGGCTGAAAACGAGTGTTACACCCGCACACTCACTTCCAGTTGAGTCCTGGTTTTTGGCATCTCCTTCCCTTTTCTTTTTTTTTTGTTTTTTCAACCTCCTCCCTGGTTGCTGTCGCAGCAGGTCTGGTGGCAACTTGAGCCACTTTGATTTTTGCTCAAGCGTAATTACAAGTTAAATGAGGCCAGGACCGCGGCCAAAGCTGGGGACTCTGGTGGCTAGGCCACCAAAAACAGTGTCATCATGCGGAAGGATGCTCGGCTGGCAATGAAACGGAAGGAAGGAAGGAAAGACAAGCGGACCCAGACAGACTATCGGACTGACGGACGGACACAAAGCAAGCAACTGGATGATGTAAAGGCGGCGATTGCAAGCACAACCGCCAACATGGACATGACGACGCTGTATGCCAGCTAACCAAAGCACTGGTAATGAATGAGAATGGTTGGTGGGGTATGATGCGATGGCCATTTCCTTCAACTCTCTCTCTCTCTTTCTTCTTTTCTCTTTCTGTCTGTCTATCGTTGTCCTTATGTCTGTTCTGGGCGAAAATGAAAAATTACGCCGGGCGACATTGCCGACTCGGACTCAAGCTTGTTTGGCATCCTGGCCGCGTGGTGACGTTGTTTGTCCTGTAAAGGAAAAAAAAATAGAGAACCGGGAACGGGTATGGGAACGGGAACCAGTAGAAGGAAGTATGTAGAGAAAAACAGTAAATCGCAAAGAAACTTAAAACAAAACAAGGAATAACGAAGCGCATAACAAAAATTGCGAAAACAAACCGCATTAGCGAAAAGAAGAAGAATGGCAAAAAAGAAAAAGGAAAGCTAGAAAGGGGTACAAGGGGACAAGGAGACAACGGAACAATTCCGACGATGGAATGTCCGTTGATGGAACATCACGTCAACCAACAATGATGACAACGAAAGTGATGGAAACGGTGGTGGTGGTGGTGGTGGAGGTGGTGGTGGTGATGGTGGTGGTACTGATGGTGGTGGTGCTGATGGCGATGGTGGTGTTCGGTGATGGTCGTAGCCAGCCAAGCCAACTGATGTGCTCAGTGCTGAAAACATTGTGTCGCCGGGCGTCTCGATGGACATTGCTTGGCTTGGCATTCCGCTTGGAATGGATTCGTTTGGAGAGGAAACGGCAGATGCTGTTTGCACAGTCTTAACCCATTCCAGATTCCCGCCCAATGCAAAAGCCCATCATCAACGTTGGAAAAGTTCATTTTGCAGTAATTAACAAATTGTAAAACGCACGAGGGGCAAAAGGCAACAACTGGTAAAACTGGCAACCGGCAACCAGTGCATTCTCTGACCAAGTTTGTTTAAATGTAAGAAATTATAGATGTCTGATGCCTGATGGCTGCAGTAGTAGTAGTAGTAGTAGTAGTAGTAGTAGCCTCAAACTGAACATCAACTCCATTCCTGGCTTTTTTCCCTTCCTTCCCTGATGATGATAGTCAATTGCAAAAGTTCGCTTGACTATTAATATTTTATCCCATTTCACTTCTCTCTAGCCATCCCATGAACCAGAACCAGAATCCAGTCAGTCCATTGTCATCGGCACTTGTTGGGTTTTGTCAAGTGAAAACTTTTTCAAAACTTAAAAGAAAGTAAAAAAAAAAAAAAATATAAAATAAAATCCAATAAGAAAAACCGAAGAATAAACAGAGAAGGCTAAAAGAAGGGGACGGGATAACTGCAAAAAAATAGAAGAACTGATTTCAACAAATTAAAGTTATTAAACAAAACAAAAACGAAACAAATAATAATAATAAAAGGAATATCAAGCCAAGTTTTGATTAGTTTTACAGGCCATCAAATAACCAACAAAATTGATTACTTTAAAGGAAGGAATTTTTAAATAAAGGAACTTAAAAGTCAAATTTTTTCCCAACACTTGGAATTTTCCTTAAGTCGACACACACCAAGACAAAAGTAGTTGACATAATTTCTTGTAAATTGTTCTCAATTAAGCGACAAGTTGCAACTAAACAAAACTGACGCTAAATACCCTCCATGAAAAAAAATAATGGGGAATTCCCAACGGTTTGGGGTATGGGAGATATACGATGGATAGAGGGGCGGGGGGGGCCGGTTAGGTGCAACTAAATTCCAAATGACAGATGCCGCGGCATTGCCATGAGCTTCACACGTTCACACTCCCATTTAACCGCCCACTCGCATCTTCATGCCAATGTCAGCCGCATGTGGCACACGTCTATATAAGTGTGTGTGTGTGTGTGTGTGTGTATGTGTGTGTGTTTGCAGGGAACAACATGTGACAGCGGCTGCGACAACGTTCGTAAAAGCCGTGTCAACAAAAGTAGCAGCAACATCAAAGCCAGAGCCAAAAAGATGCCAAACTGTTGGAGTTGGTAACCAAAATGAATTTGACGGGCTCCCCCACACTGCACACCACTGCTCCCCTCCCTCTCTCTCTATCTCTCTCTCTCTCTCTCTCTGTCGCATGCTTTCACTCAGTCATTGTTACGCTCTTTTTTCACTCACTTTAGCCCTTAAATAGCTTTATGGGGTTGATTTTCTGCTTTGTGATATCCTGTGGGTAGGTAAAAGCCATCTTTGTTATTTACTTAGAGGCTAACACAGCCCCTAACCGATGCCTGATCCTGACAGTTAGTACTTAATGCTAAGTACTAAGTACTGGTTTTAATTGCAACTGACTGGACCTGGCCTACCCACAATATATATAAGATGTGGTCATAGGAATTTCTTGGAACTAAAAACCATTAATTGCAAATGACACATAAAATCTTGACAGAATGTTAAGATATTGTCGGTCAAATGTTAAATAAATTAACTAAATATAATAAACATGTAAATTTGAATAAGAATTTTAGTTGATTAAAGTTTTGTTTTTCAAATTATTTAGGATTTATTTTAATATAATTATGATAATTAATAAGGTGGCAATTATATATTATATTTCTAAGTAATATCTTTAATTATATTTTATTTAATTATGTTTTGAATTTTTTAAAAATTTTTAGGGTATTTTATATTCATATTCATATGTTAAGGTGTAAGAATTAACTAAAAGAAAGTTTAAATGAAGAATAATTAATTAAAAATTCCTAAAAGCAACTCAGTATACCAAATAAAACTGAAAGATATATAATTGATTAACAATTTGAAAAGAATAAGACTTAAAAATTAAGTAAAAAACATTTAAATACACTTAAGTCGTAGCATAAAGTATATATCAAAAATCTAATGGAATCACTGGCGATAAAGTATTTGCATAAACTTGCTTTATATTCGAAATAACAATCCAAATCTTCTCTCAACAGAGTAAACTAATTTGAAACCACATGTCGTATGAGTAATATAAACAATATCAAAACGATATGCAGTAAATATTTAAAGAAACTGCTTAATAAGATTAATATGTATTATAAACATTTTAATTATCATAAATTTTAAATTAATGACAGTAAATAAGAATTATTTTATTATAGGGCATAAATTCTTAGTCAAGATAGGCAGTCAAGTGTATAGAGTTGATTATAATAAATAAGTGATAAACAAACTTTGATGTGAATTTCATTTTCCAGCTGTTGCACACTTGCAACTGGCTAATTTATTTCTTATTTATTTGTTAACTAACTTTTTCAACTAGTAGTCGCAACAGTTTGTGTTAAAAGTTTGCAAGAAGTCGCTAACGCCAACGCTAAAGATTGGCAAAAATGTTCCATTTCATAGGCAGCAGTCGACTAGTAGTATAGATATATATCTATATATAAATATATATATATATATATGTGTGTTTGTGGTGGCACAGTGGTGAAATAATGAATATTTTTGGCCACTATTGCTATTGGGTTGGTTGGCGCCCATCAATTTGCATGGCTCGTCACTTCAGCAACGAAATCTTCGCGCATTTTGCATTTTAGTTGTTTCGCTTCGTTGCATAAATAACTGAAAGCATTTTGCAAAAGACCCGCCACTCCACCCACTCTCAACTGCAGCATTTTATTGTTTCAATGCCCCATTTGCATATATGAAATGGCTGGAGTGGTGAAGGAGGGGAATGATAACAGAAGCTGTCTCTCATCCCTCTGTCTCTGTTGCGACGCCTCTCAATGCCAGTCCCAGTCGTTGCACACAATTCTAAGCGCAAACAGATTTTTGTTTGCGAAAACTTTATAGAATGCGAAGAAGGCATGAGGAGTAGCAAGAGGAGGTAAAGAAGAAGAAGCTAAAAGACTTGAAGGAGACACCAAGCAACGAAGATAGAAGCAAATGCAGCAGCAACAACAACAACAACAACAACAACAACAACAACAGCATTTGCAGAATTTTTCTGCTTGACTCGGCAAAAGTGTCGTAAATTTTTGATTTCATTAAAATGCGTGCAGTAAGAACAATCACCCGGCCCCCCGCCCTACGTCCTCCCCTAGCCACTATTTTACCCCGGCACAACTAAACCCAGTCCAATTGCCTTTGAGGCCAATTGGAGCATGAAATATGCATTGTACAATTATCAACATCTACATTCTAAAAGCTTACAAGAACATAATTAAAAATTATATATACTTGCCCTTACATATATATATATTCATACTAATATATCTATCTATATTTATATATAGATACATGCAACTAATATATGACATACATATAAATCAAGGCAATGGGCAATCTTTTTCAAACATAAATTTGTCAATTATGCACTCAGCAGTCAGAAAAGTTCATTTCTAGTCAACTGGAAAGGTAATGCCAAGGCAAAAGATAATGGTATTGCCAAGAAACGTTTGGCATTTTGGCTCGATTTTTAGCTGAAACTAGTTAATCGGCACACATATATATGGAATGTGTAGAAAAAAAAAATAAGAAAGTGCCAAATAAATGCGGCTAAAAATCAAATGTAAAAATTATTTTTCCTTTTCAGCATTTTTTTTTTTTTCCATCGTCTTGCCAACTAAATTTGCACTTGCTTATCGGGTTTTTTTCAGTAGCACAAGCCACCAAGGAGTAAAGAAAAAAAAATATGCCACGTGCCACGCCCTCAAGCCATAGAGTCTCTCTATGTGTGAGTGAGTGAGTGAGGAAGCGAGAGAGAGAGAGAGAGAGAGAGCGAGAGAGACAGAGCGTGAGAGTTGGTTTTCTTATGCCTTCGGGTAGCATTTTGTTGCTATTTGGCCAGCCAAGTGCAATGGCAGTGATAAAGATTGACGGCGTTGTAAATTCACTGATTTTGTCACTTCGGAAATTGGCAAAATTTCCGCATAGCTATATATAGCTTATTTGCAAACCGATATTCTAAGATTATAACCACAGTAAATAATATTTAAAAGGACACATAAATAAATATATTTATGTTAGACAAGTCATTTAGAATTTTACAAATAAATAGCACTGATTGTACTTTAAAGAGTATATTAAATTAAAACAATCAGAATTTAGAAAAATGACCGGATTTTCGTAAATATTTGCAGTTAAAATTTGGGAAAACCGAGTTGAAAATTAGTTTTCCAGATTTTTATGCTAATTAAAAATTACGATTTTGAAAAGCAAATAAAGACATAGTTTTTCAAAATCAGACAAGATTTGACTGAATTGGAGCCTTTTGATGTAGAGGTTCCTTCGAAGGATTTGTCCATTGTTCTTCTTTTGAAGGATTTTACCAATGTTCTATAGGCTCTAAGTTGGCCATCTTTTGGCCGATTTTGAAAAGTTTTGCATCAATCTTCTGGATAATTTCCGTATTAAAAAACTACATTAAAAGTTGAAAAAGTTGGAAAAAAAAATTTTGAACGGATTTTCGTTAATTTTTGCAGTGTAACCATCGTTAAAATTTGCGAAAATCGAGTTGAAAATTACTTTTCCAGATTTTTATGTTAATTAAAAACGGCGATTCTAGAAATCAAATAAAGACATAGTTTTTCAAAATCAGACGAGATTTGACTGAATTGGAGCCCTCTAAAGTAGAGGTTCTTTCGAAGGATTTGTCCGTTGTCCTTTATTTTGAGGATTTTACCAATGTTCTATAGGCTCCAAGTTGGCCATCTTTTGGCCGATTTTGAAAAGTTTTGGATCAATTTTTCTGAATACTTTCATGTATTAAAAAACTACATTAAAGAATAGTTTTCAAAATCAGACGATTTGACTGAATAAAGAGATTTCTTTAAAAGGATTTGTCCGTTCTTCTTTTGAAGGATTTTACCAATGTTCAGTGTAAGCCATCGTTCGTTTAAAATCTCAATCTTCTAAAATTTGCGTAAAAATACGAAAGTTGAAAAATTTGTGAATAAAAGAATTAAATTTTGTTAAGATTTTGAGATAGTATACGACATTATTTTATATCACAGCGCAACTTCTATAGTTCAATGTTTGTTTAAATTTCTTCAAAGATTAAAAATAAAAATTAATATATATAAATACAATCTAAGTAAAATAAAACCTACTTGAATTTACAAGGCAAGAGAAATAACTGATTTGAAATAAGTTTTTAATAAGAAAATTACTGCAAATGAAAAATAATTAATATATATTGAATGTAGTTATCTACATCTACATTTTCTACATTGAATGTAGTTTTCCAATGGGTAAATTAATTAACAATTATTAATTCGATTTATAATTTAAACATGCCAAAATGTCACCAATGATTAACTTATATAATATCATTACGTATACATTATAAGTATATATGAATTTTGACAAATTTAAACAAAATTTATTTATTAATGATGTGCAACAACGAACTAAAAATTAATTTTCATCAATTTAGTGCCAAACTAATTCATTATATAATTAATAATTTTTTAATGAATAATACATCTTGCATATAGCCGAAAGCTCATTAGTATCCGAAATCAGCATTTAAACAGTTAAAGATCGATTGCATATATCCCAAAATTAATTAGAGATGAAATCCAAAGCTGCTATTAATCAATTTAACTAAAAATAAATGCATGTCATAGTTCCACTATCGAATTCTTTTCTTTTCAAAAACAAAAAAAGGAGAAAGGATAACTAAATGTTGAATAAGAAACAAAATACAAACAAGGGGAAAGGACAAACAATGACAATGACAACAATGCGACAACAACGACAACAACTATGGTGAATTCCCAAAAGAGAAACGAGAGCTAACGTATGTTTCTGGATGTGTTGCTACTGTTGGGTTTGGTCCTGCCTCTAGGACCAAGGCGTCGAGGCGTTGAGCTTTTGCGCCAAAAGTGCAAATAGAACAAGAACAACAACAACAATAACAATTGAAAAGAATTTAAATTTGCATTTTGCGCAAAATAGAAGAGAGTACCATCTAGGAGAAGGGCAGCGACAGGACAAAAGCGAGGACAAAAGGGGACCGCATCATTAAAGCCAAGCAGTCCAGTCCTTGGACCATACTTGAGAGAGAGTCTAGCATTTTACATTTGTATCACTTTTTCTTCTCGTTTTTTTTTTTTATCGCCATTTAAATGTAAATTGTAGACAAACGGTGCGGTATGGGATGAGGGGTAAGGGGTTGAGTAACAGCAAGGGACCAAAGAGTGTGTGAGAGAGAGAGAGAGAGGGTCGCTGGCAGTTTATGGGAGTGCGACGACTTCCGACCGCAATTGAATTTTTTAAAAGCGCTGAGCATTGATAACCAAAACAATAAAAGTGGGGACCACACACTTATGCTCACACACACACACACAAATACTGAAACTCACACACTCAGACACAGATACACAAACACATGGAGTGTCATTGGGAAAAAAAAACGTAACAAATGTTTTAAAAGCGCTTAAATATGCAACAAGCCAGAGAATGGGTAAAACCAACAACAGCAACAAAAATACAACAAATTTCTACCATTGTCTTACAAAAACGACTCTAATATACCCTGTAACTAGCAAGTAATTGCTAAAGAATATTATATAAGATTTACATTAACCATTATGATATATAAAAATAATTAAAAGCAAAATTTATATAATTTATATACATATATACTTTATAAAAAATAAAACTTTCAATTGTTTAATTTGATTCAGCATAAATTTCATTTACTTATTCCAAAACAGTTGTTTAGCTTGAGATATAGTATTTGTTTTTCCCTTTCAGTTGCGACTTTCTATTTCTATAAAACTCAATTATTAATTTCTTAGTTTTGCATATTACTTTTTAAAGCATTTAATTATATGCGAATGATAAATAAGTGGGATACCGGCTAGAATATAAAACAAATTTAAGATATGATAATAAAATAAATTAGGTAAATGTGTCTTTAAGTCGCAGAACGTATAAGTTTTATGTCCTAGTCCTATCTATTTTTAAATTACAATAAACAAAACTATAAAAAATATTGAAAATCCATATTCATTCATAAAGAAAAGTTTAGCTAGTAACATATATGAAAACATACCCAATTGATCGACATTTTTAGCTTGAAAAATATTTAGATAAATCCCTAAAGAGTAACTCTTTACATAGCAAACTTCTACCAGAAGTGAGTATGCTTTTTCTTTTGGCAAGAGCATAAAAAAGATATGTCGCAACGGGACAAAGCGCAAATCGGCCTATAACAAAATATGTGCTCGACTACCATACAATATGTGTATGTATGTGTATGTCTGTGTGTTTATTTGGACACCCATCTCTTGCCCCATTCTTTCTTTTCTTTCTTCCTTGTATCTCTCTCTCTCTCTCTCTCTCTCTCTCTCTTTGCCCACCCATTTGTTTGTTATTGTGACAACACTGAGGCATTCATTTTGTATGCGCCATTGTGAAGAGCCGTTAAATTTTATATGCATTTTACCCAAACAAAAAAGGAAAAAAACAACGAAAATTTGTTGAAATTAACAATAAAACGTGACCGGGCAAATATTTTGGCCAAAAGTCAATTGAATATTTGATACTTACAAATATGTATATGCATATATATGTATTTGTATGTATATACAGATATGAGTTGGGAAAAGTTGAACATTTTTTGAAATTAATGGAATTAATTTAATGGCAACAATTTTGTATACTTCAAAATGTTATTAACTTTTCCAATTGATAATAATACAAAGAAAGAAAAAGAAATGTTAAGAAGAGGCTTTATATATTTTGTATTTGCTTAACAAATAGATTTAAGGACTTATCACTTATGAAAATCTATAAACAAATTATGTAATAGCTTATGTAGTATAATTTAATTTTCTGGTTCTAAGTATCGAAAATACATATTTAATCGCATTACAAATCTCAGCAATAAATAAGCTGCCAAAAATAATTATTATTAATTATTATGCATAATGTGCATTAAAGTGCTGAAAATCCCACATACAATACAATATGCAATAAGCTAACATATACAAATTCCCATATATATATATATATTACCTACCAAATATTTTGTATGAAGGGTGTATAAGAGTTAATGAAAGTTGATTCTGTATATGTTAAAGTATATAGATCATTAATCTGGTTTTAACGAATCATTTGAACATCGAGAGAATTTTTTAATATCACTTCGTTGAGTGTTTAAATACTTAGAAAAAAATATTATTATTAATATAAAATACAACTTATTTGAAATATAGTAACGAAAATCACAACGGTATATGTAATAATATATATATTAAAACTTCCCTTGAATTTAAAATCAACATTTAAGTCAAAGTAAAATCAAGCTTTCAAGTGCCAAGTGCCGAAGGATCGTTCTAAAATAAAATTTCTTTTATCAAAGACCAGGTATCAAAATGTCGCATAACTTAATAATATAATTTTTTCTATCCTTTTTAAATTATTTTATTTAGGTATTACTTTTCTTTTTTTTTTATATATTTCAAACTAGAATTACCAAAGGTTTTTCAAAGCTATTCAAAGCCTTCCTACCGCCTGCCTGGTGGCGTTTGTTGAACTTGGCATTTAATGCGCCATAAATAATAAAATTGAACATGTCGACCGTTGGCAGGAGGAGCAGCGGCGAATAGCATTGTGTAATTGTCAGCCTGTATTACATTTTAAATATGCTAATTTGCATTCATTTGATTTTTGGTTATTTTATTTAAATTTTATTTAAATGAGTTTTTTATTTTTTTTGCTGTTGGTATCTATGCATGTTAAACAAAGGCAGTAATTAATGCCCTGTTTTAGCAGAATTATATGGAATTATATTATCTATGCAGAAAAGAGGAAAACCAACTGTAATGCGTTATTAATGATTGTGATTAAAAGGTAAAGGTAGAGAAATTCGTTATTATATGGATAGCCTTATTAGAATGTCAGCGAGAGGAAGGTGAAAAAAGATGTACTAAAAAGCAGGTTTATTTTTATATATTGCATAATTATATATGCACAACAATTATATTACTTTGGTAATAAACAAATCGTTTGATTTTGAACTCATATTCGGTATTTATATAATATAGTATGACATATTTTTCAATTCAACCGATTTTTGTTTAATTTATTATATATTGATTATCTTAATAAATCAGAAAGTCTATCATTTTATAAAACTATTTAAATAAATCAATTGAAATTGCATTATTGCATTTTGTTTAAATGAACTGAAGAATGGTTAGCAATTCAATTTCATTCCACAGGCATGTCTGCTGTAATAATATTAACAATATGGAAATGACACTATTCACCAAATTACAATATTTCTTATTTCAACACTTTTTCCTCTTTATCTCTATTTGTTTCGCTCTCTCTCTCTCTCTCTCACTCTTTTGTCTGAATGGTTAGTTTGGGTTGGTTTGCATTTGAAAGCTGTAAGCGTATTTTATGCTCTTTAACAATAGACGGACACCACGTACGTGGTCTGTAAATGAAATAAAACGACAGAACGACAGTACAAGACAAGACAGAACAAGATAAAACAGTATGGAATAAAACATGGCAAAAGCCAAAAATAGGGTAAAACAGCAAAGGAGAACAGTACAGGACAAGTCCATTGAGTGGAGCAATGTTAATTGCTTATCTACGTGATTTCTTACCAAATTAATTTGGCCAAATTGCAAATGGCAAATGGTAGAGACAACTACTGCTACCAACTCAAATAAATCAGTTAAGTTGCTGTATTAACTTTGAATACATTTGACTAATTAAATATGTACGTTCATACAAATGTGTATATGTATATATGTGTAGGTGCGTGTATGTGTATGTGTGAACGTATATGTGTATTGGCTTTTGGTTGAAGCAAAGAAAGCTTTTCGTTTAATTGAAATCCGTTAAGCTTACGGCATTGAGGTTTTTTTCTCTTTCTCTTTTCGGCGAATTTTTGTTGTAATTTGATGTCCTCCAAATGTTTTTCTTTTATGATTTTGTTTAACTAAAAACGACACATGCGCGCATAAAATGCCAAACCAACAAAACTAGCATTAAAATCAACATCAGCCTGCAGCCTACAGTCGACTCTGTTTGAATAACGCAAACCCCTTACATGTACAATCACTCACTCTTCCACTCACACACACATAACATAGACCCAACTCAGTGCGGGTCAGAGAATGGCAATGTGTGTAATTCATTTGCAATAAATTTCGCATATGAACGAATAAAAATAGGTAGCTACCGCCACTCGCTAGCCATGAAAGTTGCATGATGTTGACAAAATGTCTAATAAAAACATTTAGACTATTGCAAACATATAAGAGTGAGTGAGTGTATATATGTATATGTATATATGTATATATAGGTGTATGCATGTGCATATGTGCTGCTGCTGCTGTTGTTGTTGTTATTCTTGTTGTTCGTACAAGTATATATACCTAGGGCCGGAATGCTGGAAACTGGAAGCAATACAAACATAACATAACCATGACAGCCAAAAGGATAAATAAACAAAAAACATGGAAGCAAAATTATTTTGTTATCATATATGCGCCATCAAAATAAGAAACATACACAAACGAATATACGTATAGATTCATGCTTCTGTTATTGCATACATATGTATGTATATAGATATATATTCATATGTTTCTGTATGAAAACATTTGCAGAATTGTAACTTTTCGATTTATTTATTTGTTAAAGAGTTGAAAACGAATCCATCATACAATAAAACAAAGAAATTCAAATTCGGTTATTTAAATTAAAATTTTAGATAATATAATATCTTTAAATGTTAAGTTAGATTGAGTTTACATCTTTCGGATTGATAAGTTCAAGACAAATTATGCTAGAATAGTTAAACAATTGAAATATATAGAGGTAAAGAAATAACTAAAATACGATAAGTAATTATTTATTTAATTGTGTATTTTTTATTTATGCAATATATAACTATATATCTTTACCAATTTAAATCAATTGAAATATTTATTATTTATAAAAATTTACCTCTATATTTATTTATTCATTTTCTGAATTATTTATTTACTTTCTTATTTACTTATTTATTTCTTTAAACCAAAACTTAGTTGCTTGTATATTTACTTATTTATATTTATATATATATATTTATTTATTTATTAATTATTTTAGTTACTACATTTGTAGATATTTATTTATTTATTCATTAAAGATTGTAGATTTATTCATTTATCGATTATTAATTTGTTATCTACTGAATTATTCACTTTATTTATTATTAATTAAATTAATATTTATTTTTTCATAGACCTATTCATGTATTTATATACTTATTTATGAATTTAATAATTTATTTATTTATTTCATTATTTCTTTGCCACTTTTTCTAATCACTATTTATTCATTTATTTTTGTCAAAGACAAAGTACGGTCGAAACTAACAGAACAATTATTTATTGAAAAATTCTTATTAAGTAATTGTGAGAAGAAAGTTAAAGTTTACTTTAAATGCAACTTTTCTTTAACTTGTTTATATTGAATGTTTAAAATATAGAAGCTATATTTATATTCTCGCAAAATATTCTTAAATTTGGGATAGAAAAGTTTACTCAACAAATGTATTGAAGAATGGAACTAAAATCCAATTTCGTTTAAATAGATTAAATGGACAACGTTTAAACACAATTTTGACACATCAAATTGAAAGAAATTTTTACACTTGTTCACTTCTACAGTAGGTAAGTAGATCAAGTGTTTGAGCTCCATTTCACTTTGTGCCGAGTACAATTGTGATGGCATAACTGGCCTCTTTCTTTCATTGTTTTAGTCTTTCATATGCCTTGCCCTCAGCAATAGGAGTTGAGTTCTGGTCATAACAATACAGTTCCTATAGCATACTTTAGAGCGCAATACTTGACACTGATAACACACGTCAGCAATGTCTGGTAGGACTCTGGAAGCGCATTATATGGTGAATGGGACAATGGACAATGGTTTTTACTTTTAACCAGTCTAGGGCTTGACATTCTGCAGCCAGTTGCAGTTACAGTTGCAGCTTAGTCAAGCCAAGCCATGCCAAGTCGACCCCTTTGCCATGTCCTGGCCCTTTACACTGACAGCATCAGCATCATGACTGCTTTTGTGTGGTGTCTTCCTGTCACATTCTCTGCACTTCTGACTGAGACTCGTCCAGCCTGTCCAATTGTCTGTCAGCTTTGTGGTCCTTGTATTTTTTTTTTTTTTTTGTTTTTCTTTCTTTTTTATTCTTTGGTTGCCTTTGTCCTCAAGCTGTATTTATTTTACTTTCAGCATTTGCATTGGCATTGTGCGCTTGTTGCACCGCGTCTGCAGCTGAAACCTAATTTTCTGCACTTAATTGTTTCATTATGGCGCCGCATAAACAAAAGACTTGACTCGATTCTGGCCGGGCTGTCCAAAAGAATGAAAGTAAGAGACTCGAAGAGAGAGAGAGAGAGAGAGAGAGAAGAAGTGCTGAAAGAGAAAAACCGAAAGAAAAGAAAAGATTCGAATATAATGTAACATGTAATGTGGCTTTGACTTGATTGGCCTGACTTTGTTGTTGCTGTAGCTGCAGCTGCATGTAACCTACTTTGTGTGGCCATTGTTTGTTTTTAATTAGCCGCAATGAACGCATACAAACACACGCACGCATACATACACATACACACAAAGAGAGGGAGAGATAGGGAGAGGGAGAGGGAGGTAGAGAGAGTGAGAGATTTCCATGGCACGTGCAATAGGGCCACTTAAAATAAACAATTGTAAATGCCATTCCACTAAGCAATTGAATTGAATTGAAGCCAAGGCCTTGAAACAATTTGTTTACAAATTTGTTTATAAGAGCGAGGCAATGGATCTCTATTTAATGCAACCGACTGGTTACATTCAGCCAATCCCTCAGTGCTCTTTTGCTCACCGCCAGTCTCTTTGTTCTAATTAACTTGCATAACATGTGCGCCTAACTTTGAATCCATTTCCATTTAAATGCGTCCTTTCCCCCTCTCTCTCTCTCTCTCTCTGTCTCTCGCTCTCTCTCTCTTTTGGATCGTATGTATATGTGTGTGGTAAGTTGGCAGCTCAAAATCAAATTAGCCAGCCAGCCGAGCGAAATATAAATCTGCTGATTTACACAGATATAAAGTCCAAGCAGCCATAAAAACAAATTAAGCCAAAATGTTAAATAAATAACTTTTGCCGACCCGCTGACAGTCATAAGCCAGCGGTTGTCCGCCAAACTCAGTCCTTGCCACATATACAAACAAATATAACACACACAAACATACACACAAATATACACACACACACACACACACATAGATATTTATATATATATATATAGACAAAAAGTTATCTTATTAATTCCTTACCACATACCCCATACATACAGTTTCACTTCCCTAGTCGCACACGCCCCACTAAACTCGCCGTTAATACGCACAATCAAATGTGATAAATATAACGAAATATTGTGTGTAGCATAATTTTGGGCAACTAAGCCGACAGAAATAACACTTAGGTAAATATTAGAAGAAAGAATGAGAGAAAAACACATAGAGAGAAAGAGGGAGAGAGAGAGAGAGAGGGAGAGTAGAAGCAAGAGATTCTTCCTCTTGGTACACACACACACACACACACAAACACTCATACTGACACACTCGTCCATTTTGTTTTTCCATTTGCCTGCCTATTAAGCAATGTTTGCTATAGCAATTTTGGTGCCACAATGGAATGAGAATCATGGAATCTATATGGATGTATGAGTAATCGCTTTCATGCTTGATGACCAAAATGATTAATGGGTCTTGGGAATTGAGCCGAGTCCAAGATTAAACGCAACAGTTTCGAGCATTGATCATTTATTACATGGGGCCTGGGAAAAGTGGACCCTTAAGCCTTTTGAAGTGAGGAAATTGATATGCCAACAAAGGTTCAAGGACTCCCCTCACACCCATCAACCATTCATTCCCCCTTTCAATTTGCTACATAAAAATGTGTGTTAAATATAATTAATTTTATGTTAAATTTAATAAGCATTTCAATTTTTTCTGTTTCCTTTTTTTTTTTGTTTTGTTTTGTTTTTGGTTTTTTATTTGATTTGCCTTTAAAACTAAATTTGGTTGAATTGAAGCAGCTTTTGAATTATATACACTTCCGTAGAGTCGACGCAAATAAATGTTTTATCTCATGCACGAATCAACAAGCCATAAACAAGCCAAACGAACAGATCCAAAAAAAAAAAGGATGTGCTACGCGAATGCTGCTCTGTTGTCCTTGTTGCATCTCCATTTTTTTTCCAGTTGTTTTTTCTTTTTGTCTTTTGTTAAATTTCTGGAGCTTTTGCTGCTGCTGCTGCTGCTGCTGCTGCTGCTGCTGGTACAACTTGTGTCTGGGCCAGTGGCTTTTGTCATTGTTTTTGGCTTGACATTTGCTTTTTGCCAGTGCTATCTGGCCGCAAGGATTAATGGGGTCAATTTGGCTATGACACGCACCCGCAACAGCAACAGCAAGAGCAACTGCAGCAGAGCCATTGCCAGCAACTGGGCCCATAAAACATGGCCACGGGATGCGGCTCATTTCATGCCAGTCGACTGCATTTGCAACAACGACTCGACCAAAAAGATTCTATTTCAATTTATTTTTGCGAAAATACAAAGCTTAAAGCAGCAGAAGAGAAAGAAAACCCATTTCCTTTCAAGTCTCACGCACATCCTCTTAGCACGCAACAAGAAAAACAAATATGGTAGAGGTAAAAAGGATAGAGCGATTGGGGGGAAAAGTGTGGTAAAAAACTTGAAGAAGTTGAAAAACGTACAACGACAAATTCAACATGTCAGCCATTAGTAGTATAAAAAGGGGGGAGGGAGGGGAGAACAGAGAGAATGTTCTAGAGCGAGATAGAGGAAAGACGTCACGAAGATGAAACTATTATCCACGGAAATTAGCGAGTTCCAATGACAAAAAAGCAAGAAACAAAAAAGTACCAACAACTCAACACAACACATGATGTGAAAAAAGTTTTTATCCGCCCTCCAACTCAAGTTCAATTTTCAAATTGTTGTTGACATTGTTTGGTCTATATATATATATATATATATATATATGTATTTACATGCATATACTTATACATATGTTTATTAGTGTTTGTGTTTGCATATTTCCTCCTTGTTTACTTTAGACCACATAGGAATGGCTTTAACTACTTAAATTTTCATAATTTGTCACATTATAAGAATGAAAACTTTAATCATTATTAAAATTCAATATGAAAGGGATAATTAATATTCTTAATAGCTTGTTCAGCACGTACCAAACGACCATCTGAGCTATTAAATGAATCGATAACTTTATGATCATCTGCGTTCAATTGAAAATCGAATATATTAAAGTTTTCCGCAATGCGTTGAGGATTGGATGACTTGGGCAATGGTATAGTACCAATTTCAACCAGATAACGTAGAACAACTTGTGCCCGTGTCTTGCCATATTTATCGGCTATAGTCTGCACTTTATCATCGAAGAGGAAATCTGGTTTCCTTTTGCTTGGATCAGTCCGTCCAAGAGGACAAAAAGCAGTTACTACTATATCATTCTGTCGACAAAAGGCAATTAATTTTTTTTGATTAAACGCTGGATGGCATTCAATCTGAAATGGAATAGAACATATATATATATATATATATATTAAGCTAGTATGTATTTAAAAATATGATCTATAGCTTACCTGATTATGTATTGGCTTAATTTTACAATTGGCCAATAAACGTTTCAATTGCTCAGAATTGAAATTGGATACACCAATATTCTTAGTCAAACCCAATCCAACCAAATTTTCCATGGCTCGCCAAGTGTCGATAAAATCAATTTCACTGCAAATTATTAAGAATATATAATATATGTACATATGTATATTCAATAAGCATTTAATGAAGATTACTTTAATTCGACCTCTCCTTTATCATTCTTGGGTATCAGTTCATTATCTCCCCGATATACATAAGAGTATGGGAAATGTATTAAATATAAATCAATATAATCCAAACCGAAATTCTCCAGACTTTTACGGCAAGCATGTTCAACTCTTTCCGGTTCATGAAAGTGACACCATAGCTAAATTAAAAATTATACAATTAATAATTTTTATTCATTATGCCACATTCTTTACTTACCTTTGTGGTAATAAAAATATCTTCACGTTTAATAATACCTTCGGAAATTTTTTGTTTTACAGCTGATCCAATTTCCCTTTCATTTTCATAGAAATAAGCACAGTCCAAATGACGATAGCCGATATCGATGGCATGTAAAGTTGCACGCTCACAATCTCCGCCCAAAGACTATGATGATGGGCAAAATTGCGTTATAGTAGGAAATATTTGTTCAAAGATTATAACCGAATTACTAACGTTAAAATGAATGAATTTCTTACATCAACAAATGAATTGCTAACGTTAATGAATGACTTGAATATATGGCATCACGTCGAGACAGTCTCTAAATTATCTTATCTTATCAATTGAAATAAAAACAAACCATAAGCGCATTTAATATTAACTTTTCGGGGGTTACTTAATTAAATTTACTAAAAATCAAATTGAACTACCGCCTCCCTTTAGTGAACGCCTCTGAATGCTACGTTAATGCCAATAACCTCCAAGTGACATATGATGACATTGCTTACCCTGTAGGTGCCTAGGCCTATAGATTGTATTTGAGTGTTGTTATTGTGTTTTATTAACGGAATTTTAGAGGTCATCTTTATGTTGAAGCTAACTAAACTAGTTCTACTCAAATTGCGATAATTTTCACAACTGTTTGCTAAACGATTTGTGTGTGTCTATTTATACTCATGGCTTATCAATTTTTTTTCGCCTTAAAGTTAAAACAATGAGAAAGTGAAATCCATTGTAGCTTGTATTTAGTATCTATATTTATATATCTGCAAGACAACAACATAAAATCGCCTTCAACGCCGTTTTTCGTTTTACTATGGGGAGGCCATAAAAAGGCAAAAAGGCAAAAGCAAAAACAGAGAAGAACAGCAAAAAAAATGAGACAAGGCACATAAAATATGCGTAAAATATACGCAGAAATAGTTGGGTCATCTAATAGCAGTACACCCAAGTCCATGTCCATGTCCAAGAGATAATTGCGCTAGGACTACTTTGTCCTTTTTCTCTTACTCACTCCCTCGATCTTTCTCTTTCTTTCTCCATCTCTAACTACAAGTCTCCGCTTCGTGCTTTGCAATGTTCCCTTTCCCCATTTTGACGTTTTTTTTGTTTTTTTTTTTTTTTTTTGTGAATCACCCGCCGGCCGTCCCATCACAAAGATACACTCAAAAATTTTACGATCCCAAAATGGCATTAAATATCCAAATGTACTTGACGCGACTTTCTTGGCTACGTGAAGTGAAGCGAGTTCTTGGCATGAGTTTAATTTTTGTCTGGTTTGGTCTGTTCTGGTTTAGTTTTGCCTAGTTGCAAGTATGTACCATGTATATAGATGTATATATGTATATATATCTATATATCTACATAAAAAAAATATCAAAAGGAGGGGGTTAGCTTTTATTGCTGGCCATCAAAAAATGTTAAAAGCACGATTTCCATGGCCATTGTCTGGGATCTGTAATTGCTTTGCTTTAGCCTGGACTAGTGGAAATCTGAAATTCTTATTGCTCTTGTACATAAAGTACAAATTTACATAGTTAGAGGACTCGAATTGCTCAAGTAAATGTCAATATATACAAGCGACAATGTAGAAACAAAATCAAAAATTAAATAATAATGCAACCATAATAATTCATCTTATATAAGCAGGCAGTTTCTTTGTCTTAGTCATATAAGAAAACGAAATATTAAATATGTAATCTGCAGATAATTAAGATCTTAGAATTTATATCTCAATGTTCATCTAAATCACAAATATACATACATATCTGCCTGTATTATATCGAAATAGTATATTAAAACACTGTACTTTTAATTACAATGGTGAAATTGTATATTGAATCATTATTAATATGTTAATATTAAATATTGTTTCATGGAATGTCTTTGCAAAATATTTAAAAATATTAATTTTATCCAATTCACTTCTTATATATATGAAAACCAAGCAATAAGTGCAATAAAATCAAACGAACAATTTCCTGAAATATAAATTTTCTTATGGCAAACAAATAATTGGCCAATTCCCATAATGTAAATGCGCTGTAGAATTAACAGCAACATTTTATGTTAACATTTTGTGTAGACTTTTCCTAACAGAGCCGGCCACGCTTACAGAGCTATATAAGTATGTTAAAAATAATAAACAGATTTGAAATTTATACTTAGAAAGTTGTTTAAAAATATTGTATATTATTTATTAAAATATTTAATAGCCATATATATTCATTTATATATATATATATATACATATATTTTTCTACGTATCCATTACAACTGTAAAATTGTAAACTGTATAATTGACCTAAAAACGAGTTTAGCGCTTCTAAGAGAAAACTTGACTGGGCGACAAAGCGACATTAAGAGTGAAGAGTACTTGTTGTAAAACCGAACACTCTTACAATGCTGTGACTCGTTCAAGTGTTTAACTTCGTCCTTGATATCGGCAGGAGAATTTCAAGTCATGCGACAATATGTTACGCTTACTGTAGCCACAGTCGCTTGACTGACTGGCATCAACTGCGATTTGGACTACACGAAAAAACGAAGATAGGAGTAGTAACAGCAGCGGCAGCCGTACCAAAGCCATCAGCCAGACACTACTTTAGCGGTGTTGCTGCTGCCATGTCTCAGGCTTCGTCTTGTCATGACATCAGCGAAGTACTTCGCCTTTTTCTGCCGTCGTTGGCTTCGCTGCCAGCGGTGACTTTGCTATGCCACGGCAAGTGGCGTGCATGTTTTTGCCCCAGCATCACCATCATCAGTCTCGAATAGCCTTCTGTTCGTGCAGAGGTTGTTAACGCGCGACCGTGCCACTTGCGGCGTATACGCAACGACAAAATATAAACCAAAAGAAACGAAGAAAACAAACCAAAATAACGAAAGAAAAAACAACAAGCAAAAAGACGAAAAACTGACGACAAAACACGTAAACACGAACAAACTCTGAAAAGTTGGAGTACCTCCAGTGAGTGTCGAGTGTTTTGCCTTTGACCATTACCAATGAACCATGCTAAAGGCATTGAACTGTGGCACACCATGACTGGACGCCGGTTAATGCTGATGTTGCTGTTGCTCCTGGTACTGGTACTGGAATAGGCTGAAGGTACTGGTGGGGGAGGAAAAGGGTAGAGTAAACCTATTTAAGATTGATGCCCATTGAAAAGTCTTAGGCGGAGGGACCTAAGGCAACCCTTTCTTTAGTATTTCACTGGCTCTGCATGTTTTTGACAGTTTTTTGGAGTTTCCGAGTATTTTATTGTTCTGTGCTGTTGTTGTTGTTGTTGTTATTGCCGCTGTTTTCTTTTCCAGTTTCACACGCACTCAGAAACAGGGCAGAGGTCAAAAGTGAAGCCAGTTATTGTGTTATGTCGTTTTGTGTTCACTTGTCTTTTCGAGTGTTGGCGAATTAATTAACATGACAATGACGAAGGTGAATTGCCAGTTTTAAAATCAACTCCTCTTAAACTCAAATGTGCCGTGCGATTTTTTGTTTTTATTTCGTTTCACAATCTTTTAATTAGCCCATACCTCATACCTTCTGGTATATACTGATAGACAGGGTATTGACAAATTGCTGTTTGGCAAACACACAAAAATTTCCTGTAATTAATTGTTTATTGTTGGCGATTTTAGGGCTTGACTAAAAGGCTATTTAGTCGTAGGTAAGCATCCTCTTGTTTTGTGGTTTGAGTGTGCGTGATTGAAGTCTGTTGATTTAGGTGAGAGGGGATAGCAACTAAAGACCTAATCATTTGCAATTGATGCTAAGTGAAACACTTGAGCATAAGTGGTGTAAGTTCTTAACAGAATAATTACTAATGGAATGCGCTTATGACAAACTAAACTGTATAATGAATGTGAATAGCTTTCCTTTATGCTCTATGAAAAACATCTTCTCTGTTTTTCTTCTTGAAATAGTTAACATTAAGATGAGGTGAAACTTAAATAGGCTTATTATTAAGATAATCTGTCTCTAGGGTGGGTAAATGAGACGCAACCAATTTTCTTAGCTCTGTTTTTATAGCTTAAAGAGTGAGGAAAAGGAATCAGGCTTTTACTAATAAATTAAGTAATATTAAATATTATTTTGGTCTAAGAATATTAAACAAAATTATAGGAATTATAAAAAATAGTACTTCATACTTTAAATTCATGGTACATTAATTAAAATATAATTTCAATCTTTTTACTCAATCAAATTAAAAATAAATTTCGATTCTATGTTAAACAAACACTTTTTATGTGGTTTAAAAATATTTGTAAATTTCTCTCTTCTTTAATGTGGGCCAAATGTTGCTTTAAATTTTTCCCCTAAACAATCAAACAATATAAGTTGCTCGTCATGTTCAAGTTTGAGGAGTCATAGCAACAATATTCCAATTTTTTTCCTTTCATATTTGTCTGGCATTAAGATGGGGGAAGGTTCAAGTGTAGCCACTTAAACCCTTTTGACAATGTCAAGAAGGGCGACTCATGGCTGAGATGATGACAACAACAATAATGATGATGATGTTGATGATTATATCCATATGATGTCGAAAGTTGGTAATGTCGACGATGATGGTCTTGGCTCAATTGAAAGCATTTTTCGAGAATACATATTCTCTTTTTTTTCCTGTTTTCATATATAGAAAAACTCTTTTAAATGTTAATTAATGGTTAATAAAGCATTCATTTTTTTTTGACGTATTTTCTGTTGAATTGTTTTTGTTTCGTGGAGCGAATTTCAGATTCAGATTTACAAAATATGTCGAAAAACTCATTAACTCATAAATTTTTTAAATAAACAGTCAAAGGTTTCTTTTTGTCTGATAAATGTGTGCTTACGTGTGTGTGTGTGTGTGTGCCTGCGTGTGTTGGAAATTGAAAATGTAAAGCATTTTGAAGTGGCAAATACCTACACACTCACACACACACATACACATACGCATACAAAACATGTATATAAGCGTTTAGATGGGAGGCATGTGAATATTTTTCGCAATAATAATTTATAAATGAATGAATAAAGGGCGCAGAGAGCAGGACCCGAGCCAACGGCAAATAAAAATAAATAAATAAAACTGGCAATGCGGCAGAAAATGGGCCCACAAAAACCTCTGGAGCAATGGAGAACAACGGAAATGTTGTAGCTGGTGCGCGACGCGTTTATTTTATTGCGTATACGCTGAGCAGAAAAGTAGGCAACAATTTTTTTCTCCCCCCCTGAATGTATATATGCATGTGTTTATTTGTTCATCTGTATGTGTGTGTGTGTGTAATATATGTTTGTATTTCATATGTGTTATATGGCCGCCACAGCAGCGGCTCAACTTATTTTCCACAAAATTAAACCATCAAAAATTTGCCAACAACAATGTTGGGGTAATTTATTTGACTCATGGCATTTTACTGGGTTGTTTAGAAAACGCCATCCACCCAGCCACCCATCCATCCAGCCAGCCAGTCAACCAGTCAACCAGTTTGGCCTGCCAGCATAGAAGCCACATAGGCAGCAACAGCAACAACAGGAATAACAACAACATAGTCCTGCAGTAAACAAAACCAAGCAGAAAAAATAAACACTCACATACACACACACACACACACACTCATATACATAAAGCAAACACTCATACTTAGGCACTTGCATATATGAGAAACAGAGAGAAACATTTGGCGTTAGCTGCGGCTTTTTGGTTATACTAGGGTGGTGATGATGGGGTTGCAAGAGAGGAAGGGGCAGGGTAGTGACGTCCAGTCAGCGCAGCAACTCATTTACACACACACACACACACACACACTGCATATACACATATATGTATTTTTTTTGGCCTACGGCTCGACTTCTTTTTGCTAGGCGAAATTAAATAAACTGAGCAGCCGACTAAAACTACGCCACATAGTACCCCACATCCTGGTTATCGTCGTTCCCTCTCCAATTCTCATTCCCAGTCTCGCCAGTCCCTGTGATGATGAATTGATGATGATAATGCCGCCAGGGATTTGGAAGAAAAAAAAAAAAGAAATATAATGCACAAACTCGAGCCGCGTTTTTATGGCTCGACGAACTTGGCTTTGAAAAAGAGTTAAGCATTTATTTATTTACATACATTTTGTTGCTTGCCCTTTGGCTTCAGTTTATTAAGTCTCAAGTGGCTCAACTCCCCCTCCCCTATCTCTCTACCCATTCCTACTGTTGTTACCATGTTAAGCATAGCCAATTTCATGCAAAGTTGAACGTTGCTCAACTCACCATGTTGTTGTCTTCCTTTCCTACTTGATGGATGACTTTTGACGCCAACCAGCCAGCCAGCCATAGGAGTCATCCAGTGAGTCATTTGCTCAGTCAGTCACTGTTTTGGCGGCCAATTTGATTTGGGCGTTTGCCTTGGCAGTCATACGTTAGATGGAGAAGGTTGTGGAGCGGAGGGTGGTAGCATCATGACTCCTGTCGATTTATCTGGCAGTATATTACAGATTTTGTTTTGAATGGACAAAAATTGTTGTGAAAAATCAGTGAAGGTTTTAAAATATCTGGAAAGTTTGTCGTTTATATATATATACATATGTATATATATCATTTGCCACATGCACCATAATAGAAAGAAGTATTTTTGTCATTTTATTATTTAAATAACTATTTGATATTAATTTTTTTTGTTATATAGAAAATATTGCATTTAAGGGTAAACTCTTTTAGAAGATATTCGATGTCCTTTCACAGACCTCTATAAAAAAAAGCAGTCCACATGTAATACAAATATCGTGATATGAATCATCAAGCCTATAATGGCTTTATAAAAAAATGAGCTACTTTTCAGATGCATATATAAGACCTACCTTAATTTCGGATTTTGAACTTCAGAAATCTCTATTTTGGAGTTGGCTAAAAAAAATCTCTTGTCTTGTTTCATTCAAATCACATGATGAATAACAGTGAGCTTTGCGTTATCTTATGTTTGATCAACTTTTCCGTTTCCATTTGTTTACTCTCTGTCATAATGCCAAGGACATCATACACACACAGAGGCAAACACACATAGATACAATTTTCCAGTGCAACAGTAAGCTATAGTCTCTCTCTCTCTTCATTCTCCACCCCGTTTTTGTTAGCCAGCTGTTTGAACTGTCTCGACTTTAAGCCAATGCTAAAACTGGTCTTTGCCAATGTCTGAAAGTCGACGAGACAGACATAAATTCTCAGAAATAACAGCGGCAGCAACAGCAACAGCACCAGGACTAGGACCAGAACCAGAAACAAAACCAGACAACGATAAAACGATAAATCTTTAACGTGGATTTTGCATGTAAGCTAGCAGAAATCTAGGCTATGTGATGATACATGAGCCAAAGCTAGAAAATTTAATAAGCCAACTCTTTATACAAACACGCAGACACACGCAAACAAACACACAGCGAAAGTGCATTGTTAATTTTTGAAGCTACAACAACAACAACAACAACATAAGCAACAACAACATTTGGCAACTTAATGGCAATAAAATGTTACCAGAAATAAAAGGATACCCGAGAGCCAGCCATAAGAAAGTAGAGCCCATGCCATAAACATTATCAGCAAAGCAACAACAAAAAATAAGGAAAAAAAAACAAGTAAAAAACTAGGAGTGAAGGAAGAGAGAGAAAAAGAAGAAGAAGAAGAAGAAAAAAACGCAGCAGGGAGTACGGCGTATTTAGCGGCAGGCTCACTTCCTGCCATCCGTGTGCCCTTCAGTTAGCTTCAGCTCTTCAACTCCTCAGCTCCTTAGCGCCTTTTAGGCCAGCCACCCTTCTTTTGCGAATCGCGAGCATTTCCGTTTCTTATCGCGGCAATGTAAACGCGTTTCCGTTTAATGCCTGACATCCACATCTGGCAGCCAGCAAGGAACTAGACATTAAACTAGAAACTCACTCAGTGTGGGACTCAAAGGACTCTGGGATCTGGATTACAAGTAAATTGGAAAGGATTTAACATGAGCGCTATACCGACAAGGACAACTCGGTTGCAGCTTGTGACGCTATGCCGCCTGTTTGGTGCCCTGTTTCTGGTCACATTTAATGGTAAGTATGTTGAATTTAGACCCTGATATTTATGCACATGATTAACAGTAAACTGTTGCGGTCCCCTACTACAACCCCTCTTCACAAGATTCTCCCCCTCCCACCATTCAATTCACCCATTTACCCTATTTACTATAGCCCACCATTGGGGCCATAAATGTCATAAACGTTTGCCTATCGCTGCCTGAGCCGCGATTTATTTTCGCTTGCAATTTATTTACACAACTATTTACGAGGCATTGGCAATTCGTAAAATAGCAACAATTCAATACTATACATAAATGCTACAATTTGCACCGACAACAACAATAAATTTATCTGAAATGAACAAACATTTTGCTTGCAGCTTTGTCTGCCGAGCAAATAAAATAAAATACATATATACAATAATCAAAAAACAAAAAAAAAAATACAAGAAAAACAAAAAGGAACATACAATAAAGAAAGTAAAATGAAAGGCTTATCGTTTGCCACAAAAGGCAACAATAACAATAAAAAAAAACTTCATTTATATACATAGTATATGCTATAGTAGTTGATGAATTTAAAAAAGTCCTTCTATATATGTACATATATCTAACTATATTTCGTTCGTTTACTGACAATGCATTGCAGCCATTTTATTTGTTTAAAAAAAAAACGCACACATATAAAAGGGTCAGGTCAAGTGCAGAAACAAAAATAATAATAATTTCAAGAGTTTTATTTTCGGTCTGGATGAAATAAATATATATTCAAAAAAATGTATAAATAACGGTATTCCAATATAGCATTTTCGTTAACATTGGAAATATGTTGTTTGGCGAGGTAAGATTTTTAAAAATATGTTTTTCGACTTTTTGTAAATAATCCAAACAACCCCCTTTCCATTCGCAACCAGCTACAATTTAAAAGGAAGGCCATGAATTTTGGCATATCGATCTTTGAATACTCTTGAGCTACATTATATTTTTCAATATCTTGTTATTTAAGGGCCACTTAAAATTTTAGAACCTTGCAAAATATTTGCGAATATCTTTTCAGCATTAAACTTTTTTAAGTCAGAAAAATATTACATTAAAACCTTTTATCGTAGACCTAATCTATGGTCATATTGTTATGCTTAAAAATTAATTATTTATATATACAAGAGTCAATTATTTTAAAAATTACATATATTTTCTATAATAATAGATCAAGGTTTCATAAATATATAATTCAAATTAACAACTGTGCTTTAAGCTGTAACGATCATTTGAAAAAAAGAAATAAATGTATTTGTTTACTAACACTAGAATTTAACAGAATTAAGATTTTAACAGAAGCTAGCGAGTTAACATAGATATAAAACAGAGAATTAAAAGGCATTCAAAAAGCCGAGACGAGAAGAGACAAAAAAGTGACTACAAAACTATAAAATTATACTATCTCCGACTTTAAAAACCATTCAGAGCTAGCTATTATCTAAACTCACGCATCATAAACCTTCGAAATTTTAAAAATCAAAATCTTTAGAAGGAAATATATTTCAAGTTGTAACAACATTTCTGTCAAGAATTTCGTCTCACTGCAACTGTTTTCCTTTAATTGGTCACAAATTGTGAAAAAAAAATATAAAAAGCAACTGATTGATATTTCATATGAATTGTTTATAAGACGCTGACACATTTGCATTACTTCCTTTTGTATAGAATATGAAATGTATTTCCTGCTTTCCATCGCTGATATGTGCATTATTTTGATTTCACTTGTCTCTCGATGTTCCATAAAAATATGTCAAATGCAAATTATGCGCATAAATATAAATAAATATATATGAATCAACAAATAAATATGTCAAATAAAACGATATGCATGCCAGCCACAGACGTTGCCTACAGTCGTCGCATTTTCTACCTCCTTACTTATTTATCCCACCCCCATTCGACTCTGTCTCTGTTTCTTTCTTTCTCTCTCTCTCTCCTTCTCTTTTTCCCACCCCTTCTCTCATCTTTGTGTAAAAGTCAATTTGCAGTTGCCGACCAAAAGTCGCGAGTGTCATAAACATGGCGAAATGTGCGTGAGACCGCAGAAGCTGCGAAATGGCAGCGAAAATAAATAATAAAAAAAAAAAAAAACAAAAAAAAAAAAAAAAAATGCTGTGAAACTTATTCCAGCTGTGGCAAAGGGGGGAGGTGGTGGTAATGCCATTGGTAGTGGGCTGCATAAAATGCAAAATAATTGTATATTTATGTGAAGTCAATCGTTAAAGAGAAATGAGAGAATTCGTAAATCCAGGAAGCCTTCAAATGAACATGGTATATATGGATCCTTGTTGCTTGCAACTTTTTGTAGCACAAGGAAATTTATTTCAATTAAACATGAAATTTATAATTGCAGATTTAAGGTTTCTTAAGCTTTAAAATACTCTCAATTAAAAAATGCAATAAGTTTAATATTAAAACTGTAAATATTTTATATAAATATATATATATATATTATAGTCTACCTTAGTAAAAACCCTTATTATTTATTTTATTCAACATTTCGACTATTGATAAAAAAAAATTAACCTTTTCTATCTAATATTATTACACCTTTCTCTATTCTATAACGGCTGGACTCTCTTCGATTTTCCATCAATTTCTGACCTTTTTCTGTGTCCTTCGCTTTTATTCTTTTTCAGTATTATCTTTTAGGTAGCCATTATTTTATATGTATTTAATCTTAAATTTCATAAATTTCTTTTCGTTAAAATCAAATATAAAATTTAGTTAAATAAATAAAATGGAAAATATTTCTTAATATTAAATACCCGCATATACATATATGCAATTATTAAGTTTGATTTCATAATGAGCCATCAATTTCATTTCAATTTTCATTTCTTTTCATATTTATGTGTACCAAACGAATAAAATAATCTAAAAATCAATCAAAAGAATAAATGTTAAAGTTTTATCTTATCGTTTGCATTTTGTATCGGCATTGTGTATGGTTTTTTTTTTTTTTTTGTCCATTGCGGTAACGGAAAAGGAAACGCGTTGATAATGATTATAATAATAACAATAATAATAATAATGAAAATGAAAATGATAATGAAGCCAAACACTTGGCTTTTGTTTTGGGAGTGCCAAAAAAAAAAAATAACATGACACTTTAATAGGACAAAATGCGGAACTGAACAAAACCAAAAATCTGGGAAATAACGTGAACCGAACGCCAGCTGTTTCTAATGAAACAGTCAAGGACAATAGCCAGGCGGACGACGGAAATACAAACGCCATCCATGGCACGCATCCGGCCTGACTTGGCCCGGTCTGCCCATGTTGATGATAAAAGCAGTAAGCGAAATATTGTCCAACGGCATGACCATTTATAAGAGCATCAGTTACAATAGAATAATGTCAAGGGAGTAGAAGAGAGAGAGCGAGAGGGAGAGAGTGAGAAGAGAGAGAGAGGGAGGTCATTGTAATAAATTAAAAATGAGAAGTGTATAAAAATAAACAAAAGCAAATGCTAACGGAAATATAACAAACAACATTGTTGATAAATTTATAAAGAAAATAAAAATCAACATAAAATGGCAAGATAAAGATATTAAATTAAGTTAAAGCCTTTAATTGTCATTCTAATGACCAGATCGTAAAGTTTGCTCTTACTTTTGTCCACATTATTTACACTTTACACTGTAGTTTTAAGTTTTTAAGTTATCGTTTTTATCCAATATTCCCATCCCAAATTCAACACATTCCACAAAATCGTAGGATGTCCAACACTTTGTTCGATTTGGCTATCAAGGATACACAGATTAAAAATTCTCGTAGCTTTCTTATTCACAGTTCCTTCTCTTTTAAATCGTATTTGCAAAAACAAGTTAGAGATTACTTAGTATAAATAAGCTAGGAGTGTGTTTAGTAAGTCCTAAATGTGATTTCGAGGAAATTTTGTAGTCATTTCTAATTGATTCTTAATGTTTGACCTTAAATCAGTCATCAGTTAAGTAAATTTTCCTCGAAAAGACAAAGATAACAAGGACATCTGGAATTAGCTTAATCAAGAAATGCTAAAATAAGGATAAGGATCATCAAAACAAAATTGAGCAATATGAAAATTCCTTATTTGTGCCTCGGCTTCCTCCTTAGCATTAAAATAAAAAGAACCATTAATATATGTACTATATTTGCCAGTTAAATATTAGTAAAACATAAATGTAAACCATAATCTGTAAATCAATATTTATTTTTAAATATCAAAATGCAAAATAATCTATTCTACATCAATATTAAATTCTGTATGTAGATAAATTTTAAATTGAGAAAATGATTCATAAAATTGAAACTGCAATCACAAGTTGAGATAAACAATAATAATTAATAATATCAATTTATTTAGTATTGATATTATTGATATTGATTGTGGTACATGGATGGCATCATCACATGTTATTAGTTTTCAATCATCTATTGACAATATATGAAATTCAATATATATATATATATTCAATGAAATAAACAAACAAAATTCAATTATTGCTTGGGGTATTTTCGAAATGTTAAATTAAGAAAATCTATTGAAATTGTTATGATAATTTATCTTAAACATTTTGCGTAGAAATCTATATAGATATCTAGATATCTATATTCTACCGACATCCTTTTACTTATATACTTTAAAAGTTATTTGCTAGCACGTCCATTTTAGGCCTCACTTTTTGGGGGATTCTTGAACGCGTTTTATTTTTAGCTTTAGGCATTTGTTTAAATTAAAGATTATGCACAAGTGTTTCTTTTTTTTGATGCGAACCAAAATGAATTCAAGGGATTTTATTAAAAAGGGCATTTTATAATTTAAATATGTGCTTAGAGATTATCTAAACGAAGGTCTATCCAAATGGCGTTGACTAAATGAATGAATCGAGTGTGTGATGTCAAAGTCACAACAAAAAGGGCACACACAAGTGATTTTATTTTTTTGGAAACTGAAACTTTTTTTAATACACGAGGGCTACTTTTATATATTCTCTCAAATATCTAAATCTTGCTTATTAATATTTAGGTAGAAAATTAATGGATACAAACGTAAGTTTTGTCTTGTTTTTAATTGGTTTCGGTAGAGAAAAACGAATTCATCTTGAAGTTTCTTTTTAAGATTTTCATATAATCCAATCAAATGAGGAACAGTTCATAGATTTAATCTAAATCATTGGAGAATTGTAGGTAAATATTTCACATTTTAATTTAATACTTCAATAGAGAAAACTTTTAATCAAAGTCCCCTCAAACAGCTTAAAGTTACAATACAAATATAAGAATCAATATGAAAATCTCATACTTCAAGAATAAGTAAAACTTTTAATTATAATAATATAAAAATAAAAGTTATTGACCAACCCACGTTTGCTATGTATATTTATATTTACAATTTTTTTTTCTTGTGGCTTAGGCCTAAGGGTCATTTATGTAAACAAGCAAATTTTATAACATAGAAAAAGTTGCCAACACACCCACGCTCACACACACACACACACACACACTTACATACATAAATAAAAACTCTCACACACAGTTGGAGAAATACATAATAACACAAGTACAATTATAGTAATCATAATAATAAAAGGCCATTTAGCACTTTTCCCTCTTGTTGTACTTACTACTTATAATTCATATTCATATTGTTAATTCTTTGACTTGCCAACAGCACGGCCATTTTCCTTCGGCTCGTAGTCGGCTGTTGGTGCGCCCGCGGGTGGGCGCAGTCATAAAAGCTTCATAAACATTTTACAGCTTGCAGTTGTTGCAGGAAACAGTGCACCAGCAACGGAAACAGTGCCCCAACCTCCCACCTCTCCATCTCTCTACCCTGCTCATGCCCAGTAGCGGCAAAAGCGGCAGCAGTTGGGACATCATAATTGCTGGCAACCATTTCACATTTTAGCTAGTCTGGGTCCCAGGAATTTGAAAGGGATTTAAAATGAATAAAAAACTAGAAGGGGGACTTTTAAATTTAATGTGTTGACATTCTTTATCTTTTTTTTTTTTTGGCTCTCTGGTTGGATTTGATTTGTGCCATCGCATCTACATACAAATATCTATCTATTTTTGGTCAAGGTCCCAATAATCTCTAACATCCTGTCACTTTGATCTGTTTGAAAAATATTTGCCATGGCATGCATAGTAAATGTATTTTAGATTCACTTTTACAGGAACTTTAATTTATAGAATTTTAAATGGATTCCCAGAAATGTGTTTCCAATCACTGTGAAATTTTTAAAGAATAAATTTTCCAGAGATTTTCTATGATTTTTCCTTTAAGGTTGCTATAAAAATATCAAGTTACCATGGGTAAAAAAAAAAAAGTTTGATGGAAGAGTGAGGGGGGAGGGTGGGGATAAGAAGGTAGCTGGACGACCCACATTGAACTCAATTCAGTTTTTGCCTTGTTAGGACCTGAGGAGCTCAGGCCTCAGGTGTAAATTACAAATCTGAGGTAGCGCATAATGAATGAATCAGTTGCCGAGTTGGTCTAAAGCAAAAGAGGCAGCTAAATGAAATGAAATCGGAGTGAAAACGCTTTCATTAAACATGCCATGTTGTAGGTAGTTGAAGTGGTGAGTGGAGTGGGGGGGAGGGGGTGGGTTTGTGGATTGTGGGTTATGGGATGGGTAGAAGGAAAAGTTTTTCACGGCGACAAACTGCGGCCAAGTTGATTAGAAAGCGGTGTGTCGCCTGGGACTGGCAGCCAGGCAGGCACTTCCTAATGAAAAACTTGGAAATTTACGGTCAACGAGTTGTCAAAGCGGCACACACACACACACACACAAAAGGACGAAAAAGAGAAGAAGAAAGACCATAGTTTCCGACGCCAAGTCAAACAATTAAGGTCCACAACCATGTTCAAATGGGGGGCAGTTTAAATAAATAATTGCCATCGAAATTAAGCAATGAGGGATCAGAGAGAACGGAGGGGCGAACAATGGGGCATTGGGGCAATGGAGCAAAACGACAACGAAAGATAAAGACAAGGTGATGGGATGGAATGGAATGAGAGGGAAGAGGGTACCGTTGTAATCTCACTGGTCCAGAACGTCGACGACAACGTAATGCGCGCACACGGAAGTGACACAGGACGACTACGACGATGTGGCATGGGCAAAGTAATGACAGGAAGTACTGATAAAAGAGACAAAGAAAACGCATGCATTAACACAGATAAGAGGCGCAAACGAGAAACGATGCGATGGACGTGGGGGGGGAGGACAAAAAGGAGTGCTGAGTGTTGAATCATTGTCGAAAGTTCATTAGCGTTGATCAAGAGCATCACCCACTGGGGAATAGGTCAGTTAAATCGGGAATATATACATATATATATATGTATATACATTACACATGCTATCGGTCGAAATGTTTGCCAAAAATGGAACTTTGCCAGAATTCCATTTTCACATCTAATAATAATTTAGATATAAAACAAACATTAAATTCTAATCAAATGTAGGTTTTAAATTTAAAATATAACCACAACCACGAAACCATTGCAACAATTGTTGCAATAAAACAAATAATCAAAAAAAAGGCATTGCAAAACAAAAATTTTGGCAAAAGTTAAATCAGTGACCGTTTATCACAATTACATATTATTAGAGAGGAGTTCGTGTTAATGTTAATGTTATATATATATATATATATATATATATATATATTGTATATCTATATATAATATTTAAATATATTACAATATTGAGAAGAGATTGTTTATTGATTAGGCTCTATAGTAATCCCATTTTTCTTTAAAAACAACTCACTAAGAAAGTCTTATGAAAAAATTTAAAACAAATCTCAAGATAAATTTTTACTTTAAAAAGAAAGTCCTAAGAAAATGTTTTATTTTTTTCAATATATATATAGCAGAAATGTACAAAGATCTTAGTATTTTCTTTAAAAAAAACCTTTAATAAAAATGTTTAGATTTAGTTTAGCTGCTTAACTCAAAAGATAAGTTAGCGCTAAGCTTATTTAATAGACAAACTATTAAAAAAATTAAAGAGAAAACTAAAAGAAATTAATTGCATTAAATAAAACATTAAATAAAAAAGAGATTGAGACATAAATAAGATAAAATTTCATATATATTAATATTATATATTATCTATTTCAATTGCTTATAAGATTATAATTAAAATAACTAATAAGCTAAATGTCCTGCGAGGACAGTTTAGAAATCTTTAAAAAAGAAACGCAAAAACTGATTATGATAATTTGCAAATTAGAATATTCGCAAAATCAGAAGTATTTAGATACTATGACTATGCCCATCAGTCACGTGACCATCACTATGTTTATGTATGCATGTGTGGGTTGTGTGTGTGGTGTGGCTATTTTTGGTTCAATCGCAATCTTGGATGCCATCATCAATTGTCAAATAACCAACTGTGTGAGGATTTGCTCACCAGCTGTGTCAGGGGGGGATAAAGCGTTGAAGCATTCATAGCATTGCAAATCAACATACCACTCACCCACCCACACACACACACACACACACACACACACACACACACATAAACACACAGGCATTGATATATATATGCACATGAGACTGAATAGGGGGCAATTCTCATGCTGTTCCCTTAGAACAACTCACTTTGCGGGTTATTTGTTTTGGTCATTCGCTCATTTTCTCTTTGCCATTCAGGCAATCGAATGCAAAAGTACCCCAAAAGATATAAAAAAAAGGGTTCGATTCAGTATCCTTGAGCACATCGATAGTTGAGGAATAGGAAAAATCAAACGATTCTTAAAAGAAAAAAAACACAGAACACACGAAAACAAACAAACAAAGCGACGTAAAAAAAAAAGGGGAACCACAAATGGACAAACTAGAAGGACCAGGCCAAAAACGCAAAAGGATCCAAAAGAAAGGTTGCTGCCAAAAACCAAGCATCAGCCAACGAACTGAACAATCGTAAATCTTCTTATGTGTGCAGCAGCAGCAGCAGCAGCAACAGAAGAAGCAGCAGCAGCATTTTAACGATAATTTGCTTTATTGGAGCAGTTAGAGCATTTTGGCCAGTAGAACGGTCCACAAGTCAACTAACAACTGGAGCGAAAACCGAAACCAGTCCCAGATACTATATATACCATGTACATTCTGCTTTTCATTTTTGTTGTTGTTTTTTTTTTTTTTTTTTTTTTGGGGGTTGTTGACTAGTTTTGTGCGATGCCTTTTGAATGTTTCAACGTTTCCGTTTAAATGGTTTTTATGGCAAATTTATGTAGAGGAAAAACACTTTTAAGGTTGACCAAAAGGACATACGCAGAAATCCATAAAAATTGCTAACAACACATACACAAACACACACACACACATATACATACACATCCATACAAGTATCCTTTGCCCATTACCCGCCCAATTTTTCGTATCGTTCAAGGTGTGAACAAAGATTTGCCACTTTTGCTGGCCATTTGGCATCGCTTGCTGGCTCAATATGTACCATGAATAATGGCAGAGCAAATTGCTTACCGGTCCAGAGCAGCTTCTTCTCATTTCTCCTCCTATTTTTTTTCTTTTCCTTGTTGGCCCTGCACTAACTAAATTGCTCGAACAACAAAGTGCAGTTGGCCATTTGTCCTTAACCGTTTCTGTTGACTGTTGCTTGTGAACAAAAAAAAAAAAAAAAATAAAACATAAAAAAATGTGTTTTACCAGCTTGATTTCAGGTAATTACTTTGTCATTTAACAATTGACTCGAAATTGGCATTTCGACTCTGATAGTTTATCATTCGTTCATTCAGTCATTCATTCATTTATTCATTGAGATAATCAAGATTGTGTATAGTTAAGTCAGTGGTTTTATATATACATATATCTTGAGTGTGTGGCATAAATTTAAATAACTCAATTTGCCTTTCCCTCTCTCTCTCTCTCTCTATCTATCTCTCTCTCTCTCGCTCTTCGTAAGAGTCGGCACATTTAATTAAAATATTTCATTATTTATTTCAGCCGGCCAAAAGGTCCATAAACAATGTTGAAAAATAACAATGATAAAAGCAACGGCAACAAGAGTCAAGCATATATATATATATATATGTTCGTACTATAAAATATATAAATTTCTTTATAAATGCAGTCGCGTGCTTTATATTTGCATACATATACATTCTCTCTTTCCAACAATGGGTTGCACTTTGCCTCCTCCCTCCCCCGACCATTTCTTAAATTAATAAATAAATTACAATTTTACATAAAGTAGTTTACCAAAAGTGCGAAAATAAGTTTACACTATTTAATGCAAAATATTGGTAAGGAATCTGGCATTACGTATACGCCAAGTGCAACGCATTAAAAAGAATTTCGCGAAGTTTATTTCTTTCGTGTAACAATATTAAATTATCCTTTCGCTAGTTATATATTACAATATTTGACTGATCCAATTTATACTGCTAACTGGCAAATTGTTGTTGTACCTCTGTACGCTTCTTAGTTGCATGAATGTCCATTGTTCCGTCCATGTTGTCGTCACTTGGATTATGCTAAGCATTTTGCCCAAGAGTAAGTATTTTTCACACAGACTTGAGTCCACATAACCATGTGAACAGAGAACTCTACAATCACTTACGGGGGTTGTTTGATTAGTATTTGATTTAATGTTTAACTTCTTATTGGAATATTTGATCAGTTGGGTTTACGTACCTTATAGAATCAATTAACTTAAATTACTTAATCAGCTACCTATAAAAATGTTAGCTCAGAATCTTTTTGACCTTTAATTTGATAGTTTTACCGATTTAATATGCAATGTACAACTTATCTATCAGCCCTCGCAAGACAATGCTGACGCAATGTTGGCTGCCGCATTGCCTTGAGGCCCAGCTAGGCATGGCATGTGACATTCGCCGGCATAAATGTCAACAACTGCCGTTGCTGTTGCTGTTGTTGTTCTTGTTGTTGCTGTTGCCATTGTGGTTACTGTTGTTATTGTTGTTGTTTGTTGCAAGTGTGACTGCGGCTTTGGCTGTCAACAATGTGACGTCCATGCTTTGGGCACTATGTAGCACACACCATCAAGGCATTTCCCTTTTGAGAGCCACTTAAAGTTGTTCACACAACTGTTGCTGCTGCCGTTGCTCATATGCAACATATGTTGCTACCGTGCAACAGCAATAGCAATAGCAACAGCAGTTGTAATTATACAATAATTATTCTTGTTATTCCCCCCAATTTATTAGCCCATTAGGCGTCAACAGGTTTTTCCTTCTTTCCTTTTCGTTTCTTTTCCTTTTTTTTTTTAGGAAAAAGAAGAAATAAGAACCATTTATATTAATATTTATGCCCCACAACCAAGTATCATGATATCATTTAATATGAATAGAATTCGCTGAAAATTTTTTCCCTCTGCCTAAGGATAATTAAATTCATTTATGCGCGCCAAGTTTTATCCCACATCTCCCTCACCCTCTCTCTTTATATCCCCATAAAAAGACAACAACAACAAACTAAAATAACCATTATGATAATAATAATAATAATATCAATAACAATAGGCAATTGGGCCAATAGTGAATGGATGGTACATAAAAACCAGATGTTAATGTGTTCATTTTGAATATCAAATAAAAAGTCAAGGCAAGTCGATAAGTTTTGTCCTTAAGTATTAATCGACATAAATATTGAATTTAAATTATCAAAATTTGAGAAATTGAAAATTTTCAGATTGATTTCAAAATTTTTATTTGATTGTTTTCGAGTCTGAATTAAAGCTAGAGAGTTTTAACTTCATTCATGATAAAATTACTATAGAATTTCTGTTTTAACTATTACGATATGAAAGGCAGAAAATTTCGTATCATCTTTTTCATTCAATTCATTTTAATTTTTGGAATTTAGCTTTATATACAGCAATAAAAATAATGAAAATATAAGATTATATCCTTCAATTCATATTTAAATAAAAATGCCACTTTTATTTCAAAAATATTAGATTACCAAATTGTAACACAAAACAGGATGTATTTAATAATTATCATGAATAGAATGTTATTTCAATATGATCAAACAAAATATAACAAATAAACCCAATGAACCGCAGTATATAATCGAAAAATACAGCAAAGCTTAGCTTTAGAACTGAAGAAAAAAATTCCATTAATCCTAACCGAAAGTAGAAGAAACCCATATCCAATTGCCATGCTGATCAAGAACATATATAAATACTTTATAGAGCCGTAGATTATCCCATCTGTGCTTAGCGAATTTCCATATTTTTAGCAAAATTTATATTTATTAAGAGCTTTGAATCTGTACAAAAAATCCTTTATAAAAATATTTTTAGTCAAAGAAAAAGTCTAAGAAAATGCACTTTTATTTACGTATTTTATTATAAATTATATTAAAATTAGACCAATAAGTTAAATATAAACCTGAAAGGAATGTCTAAATACAGAGATAATAACACATATATACTGCTATTCATTTAAATTTAAGTCTCTGGTTTTTCACTTCCTATTCTCTTTTATTTTCCAAGTGTAGAACAGTTAAATTTTTATATATCCATATGTTGATATCCTTGCCATTTTATTGTTTCTGCTTAAGGTTCTTGTCCTTATCTATTTATCAAATTTCCCAGCTCGTTCAATCGCCTTTAACGAAATATGATTTATTTGCCCAATGGCACTTGACTACACGATGAGATATGTGGCAAGGTGGCAAGGGGGGCAAGGGTATGCTGCCCGCGCTCCTTTTGTGGCCCTGGCCCATTTAAACTGTCGAAAGTTGTAAGTGTTGCCAAAGCAAAAATCGAAATCGAATGCCGTCTTAATGGCCTCGGGCCAGACAGACAATACGCATAATTTTACAGAACGAGAAGGCGCGGGGTGGTGGCGGTTGTGGCGGTGGTAACAGGACAGTGGGACAATCGGACAGATCTGATCGTCTGTCTGTCTATCTGTGTGTTTTTCGGACCCTTCAGTAGTTTCACAGCATTCTTATTAGCAGCTAAGGAAATTTGAAATTATAATGCCGTTCGACAAAGCGGCAAAGTTTTTTCCTTCTTTCCTTCTTGTCCTTAGTCCTTGAAGTCTGCCAGTTGGCTCAGTTGGCGTTGGCCATAAATATAAATTTGATTTTTTATATTGCGCTTTGATATGTATATAGATATGTGTGCGTGTGTGTGTGTGTGTGTGTGTGTGTGTGTGTACCATTTCTATTCGCTTTCGTCTTATATCCCTTGTTACAATTGTAAAACTAAGCTGGCTTTAAATGTCTGCTCTTTAAATGCTCAAGTTTTTATAGTAAGAATCATTTCGATTTGCATTAGTGTCAATAAAATATGTGAAAAGTTTGCCCATAAAACCAAATGCCTTAATTTAAAATGTCGTTAATTTTCTGTGTGTCTCTTCTCGTGGCGTTTAAAAAATGAGGATATCATGTTGGACAGCAATAAAAACAAATATATATTTAAGGATATAAATGAATTTCATTTAAGGTTTGCAGATTCAGATTTTTATCTTTTTAAAGACTCTGAATTTGACTAACTAATTGGATGTCTTAAGTATTTTTGATTTATTTCCATTGTTGGATATTCTTTTTCATTTTCATTAAATAAAGATTAATTATTTGTACATATTTAATATAATTCTTATTATTAACATTATTCTCATATAAAAAACAAAAATTTCCAATATGATATATACAGAAGAATATAGAACTTCCACAAAAATTCTCTTTTATATTTTTAAATTTAATAATCTTATTGGAAGTATATACATACTTATGTACCAAATATATAGTATGTAGTATATAAAAACTTTGCATCAAATCAAGCCGAATCGCTTTAATTTGGATTATAATTTCATTTTCTTTTGCCTAATCTTTATTAAGTCCCAGGGGTACAACCAAACTCTCGTTTATGTGTGTGAGTGTGTGCATGCGTGTGTGTATGCGTCTGTGTATGTCTATGTGTGTGTCTTTTTCGCACACTTCATTTTATCTGCATGTCAATAGCTGTGAATTTTGATTATAAGCTCCGAGACTCTGTCATTGACAGTGATTTTGCGTGTGGGACCAAAAAAAAAAAAAAAAAAATGGAAAAAAAAACTTTGCCCAAGCATTAAGAGCCGCAAGTTGCAAAAATGTCAGAAAAACTGTTGGCCCGGCCAACACATACATTTGTATATGTATATGAGTTGGGCAAAAACCAAAGGAAAATGAAAAAAATAAGAAGAAAACTTTTTCATTACGCAATTTTTTTTTTTTTATTTTCGCTTGTATGCACCTTTAACCTCTCATGCTATGATATTTCGTTTTCATATTTTTTTTTTCTCTCACATTTTCTTTCGTCTTTTTTTTTTCTTCTTTGCCCATTTTGGTTATCAAAATCACACTCATTCATATTCAGCTTTTGCTTAAAAACTTTTCTAATTCCATTAACGTTACGCACACATGCAAAAAAGAAAAACTGTTCACGGCTCCTTTCCAGTACCAAAATGTGTTGCTTCTGGCCTTATTGTTATTGTTGTTGTTGCTATTGTGGTTGCCAAAGTCAAAGTCCAAGCCATGGCCAGAAAAGAAAGACGTTGGCGCTGCATGACTTTTCAAATTCAGTTAACTCACATTTCTCACTTTAAGAACTTGGCATTAAGGGAAAATATCTTTAATGAGCTGTAGTTGTATACAGATTTTCCTATTTTTCGTTACCGCATCACAATTCATATCTTCTCTCTCACTCTCTCTCTCTCTCTCCCCCTTCCTCTGCTCCTTTCTAGAGAAAGGTCTGTTTTATGCTTGGATAATTTAATTTTCCCTTTTAAATTTTTATTAATGAAACGAAATTTAACTTTTCAACTATGACGAAATACAGAGTATATTTATGTTGTAAATATATATATATATATCAAATAATATATAAGCATATATAGAATTATATAATCTACTAATATTTTATACTCCTATTTATATTTTAGAAGAATTTTTTATATTTTAAAGTATTTAATTATACTATTTGTCCTAGTATATTTACATAAATATTTATTATTAATTACTTTATAAATTTTAATTATTTTTATTTTTTACATTTAAATCTTATAGAATACATCTAACTATCAGATGTGCAAAGTTTTATTTATTTTTATTTGTTTTTGTTTTTTTTGTGTTTATTTTAAAGAAGAATGTAAATGTAGAGTATTTCAATATCGTATATTTATGGTTGATTTTTTGACTTTTTTTACGACATTAATTTTGTTAAATTTCTGTTAATAATTATTTTCACATTTTTGGCATTTTCACTTGCGGTTGCCAGTTGCCTTGGCAACTAGGGAGGGGTGGGGGTAAATTTGAGTTAATTAGTTTGTAATTATTATAAATTGAGGATGAATGTTTTTGCTTGTGGCAAGTTTAATTGGATATTTGATGTTTTTAATTTAAGCAAAAATGATGGTATATATAAAGTATTAGCGCAAGCAGCGATTATTAAATATTAATGGAAATGACTTTGTCATTTGACTTGATATTTATGTCTTTGACTGTACATACATATCTATTATATAGTTTCTTGCACGTGTCATTGACCGACACGCCCACTAGCCCATCTGTACACACACACACACACCGAACAAAAGAGAGAGGGAGGTAGAGAAACAATTAATCATAATCTTGGCAAGTTCTTGGGCCACGTACAATGGCAGGGAAACTGCCTGCAGACAGCAGAAATATAAAACAGTTTTTCATAGAAACCAACAATAAATTTAACATTGCGCCACCAGAGGGGAAGAGAGAGAGAGAGAGAGGGAGAGGGAGATAGAAGAGGGTTGGAGTAGTTCTGTACTAAGGCATCTTAAGCAGTCATCATTTTAAATCAAGAAAGGAAACTCTTCGCCCAGTTAAAACATATGCAATGAAATATGTTTAAATTTTGCTTTTTTGGTTAGTTTTCATCTCACCCTGTCATTTTTACTATATGTAGGTATATGTATTATCATTTTGCAAGTGCCATCACCACTCCCCCCCACCGAAAGTTCCAAACCTACCACACGTAATTTTGCAATAATTTACCATGAAACATGAGCGTAACCAAAAGAAGTAACAAAGACGCATAGTACAATAAGAAATTATCCTTTTTTAAGCAAAAAAATATTTATTTATACATATTTGATAGCCTTGAAAGCCTCTTTATAATCTTCAAAATACTTAACTTTTACATTTTTGAGATAATTTGTGTAAAAAGTCTCCTTTTTCGGAATTAACCATATAAAAAACCTAAATCTAATATAATCACACATTTTTCCCAACAATTCTTAGATAATGGCTGACTTAGTTATTAAATGTAGTTTTTCACTCTGTTTTTTTTTTTTTTTTTGGCTTAAATTGTTAAGACTTACTCTAGAGAACGAATCTAAATAAGATTAAATTTATAAAGGAAAGCTTATGCCAAAACGAAAACTAAAAACTCTATAGGAAGCAGTGAGAATATCTGGCTTCCAAAAACGAAACAAGGATATTTAATCTTATATACATTTAAAGTGAACTCTTTTGGTCAGATAGTAAAGGAGAGAAATGCTCACCCATATAATGATATAATTATTATAATTATAAAATGACAGTCTGCCTAATAAAGTTATCTGTATAATAGAGGTTTCTGTGAGGGATGAAATGAAGGTATAAAGATATGGTAACAGGTAGCAGATTAACTCTGAAAAGAGTTAATCCAGGCAGAAAAAGAAAATTACATGGACTGGGATTCTTCTCAACTTTTAATGTTTTTTAGGTTAAAAATCTATCATATCATATTATACGTTTATATTATATCATTATCAGTATTTATTAGTATATATAGGGTCTACAATTATGCAGTTTTATGAAGTAACTACATATTACTAGGATTTTTCAAACTCATTTGTATTAAAGGATCATAATGTTATAAACCTAAAGTATTTCTTTCTTTTACTGCAGGTTTATGAATCTGTCTACTAAAATATCAAAAAAATTATTTAATAACTAAACACAAATTTCCAATCTATTTGGTGTCTTACTAATTCCCCTATGTTTTTGGCCACTTAGATAATGTCAAAAAGAACTTTCAACTATTAAAAGCTTATTTGGTAATACATTTATATACATGTTCATATATATATTTTTTTGTACTTCAACTTTAGAGTCTAAATTTAGACCTTTGACATTGTTACTTCCTGCTGAAATCTTCTAGAATTGTTGTAACTGTGTGTGTGTGTGTGCTGAGTCCTGCCATCTGCAGAAATAGGAAACTGAAGTCAACCACATTTGCAGCTTTGACTTTAACTTTAACTATAGTCCCTCCAACCCCCGCACCTTTGGCCTTTTCCCCAACCCTCAAGCTCCTTATAAGTTTCAGTTGTTGTTCTGGTTTTTATTGAAACTTGAAAATTGATTCTATTGGCTTTTGTGTTGTGATAAGGTCAAAAGTTAATGTAAATGTTGTGGCTTCTTTTTTTGTTGGGGGGGACGGAGAGTATCGAGACAGTTTACCAAGAAGTTTTTAAATTAAAAGTTGCAAATTGTTTTTAATGGCTTGTTCACTTGAACAATGATAAGAATAAATACTATATATTTGTGTATATATAATATACATAAGTTTGCATTGATATACAAAAATAAAAGTTTGAACTATAATGGTATAGAAGATATTCAATATTATTTGTATCTCAGGGTTAAATAGTTGTAAAAGTTGTTTTAATATTTCTTATTTTAAATAATATATCTAATTTTGAACATATATATGATAAATCAAATAACAACAATGATAACAAATAGGCAATTAATAAGGCCTGATAATATTTAATATGATCTATGGCTTATTATTAAATTTAAGTTCCTAAACTTAAAAAACAAAATAAGGAATTTTTTTAAAACTATACAAAAAGGAAGAAATATAACAATACATCGGATTTATTGTTTTATTTATTTTTTAATAAATATTATTTATAATTTTTAATTAACTGTTTGTCTATTATTTAACTAGTTTGAACACAAATTTTAAGCAAAACTAACGAAAAATATATATCTACATTTATGTACTTTTCTGTCATCTTTAATTAAATGTACATTTGGAGACATTCAATTAACGTGATATCAATTTTCCATATACAAACGTTTCTTTTGTTTAACACAAAATTAAGTGCCAAGCGAATCGTGTCATTGTTAAAGCCATCTCCATAAACCATTCAGACCAAGTTCAAAAGATAACCAAGCCAACCAATGCTCCATAAAAAGCAATAAGATGTGTGTATGTATGTGTGTATCTATCTGTCTGTGTGTGTGCAAAAACTTTTCTGCGTTGCATGGAGGTAAAAAAAAAGGAAAAACTTGGATAAATTTACAGTTGAAACAATTACCATGAATTTGATCAAAAATGATACGCAGCCACTGTGTTCGTATCCAACCATGCAGCAACAATATTTTTTAATGCACTTTTGGGGGGTGGTGGAGGGGTGGAAATGAGATGGCAAAAAAGCGGATGCTAAGAACGAGGAAAACTAAGTCGATAAAGATCGAGATGGCAGACACAGAGAGAGATAGAGAGAGAAGAGAGAGGAAGAGAAAACAAGAAGCATTCAGTTTGCTGACAGATAGACCACGACCACGACCCGTTCCCGTAGACGTAGCAACAGGACTATAAGGACGTCAAGGCAGGGATGAAGTGAGCGGGGTTGTGACAAAATGTAAGCGTAAAATTGCTTGAGAAAACTTTTTCAACTTTTCAGCTAATATTTGACTTTCACAAAATAAGGAGACGATGTGGAAAAACAACGTCAAGACATTGCAACGAATGAAAAAATATATATGTATACATACCTACAAATACATACATACATACATATATGTACATATGTAATGCATATATATATATATATATATATATATATATATAAACATTTTTGTAAAAAAGATTCCTTTATAGAGACAGGCACATACCCATACATACATACATACATGCACACATGATGTCGTGGCATTTCAGTTGCGAAGAAGTTAAGCTTATTGATTCTTCTTGTGAGTCAAAGTTTGGCTTAAACATTTGCAACATAGATTTCGTCTCCAATTGAAAATTAAAATTGTTATTTATCCAAGTGCAACATAAAATGCCTCACGAGAAGTCGACCAAAAAAAAACTTTTTAAATTTTATATAAACTTAATATTTTGTTATTATTAGTTGATGTAAGTGTCCAATGTTGTTTTCGCTTCTTGTTTACACTCAAACCCATCCACCCCGACCCACCTTGCATCCACCACGCCAACGTTTATTCGCCAACTCAAATAGATTTTGAGTAGCTTTTCAGTTTTGCCTTAACGTTAAATGAGAAAAGTTTGTACCAAAGTGTTTGGTTGCACTTTTTCGCCCTGCAAGGTGGCCAACTTCAACGTCAGCTAACAGTGTCATCTCACGCCCCACCCTTCCTTCACCTAACAAGGAAAAGTGTGTGCCGTTAATGATCATTTTTATTTGGTTAACCGTTTACTGTTTACGTGGCAAAAAGGTCAAGTTACTTTCACCTTTCACTTTGCGACCGGACCAGAAACACTTGATATAAAAAAGTTTATAGTAAAATTCTGTAGTCCACTATATGAATGGTTAAACTTTAAATTTACTATAATTAATATAGTTGAACTTGAAGTACCAAAACGAAAAACTCTGGCCACATTACAGTTGGGCACACTTTTTCAAGCAATTGACCCAGCTGCTCATGTTCATACTTAAAATTATATACATAATCGTATAATTTGTTGTCAGTCACTTGTAAGTAAAGGTAATATAAGCAGCAGAACAGAAAAAGAAGAAAATACATATACAAAATTCGCTAACCTTCCTTTTAATAATTTGCCTCTTCCATTTTTGCTTTGCCTCAAACGTTAGCCCTCTCTTTCTCACTTACAATTTTTATTCACTTCACTCTTGCACATATGACAAAAAAAAAAAAGAAAAACGAAATGCATAGGCTCAAGCAAAGCTCAGGTCACATACATTCAAACACATACTAACATATAAGCACGCTACGATTTTCTCTCTCGCTTTTGCGTCTGCATTCTCATTTTTTCTGCTCTCCTCAATTTAAAACTTTAGAATTTGAAACTACGGACAAACCGATTCTTATATGATTAGGATAATTAAATTAATTAGATGTTAATTTTAATGGAATATTTAAGTTTGATTTTGTAAATTACTGATTAAATAAGTACAATTTGGTTGAGAGAACTTAAACAAAAGTAACTGTTTTAAAGAAGAACCATTTGTTACAATATTTATGCTGCCACACACTATACCTTAATAAAGGTATATATATACATACATTTAAATATATCATCATTTTATTTTATTATTTTCACAGTAAAATTGTTATTCTTTTAGCTTTCCATTTGAATTAACCAAATAACTTAATAGCTGACTAAATACAAGGGACTAGTACAAGAGCGTATACACTAGCAAAATATACTACATACAAATATATACATACACATATGTATATATGAACCAATTTCACTAACCCCACCAAATATACTAATTTTAGTTTGGCAACTTTTGTTGTTAAAATACACAATAAATAAACGTCAGCATCTGCAGAGACTGAAGAACCACTTGCATAAAAAAAATAAAAATAAATAAACAACAACAATAACTAAGAGACGTGGGAAATCTACTAGTAACAAAAGCCATGCCAATGCCAACAGAAAAAAGTAACAACAACAACTTCAAGAAAAAAAAAGGAAATTCTGTGGAAAAGTAAGAAAAAAGAGCAAACGTCGCGTTCAGCCGAGCATATTGAGAGTTCGTTTTAATTAAAAGCAAAAGGAGGAGCAAAAGCCAAATGAAACCCCGTCCAAACAATAAGGAGGGTTAAAGGGCGTTGCCTATGTACAAAAATTTTAGCCACAAGCCTCAAAAAACTAAAAAAAAAACATAAATAAAGACTATAAATCTTATGCTGGATGTTGCATACTCTTTGTTACTCTTCATTTTGCTCAAACTTCTTATAACATAAAGTATATATACTTTGATACCAGTTGGCAATCCAATTTCCAAAGAGTATTTGAAAATTTTGTAAACATTTTTGGCTACTTTTATTGATATTTATTATTTTAATTCAACTTAAAAAAAATTAATAATTTATATAAAAATATAAAAATTTAAATAAAAATAGAATGTAATAATATATAAATTTACAACTTTACATTAATAATAATATAACTTTTAAGCAAGGGTATCAAATGCAAACAAGACTGCTAGAAAAATTTATAAAAATGATTAAAAAAGTTGCCACAATAGAAACAATCACCAAAATTGCAAAAGGGATAAAAATAAAAACAAAACACACACCCAAAAAAAACAAAAAGAAAAACAAAAATGAGTGAAATAAGAGACAGAACTTGTTGTTGTCAGATATACAACAAAATAGAAGCGAAGGGAACAATGGATTGCAGCATATTTGCATTGCGTATACGCCATGTAATAAATAAAACACAAGCTAACAATACCGAGAGGGCATGAAAAGGAACACTAGAGGGGTAGAATTAAGAATGGGGAGCAGGAGAGGCTGCTACTTGAGCTGGCTTGGCACGGGGAAACAGTTTCCAACTCAATGGCTTTATACCTACTTTTACAACTATTCCAGATAAATTTGCCACAGCTGCCAAGGATAGAGATAGAGATAGAGAGTTTAGTCAGCATGCTATCCTCTTTTACCTTCATTCTCATATCTTTCCAGTTATATTCAATGTCTCGCCATCATCATCATCATCATCATCATCATCAGCAGGAGTAGCAGGAACAGCAGTAGCTGAAGATGGAACAAGACCAGCAGCTTGCTGCTCGTTTGCGTCAGTTTGCCCGTTTACAGGCTTTTACCTGAAACTATTACCTAGTTGCCGGCTCAGTTGGTCGATCCTTCGTCTAAATGTTGAGTCCCGTCTCTTTCTGCAATCAACAGACGACCAACTGCAACTGCCTTCATCTCCCTCCTCTGCAATTTTCTTTTTATATTTTTTATACCAGAATATTTTGTTGAGCATCTGTAGATAGTTGCTCATCTGATTACATATTTATTCGCAATTTATGCATAATTTTATAATAGTTTTGTTATAAACTTTACTTTCTCTTACTTTAAGCTGACACACTTCTTTTTTTTTTTACATGCATTGCAAGTCACATCAAGCAGCAATTTCCTGAATATGCAATAATTTTGCATGTCAAGGCAATCCATCAATCCATCATATCAACCAGACCAGCTCCGTTCCTCAAATCTTTAGTACATAAAACTGTCAGAATATGGTCTGACATTATAGTTTCGCTTTAAGCTGTATGGAGCTCCAACAAAAACAAAAAAAAAATAAAGTCTAGACCATGAGTTAACCTATACAGAGTTGGATTGAACTCTGACAGCTAGGGAAAAGTGATTAGAAATATGCTATATTTTTGGTTTAGTCTTAAAAACAATAAATCGTTATTAAAACCAACATATTTAACACTATAGTAATATTCACCTAAATCTATCAATCTCTTTTATCCTTAGAAAAAAGATATATAAAATTTCTTTAATATATTGCCATATTTTATATTATGTCTCAACAAAAATAAAAGACTAAGCTCCAGAAATTTTAACTATTTTAAGCTATATCTACAGATTGCTAAGTCTTAGGACCTTAATACAAATAATCTATAATAATTAAATAAGACATATTTTAACTCCAATCCAAATAACATATATATATATACTTCTCAACAACATGTATGCATATTTTAATAATCCCATCATATCCTTCCAACCTATCCAATCTATCTACTGGGTAACCAAAGACAAAAAACAACAGAAGAAAAATACAGATAAAACCTAAACAAAAACTACACAAAGGGCAAGGAGAAAGAAAAAAAAAAGATGATGAATCTTCTTCCTCTTGTAAATGTTAACTAAAATGCAAGAATGTTTTGGGGCCCAAGACAAAAGTGAAAGCACTCCTCCTACGTTCAGTATGATGAAATGTAATGCTCCATTTCTCCAACAATAACATGTGGGCGGGATAGATAGGCCAGGAAATGATTAAAGTGGTAAAGGAAAAATTCTTATGGCTGCCCCCCCACATATGGACAAACTTTCGTAAGATATCTTATAAGCTGAACTAAAACGAATGTTTAATACTCTAACTATACTTTTCTCAGTCTTTCTTACATGTTGAACATTTTCATCTTAAATATTTTCTTACAATTCGGTTTAATCAATTTAATTATTTTCATTTAGTAAACTTTTACTGATTGTTGTAATTTTCTTAAGTACTTAATAGTGCTAAAAGAATTAGAATCTCTCCCTGTCTTCTTCTTTAAGAAACTGGCAATATTAATGCCCTTTACATAATATCCCCTTACAGATAAAGTAAGTAGAATGGCCAAGGAAATACAAAAAAAAAAAAAAAAGAAAAAAGGAAAAAATCCAACCACATGTCAATGTCAACGGCGATGACAAAGACAAATTTACCTATTCCGAGCTTCAGGCACTAGGAATACATGGCAGAATATATACATACATATAGATATATACAGTATATATGTATAAGTATATAAGTCTTGAGATTCACGTGTAGCGCTTTTTGTATATTAAAATTTAAATTAGCAAATAGTCGTTGGGCTGTTTTCTTTAATAGAAAATTCCAATCTTTCTGTGGTAAATTTAACGCAACGTTACACGAAGGCCAAGACAAACACACACACACACACACATACATAGAGAGTTCCATATATAGAGCAAATGGCGCCAAATTCCGTCCGGCAATCAACTAAATTCAAAGCAAATTGTCCGCACAATGGACCCAGAGCGGCCCAAACAGAAAAAAACCAAAAAAGGAAAAAAAAAATACATTGGTTGTTAGCTTCGAGGCCAAGCAAATGCCTCATTATTTTGCGCTTGAGAAATTTCTGTCTCGTCACTAATTCATCATTGTTTCGGCACATTAAATCCTTGAACGTCAACGCATTCATTATCTCATGTGAGAGAGGAGATAGGTTGGGTTGGTGGTAGTAAAATGTATTTGGCCAACTCATCGCCAGCTCACATGGTCAGCTGTCTGTCTGTCTGACTGTCTGAGTTCCTCTGTCTCTCTCTGTCATCGTGGGACCGTCGTCGCCAAGGCATGTTTGAGTGATATTAACTGACCGACAATCAGTCAAAACCAACGCAGCAACAGCAGAACACACACACACACACACACACACAATAGCGAAAGTAAGTAAGAATAAAAGAATAAAGCCAAAAGCAAGGACCAAAGGGACTTAGGCCAGATTTAGTTCTTGTAGCATACTTTGCGGCTGGCCTTTTGAATAGTCTCCTCGTCATGGCCTCGAAAATCCTTTCTAAATTTCTATGCCCCCAAAAAGGAATCACGTGAAGGGGTGCTTATGTGTGTGTGTGTGTGTGTGTGTGTGGGCGTGTGAGTGAATGTGTGTGTGTGCGTGTGTGTGTGTGTGTGCTTAGCATGTTAATTGCTTTCTAAGCTAATCGAATTTTTTGCCTGTCATTATGAGTAATGTGCAATATTATGCCTTTAGTCTGAACATTAAGCAATTTGTCCAGTATTACATTATTGTTCTGGCAAATTGCTTTAAGCCCACAACGATTTAAACTATTTATACCAGATTTATGCCCTAGATAATAGAGTAAATACCAAAGCCATGTTAATAATTTGTCAATTGAAACAAAAAAAAAGGAAAGGAAAACAAAAAACAACACACACACACAAATATCACCAGAGCATAATCGCACATGTCATCTGGACTTAATTTTGCATGCAAATAAAACATTATTATCCAATAACTGATATCGAGGAGATAGAGACAAAAACAGAATGAAAAAAAATGCCAACTACATGACGAATATAAACAAAATCAGAAAAATATTTAAAAAATAATAATATCAAACACGAACGCTCTTAATCGAATCAGTAAATAAAACTATATTTCAGCCCCATTAATTTTTGCTCATTTCCCTTTGACGAAATGAGAAAAATATTTAAAAATTAACCAATTACTATGGATGGAATGGAATATATATACATATGTACATATGTATGCATGTATAGTTATGTCACATTTATTGATAACCATTAATATTTATTGATATTATTCATCTGTAAATGACTTAAATTTGTGCAAGTTCAATTGCAGATTACAATGATGATAAGTTTAAATATTTGCACGCGTTTTATATCTATCCAGATTATCTTTTTAAGAACAGATTTTCTCAATTAATAAAATAGAAATAAAATTACATAACTATGAAAAAGCTTGACTTTAGTTTGAAAACTATACCTCATATATTTTAAACTATAAAAACCATATATATTTAATTTTAAACTAGTTATTATCATATCTATAGTTACTCGATGTTCGAGTCCTATCGGTCTCATCTCTAGATTAAACCATTAAGCAACCGGAAAAAAGTCATATTACAGTGTTAATTTATATTGCACATACATAAGTTAATTTCTGTTAGTTGTGTTATTTGTTGTAATTAGTCGACAACATTCAAGCCGTTGTCCCTAGAGCCATTAAAGAAGCCAGCCACGAAAACCCGGCCACATAAATAATAAAAACCAACAAACAAACAAAAAAAAAGGAGAAATGAAAGGGCCCCATGGTGTACACAAATAGACGACTTGGAAATACTCTGCCATTGGAAGTAAAAAAAAATATTAAATTCGTAGGTCAATTAGGAGTAGAATAAGTTAAATTAAACTATTTCTTGAAAAGTAAAAAATCTTTTTGTTTTTAAGTCTTATATTTTAAGACGTTATGTACATAAAAGTATGCTATGAATTTCCTTTACTATTAACATTGATTAAGAATATATAAGTATTTCCCTATAAAAAAAAAAGATTGGGCTTTGCCAAAAACATCAACACCATAAATAATACTAATTCCCCTTAGTATACTAAAAGGTTTGGTTCTCTTCAGATTCAGCACTTAAATTTAAATAAAAAAAAAAAAAAAAAATTCCCCTATATTATATGGCTTATTCAATATTATCATATATTTTATATTTAAATCATGGATCAAAAACGTCCACAAATAATTTTAATATCTTTTTTAATAGGAATCTTTTTTTACTATAGTTTCCCTCTTTTAAGTCAAATATTCTCCTGAAACTTCTTTACAATATAATAACAACCTTCTGGTAAGGGTATTTAAAATCATTGTTCTTCCCGTTAGTTGTGTGGGCAAAAGGACAGCTTAATGCAGAAGCAGTAGGTCAGATCTGAAGGAAGATAGAAAAAAAGCAGCTAATTATTTTGTCGGTCCAAAGCAAAAGTTCACAATTCAGATATAAAACTCAACAATAATGCATCACAGACCATTCATCGTCATCTTGCCTCATTTTGTGTACTTTTTATTTTAAGATACAAGTAAAAATAAAGTTAATTAATTTGATCATTTGATTCATAGCCTGCATTCATGGATCCAGGCATAAATGCAATAATAAGTCTGCTCTTATATGGTTACAAAAATTGGCAAAAAAGGAAAAAATATCAAGAAATGCATCTTTAACCTTACTTACACTTTTATATACGTATATATGTATATATTTACATTTACTGTGTAAATCGGTTATAAAGATTTAAATCCCATTGCTTTTAACACTTGACGATTATATGCAGCTTTGAATGATAAATCCCATTTGAATCGTTACTTAATGCTTAATATTTTTATTTGTTTTATTTTTCCATTACAGCCGATGCACTGCATCTATCCAATCTCTCCGTTCCACGTATTATCGATGTTGCACAAAAGGCGAAACTTTTCTGTAGTTATGAGATGGGCAATCGGACACTGAACTCGGTTAAATGGTATAAGGATGGTCAGGAGTTTTTCAGGTGAGTCGCAAACACACACACACACACACACACACACACGGGTAACTGCTGCTGTGGCCATAAAACAAATAAAAATTGTCATAAAAATATATATTTAAATTTATATGTATTTGTATATATTTTTTTTGGCACATTGGCACAACTCGAAATAATAATAAAATGCCTTCAACGTGAGAGTGTGCCAGCGCATTCATGCAGATTTTATGGCGTAAATTGAAAATGTCATGAAATTGCAACAGTGGATGCAACAAAGTGGAGTAAGCAAACGTTTTGCAAATTTTTTTTTTTTTTTTTTTTTGGGTGGCGGAGGGCGTTATTGGACAGTTTGGTAGGTGTATGGGTGACTCGAAAGTGTCGCAACTAATTTAAATGCTTAATTGAAATGGATTTTTATGGGCGCCAACAATCGTGGCCAGGTGTCGTTGCCAGTTTGGTCTCAAATATGTGTGAAGCGAACTTTTCATTTAACTGGCTTAATTGTTGCACATTGCCAGTATCCAACCATCATCTCCTCTTCCCCTTTCGCCAACCCCAGACCCTTTCCCAACCAAACGAGCTTAATGGAGCACTAAATTTTTCGGCCTGCTTTTTACTTTATTTATTTTTTTCATTTTTTTTTTTTGCAATGTGGTAAATTGTTAGAGGAGAGTATGTATGGGAAGGGCGGGGAGGAGAGTCTGTGATTCGAGTTATTGATTTTAAATCCATGAACAAATATGGCAACAACAATAACAACAACACCAAACACCAAAAAATTATTTACGTCAACTGCCAAAACCATTAAACGGTTTACGGGAGCTTTGCCAAATGGACTGGCCACGCCCATGGGCCAACACTTTGAAATCTGTGAGTGCAAAGGAAAAAAGCGAAAAATTGAATGTAAATTGAATGCGTTTAGTTGACCACATTCGACATGACATTGGCAATTTTAACTCATGCCAAGTTATTGTTTCTGACATCACCCTCAAACCTTACCCTTTACCTGACTTACTATCGATATACTATATATAGTTACTATGGGCGGAAAGTTGGCTTTTGTCAATTACGTTCTGTGTGGAGAGGGAGGGATGGGGGATGTTTGATTGTGCGGTCGGCTCTTAGTTTCAATTATTTATATAAATTTGACACTGTGGTTGGTTGACTTCAAAATCACAATTAAACCACTTAGTAGAAATTCTTCTATAATTGCATATATTCATATACATATATATATATATATATATATTTATATATATATATATTTATATATATATATATATATATTTAATATTCAAATGAATTCGATTTTAATTACAAATAATTTTAACTTTAAGTGACTGGTTTTAGATTAATTCTAATTTTAACAATTAGATAAAAAAAAAACGGAATCAGAAATAAACAAATAAAATAAATCAGTAGTATTTAATTAAATGTATAGTAGTAAAAAAATTTAAAATTTATGATCAGAATTCTTACAATTTTGTTTTCTAAATAGAATTAGCTTTGGTTGTTCTTTAGTTACTTAATAACAAGAAATTCAGCAGACTTTAAATATAATATAATTGAAAATAAAATATATAAATTTAATAAAAAAATAAACATATTACAATCGAAAATACCCTCCATTACCTGTTTTATCAAAATCAGGGAATCAATCTTCAAAGGGTATTCAAATATTCTAGATTTGCCTTCATTCCGCTAATTGCTATAATCAAATGCAACATTTCGCCACATCGATGGTTGTGTGTGTGTGTGTGTGTGTGTATGTGTATGTGTGGCAATTTGAATTCAAATTTGATTGTGTGTTTCAAGTTGCCACAAATTGCAGCTGCATTGAAAACTGGCAACTGGCATTCTATTCATAATAAAAAGTGGCTACAAATCGATGAACGTTTTATTTGCACACCATTTTTTTTACTCTCTCTCTCTTTTTTTTTTGTTGTTGTTATGTTGTTGTTGCTATTGTTGGCCAACGTTAGCGCAACTTTGACGCAAATGCAGAAAAGTAAAATGCCGAAAATCTCTTTTCGCAACCCCTCACCCTTTACGACGTATCCTTTTTTCCATTATTTTGCATACGGCTCATCAATATTTCATGGTTTTGGGCTCTGGCGCAGTACTCCAGTTCAAGTTGATATTCGCTATATATATCTATCTCACTCACACTGTGTTTTGCATCTCACTCCCTCCTTGCAGATATTCGCCAGTTACACCACCAACAACAAATTGGTTTCCCGTTAAAGGTGTCACCATTGCCGATGGTTCGTCGCATTGCAATCAATTCATCTGCAACGTGGAGCTAGAGAAACTGAATGTTCATTCATCGGGCCAATACCGTTGTGAAGTGTCCGGCGATGCACCTGAGTTCAAACTGATCGATCAAACGGCCAATATGACAGTTGGTGGTAAGTACTAAGTAAAACTAAATTGATGAATTTAAATGAGGGAATTATTATTAAATCATTTTATATATAAGTGAAGGAAAACTCGATCAGTAGCAGTATCAGTAGTTTATTTTGCTATATGTATTCTATATGTACTTCAAAGTGGATTTTCTTTTCAACCAACACTTAAAGAACTGAATTGTTTATTCGAATTTACAATATATACATAAAAGTATATATATATTAATCAATGGTTTTTACTAATTAACAGTTGGAAGAACATCTCGATAGTTTAGCGTAAATAAAAAGGTTGCAAAATTTGGCTAATCTCTACTATTCTGCAAAGACATTTAGTTATAAAGGATCAGATTTAAAGAAAAGTATACGGATCTTAAAAAAAAATCTCCTTATTCTTCATTTCTTCAACAGGTGATCTCGATATTAAAGTCAAAGTTTTCCACTTTATTTGCAGTTTATTCTGCAGGTTATTCTTCGTATAATGTATATCTTTCTACTAATTTATATCATTCTCCTTGTTTCATTTAAATCTATTATTTATATTTCATATTTGATCAATTGTTGACATTTTCTTCAATATTTGTCAAATATCATAGCATTGTTTTTAAAGTTTTTGTTTTTTTCATTGTATTTTTAAATATATTTATGAAAATTTTATGTCCTTTATCCTTCCTGTATATGTGTGTATGAATGTATGTTTGTATATACAGTTATACAAATACCTAGGTATCTGGTTATAATTTTTGCCGTCTATGATTTATGTTTATCGCACAAAGACAACAAATTATGTGCAATTTTGCAAACACTTAATAAAATTATAAATGGTCTTTGCAGGGCCACCAACCCCGAGGGCCAACAGCAGTAAAACTCCTTTTCATTTATCAATGCCAGTCCAGGCACCAAAACGAAACGAAACCAAACAGAACAGAACCGAACCGAACCGAACCGAACTGAACTGAACTCTGAAGTAAAGCGAAAATAGGAGCAGTAATACATAGACCAGATCCAAGGGTATGGGAGCAGAAATGATGGGTATGGTGGAAACGGTGAGGGGATATACCCATAGGCAGTTCAAAGGGCGCCGCATAAATACTGCAAAATTGTGACACGCGTCAGCCATTTGTATGAGTAATGATTGTTAATAAATCCTCACAACGGTTGCGTAGTCTTGCCATACCTACACCTCCTGACGTCCCCTACTACACCCTATTCCCTACCTACCATCTCACACCTAACACCTGCCGCACCAGAAGTAGAACAAATTCAACTCAATTGTGAGTTTTGTACGAATCAATTTATAATCTACAATGCGCGGTCGTTGGCGTTGTCACGTCCTCGCCCCAGACAACACCAACAGGCAGAACAACAAGAGGAACAGCCGCAGCAGCAGAAGGAGCAGCACCAGCATCAGCGGTAGCAGAGCGGCAGCGGTTAGCTGCAACAACAAGACCAACTCGTTTGCGGGACTTGTAGTTGGGTTTGTTAACGTCAACGCCGATGCTGCCGCTACATCTCTAGCCACAGGCTTGGGCCGCCATTTTGATTTCACTTTGATTGGCAGCGTACATGACGATGATTCTTCCCCTCCTTCCCCCCACCACCTACATCCCTCCGCCCCAAAAAGTATTCTACACTATGCTTCTGCGGTTGATTGTGGCCAAAGAGAATAATGGCAGACCAAAGCAGGGTAGAGCAGGGCAGGACAAAGGCAAAATAGACCAGGAAAGGAAAACTGTATGCTTTGAAATTCAAATCAATTGATTTTGGTCCAATGTCGATTTGAGGCTAAAATGGAAATAGCCTGCTTATATCTTTTGTTCTATGTTAGTTCTATGCGGCTCAAAATGATTTATTTGTCGCAATTTTGCCGTTCAGCGATTTGTTTCTCTTTGTTGTCCTGGCTCTTTTTATCTCTGTCCCGTTTACTCTCTCTTTCTCTCACTCTCTCTGTCTCTCTCTCTCTTGCGTTCTCCGTTTTGCTCTCTTTGTCTAACGTTTACTTTGGGGCTTGGGTTTATTTATTGACATTACTTTAAGAGTATTGATTTGCATAATGCGCACTTAAGCATTTGTTTACGCGTAACAATCAAATTTGAATTCAAATTTTCGCATTTGTATTGCGCCTTTAATTGGATGTTTGGTTGGATATTTGGTACACCTACACCCTCCTAATATCTCCCCTTCCGCCCACTAGCTATTTGTGTTTGTGTGTATGCGTGTGTATGTGTTTGCCTGTTTGCTATTTGCATGTCAATTTGACTTTTATCTATTCAACGTACTTAAATAGACAAAGTAAGCCATGCTTAAGTTGTTGTTGTACAACGAAATCACAATGACTAGATTATGTACAAGGGGTCCTATATTTGTGCCTTGGGCTGTACCTGTAGATGAGTTGCCCTCAAATGTTGAAGCTTTTGTACTTATACCAGAATCCATTTACTTGTTTTGAATTACAATAATGGTGCACATATATTTTGAAAATGTATCTATAGTTATTTGTCTACAAAGCATTATTAATCTCATGGTTGAAGTTGAAGTTGTTTTGGGCAGAATAAACATAAATTTATACATTCAAAATTATTGTATAAAAATAAGATAATTATCTCAAGAATTATCTGAAATTCGTATTCAATTCTTGTTCTTTTGTTTTGTAAAACAATTTAATGTTTTCGCTTAAGCTAACAGCTTAATTAGTTTATAACTAATTTGAATAGTCAAGTGCTGCAATATTGGCCAATTATTCTAACAATTATTATTGTTAAAATCAAGTAGAATCCTTTATCAATTGCCTTGCTATATATGTCGTTATATAAAATCATATGCAATAAAATAGTTATTCAGAATAGAAGCAGATAAAGCGGTTATATTTTGAATTCAAGGTAAAAGTTTGTCCCTTACAGACAATGTTAATGTAATGTTATTAACAGATAATAACAATGTAACGTATTATTAATGTGATGATCATTCTCTGTCTCATCTTATGTTAAGCCTCTGTTGATATGTTATACTTGGATTATTTTATTATGTATTTCAATCAAAAGTCATCCTGTCCCTAACAATAGCAATTTTGAAATAGAAAAACTATAGATTGTAAGTTATACTTAAGTTATAAATGTGTAGGTACTTAAATTAGTCGTTTCTTATAATTAAAACTTTGCACTTCCATAACAGTTTAAATTTCAAAGGAATTTTAAAGTATTAGTTTTATCTACTTATTATTTTCCACTTTTAATCTTTCAACAAAGCCACTATGGCATTTATCATCAGCAAAGTTTTTCTATATAACCAACTGACCACCAGAAACATATGTACATATGTAGAATATATATATATAGGTATAATGACTGCATTTCCTTCTTTGTTTATGACATTGCTGTCCGTCTTTGACATATGCCAGCAGCATTTCGTCATTTTAATTTATATAGATGAACATATAAAATGTATATAAAGTATAAACCATAAAAAAGACAATACCCGAAAAAAGCCAACCACTATATATGTATATGTATGTGTGTGTACCATCAATGCCAACAATAGCTCCAGAAGGAGCAACAGTAACAACAACAAGTATCAAACCGACTAACCGACCATCCAATGGCATCAAACTTCATCAACAAGCTGGAGCGTGCAAAGTTTAAACTTCCATAGAGAACAATGTGTCCACTGTAAAAGGAAAAACAACAACGGGGAACGGGAACGGGGAAGGGAATTAAAAGTAGAAGAATGTAGTAAGATAGTAGCTCCAACGTGGTAGCCCTGCACGTAGTTGAAAACCAAACCCTAATGCCATGATGTTCAGTTTTTTGTTTCAATGAAGGCAAAAGCTGTTGACAGACCAACAATCAACTTGGGAATTTTCTCACTAAAGTGCCATCGGCATCGCCATCTTCCCATACATACATATGTATGTACGTATATACTCACTCACACACACACACATAACCATCCACCTTAAAATGAGAACTTTGACATAGTCAGTTAGATCTCTGTAGCTCGACTTTCTCTAAAAACAGCAAAGTCACACCTTGTCCTCTTTGATGATGAGGACTTGGTTCAAAAGCCTTGAGGTTTGGGTCAAACTTTTGCCTGAACAAATATTTTGCCGCTTAGATGAGTGCCGTATGTCGACTCACTGATTAACTTGGCCAAAAATGTTGTACAACAACATTGCAGGTAAAAGAAAGAGAGAGAGAGAGAACAGGGTTTTTACCCTGTAACTTGGTCCATACTTAATTACTTTAAAAATTTTTGCTACGTTTAAAGATCAATCTGAAATTTTTATACCCTGTACCCATAGGGTTCAAGGGTACATTAATGTCGCAAAATTTATGTAAGAAGGAAAATTTTCCGACCCCATAAAGTATATATATTCTTGATCAGCATCAACAGCCGAGACGATATAGCCATGTCCGTATGAACTCCTAGATCTCAGAGACTATAAGAGCTAGAGTAACCAAATTTGGTGTCAACATCCGTCTAATGTCTACGCAGATCAAGTTTGTTTCAAATTTTTGCCACGCCCACTTCCGCCCCCGCAAATTGTATAGGCAATATGTACCGTCTGATTTAGTTGAAAGCGGTCAATAAATATCGGAGATATGCGCCTATATGTTTTGTACTGAAATTCTATGGGCAGCAGCAACTGAAATGTGTGAGCGAGATAGCATGCGCATGTTGCTTTGTACCGAATGACGGATTAGTTTCGTTCACTGTTATGAGTGAGAAAGATAGCATGCATTTGTTGTTTGGGCTTGCTAGGAGAATTTTATAAAATAATTTATATTCAATTAATGGGGAAGTGGAAGAAGTTTCAGTTTTAACATATCTCTTAATGCAAAAATTCACGAAAATCCGATCAAATTTTTTTTTCCAACTTTTTCAACTTTTAATGTAGTTTTTTAATACGGAAATTATGCAGAAGATTGATGTAAAACTTTTCAAAATCGGCCAAAAGATGGCCAACTTAGAGCCTATAGAACATTGGTAAAATCCTCCAAAAGAAGGACAACGACAAACCTTAAAAAAATTTTTTTTATTAAAATTTTTTTTTTTTTTTTTTTTTTTTTTTTTTTTTTTTTTTTTTTTTTTTTTTTTTTTTTTTTTTTTTTTTTTTTTTTTTTTTTTTTTTTTTTATTTTTTTTTTATATTTTTTTTAATTTTTTTTATGTTTTTTTTACTAAAATTTATTAAAAAAATTTTAAAATTTTTTTTTCCCACCTTTTCAACTTTTAATGTATTTTTATAACGGTAATTATGCAGAAGATTGATGTAAAACTTTTCAAAATCGGCCAAAAGATGGCAAACTTAGAGCCTATAGAACATTGGTAAAATCCTCCAAAAGAAGGACAACGGACAAATCCTTCGAAAGAACCTCTACTTTAGAGGGCTCCAATTCAGTCAAATCTCGTCTGATTTTAAAAAACTATGTCTTTATTTGATTTTTAGAATCGCCGTTTTTAATTAGCATAAAAATCTGGAAAAGTAATTTTCAACACGAGTTTTTAATTAGCATAAAAATCTGGAAAACTTATTTAAATATAAGAAAACTCATTTAATATGAAGAAAATATTGTGTAATATAAGTAAAATTTATATTCAGTTAATGAGGATTTCGTCGGAGTCTGATTTTATGAAATATCTGTTATTGGTACAGGGTATACTCCAAGTCGGCAGGGACGACTTGCTTATTTCATTTATTTAACTCTCGTTTTTCATATTACATATAGATATATATATATATATATATGGAGTATCATTTTCTTTCTGATGTCTTAATTCTTTTATATATTCATTCGTTTTGACTTTTTAATATGTTTTATTATTTGTGGTTAGAGCTGCTAACAAGATAGCATAAAAACCATCTCCAAATTGTTTTACTTACCTGTTTTTTTTCTCTCTCTCTCTCCTCTTACCCTTACCCAGTTTCTGTCCGGGCTCGTTTAGCATTCAAGTTGAGAGCAGCGCAATTTTCCATTTCCCCTTCTTAAAAAAAAAATGCTTTCATTTGTTGTTGCTGTTTGTTCTTGATTTTTTTCTTTTTTTTTGCTTTCTTTTTTTCCCAATCTTGTTGCTTTGTTGTTTTGTTGTTTTTTACTGGTACTTTTGGTACTTTTGGTATTTTTGGTTTATTTACCCGAGTTGATTGCTTTGTTTTCGTGAAATTTTCGTGTGTGTTTGTGTGTGTGTATGTTTTTGTTGCTTTTGCCAATGCAAGTCACAGTTCCGGCCACCACATGGCCATTGGGTAATGGTAGCAGTAACCAGAGTTGGGGGTTTGGGTTAGTTTTTTTGGGGTAACGGTCCCCAATGGTGCACAACCGGCACAACATGGCCGCAATCATCAACTTCAACTCCGGGTATACTACGAATACAAGCTCCAACTTCCGCCTACCGCAGTCGCCTCAGTAAGTTGTACTTGAAACAGGTCAGAAACTTTCCACCAAAGTGGTTTGTATTAAGTCAATTAAAAAGTTTATAGTCCTGCCGACGACTGCCTGACTTTTGATGGCAGCCTCTGTTTCAAAACCCTACACCAACCACCTGCCCTCTTCCCCACCCCTTGGCCACTTTCTCAGCGTCTCTGTCTCTGTCTCTACTTGCCTTCGCCTTTGGGTCCTTAGCATATTTCACAAATTTTCAACAACAAATGCGGTAGTCGGCATTCATTTGAGTGAGATAGAGCAAGATAGAGATTGAGTGAGAGAGAAAGTGACTTTTGTTCTTGATATTGTTATTGTTGTTGTTGTAGTTGTTGTTGTTGATGCCCACTGTTTTGCGGTTGCTGGGAAATGGAATTGTCGTGCGTGTGTTTCTGTGTGTGTGTGTGTGTTGTGGCAATAAACCAAATTACGCTTGTTTTCATCAAAAAAACTTTATCCTGGCAATTATTTATAAAGATTAATTAACACTTCAAATAAATATTTGCTAAGTGGAGAATTGATAATTACCTAAGTGTTTGCATATACACCTGACATTTTATTTAACTCTTGTTATGCAAATAATTTTCCTTTAGTAATGACAAAAACAAAAGGAAAGATGTTTGAAAGCTCATTTCTTGTCTCTTATTCAATATGAATGAAATATTTTTAAATATATTAGTAAAAGCATTTTATATCAAATATATATTGCATATTTAATATTATAAATCTGATGGTTTCTAATGCATTAGTATTTTATTTTATTTTATTAATCTATGCATACTACAATTAGGAGGAAATCTCTAATCACTTCTATCCATTTTAATAGCTTTAATAAAAAGGCTCTTAGTTATAAATACTAAAATTTATTTCTATTTCTCTATTACTGAATGTTAATTTAGTTTTTTTTATATCCAAAATGACTTTTCTGTAAAGAAGTCTTAAATCAAGAAAATTGATATAAACTTTAGTATAATAACCGACATAACTTTGATTAGAAAATTTGATCATAAAAATATAAAAAGGATTCACCTGATTAAGATGTTTAATCGTCAAAAAATGAATATCAATTAATAGCGAAAACAAATCTATTGATAAAAGTAAAATTATATATTCAGAAGATTATATAATAACAATAGTATATAATAATATTATATAATAACAATATTAAATATTAACAATATAACTTGACCACGATAATATAATTATAAAGTCCAACATATATCAATTTATTTCCCTTATAGTTTTACCCAAATTCGATCCATTTATAACGGGAGTGCGACACGCCTATAAATATCGGGATATATTATTGGCCAATTGCAGTTCCGAATGGTCAAGTCCACCAGCCAAGCTAACTTGGTATATTAACAATAAAACGGTAAGTAAATGTTGTACATTAAGCATACGCATTGTTGTGCAAGTAATTTTTAAAGAGTATCAATGGCGGTAAAATCTATATGTATGCACACACACACACATACAGATAGAGAGAAACACTAACAGATACACATGCATATATAGCATGGCAACCGCATTTCATATGTGAGGCATGACACAGGCTGTTGCAGCCTGGCCACAGTCACTCAGTCGTAGTCACTCATGTGTCATGCGTCAGGGCCAAGTCAAACCCAAATGTTGACACTGAGCTCTTTGCTTTGGGACCTCTGGGGTGTTGGTGTGTTATGTGGGCCCGCATATACTGGCCATTGGATGGTGATGATGGCTTTAATGCTCTTGGTTTGTTTTGGTTTTTTCTTTCTTATTGTTCTCGTTGTTGTTGTTGTTGTTGTTTTCTTTTTCTTTCGGGCAGGCTGAGTCGGCCAGTCTTGAACCGCAAATCAATGAAGTAACACGGAACATTCAAGGCTTTACAGTGTATGCCAGCAATTTGCAATTGCGCATCCATATTGAAGACCAACGTTTCATCAGTAAAAGTGAGATGTGGGAATTGCGTTGCAGTGCCGATATTATGGGATTGACCAGCTTAAGGCGTGAGAATCGTGTCCGTACCACAATTTTGGCTTTAAAAGATACCGGCTATAATCAAAGACTCATGGAGAGTGGTTCCTCTGACAGGACTGCAATCACAGCAGGTGAGTATTGATAAGGATGGCAATTCTTTATAAATGTTTATAATCGATTGATTTTTATAGTTACCTGGCTATTATGCTTCATCTTCTTGTTACATACGCATTGTTTGCAGAGTTAGTGTTTGGCCTTTTAAAGGTCACAAGCACACACACACATATACACACACTGGTGACAAATCAATTGGCGTTCTTTGCACACACACACACACACACACACACACACATTAATATAAAACATAAAGTTAACAAAAGTAAACGTTGAATTTGTATATAGTCCAAATCGAATTAGTCTAGGCACTTGGAAAAAATAAAATAACAAATCATCCCATAAATGTAATGCAAAATTTATATATAAGCTGATAAAAATATAAATATGTAACTACTAACTAACTAAATACATACATGTATAAATACAGCAAAACGTAAATTGAAAATATCAATAAAAAAAAAAGGAAAATTTTACAAATATTTGTGCACGGAAACTGAAACACACACAATCAATGGCAAGTAAATTTAATTACAATACTGTATGTGAATTGTTAATGTATTAAATGATGTATGAGAAATAAATATATGTATGCAAACCAAACAACAACAACAACAATCAAACCATTCACAACAATACAAAATATTACAAAAAATTGGCATAAAGGCGTAAAAGCATAAAACAGATTTTAAGGATGAATTAATCGATAGGTAAGTAAAATTTAAATCTAAAATATTGCCAAATCGATTGGAAGTTATGTGGTAGTAAGATGAATACAGGAATGAGGTTTAAGTTCTGACTAAATTTTAAGTATTTAAAATGAGAAAATTAAATATACATTAAATTGATAGAAAATGGGCGAAATCACAATTAAAACAAATAATTTTCAGTTATTTTGCAAATTATAACAAAACTAAATAAATTCTACCAAACATTGATATTAGAACATTTATATTAAACATATTCCATGTCATTTGGTATATGGAAAATATTTATCTTAAGTTTCAGTACTGGACTTTGATCATTGATTGTGTTTAATATAAAATCCTGTTAGCAATCTAAAATTTAAAATGTTAAATTTCCATTAAATTTATCAATTCCATTTTCCAAATCATTTCTAAGCTAAATAGCTAACATCTCAGTTGCCTCTAATTCGTTTACCTTATTTTATGGCAAACAGATAAAAGAGTAAAAAAGCAAACGAGGCACAGAAAAAAGGCCAACAAAATTCGATTTAATAACCGAAAAAAAAAAAAAACGAAGAATAAACCAAAATAAAGAAGGCGAAAGCAAGCACTTTGCTGGCTTCTTTTTGCTGCTGTGAAATATTCAACGCATTATGACAAATCCGGCTAAAATATGCAGCCGGCCAATGGCCGCAGGTAAACAGTTAGCCAAGGTATAACAAAAAAAAACAACAGCAACAAAACAACAACAACAGGGACAACAACAAAGGAACATCAAGCCAAACGACGCCCACAAAATTATGCATAAAATGTCCTCGGGCCTTCGAACAGACAAAGAACAACAACAGCAACAACAAAAAGGAGCAAACAAAGATAAATTCCGCTGTCCTGTCAATGTGCCGCGGGCCCATTAAATGACGGAAGTAAATAAGCTTGACAAATTTCCACTCATCATTTTAGCATTAATTCTGGCTCCTTTCACGCACACCGACAAAAACCGACAGCAGCAACAACAACAACAACATCAACCAAAAAAATGTCCTTTGATTAATCAAAAAAAAAAAAAAATTTACCACAGAGGCGCCAACGTTGGCCAAGGCGCCAAACACAACGCATGAGTATGAGCAGAGAGAAGAAGATAAGAGACCAAGATAAGAGAGGGAAAAAAGAGGCAGCGAAGGGAGGTAGGTGCTGCCCAAGATACATCTGCTCTCTTACCCACTAAAACATTCAAAAACGAAACCAAAAAAAGGAAAAAAAATAGGAAGATTTCACAGATTTTTGCACGCGATTTGTCAAGCTGACATTTCCGCCACCATATGTACAGTGGTTTTAACACCACCATTATCTCATAATTTATTCACTTAAAATTATGCAAATCATGAAAAAAAAAAAACTAACCCTTCATATTTACTTATATAAAATTTATTTTAGCTTTATAAATTTTAACAAAATTTGAAGAAAATTCTTACAAATCAGTTGATTTTTCATGCAAGACATAAATAACATATTAAGATCAAATATATGTTAAACAGACATCCAGATCTTCTTTAATTGAGGAGTTATAATAATAATAAGTATGTAATGTTATATTATTTAGGTTTGTATTTCAGCATTCAGTAAAAATCCAGGCAAATCAAATTTATTTATGAAGCTACTGAAAGGGATTTCGCATAGTCAAATTGAGAAATAAAACAATAAAGATATTTTTAGAATACACACCTAAATTGAGATATTAATTTTTGTGTTAATTTAAGAAAAACTTGTCCCACAGTATGTGTTTTGCCCAGACGCCGTCGTCATGGCTGGGAATTGGAATTGGATTTTGAGTTTTTGTTGCCGCAAACGAACCTCTAGCAGACCCAACACAGTCAACAACAACAATAACAACAACTGCAAGAAGAGTGACAAGGACAACCAACATCAGGACAGTCCAAGTTGATTTAGTAAGTCACGTGGCCGCGAAACTGTAAATTGGCTCATCCTGATCCTTGGGTTTGGGAAGCGTGTGAAATAAAAGTGACGCTTTGTATGTGACTGGCTTTTATTTTTTGGTTTTCTTATTTGATTTTTTTTCCTTCTTCTTCGTTTGTTATTCTTCAGTTCATGCTTTTGTTGGGGGAACTGGAGAGAAATGGATGGAGGATGGGATGGAGCGGTCTATTTTCTCTAAGCCAAATGTTTTTGCACCCAATTTTTTGGTCGGAAAGGCAAATTTAGCCCCTGGCTATGAATAATGTTAGGTAAGAGAGAATGACAATTTAGGCCGAAACACAAGCATATATGTATATATTACGGTGTATAGTACAGTGAAACTTGCCTATATGTTAAGATATTTAGTTATGACTATGAGAATTGAAAGTTAATGTTCATTTTAGTTAGACTTGACTTTTTTGTGATTTTATAATTTTGTCTAAGAAAATGTTGGAAATTAAATGAAAACAGGTAAAAAGGTCATGGAAAATCGTCTGTGTAATTCTTGGACCTGCTCCTACCACTTCTTTTTATGGAGATGTAGTTTTAGGCAAATGATATAAAAGCAATCGTGTTCTACTTGAAATAAGTAAGTAGATTTTCCACAAACATTTTCCTCTTAGTTTCACGGAATTTAAACCCACAACCGACCGTATGCTAAAATCAGTTAATTTAATTTCTATTTGCCACATTTCGTCAACATGGAATATCATGATATTTGATATATCTAAAAACAATGATGTCAATCAATGGCTGGTATCTAAATTGCAATTTTAATCCATCCCTGAATCCAATGGTTGGTTATCGGATACGAAACGTATACTGACACTGATTTAAATTAAATATTTGACTACTGTCAATCTGTCAGCATGGCAATCTGTTTTGCCCGAAAAACATTTAATTACAATTCTGCAATCCTGCATTGGCCAATGGTTAACTAAAATTAAAATGCATTTATGAACTTCCTAGTTACCCTATTTATCTCCTTATTCTCAGAATTGTTACAATTATTTGTAATTAATCATTTATTGAAATTCTATTAAGAGAATTTTGCATTTAATTTTAAGGACTTTATTTTCATGATTACTCTTTAATATCTTCAACAAAATACAGTTAGTCTAGGACATATTTCACATTGTAGCCTTGACATATTTAGTTTTTGTAGAACTTCTAAAATACAATCGCGTAAAAACTTCAGTCAAGTGGATTTTGGGAAAATCATCCAAGTCAATGTCAAATAGGAGAGAATCACATTGATTTTACACTTTGAGCCGGTTCTGTCAATCAAAGTGTTGGGGGTCATGACAAGGCACAACACATGCTCAGGCTAACGCTCACATGTTACAACCAACCATCATTTCCCCGCTGACTCCGCCCCCTTCTCTACGCCTCCTTTCGCAGTTGGACATGACATGTGTTCAACGCGTTGATGGCAATTTAAACATGCACAGGATTTGTGCAGTTTCCCATCCATTTGTCGATGATGTCCATGTCAGTAGAGGCTTAGTTTGTAATTGGCCCAAGTTTTTAGGCAGTTTGCAGTTTGTTTCGAGGCGCTTTTGCTTTGTTGTAATTAAAAACACAATTGTCAAAGGTGTGCGGGTGTATGCAAGTGTGTGTGTGCCATCTAGGGAAGGTCCAAGAGCAATTTGGCGAAAAAAAAGAAGTGCTATTGGTAAAAGTTGTCTTATAGCCTGAGCTTTGACTGTTTGCTGTGTCAGATAAGTCACTGAGGCTTACTTTTTAGCCTACAATTGGTCCAGTTTCTGCAATTGCATTGACATATTGCAGCTATCAGATTGTCGAAATAGGAAGGGGGGGAAGTGAGAGGGTATGGAAATGTCAAAATGTCGCGTCACATGATGCCAACAAGCAAAAAGGCAATCGCATTTGTCGATCGTTGAATGCCCTATATGCCTATGTCCTTGTCAGTTGTTGTCCTTGTTGCTGTCATGTTGGTAAAGCCTTTTTGGCATTAAATGGTATTATAATTAAACGATTTCTTCGCTCAATCGTCTGAGTATTTATCGTTCATTGAATACACACACGATTAACAAATACATTTTCCTTCCTTCCCTTATCTCTATGATTAAACTATGCACTTGCCAATTATTATAACTTTTATAATATCAACTATGTAACTTTTCTTGTTACATCCTTCAAAAAAAAAAAAAAACCATGGCAAATATCCCACATGGGTACCATTTAAGCAATATGTCATATGCCAACCAAGATGCTTAACTTTCCCCCCTCCCTGCCACAACGCCTTGTCTCTTTCACTTTTTTATGACACTCCACCAACCCAAACCAAACCAAGGACTTCAACCCAAAGAGCGAAAAAAAAATAAATGGGCAACCAAACAGGCGTGCAAAATGTTAAGAAACCTTATATCCCATATACCATATATATGTACATATCTACCATATATACATACATATATACAATGGCATATCTGTAAGTACATAGGCCTAACAAGCGGCACAGGAGACTTTCATTGAGGGTTGAGGGCCCGTAGGCTAAACTGGGAAACGCCGCCGTGTAGTTATAAATATAAAAAAAAAAAAAAAATAACAACGAAAAAAAAATGAATTTTTATCTTAAAGCGACTGTCAGTTTGTCTGTGTCTGCTGACGAAAACGAAGTTGACAATGGGAATGAGTTTCTTATAACAACAGGGAAAGAGACAGATGGAGAGATGAGGGGTGGATGGGTGAGTTGAGGGGGGGGTTAAAAACAAAATGAAGCGACAGCAAAAAGTGCGAACGTGCCGCCAGACAAGCTCTGATGATGGAATGAATATGGTAGAGAGGGTAGAGGGGGAAAAACCATTGGCATGAGGGGTAGGGATAAGCACTTGGGTTTTTCATTCCTTTCCATGCAAAAAGTAAAGATGTAAAAAGAAATACGAAAAAGGCTAAAAGAATAACATTTATATGTGCACATATATATATCTATATAAATGTGTGTATGTGTGTGTGTCCACACATGGGCGTAGCAAGGATTAAAATAAGCCATGCATATAGTTTCTGTATAAGAGACTCCTTTTTAAAGCTTCGTGGTAAATTTAAAAAAATTGAAATTTTTACATAGCAAGGAAAAGTATATATGTATATCCCTTAAGTCATACCCATGTATATATAGATATACATAGATATATATATATATATAAGTGAGAGCCACAAGGTACATATGTAGGTACGTACTTGTGTCTCTGCTCTCACAGATTTTGCTGTGTTTGTTAACGTTTAATAAATCAAAATTACTTTTTATTTCTATGACAGTTATAACAGGGCGTTGCTTGACATTTAACTTTTCATTTTTATACTCTAGATAATTATTGTTGTGGGTATGTTAGACATATTCAATGTAAGTGCTTACCCATTAACCAAACATTCAATTTGGTTTATTATTATAAAATTCTTTCAAGAATCTTACGTTTTATTTTTAACACAAAAATAAATATTCCAAGAGAATTTCTCAAAAATAGTTAGGGGACTTTCAAACAGATTTCAGAAAGGATTTTGTAGAGAATTTTTAGAAATGTCGCAAAGATTTTTCAAGAATTTTTGAGTAGAACTCGTTGACAATGACTATAACTATACTACACTGATCACTTAGTCAATTAAAACCACATAACAATCTAAAAATAATGGCTTACAAAGAATATTTGATTTTTTTTTAATATTGTTTAATATTGTTTTAATGTTGTAATATTATAGTAGATAGTTTTATGTATTTACTTATTATAGTAGCTCAAACAATGTCGTTTTCACTTTTTATGAATGAATCTTAACTCGCTGTTATATCTCTATGTTAACTGGCTTGCTTCTGTTAAGATCTTCATTCTGTTAAGTTCTAGTGTTAGTAAACAAGTAAATTGGCTTTTCCCAAATGATCGTTAGAGTATAAGCCATCTTGCCACAATATATATATATATATGTAATTGAATTAACCTTTCTTAATTGTTATTCTTTGGAATTGTAAAACGAATAAGTACAAGGTATCAAATAGTGAAGGCAAACCAAAAAGGACAATCTTATTCCCCCTTAATTTTCTTTACTTTTTTTTGGTCTTCTCCAAGTTGCCAGATGAAATCTGTGCGTTAAGGATTCTTCTCAATTCGCTTCTTTTTCTGTTTTCTTTATTTTTTTTTTTTTTTTTTTTTGCCACATACTCATGCTTAAAGCTTATCGTCTGCTAAGTGTGTGCGGGTTTGTGGTGGGGGTGGATGTGTGTATGTGGGTGTGAGTTTGCACATTGTTGATTTTTATATTGGGTGCTAAATTCAATGCGTTCACGCCCCCAAAAACAGCAGCAACAACCATAAGAAATGAGCAAAGAAGCACCAATAACAACAACAGCAGAAACAACAACAAAAAATGTCATTTAATTTCCACCCGAAACCCGGCAAGCAGGCAACCGCCCAAGGAGAGATTGGCACTGGAATTCGCAATGTCCTCGCCCGCACAGGATAACACCAATTTCGCTTATGACAGTTATTACAAATGCTTGTTGTCTGCTCTTTTAGAGTTGGCTCTGGTTCTGGTTTGAAATGAGCAGCAACAAAAAGCGCTGCCACTTTCTTCTGCTTATCCTTCAAATGAAAAGTTATTGTAAGGACCCAGCCACTTCCTCCACTTCCCATTCTCTCCTTCCATCCATTGAACTGCGCCAATGATGTCTTAAGAATCGATTGTTGCCGCACATAAAAAAATAAAAAAGACAAAAAAAAATGCCACATTAGTGCAATCCAAAGTCAAAATCGACATTGACTTATACTGGCAGCTTCTATAGCTTGTGTTCATCTTCTTCTTCTTCTTATCTGTCTGTATGTCAGTCCGTTTTGTCGATTTGTCTATTTTCTATATAATACTTTTTTTATATATTTTTTATTTTGTTTTATATGTTTTTTTGTTGTTGTTGCCGCTTGGTTGGCTCTATTGCAATTTTCATTGAATATCAAAATGGAAAACATTTCGAGACAGTAAATTAATTTTTCAAAAATTGGCATTCATTTCATTTTTATAAAGTGCTCTTTTTGTTGAATGGGTATATATATTTTAGTAAGCAATGCAAAGAAATTTAAATCTAAATAAATATATACACTTGATTTAGCTTAAGAATATGAAAACATATAACCAAATTATTCATTTAAGATTCTCTCAAATTTCTTGTAAACTTTAAAATTTTAGGTGCAAAATCAATTGCGTTATGTCTTTGCAACTTTAACTAAATCAAAGAACTATAAACTTGAGTTCTCTGTCTAGTTGTGTGTTAAAAATATGTTCTCTTGCTACATTTTTTTTACAGTTTTTTAAGAAAAAGTTCGAAATGAATTACCAAAGTTTGATAAAAATCATTTAAATACAGTTTACACAGTTTAAATCAGTTGAAAATAAAAATTTTTCTGTGATATAAATATAATTTTATAATAAACATTATTCTACTTTGAAATTAACTTTCATTATAGAACAAATTTTAATTATTTCCTTAGTTTAAGAGATTTTTACTAATCAAAGAAGTCATCGCTTTCGTGGTACTAATTAGTTAAACAAATTAACTTAATATCCCAAAAGATATTGAAAACAAGTAGCTAATGTTCCGATGAGATACATCGTTTATATACTTAAAAAATCCATTCACTTTTCTACTTCACAATAACACAATATTTATATACATATAATAAAAAGTATTTTCCTCTTCGTTAGGGTATAAAAACTTCGGTAGATTGCCAAAAACCTTTGGATATCATTTCTTTAGCTCTCTGGATGTTGGGTTTATTGCTGGCGCATTAAGCTACATGATTTTGATTCCTTTTCCAATTTTTTTTTTCTTTATTTATTTTGTTTTTTTTTTTTTGCTGTTCGTCTTTCTTCATTTTTTCGTTTTCATTTTGTTTTTTTTTTATCTTTGAACGCTTGTTCATTTGTTATTATTGTTATTTATCGTTCCACATTGTTTGGCTATTACGATGTCTACTCAATGAATTGAATTATTGACAGCCAGAATTGATCATTTCCCAATAGCACAAACAAAATACATATATAAATAAAAAAAAAAAAAAAAGAAAGAAAGAAAAAACTCTCACAGGATTAAGGACGAATAAGAAATGAAAACCAATATTGTTGAAGTACTTCAATTATTTGGCTTTTACAACCCTGACACAGAAGCAGCAGTTAAATGAATTTTCATTCATTCACAAGATGAATAGACAATTTTTGGCTTAATTGTATATGTATAGAAATTAGTTTAAGTTAATGAACAAAAGTCCAATAATAATGCAGATATACTAGGAAATATTAATATAATTTTAATGATGATATTGTTTAAAATGTTTGAATTATGATTATAAGAAGAGAATATATAGAATTTGTGTCACTTAATCCTTGAAGAGGAAAACTCAAAGAGAACAGCTTCAATATACCATTTCTTTTATTCATTTTAGAGAGATTTTTTTTTTTTGATAGTTTCTAATTATAATTATGTAATAATAAGTATTATGTATTTATTGACAGACTTATTTAACCCAATTTCTTTAAATTTATTTGATTAAATGATTTTGATCAAATATCTTTTTTTTTGATTGGCAAATTGCTTAAGCTAATTCATCTACTAAATATGCAAGGAAATCAAATTACTAACTTAGCTTCCACAAAGAGCTAAAGCTTCATTCTACCATTACGACTTTGTAATAGCCAAATGCTGTGGGGCATTCTTATGTCTTGCTTTCTATATTGTTGTTGTTGTTGTTTTTGTTGTTGTTGTTGTTGTTTTTGTTGTTCTTGTTGTTGTTGCCGTGTAAACCCAAAAATAGCATCACGTTTTAAATTGCTGCTTATCAAAACATGTTCCTGAACTGTAATCTGTTTTTTGCGCTCGCGCGCACGTCAAGGTAAAAGAAAGAAGGAACCAAAATGAAACCCACCTTACCCATTGCCTTTACATTCTACTTCTTCTACCTCTCCATCCTTGCTCCTCCTCTTTTACCTGTTTTGCAAAAGGACTTAGCCAAAAAAAGAAACCCATCAAAGCGGTAGCCTCGAGTGAGCAGCGGCGACGAAGCATAAAATGAGTGAAACCAAGTTGGAAATAAAAACGCAACCAGCAACACAAACTGGCACATCATTTATATCCTTAAAAATAAGATGAAGAAAAAAAAACGAAAACGAAAACGAAAATGAAAATGAAAACGAAAGAGATGGAGATTTAGCGTGTATGTAAATTGAAACGAGGGAAAACTGCCGGAACCAGAACCGGGGACCATCAAGCCGACCCACACCATACCAGGTTTAAGGCTTACTTAGCCAGAGGTAAGCATAATATATGTACATTAGCACGAATGACTAAACGAGCTGGAACTTAGCTACTGCCACTACGACAGCTACATATGGATGTGGATTGCTTGGGGTTAGTCAACCGCCACTTGAACCGCAATCCCAACTCCCACCATCACTCCACAAGTCCCCAATCTGTGCTCACTCGCATCCATAGCAATCTATCATCTGTGCTGGGCTGTCGGCGCTCCATAAATTTGTGACACTTTTCTGCGAATTTATTACACCAAATAAATCGCGAGATGTAACCTTGCCACACACATACACACACTCACACATACACACTGCACACACATCTACACACTCACTATACTATATCAGCTCATTTGGTATTCATTAGAGTTGGCCCAGTCTTACCTTTTTGGCCAAGTTAATTAATTGATCGAAACTTGGTAACTGGAATGATTCTGTCAAGTTGACAATAACAAAAAAAAAAAGGAGAGAGAGAAGAGGGAGAGGGAGAGGGAGAGAAATATGCGGAAACAAAGGGAACTTTAAATGGATTGGATTGGATTGGATTACTTCTTTCTGCCAATTGTCTGTCTCTATGGCCAAAAGGATATCTCAACAATATTGTCCCTCTGGTGACATTGGTGTTGATTTTTGAAATTCCTTTAGCACTTGAGAGTGCTGCTCAAGTGGACCCCAGTGTGAGGGCCATGATTGAGCTGCAAAATAGCAAATGAAAATTGAATGCCAAATGGAAATGCAAATGGTGAAAAATAAAAGAAAATTAAAAAAGGTTAAATGAAAATACATTCACAGATTGATACAAACATGGAAATTCAAAGTCAATTTAACATCGTTAAACTTGATATTAAATTTCATTCTGTATTAAAAATTATGCTAAAGTTTGAAATAATTCTCAATCAATGCTTTAGATGCCAATAAATTGAGAATGAAATATTTATGTTCATATTTTAAAATGCATGCAATTCAGAAGTTTAACCACTTATTTGAAAAATCTGTGATATCAAACCCAAAGTATATTTTGGGTGAAAAATAATATAAATCCCTTTCAATTTTTCGAAAAAGAGGCTTAAATAATTTATTTTTGAAATATTTAAGTTAGATATTTGCCATAAGAAACACAGATATTTAAAAATATATGTATATTAGAAACAAAATAAAATTAAAAACGAATATAATTTAATGAATCTTCTAAACAATTTAAATGAATATTAGAAAGACCAAAAAATGATATAAAAGTTAAATATAAATGTTAAGAAAATATTTAAAAGACAAGAATTCGAAAATTAACTTGAAAATTTTACAAAATTGTTTTAAAATTAAAAACTCAGTTATCTAAGAAACCTAAGAATTCAATTGAATGATGGTTTAATGCCATCAATATAATAAAAATATAATATATAGTAATAATATATGTAACAATTTTATAATATTTAAAAAATTAACTTAAACAAATATTTATAATTGCATATAATCATATAGTCATATAGATCGGCAACATATTTATCAATTTTATTTTTAACTGAATCAACAATTTAATTTTAATAATATTAGAATGAATTCGAAATTACTAATAATACATAATTTTAAAAAAAAATTATAAACTTTCCACCAAATGGAATTTGTGCTAAGAGTATCATATTTAAAAATTTCAAAGCTTTAAGGATTTATAATTTGTTTTAAATGTTCAACAAATTATTAAAGTTGCAGCCACAACAAATCCAATTTTTATCATAACCATAAATCTATACAATCTGAGTGGCCCACAATGTTTTAGTGCTTCTGTTTCTTCCTTTTCGTTTTCCTATTTCTTTTTGTTTATTTATTTATGTTTATACATGCGCATTACGTATACGCAGAGTGGCCGAGACGAGTCATAAGTTAGGTCATCATTATGGATAAACGCAATGTATGTGGGTTTTATGTACTTAACACTTCAGTTTCTGTTTCTTCTTTTTTTATTCCAACTGAAAATGCCAGCAATGAGTTCAAGTCGTGCAAAGCGAAAGTAAGGGTAAGAATGGGGTCGAATGCAGAATGGAGAGGGGGGGGGGGGCAAGCCTCTGGTCGTGGTCGAGGTCGAGCAGATGAGCAATTTATCTCGCAGCTGTTTACTGTTTCACTTGGGTCGCCCTTGGCCACCATTACCTCACGCTTGGCTAAAGCCACTTATGCCCATGCCAACAAACATGCGTGCGTGTTTGTGTGTGCGTGTTTGTGTGTGTACGTGTGGGTATGTGTGTGTGTGTGTGTGTGTGGTGTGGGTGTGCGTAACTGTAAATACATAAACACATCAAAATAAAAAGATACTGCCAACAAATGCCGAGTGTCCTTGCAGTCAACATGATATTAAATGAGCAAACTGTGGATAAGGCCGCGGGTCGTCTGCAAAAGTGAAATTAAAACTAAGTTGAGGCAAAACGAAACAAGAAAAAAAGAGGAGAATAAAAAGGGTATAGCCGTCAATTAACAGGCGTCCCGACCCCATCGTCAAAACCCATTTCCTCGCTGTTTGCATTCCATTTTGCAAAAGCATAAAAAAGGCCACAAGCGAGGGCTGTTTGCAATGTTATAAATTGGCTAAATGCTCTGCTTGAATTTAATCACTGCAAATCTATTTGAAGCAAATATTTTCTGTTAATATAAACGAATTTCTGTATAATAAAATGATGGATATAAACAATATAAAATGAAGGATAATTGACTTATATATGTATATTCAAAGTTTAAAAGAATTTAAGTAAATATTCATGATTATGGTTATTAGCATTTATTATTCTCATATATAATATTGAAATAAATTAAAATATTTTTACTCAATCAACTTGGTTACTTAATATTGGAAATATCTTATCAAATAAACAAAAAAGTTGAGTACTTTATATAACAAAGAAAATAGACAAAAGTTAAATTAAATATAGAATAACAAAAAAATATATATTTACTTTATCAAAGATTTAATTAAAATATTTTTAAGCAATTTTTATGCAATTATAGTTACATATATAAGTACACAAATATATTTATTTTATAATCTATTATTTGTAGACAAGACTTTAAATATGTATATAGCCAAATTATGGGGCAACCCTCGCACATAGAAATTGTGACCACTGACAGTTTTTGCAGTCACTGCCTCCCACGCGTGATATATGTATAAATATATATATATAGATATATATATATGATCTTAAGCATGCTAAATGCAACATCCACACACGCACTCACCCTCCCTTCCCCCTGCTCTTCAACTAGTTTTTCTGCTGGTTTTTCATCATTTTTTTTTTTTTGCTCACTCGTTGACGTTTGTTTGTTTGTTTGTTTGTTTATTTTGTTGCCTGTTTTTTTTTGTAGCCATTGCTTTTATAAGCGCAAAGTGCTCTTCATTATGCACATCAAGTGAAAGGATAAGTGCAACAAATCCACATATATATATACAGACACATACACACACACATACGCAAAGTCCCATACGTTATGCTCTTTATGCTTTTCAATAGCCATGCAAAATTACCTTAAACTGTGTGAAAAGAAAAAGGTTAGAATTTCAGTCGAAATGTTGCTTAGAGTCAAATTAATGCATTTAGTTTCCTACTCTTGTAGAAGGGGTTTTTTTTATATGTAAAAAAGAAATGATGAGAGCTGATATTTAATGTTACAAGAGGAAGAAGCGCAGGTAACTTAAATATAAAATGTAAGAAAATATCAATAAAAAATTTAAAAACAAACTGAAAATCCAGTAGCAGATGCTTGGAAGTTTAGCCTTAAGTCAAGTCAAAGTGTTCTAAGACAAAGACAACCAACAAAAATTAATCTAGATATATTGTAGTAACAAAAGCTTAACGAACACTAAAAAATTTTTAAAATCTCTTAGTTAAAATTTTATTATTATATTTGTATGTATAACTTTTATTTTTATAAATGGAACATTACTAGATGTATTTACAGAAAGGATATATGAGGAGAATATATTATTTATATATACATATATATATATATATGCAATGCAAATCTGTTTAGAGTAAAAGCCTAAAAAAATGAATATTAAAGTCCTTTAAATTTTAATATGAGCAGCATAAATTTCGTGGTCATCAGCTGGGCTATCTCAAATGTGAAGATGTCCATCTATTGGTTTTGTATGACCACTTAATTAAACCTTATCTCTGCTTTCAGTTCTCCAGCATTTCTAGTCGTTAATTAGTTCGTTCTACTGAATGGTATATAATTAACCATATTACATAAGCTTGTCCTTATCTAAACAATGTCCACGATTATATCCACTACAAAACGCATTAAGCTTGACGTCGCAAACCCTTTTAATTGAAATTCTCTCATGCCTATGAATTTGTATATATATGTACGAGTATGCGTGTGTGTGTAGATGGGCGTGTCAATAATCCAGTTTATTGAGCCCAAAACCGATTACCTCACGTTTTGCAATTGCCATAAAAACTCAACCTGAACCCAACAAAGTCAAGTGACACACTTGTAAAACTCTTTTCTTGTTTTTTTTATGTTTTCTTTCATTTTTTTTTTTTTTTTTTTTTTTTTGTTGGGGCCTTGGCAAATCGATTGCTTGTCAGGGTCAACTGACAGCGCTTAGCTTATGACCTCCCAGCCCTCTTGCCATCGAAGTTTCCCTTCGAACTACCAACAATCTAACCAGATATCGACGATGACTGCATTGTTGTTCTCAAAGGCTTTACGGTTTTAAATTATGTTAGACATGACCAGGCATAACCAGGCAACCGATTTGAATTTTTCCCTTTATAAAATTTTTCACTTGCCATGCAAAGTCGTTTCCGCCGTTATTATACTCTTTTTGCAAAAAGGCATATATGTTTTAAGATGTGATTTGTAATGCCTCAAAGTATGATTATAACTAATTATATAAATTTACTTGGGATGAATCTAAAGTTTATTTTTTAATCGATTATGTAAGCCTCTCGGACTAAGCCTATCGGACTTGCAATCATATAAAATTAGAAAGGGTATACAATTTTTACCAATCTAAAACGCCAGTTTGTTTTCTCTTATTCTATTTTTTTGTTGGCACGCTTTTATCCGGCTTGCCATTGACAGGCGTCAGACAGGCAGACAAAAGGCCTGTGACACCTTTTATGTGTGTATGTGTGTGTGGCAAATTATAATGCAAATGCCTGACTTATATATATAAAAAAAATGAATTTTTTTTACCAGCTCACCAAGCAGAGGCTTTAATATGATAAAAATTCTTTTGAAAAATTGCCAAATATTAAAGTTTATAAAATAGATTATTTTCATCTTATTTGGATAAAAGTTTTTGGCAAAGAATTAACTAGAATTTAAGTAATAAATGCGCATGAATAAATATATATTTTATATCTATACGATATGGAAATAAGTATGTAAGTTGTACAACAACCACAAAACAAAAAAAAAAAAAGAAGAGAAAAAAACAATCATTTCGCTATAATAAGCACTAAATATGCAGACCAAAGCCCCACCTCTTAAATGGTAAATCATCTACCTACCAAAACACGCTACTTATATTGAGAAAATATTAGTTAAAATATGAATAAATTGCGTGAAGCAAAAACAACAAGAGTAATAACCACAAGGAATGAGAGGAAGAAGGAGACAAACAAACTACCTGGGTGTATGGGTGTACGGGTGTGTGTGTGTGTGTGTGCTTAGGAGGTGTGTCGACAATTCACCGAATGTTCCGTAAACATAACGAGCTGAGTAAATTGATTGCATGACGACGCAATGAAGCGCGTCCTGTAAAACCACTTAAAACATGCCCCAGTACATGCCATAAACTCAACAACATTGGTAAAGCATCCTCCATTTCCCTGTCTCTACCTCTCTCTAAGATGAAGTGTGTAGATGTGTGCGTGTGTGTTTGTGTGGAGCCACCAAAAGCAAAGCGCGAATTCACAAAATCCTGTGTGCCGTTCGTTTCTTCTCTTCTTTACTTAACTTTCCTATGTGCGTTCCGTTCGCATGCAAAACCGGCAAACATTTAACCGCCGGCTATAAAATTCGATAAATATCGGCAAAAGTTCTTCTTCGTTATATATATTTTTTTCTTTTCTGCTTAACTTGTTTGTTGGTTGCTACTTGTCAGAGTCGAAGACGAGTAAAGGAATCGGCAACTCGATGAGAGTTTATTAAATACAGGATATGGTCTTGGCATAAAGACGCAAAACTTATACGCACAGTGGTATAAAAGCCAATAAAATCGTTTAAAATATTTCAAATGTTTGCGTTTTAGTGGAATTTTTACTAAGAACTTTAACTTAATTTCATTTATTGTAAGTTTAAATAGTAAACAAGGACTATGGGATGTTTTCCTCAAGGATTCTCATTTATTTCGTAGTCTTAATTGTTGAGAAATTCAAGGTAAAACTTTTGATATAGCCTTCATCCTTAATTTTGATATAAATTGCATTGTAAAGAAAATATCAATCATAAAATGTGGCATACTTTTAGGACTAAAAGGTTTATATGCATTTTTAGTTAGAAAGAGAAAGAGAGAGAACATGAGATAAACAAATGAACAATCATGTAAGATCTAATGAAAAAGTTTGTTTTTAATAAATAAATAAATTTAGAAAAATATAAAAAATTAATTAGATTAAGTGAAAGCATACAAAATTAATAGAATTTCTATATAACGTGACTTATTATATGGAATATTATATGATATATTATTTTATTATTATATTATTTATTTCTTTGTTTTTAGTCTTTCCTCGTCCCTATGTCAACTTTAATACAGATTAAATATATATGATATCCATTTAGATCTTTAAATCCAACAAATATTCTAATATTAAATTCAATATTTTTATTTAAATAATTATTAAATATAATCAGTACAAATAACGAAAAAGTGTAGCTCATTTATGTGCATAAATGTACCATATCAATTACAAATTTGGAGACTAATCAAGTATATATACAAAGTATAATCATATACATATTATGCACATAAAGATAAAAAAAAAAAAAACATACTCTACAGCAAATTTAAGTTTACATATTCAGATAAAACTATAAGTCTTTTATGTAAAACACACTAAATTTCAATCACTGTGCGTATTCGGCGCCTTTAATAACGACCACTTGGACTGAACTCATAGCAAAAAGGCGCTATTTTTGCATAAATATCCACCATCCGCTATTGCCCTACAAGCCCCCCTCCCCATACCACTATACACACACACTCAGTTACACACTTTTCTATACTCAGACTCCGGCTCAGACTTCAATTACGTACGCTTCCTTTACCTATCCTTCTATGTATGTATGTATGTATATATGTATGTGTGTGTGTGTGTGTGTGTACACATATATGTGATGGCCCCCGAGGGATTATCGCTTACATTTTCAGTCAAGTGCGTTCGTTTATTGTGAAATGTTGAGATGAGTTCAGTTGAAGATGCAGATATTGTTTGTATGCCGGATGGATGGATGGATGGTGGTTATCTTGGTTTGGGGTTGCCTCCCCACCTATGAGGTAAAAGTGAAAGGCAAATTGTCGAGCGTTGATTTGAAAATGTCATACGGATATACACGCAATTGTATATATGTATACATATATATGTATTTCTATATACGTTTGTACGATATGTATATATGTATAAGTAGACACACGTGTCTCAGTATAGCTTCCTCTATCCTTATAGCGACATCTTAAGGTACTTATGAGTTATGTGAACGATTTTAATATTTTGAACAAAAAAAAAAAAAAAAAGAAAAAAAAAAAATATATATTTATATATCTACCTACATTGTATCTCTCTACATATGTAAATTGAAAAATTACATATATAAGTATTATGTTTATGTAATGGGGAAATGTAATAAATGATTCAACTTCCATTTACATTACATTACTGAAAAATAAAAGAGGGAAAATTTTACATTTCTTGTAGACAGAATGAAAAATATGTAAACATATTTTCAATAAATTTTACATTTGCCTTTTGATAGATAGATTATTTGAAATGAAATAGCTTTAAAATATTTTGTATATAAAGTGTAAAATTATAAAAAAAAAAAAAAACGTGTAAAAGAAAAATTTATGCAAATCAAAAATGAAAATAATCGAAAAACTGTTCAAATTAAGGACAATTTGAGACAATTGATTTCATTAATAAAGAATTTAAACTTTTCTATTTTAAATCCCTTCATAAACTTAAATTATTAAGCCCGAATTGTAAAGTTTTTATACATAAATCCAATTTAATAATCAATTTAAAGACTTGTGATCGAGTTAAGCATGATTTTGTCCCAATCATCCACACCTATATATTATATACATTTGAATTGATTTAAATTGTGATTCAATTGATTTAAAGGCGTTGACAACCAACTAAAACAATGGCCCTTCAAACAACATCAAAAAAGAAGAGGAAAAAAAAAACATACGGAAAAAAAGATGACAACAATCAATTTAATTAAAACTTTATAACAAGCTTTGGTTCATTTCACTTTTGTTAACGTCTCCGTTCCCTTTTAACGCTTTGATATTGGGCCTTTTTGGGATGCTTTCGGTTATGGCAACGTTTCATATTTGATATTAATTAAAAAGTTTACGCTGTCGCGTTGGTTGTGCTTTAAAACAAATTGTCGGAGAACGGAGGTGCTGATACGCCTACTGGAGTGGTAAAAGAAGGCAGGGAACGAGTGGGAGGGGAGTTGGTAGGACAACAGAAAATAAATACAAAAAAAAAAGTACTCTCGACAAAAAATGAAATCTGTGCACAATGTGATGAAAAAAAAAAATACCAAATACAATGGCAGTTGCATGTTATCCATTCATCTCTACACGACATGTATGTGTCTCTCTGATGGCTAGACCCTTCTTGGGGATATCATCGAATATATATACATATATATCGTATATACATATATAGAGGGGCGTCAAAAGCCCGCGGCGACAACAGCTGCTAATGTCACGCCTGTCCTGACATCAACTGAACAAAAAAAAAAAAAAAAAAAAAACAGAAAAACACCCAAAAATAAAACAAGAAATGAAAAAATTAATAAAAATCTGACAACGGACAACGAAAATTTTTTGATTGAAGAAAAAAAAACAAATCACATGATTGACCTTCAATATATTTGTAATGAAAAAATGATATAGAAGATAAATATTTTAAAACGTTTTAAATATATATTTACATATGATTCAATCAATATTTTTATAACTTTAAAACATTGGCTCTTCTTCGTCTAATAAGCTATTTTTTAAATTTAAAAGCTTGTGTAAGATAAAGTACTTTATATTTCTCATCTTAAAAAGTTTTATTTCACATATAACTAAAAATAAATTCAATTTTTTATATTATAAAATTATTTATTTGAATATTTCGAGTTGGATTTTTCATTAACCTTATTCGCTTTTCCTATTTAATCAAAAAAAAATACTTGAAATCTATTGTGAAAAAATGATATAGATATAAACGTATTTGTTTTCGAGTTATTAAGTCACAATTTAATTTTGTATTTTGTATTATTTTACATATTTAATGAAAAAATTTGGTTATTTTTGCAAATATTTTTCTCTCTTGCTTTCAAATTTCTTTTCCATCTATTTAAATAGATTTTAACTCTATTTTTCCTATTTTCAAACAGTTGTATCGTCTTCAATATTTGGATCGTTGCTCTGTTCCAAGCTCTCCATTCGCATCTTAATTGAACTTAATAATATTTTAAGATCTTCTAAATTATCTTCATCCCATACGCTTATTAAATTAAGTAAAGCGTTAACCATTTGCTCTGTAAATCCATCATTGGAAAATGGAAAATGGATTCATAATGAAAAATTCATAAAAATAATCTTACGGGTTTCATTGCGTTGCGTGTCAACAACTAATAGCTCTGGTTTGTCCTCCATAATTATCCTAAAATAATATATACTGTTTTATAAATATATTTAACACAATAAAACAATCACTTCTTTATGGCAATGTTGACAATAATTGAAAGGGTTATATGTATTATTTTATGTAAATAAAGAAATGTTGTTCAAATCAAGAAACAAAGCCGATGTGATTGAAAGCTTAATTTTTCCAAGCTTTAAGGACATAAGCATAAGTTAAAGCATAGGTATCGTTTATTATGTTCTATTTTCTTTTTTTCGCATCATGACATGGTTAATTAAGTCAACTTGCTTTTAAACCTTGATGAAACGTAACAGACAGACAAAAAATTCACTTTTTGATTGACAATTAAAAGGAAAAAAAGTGCTAGAAAAAAAACCTATGGAGAGTTGGCCATAAACATGGCTGGTTATCCAGAAACAACAGCATCTGGTGCAGAAGCAGTTGCAGCTACTGTTGCTGTTGCTATTAGTGGTGGTGGTGTACCACAGGTTCATCTGGTTCATCCTGGACCAGACTGCTTCTCTGCTCCTGTAGCCCATTTAATGTAGTTGTTAATGCATAATGAGCGAAGCGTCTGTTGTCCTTCACTCACAGCACAGAGTCACTGTAACGAAACCAGATGGGCTTGACGATTTTTGAAAGCGGTTTAAAACGCACCATATATATACATATATATATATACATGTATGCTTAAATGCAACTATATATATATATATATAATATTGTATACTTTTTATATATGTTCATATGCAATTCTGTTTGTATGTATGGGTATGCAACATGGTGCATTTTTTATTGACTGCATTTTATATTATTATTTAAAAATTAATTATACGCCACGTTGCCTCGCCTGGGGTTGAAAGGGGCATTACTTGAAGCATTTTTACCCTGTAAATGCTGCCTTAAGGTTTGTATTAAGTATATAAATATAAGAAATGTGTATATATGTATAATATATAATTTGTTTTTCTTTAATGGCTACTTAACATTCCAAGTATACATTTGATACAATTTAGTTTAAAATGTAACTAAGGAAGCAAAAGGCAACAACATTTTACTTGACTAAATATATAATTTATTAATTGAATAGTTTTAACTTTATTAAGGGGTATCTTAAAGTCTGCATTCCCACTCCACATAAGCTGTTTTTTTTTTTATCCACTGTTTAAAATTTTTTAATTTAAATATATAAAATATGGACTCGGTGCTTTTGTTGCAGCTCATGCTGTTGCTGCTATTATTAAAAAATAGTTATCACATATTAATTGACAATTACTGCGCTTCAACAAATTTCTCAATACAAAACCACAACAAAAAAAAAAATAAGGAAAAAAAATTTAATAATAAGCTATGACATTATTCCCATTGTCTTTTGGCAAATATCCATTCTAAATACAGGTTCATGGTCTTTGTTACCCTTCAAATCCCTTTACATTCATGGTGTGGCCATTGTGCACGTTCTATTTTTCCTTTCCTACCCAACTCCTCTTCACACTCTTCACTCCGGTTTTTTGTTTGCCATTTCCGGTATGAGCCAAGTCAAGGCAAGTGAGATCGTGTGCGCGAGACTCATAAAATTGTTGGCTATTTGAACGTTTTTTTTTTTTTGTGTTACCCGAAGCCAAGGCATTGAAAAATAAAACGTGGCAAGTGAAGCTAAGCCAAACACACTATCCGCACACACACACACCCATTCACCCATACTCTCATAGAAAGAGCTTTGAAAAAGGGTGCAAAGAGTTCAGCGAAAAATAGAGGAAAATCAAGCGCTTGGCTGGAATTTCATACTGTTGGCATGTCCACTATTCCTCTGTGTGAACGAGTGTATGTATGTGTGTGTGTGTTATCCTTTGACAAGCAGCATAAATGTGCAGCATGGCCTGTGCTTCTTCGCCTTTTTCATCCTGTGATTCCCTCCGGCCTCCTGATCTCTGTCCCTGGCCTCGTCCACATCGATGTGTTGGCCATTTTATTATATTTGCTCGCAGACATTTTTGCTCTAATACGAAAATGGGATTTTAGGATATAAAAATTATGATAGATTACCGTTGCACTCCCTCACACACATCCAGCAGCCATACACACACTTATACATACATACATCCGCAGCCACACTCCGCACACATGCAATTGACGTAACTCGACTTTGTTTGGCATCCTTGGCACTCGCACGACTCTGGATGTCCTATGGTATTGCCATCCTAGCGTCCATCCATTCCATCCTTACCACCCATTCACATCATTGTGAAAATTGCGCCCAGCTTAGCTGAAGAAAATCATTTGATGATAAAAGTGGCCCCTCAATTGCTTTGTTGCTTGTTGCACGTTACTGCTACAGCTACTGCAATGGGTTTTCTCTTTTATTAAATTTAAGCCTGGACGATAGAAAGGATAAGAAGGAACGATATGAAGAAGATTGTTACTACATACAGCTGATACACCAGCTGACATCAATCAAAATAATAATAATAATTCATTACTCTTAATGCAGTTTATTAGAAAACCACTTATGTGTATTTGATAGACTTAAACATGGAATGGGAATACATATATATATATATCTTTTTAGATCTACTTTTCAGCCAATAAATCAAAGTATTTTAAAGCCAATTCTAAATGAAACTTAAAACCAAATGAAATCTTTGTTGTAATATTTAAACAACCAAAGGTCAAAGTTCTTAAAATAATAAACTTTAAAGAAGAATTTTATGTATAAGAGTCGACTATGTATATTTAATTGGTAAAAACATTTTAAGAAATTTGGTCTATTCTCTATGTAAAAAACTTAAATAATTATATTCATAATTTGATTTAAGATTTTAAATATTTTAAAAACTTTTTGATGTTAATTCGTGACGGCTGAAAAGTAAAACACTAAAAAGCTTTGACATAACAGAGCTCTGTTAATGCATAGTAAGCTTCGGAAAGCATCAAAAGCCTTTGAAACGTTTTAAAGCAAAGCTTAAATAAGCTTTTAACTTGAAATTAAACATATTAAAGGCCGCTACAATTTCAAATTATAGACACTGGCTAGGCAAAATAAAGTATTGAAAGTAGTAGAATAGTAAGAAAGAACAAAATATAGAGTTTAAAGAGTTTTTCTTACCAAAATTGAAATTAGAAAATTTTCTTTTTTTGAATTTCGTTCTAATAACTCTCTTTAACTTCATAAAAGATTACAACATTTACTTTAAAGCAATTAATTATTGTATTCAATTTCTAAACTCAAAGATTTCTCAAGATCAAAATCAGAAAAAAACCTACACAAAAAATACATATATTCTGATGTATATCTGAATAATGGATTGTATTCATTTAAGTTGATTTTGTAATACAACATTTTATAAAGATACATATTTAGATTGTAGATTGGAAACTTTTTTTGATGTCGGCTTATGCCGGTCAATGTTGTTTTATTTGAACAAAAAAAATATATAAACTAACTCACATCATTTGGCAGCACCTGCAGTTACATTTGACCTTGAGTACACAATAACCAAATGACAACAATTTTGTCACAGTTTCGCAAAGTAAATATAAAAAATAAAAAAAAAGAAAGGCACAAAAGCCACAACAACACAACGACTCTTAAATGCTCTATGATATGATGATACATGAAAAGAGGCATATCAAGCAATATATAATAATCTTTATGACGAGGCTTAATAGATTAATAGATTAGTGAAATAACTAATTGGCTTAGATTACTTCAAGCTTAAGCCCATCTTAAAGCACACATACCCAAATGAAACGTTTTGCCATTACCTTTTCCTTCTGTCGAAGTGCAACCAACTGAGACGCGATGGTCAGTCAGTCAGTCAGTGCGTTAAAAATTATTATTTTTTAATTAGTTAGGCAATGGCGAAATGGCTCCATGCAGAGGTCATTGCGATTAACCAATTGCCCAACTTGTGAGCTTCCAATTAAACAGCTGTCTAACTCCAAAGGTGACTCACAAACAACGCTTTAAACTGTCCGGTACCCCTTCACCCCTTCCTCATGATTAACCGACCGGCTTTAATATGAGAATTGTCGCGTGCTGCCACCATCTCACTCGCACAACTTCTCCTTTGGCAGTCGTGACGAATGTAAACGCGACGGCGACGACGACGACGACGACTTCAAACAAGTGGGCAAAGCAAAACCGCGTTTTTTCCAACTTTGATTTAGTTACATTCGGATAAGAGTAGATAAAACAAGTGCCCACAGACCCAAAAGGGGAATGAATCCAACATATTTGATTCAGACAAAAAGTTTATAAGAAATCCTTATTGTTAATTAAATACATGTATGTACTTATATGTTCTTCACTTCCAGTGCGCGTTCTTTTATAATTAATAAACGAAATTGGTTCAACAAAGTTCATTAAAAGAAAACAAATAAAAATGGGTAATTCCAGTTCCATTTGTGCCGATCGCAATGCCATAGGCAACTTTGATGAAAATGGGTAAGAACAAAGAGGAACACAAAATAATGAGAAATTGAATGTGATAAGAAAAGAAAAGGAAAAAGAATTAGCAAGAAACTGAATATTGAAGGTTTACTGCACTTGATTGTGTTTTTTCATAAATAAATCATTTACATATATGTATACTTAATTGAAATTATATCAAACTAATTAATTTATAAACATAATTGGAATCAAAATGAGTCCTATCCTGTCCTCTTAATGTTCTATTCTATACCTCAAATGCTTAATTTTAATTTTGAAAGTTTATTTGTTAAGGATTTCTAGTATGCAAACTAAATTTATTTAACTTTAATTTTGTTTTTTTTTTTTTTGATTTGTAATATTCTGTTGATATTCTTACAGTGGATTAATAATATGGAAACAGAGTTTCAAACATTTTTCAAGCTTTCAAGATTTAAAAAAATGTAAATTATAACAAAAACGTAACTTTAACTTAAACTTAAACCTATCATAGTTCAATAACCTCAAAATATGTCAAAAGTGTTTACTTACTTGTAAAGTTAATATAATAGTAAATTGTTTTCCTGAAAGCTTCGGAACATTCTTAAGATTGTAATTTGTTTTCCTTAAATATCCTTTTTACCTGTCCATCGCTAATAGATAGTATTATCCATTAGCAAGTGTAACTTACAAATTGTGTCAAATGAAATCTTAATTAATTAACAGTCTAGTTCACGGTACTAACCCCTCCCTCACTTCCACCCAAAACCCTACCATTTCCATTACCAACAGCTGGTTGACCATTTCACTGTCCATACATTTACACATTTGAAGTTCTGATTAGCATTTAACGATGCGATTTAATACCGATTTATCAGCGATTTATAGCCATAAATAGAGAAAGCACACGCTGACATATATAATTTAGTTTGACAATTGAAATATCGAGGGCGTATTATTAAATTCATATAAAATTAGTTTGCCATACCAAACAAGAAATAAATAACGAAAAAAAAAATATTAACCAGTCATCAGTTACGTCTAAACCCCTTGGACTTGCTCATGAAATCCTCGAATAAAAAACTCAATTAATATTTATGAAGGTTACCACAAACATGCCAGTATCATGTGTTCCATATACGAGTATATAATGTTTGAAAATTTACTTTCAATTTTTGTTTAATAATCGGTCAGAGCGTGCAATAAATTGGACTGACTTGTAATTGACTTGAAGTGCAAACCCAAGCCGGTAGAGTTAACCAAGGCAATCCACGTTGAAATGAAGACCTCTTCAAAAAGTTACTAGCAATCGTTCATTCTATATCCATAGATATTATAGATAATTGGATAATCACTAGCAATCAGAGTTACAATATTTCGTAATATAGTTATATGGTTTTCCTTTGATTTTTAGTTAAAGCCTTCCATAATTTACTGGAAATACTGTAATTTTTATAATTCTACTTTTGTTTATATATAAGTATATATAGATTCAAGTTTCTCTAAGGAGCATAGTTATACATAGTTTAGTAGAGCTGTCTATTACATTACATTACATTAAAAAATTAATAAAATGAACTTTATAAGTAAAAAGAATAAGTTAGTTTTTGAGATACATATATAGTATTTAATACTATCTTTTGCCACCAAGTCAAGTCATTTAGTTCTACCATAAAATGGTCCGATTATTATAGAAATATTATAAAAAAATATTATATGTACCTATATTTAAAAATTATATTTTTAAGTATTAAAGTAATTTACTCATATTTATCAGTTTTAAATGCTCAAGAGTTAGCTATCACTTAAAATAGCTAATCGATTCTATAAGAAAGTTATTATATTATAAATAAATTTATTTTAATACTGGTTTCGCTTTTTTGAGATACTGTTTGACCCCTATTTTAAGTGGCGACGCCTCTGTTTTCATAATAAAATATTTGCCAAATAGTTTTCACGCAGAGACGAAATGTATTTATGCCCTGATTGATTGTCATAAAGAGGCGACAAATGGCTGGTATTAAATGTACTAATAGTGTGAATGTATGTATATATACAACATACAAATATAGACATACTTATGTATATGAGTCCCTTATCAATTCAATGTATGTAGTCAGCTGGTTTCCATCACCCCCTACTCCATCACCTTCATATTCCTATTCCGTTTTCCTTATAGTGCCGTTCTAATCAGTGGAAAGCAAACATCAACAAAAATTGCAAAGTGTAAAGTGTAAAAGGGAAAATAGAAATCATAGTAAAACATAGCAACCGCTTAAAACGACTCAGTTCATTTCTTGTGCTGTTGCTTAACAGTCCAAAAGTTTGTTAGAGACAAAGACAGTTTTAATTTCTTATATAAGAGTCCAATCCAATCATGAATATGTGTTTTTATTTGGGTTTGCAACGTTATATTAAAACCTTTGGACGGCTCAAGCTGATGTGAGTTGTGTTTTGTTTGTTTTTATTTAAACAAGTTTTTTTTTGATATTGATAAGACAGTGCCAAAACAAGTGGGCGTGACACCATGCTTATCAATTCAAAAGCACTTTGCCTTTACTTATCAAGGCTCTACTTCAAGCATCACCTGTTCCGCATATGCCAATTTAGCTGACAGACAGAAAACGATGATGTTGGGTGATAAAAATCCAAAACAATTCCATGAAACAATAAAAAACAAACCCAAATCAAAATAAAATTACAAATAAATTAATTTAACGTATGTTTGTATATACACATATAAATGGATGTATAGGCACTTTGTGTAATTAAATTACATAGAGAATACCCGCATACAAGAGCGGAGTAATACTTATAAAGAGGTTCCTTTTTAAAATCAAACCAATTGGTAAAAACTATGTTAAAGAAAAAGATTGAAAGTATGTAGAAGGGCATTTAAATGTCCCAGTTGAATTTATTAAATAAGTTTGCTTAGATATGTACTTTATATAAAAATATATTTGTAGAGTATAAAGTCTTTTTTCCAATAATTATACATACCTAAAAAAGCAAATTTTATTAAGAAATACAGCAGAAAATTATGTTAAAGGTAGCAAACCTTTTCAATAGATAGCCTTAATAGCTAGTTTTATACATTTTTAACTTATAAACATAAAGTCCGTGGCACCCGCATAGTCCGTACCTGATCGCCTACGAGTAATAATCAATAATTAGCCGCTATAATTCTGCCCTCTTATTCGCACTAGTTGCCCTCACTTTGTCAGTATGTGTTTCTCACTCTCTCTCTTTTCCCCAACAGCACACCGATTTATCCAACACCAATTTGTTCCCAAAACCCTTCCAATGGCCAAGTAACGCCATATCATCAGCTTCATCACGGCTTCTATAAGACCACAATTCCTGTAGGCAATGGGAGAGAAAATAGCACCGCCGCCCCCGATACATCCCACACTGCCCCTATAACCGAGAGCAGTAGCAGCAGCAGCTGTTGTCACTGTCAAACAGCTGATATTCGCTCACGCGCACAACTACAGCAAGTGAGCGAGAATACCAACAATAATAATGAAGCACTCAAGCTCTCTCACGCACACAATGAGTGTAATTGTAGCAGCGCTGAGACAGCGACAGCGATGTCGGCGCAAAAATGGCGCAGTAGTCGTATGTATAATAATCATACGACTACAACGACAACAACACTTCAATACGAACTTTCCAATTTTGCAAAACTAACAACACAAATCAGTACGAAAAGCGACGTCGGCCAGGCAACACCACCAACAGCTGACAATTCCATTCAACAACTAAAAGTTGAAGAACTACAAACATCATCGTCATCATCATTGTCAACAGCAACACCAACAATACAACCACCGCCAGGACCCTTTGTATCCTCGCCTTATCATTGGCAGCAATTACAACAATCTCTGCACGCTCTACATCAGCAACAGATTATTAATAACAGCTTCCTGCAGCAGTCCCAACGTTCTTATAGCAACAGCAGCAACAGCAATAGCAACAACAGCAATAACAGCAACAGCAACAATATGAGCAGAGCAGTCAGCATTGAACAATATGCCCCAAGGGATCGTACTGGTTTATGGGGTAGCGGAGACAGTGAAGTCGTTGGCAAAATCACTGGATTCGATCGCCTTAACGATAAACGCTATTCAAAGGTAAGTTTCTCTAAACAAAATACACGCTCCCATACATACATACATATGTACATATAAAAAAACATGCATATGTATGTGTAAATTCATAGTGGAAAAGTACCAGGGCAAAATTTCATTAAAGGGGTGGGTTTTCTATACCCTATGCCCAGATGCTGAAAAAATGCATATACAAGTCTTCAAAATGTATGTCACAGGCAGAAGGAAAAATTTAAGTTATATATTATCCTGATCAGTGTCGTGAGACGCAGTGAGTCTTCGGTTCAATTAGGTTTTGTAGAAAAGGACTTCATTATTAAATCAGAAGTTTCTTTAATTGGGCGTAACTTCCTGCTTAGTAACTTCCTGCTTAGTAACATGGACACAGGGTATCTACAAGTGTCTCTTCGATATACTTTACTTATCCTTTGATGGCCCTTTTTTAAGATTTTTACCAAAAAATTTTTACAAAAAAGAAGCAATCTTAGCTATTTTTAAAAAATTCTAAACAAAAATAAACTATAAAAAAGTTTGTCAGCTGAGAATTTCAAAAAAATTATTTTTTGTCATTTCTCATTTTTTTCTTTCTTTTTTGTTTTTGGCATTGTGGGTGACCTTTAGATGACATAGAGAAAGAGACAAAAGGTATACGTCCAGTTGTTGGAGGCACACACGCGCCAGACTGGAAGACCAAAGCTCATGTTTGTTGTTATTTTTTTTTGCTGTTTTTGTAATTTATTTATATAGTTGATGTCAGACACGAAAATCGATAGCGAAGAGGAAATAATTTCACCAATTTAATCAATTTTTATCCCAATAGCGAGGAGAGTTATAGGAAAGGGTATTGGATATTTCTATAAACATTTTGCATTTCTATGCAATATATTTTCTTTTTTTGTTGAATGCATTTCAAGATCAATGCCAATTTTTAGAGGCGTCGGTTTTCCGTCTCATAAAAGAGAGTTAAATTTTTAAGTGTGAACTCAAAGAGAAATACATACAAAGATAAAAAAAGAGCGGAAATGAAAATTTGAATGAAATAAAATAAAATGAGAATATACAGGGAAAGAGCGTGCGAGAGAGCTTGCGCATGTGGTTTGTAAGTGTTTTGGGGTGGGCTAGACCAATTAATATTATTTAATTTGCTGTTTTTCTAGAAGGCATAAACCTTCGCCTTATCAAGATATTATAGTGAAACCATCCGGCCCCCTAAAACGCAAAAAAAAACAATATTAATATTACCTTATCAAATTGAGCATGAGATTAGATTCTACAACTATCAAAAGGTAATTTTTACATACTCATTGCTAAGTGTCTCTGTGTGTGTGTGTGTATAAGTGTGTGTGTATCTACCCTCTCGAACAGCTGATATTTACATTTACCATTTTCCAACGGAAAGTTTTTAATTCTCTCTTATCGCCCCTTTGTAAATTGTGAAAGAAAAGAACAAAGAAGAAGTGCAACCGCATATAGACAAAAACCTGACCTACATTTAGCCTTTCTTTTAACAAAAAAAAACCAAAGAAACAGCCTGAATGGTGATAAGTTATTTGGTCTATATCAGCGAAATATATACATATAAATAAATACGGACTGGGTAAAAAAAATCTGATTAATGTAGCAGAACAAATTGTTTTGTTAACATTTTGTTTGGTTCGAATATAAGCTTGTAGTAAGGGTATATTAGTTTTAATTAGCGTTTCGTAACAGGTGAATTTGAATTAAGAAACAGCTGTTATTATGGGAGAGTAAATTATAAGGAAAACGGAATATTTTATTAATAATATTGCCATAGTATTAAAGTCGCTCAAAGATGAAGATATATATACTAGGATTATAAAAGTAGAACTGATCTTTCGACTTATTAAAGGGCATAAATGATTCGATGAGTCTTTAGTTACTTCATTTATCTCATTTTAATTTATGGTCTCAGAAAACAAATGTTGAAAATGTTGTATATAATTTAGGCGGTCAATGTGCTAAAAGAAAAAGAATTTATTTAAAAGAAAAAGTAAAATTAACTTAGCAATATTTGTACTTAACTTAAAAGTAAGCGTAACTTCATTACCTACTACAAAAAAACTAGGGACCGATTTAAATACTCTTTTTTAAATGGAACTGACAAAGGTAATAGAACCTTGTGCCATTTTCCGTCACATTTCTGATCTCTTCTTAACTACTAGAATTCATCTTTTCTCCCTCCGGTTGTTCCATTTTAACTGTCATTTATTTTGACCTAATGAGTGTTTTGAATTTTTCACTCACTTTGTGTGTGTTCTCCAGGGAAATAGAGATAGAGTGGGAGGAAGGAGATAAACGTTTTTGTATGCCATTTGGTAGCAAAATTGTTTTGTCTATCCGCTTTTGGCATGTTGATTAAAGCGGCTTTCGTCATCGGATGATGAATGCCAGTCCCATAAAGTGTTAGAGACATCCACATGATTATCAACTTATTCAACAAATTTTTTTTTTTGTTTTTTTTGTAACGAGACTAGCTCCAGACAAACCAAACATCAGCTGAGCCGGTCAATCGTGTTTTGATTTCAGTTTTGTTTTGCGTGTCTCCTTCTCTTTATATGTATTATGTTTATTTTTTCTTTTTTTTGGGTTTTTTTTTTGCAATTCCATACAAAATTTATACGTATGCGTAATCGATTTACAGTTGAAAATATTGCGTATACACAATGTGGCAACTGCGGTAGCACTTGTTGCCAGGCGTTCGCAAAAACGTTTTCATGCTTATCGGACATTACGTAGCGAACGTTTTTTTTTTCTTCTTTTTTTTTTTTGTTTTCAATGTCAACGGTGTCGTTTTCTCATATGTATATATTTTATTTCACCATTAAGACGACGCCTTCTACTTCTGATGACGTAGAAAAAAACCATTGTTTTCTTTTTTTTCAAACAAATAAATGTATATGTATATGTATATGTAGGTATATCATTTAACCGGGTAATAAGTGTTTTTAGGGCTTGGTGTTTAGTTAGTATGTATGTAGTTTTTGTGGTTTGACCATTAAGAGTTCAGTCACTTCACGCACGTATTCGACGCATGAATTTATACGTAAATTCCATTTAATACGAGTACATTGATTAAATTAAATTAAATATCATGCTGGTACTTAGTGGCATGTCGATTGCTCGTAATAATACAGTAGAACAGAAATCACAATTTTTGTTTCTAATGTTGCACATTGAGAGCTAACAAAGGCAGCTTAATCATAATTAGAATTCAGCATGAATAGGCAAAAAAAAAAAAATAAAGTAAAATACAACTCACAATGACAATTAGGTAAATAAAGAATATTCTGGTTTATCCCATGGTGTGAGAATTTTTTTTATATTTTAGTAATATGACTAATGAAATTACTAAATATGTGTCAGCTAAAAACGTCTGACAATATCCATAAGCAAATTTTAATCTGCCATTGGCAACCAATATAATAAATCAAAGAAATATATCAATAATGTTTTGTAATTTTAAATTAGTTACTACAACATGATGTTAAAATGTGATTTAATTATCACAAATTAACTTTTAAGAGATTGGTGTCAGTATATTTGACCTTTTGGTCTTTACTTTGAACTCAATTTTAATTAGATGAGTGTAGAAATAATTGTTTGTAAGAGGTATGAAAAAATCAATATCAAATGTCAAATGTTGCCACTAAAGCTAAATATTTATATACATTTCTATAGAAATTTTATTTTAATTATTATCATTGATATTGTATTACTTATATTGATAAAATGAAACCCGAAACCTGCCAAGAATATTAAAAACTATTTTCTTCAATTGTTTATATGCAATTTAATTCAAGAATAATTAACGTTAATAGTATTTCTCATCATTTTATTTAACAAAATGTAGGAGAATATAGTTTTACGAAAATGGATTTATTAAAAAATATTTATTGTTCTTTAGAACGACATCGATACGATTTTGTTAATTTCCTTTCAATTAGCTTCACTCAATTCCATACCGGATTAGAACTATTAGATCAAATAACTTTCTACAAATTTAATTACACTTGGTAAATTTAGCATGGGAAAAAGTTATTATTATTTTGATTCTAGAAATAGAAATTAATTAATAGTTAACTTTCTAAAAGTATCTAAAGTGATTACTAAATCAAAGTTTAAAAAATTTTCGAAAATCATGTTTCCTTTTAAGCTAAAACAAAGATTAAAAACTATTTTAAAAACATCTTCCTTGACAACTAAAACAAAGTTTGGAAAACTTTCCAAAACATCTTCCTTGATAGCTAAAACAATTCTAATTCTAACAATTCCAAAACTTATTGCAAAAAATCTAGATTATTTATAAAGTAATAATAATAATTAACTCAGCTTAGTTTCCTTTTAAAAAAAAAAAATTTGAAGAATAATAACCTTTAAGGAGATTTGGGAACAAAGAAAAGTTAACTGATTTATAACAGAATATAAATCGTTTAACTTACAGTTAAGTTAATATTTTAACTGTAGATATATGTGATGTTTGCCTGATCCAAGTTACTATATACTTATCTACAGTTACAAAGTGTGCATGTCAGTAATATTTTATTTTGTTCGTTTTTTAATATTTTCGTGCATTCAATTTTATTTTGTAGGAAGTTAGTTTGTCTTTTTTTGTCAGGTCACGACTGATATTATCGCTGTAATTTAATTGAAATAAATTATGAATAATTATGCCTTAATGTGCATATTAGCAGGTTCATTCATAATTTCGTTGTTGAAATTTTCATAAATGTGGCATAACACAACGTAATCCAAAAAAATTAAATTAAATTGTGCCAGGTGCACGTAGTAATTTATGCCACAAACAAAAGCCAGGTAAAGAGGAGGGATCAAGGCATTAGTTATGGCCGTAATAGATAGTATACTTACATATGTATGTATCTATATACACTTTCAAAATCGGCAGCATCATGGGTGGAAAAAACTAAAACGAGGCCATACCCCAGCACAGGGGCTGGGTACTGAGTCATGTAATGCCAATTCAGCAGAGCTTTCGAAATATGCGTGTTCATTGATTTGAATACCGGTTATATACATACATATGTATATATATATATATATATATTTATAAGGAGTGCGTTCTAGTATTTGACTTTGAACTTGAAATTTGACGAGTTTCTGTCTGTAGCTAATGGCAAGGTTAAATCTAGATGTCATGGGAAGCACAAACATAGTTGATTTGGCGCGTGTTCAGCCGATGGTCCATAGCGATAAGACAAAACAAATTTTTCCACATATTAATTAAAAGCTCTCTCTTTCTCGTTCTCTTCTTATCTCTTAGGGTCTAAGTTTCAGTCATGAAGAGCGCCAGCAATTGGGAATCCATGGATTGATGCCATTTGCTGTACGCAATGATGATGAGCAAATCAATCATTGTCGCATGCTTCTTGATCGTCTTGAGAATGATTTGGATAAGTACATGTATTTGATTGCTCTATCGGAACGCAATGAGCGTCTATTCTACAAGGTACTTAGTTCGGATATTGGTCACATGATGCCATTGGTTTATACACCAACTGTGGGTTTGGCTTGTCAAAAATATAGTTTGATCTATCAGCAACCGAAGGGCATGTACATTTCAATTAAGGATAAGGGACACGTATACGATGTGATCAAAAATTGGCCAGAGATGGATGTACGTGCCATTGTTGTAACCGATGGTGAACGTATTTTGGGTCTAGGTGATCTCGGTGCCAATGGCATGGGTATTCCAGTTGGTAAATTGTCACTGTATACGGCTCTAGCTGGTATTAAGCCACAACATTGTTTGCCCATTACACTGGATGTGGGCACCAATACTCAATCCATTCTGGATGATCCATTGTATATTGGTTTGCGTCAGAAGCGTCCCATTGGCGATCTTTATGATGATTTCATTGAGGAATTTATGCGTGCCTGTGTCCGTCGTTTTGGCCAAAATGTTCTCATTCAATTTGAGGACTTTGCCAATGCCAATGCATTCCGCTTGCTATCGAAATACCGCAATGATTATTGTACATTCAATGATGATATTCAAGGCACAGCCTCGGTGGCCGTTGCTGGTCTTTTGGCATCTTTGAAGATCAAGAAGACGAAATTGAAGGACAATGTTATCCTGTTCCTAGGAGCTGGCGAGGCAGCATTAGGTATTGCCAATCTCTGCACAATGGCGATGAAGGCTGAGGGTCTTACCGATGAAGAGGCCAAGTCCCGCATCTGGATGGTGGACAGGTAGAAAAGATTATTCTTTTAAATATTAAATTGACCTAACCAAAATATTTTCTTTTAGCCGTGGAGTAATTGTTCGCGATCGCCCAAAAGGTGGTATCAACGAACACAAACTGCACTTTGCTCAGACTCATGAACCCATCGATACTCTGGAGGAGGCTGTGCGTCGCATTCGCCCCAATGTACTGATCGGTGCTGCTGCCCAGGGTGGTGCCTTCACTCAGGAGATTCTTGAGCAAATGGCTGAATTCAATGAACAGCCAATCATTTTTGCCCTCTCTAACCCAACCAGCAAGGCTGAATGTACCGCCGAAGAGGCTTATACTCACACCAAAGGCAAATGTATCTTTGCCTCCGGCTCACCTTTCCTACCCGTCACCTATAACAACCGCAAGTTCTATCCGGGACAAGGTAACAACTCGTACATCTTTCCGGGTGTTGCTCTTGGTGTTCTTGCCGCTGGTATGTTGACCATTCCAGAGGAGGTATTCCTGGTGGCTGCGGAGCGTCTGGCTGAGCTTGTCTCCAAAGAGGATCTTAACAAGGGTGGCCTGTATCCTCCACTTACCTCCATTGTTAACTGCTCGATTGCCATTGCCGAGAAGATTGTTGATTATGCATACAAGAATAACTTGGCTACTGTTCGCCCTGAGCCCGCCAACAAAGTGGCCTTCATCAAGGCTCAAATGTACGATATGGATTATCCCCGTGCCGTGCCTGCTACCTATCACTTGTAAATGGACTTGAAACGTACTCCCATATAAAATGCCGGCTTTGTAGTGATTTTCTCATCATTTATCATCAGCACAATGTATTTGTCATTCCATTTGCCTTGATGAGATTTATCGGATTGTAACGGAGTACATATGATTATACATATATATAATATCACCATGGTAATGCAGCGGGCATGAGCAGTGTACTAGAACTCATGTTATTTATTTTTTTAATGTCGCACATTTCTTTCCTAGCTTATAGTAAAATTGTATAACACACCACCTAATCTACATTTATGTATCTTTCTCCACTACTCTCCTGTTCTGTTCGTGATCCAATAATCGAAAAGAAATATAGAAAACTCTTTAAATAATATTTTACATCAACATTAACAAATTTGAACAACTTCTATGCTTTTAATATTATATATGTAAATGGGATGTTAATATGCTTTAGTTATATATACAATTTCAATATAAAGTTGAACACAAACTATGTTAAGAATTTACAAATAAAAAATATATACATAAAAATAAAACCAGCGTCATTTAAATTATATTTAAATTAGCTTAAAATACAGAAGGCGTAATCAAATTTACCGCCAAATTTGGATGTTAAACTTAACAGCATCATTTGCTAATTCCGTAAAAGTTATTAGGATATGGCAGCACTGAAGAATTCCTAGTGTTACCAGATCAGAAATATTGCAACACCTGGTGGTAACAAAGCCGAAAGCAGTTTACCTGCCAAAAAGACGAAAATATGGAAAAGCTCAAGGTAGGTGCATAGTTCAATTAACTAAAATGAAAACATTAGATTAATTTACTTTCATTTCCTTGCATCCACACAGCGGAGCTTTGAGCAGCGCCAATTGGCGGACGAGCTAAAGCAGCGACAGGTAAATGAAAAATAAACTATAAATAAAATGTATCGACTGAGATTTGTTATATATACATGTGTGTGTGTCTCATTTTGCAGGTCATAACAGATAGCCTGCTGCAGAAAATACTCTATTCCAAGCGTCTACTGGTGGACCATGTAGAGGCTCTGGAGCAATGTATGCAGCAATTAAATGGAATTTCTCCTCCCCCCAACCGGCAGATATTGACCACGCAAAATGCTTGCCTTTTACTTGGCTGCACTGTTCTGGAGCATTTCATCACACCAAAGAATCTGCGTCTATTGATGCTACCATCGGTGCTAATTACTGGCACATTTGGAGCTCTCTATGCTGTCAAGAGTGTGTTTGTTTGTCGCAACAAGATGGTAGAACGGAAATTAGAGCAACTTGTCCAGAGTATTGATGAGTTTGGCAACTGCATAAGGCGCAATATGACTTATTTCCAAGAAATTATCATTATGAAACAGGCGGAACTTATTGAGTATGAGTAAAAAACATTGAAATGGCTATAAAAATTCATTTTTGTTTAAATTTTTTAGCAGATCGCGTCAAATTGAACGGGCCTGGGATTGCATTACAGCCGCTAAAGAAGTGACTGAAATACTATATGATGCCACTCGGAAACTGGAAACGGACTATCCCCTGCCAACCAAATACGGTCTGTACTATGCACCCATGGAGGAGCTCCGCGATTGTGAATACTTTAAGACCAACGTAACGGACTACAGTCCAAAGCATATCAAGGTATGGCGAGATATATAAATATTATAATCCTTTTACTTATCAGATAACTTTTCCACCAGGATTTCCACAACATCTTTGCCTATGTTCAATCGCAATATCTGTTGCGTTTGGCTCTAACCATTACCACACAACCATCGATTTCACAACTCAGTGCGGAGTTGGTGAAAATCGATTCCCAGGTACGTCAACTAGTCCAGGAGGAGGAGCAACATTTTAAGAATCTTGCCGTAGCTATGCAAAACAAGAAGCAACTGGAACTAGCCGAGCTGCATGCCAATAAAACGGAACAGCAGCGTCATGGTCCCATAGCTGTCTTACAGCACTCCTCCCTGAAGTTGAGTGCCTGTATGGTTGCCGTCGCTGGAGAGTGTCAGGCCCTGGATGTAACCCTACAACAATTGACCGCCACAGCGGCAGCCAAAAAGAATAATGCCAATCAACTGGTGGCAGTGGCCAACAACATGCATGCCATTGAGAATGCTTTGGCCGTTTGCTGTGATGATTTCCAACGTCTTATGCTCGTTTACAATAAATTTCTAAACAGTGAGCTCGAAGCGGAGACCTTAGAGCCTGCCGCTGCATCTCAGGATAAAGAATTTCCCGAAAGTATTTTGCGAGTAGAGTTTTCGCAGAATGTCAGCGAGCCGCAGCAGAAGGATGACTTCTATGCCTACATGTATGATGAGCAAGAGGCCCAGCAATACGACATTGACCAGCAGCAGGCACCCTACCCCACGCCTGAGAAGCAGCTGCTCAATTTCGAACGACGCATTACCAAGGGTAAATTCAAACCGGTATTAAAGCAACTTAAAGATCGTATTGATCCCATAAGGCAGGTGATGTTGGAAAAGGAGCGTGAAGTTCTAGCCTGCAAAGGTATCAATGTGGACAAGCTGTTTGGTCAAATGGAAAAGGACCAAAAAGATAATCGCTTAACCGATCGCTTGAGCAACTACAATGAATCTGGTTCGGAATCTGAATCAGATTCAGCTGATGAAACAAATGCTGTTAAAAAGCGCAGCAAACAACTCAAGGAACGTGATAACTTTGCCGAGATGCGACAATTTCTGGCACAAAAACAGGCCCTGAATTTATTTAAATTGGACGCAAAGGAACTGGTAAAACCTCCGGTTCCTTTTGAAGAAGAGCTGCTGGAGAGCGAGTGTTAGACTCATTTGCATTAGTCACATTTTTTTTATCATACCCAAAATGTTTATTATTATCTTTGTTAGAGTTTTATCTACAAAAAAAAATATAAATACAGTAATATGTATATGAGATAAGCGCAGGTAGCGTTTCCTCTGATCATTTTGCCGTTGATTTTGTTCCTTTTATTTGCGTTTTGATCAATGCTGTACAAAAACAAAAGCATGCTAAATAAAATTATAAATAAACTTTTTATGTAGATATAAAAACATTAATTTGAGAGACTTTTATAAACAATAAACAAATTATTGTCTACAATTTTCATTTTCTATTAAGAGAAAGAAGAAAATAATGATTTTATATATTTATTTGTGATCTAGGATTCCTACTTGTTAAAAAATTATGAAAATCAGCCCAATTGTTAAATGTCATTTTTAATTTTAAACAGATTGCCTTTCGTACATTCTTTCTCCATCTTTCTGTATCGCATCTTTTCCAAATGCACATCTTTCCCATTAGAGAACGTTTTCAATTTAAACATAGAGATAACAAGATCTATTTGGAATAAAAAATTTTAGACTGGAATAGATAATTTTAGCTAAAATTAAGCGATTTTTGAAATTTGTGAACTTCCTGCTACATAGTAAGCAAATGATAGTCGATTTAAGAATAGAATATATATGATTAAAATAATACAATCTCATCTGTTTTATAATCAATCATATGACACTTCAAATACCCTTTCTAAATTTTATGAAATTCCCCAGACTTCATTCGTTGGAAGTAAATATAATAGTAATATTTATTTTAAGTATCCATTATAATCTAATTAATCGGAACTTAAGTACAATACAAACATTGAATGGCAAGTACTAAAAACTAAATGTTATTATGGGATCGGTCAGATCGATCTCATTTGGCAATTACATACATATGTACAGGATAGCACTCCAATACAAAAAATTTAATTATTTTTGCATAGGGTGAAACAATTCGTGGACATCTTTGGCTCAATTATTAATACGACATTTCATTTATTAGCCAAATGGCTTAGGCATTAGATGCAGCTGTGACGGCAATATTGGATTGATTTTGGAATTTGCTGGTAACGGAATTCGGTTGTAATTGGGAGAAGGCTGATAAATTACTACCCCTAACACTGGTATATCGTATGGGCTGGACACCATAGTCGCTGCCCTTAAGACGTCGCCGCACACAGACCACAATGAAGCCAATGATGAGGCCAAGGACCACAACAACACTGGCAATAATGGCAGTTAGGATTATATATCGACGACGTAGAAAACGTGGTGGTTCCTCATCGATAGCACGATATTTCTTAGGAATGATCATACTGCAAATATGATCGGCTGTCAAATTGGAGATTTGTGTTCCAGCCAAAATATAAGGAGTATCGCAACGAGCCACATCTGATGATTGCTGTATATTTGGTTTTCCGACCAATTCCAATGCCCGGAATAGCTCACAACTGCAATACCATGGATTACTTTCAATGGCAAAGCTTCTTAAATGTGGCCAAGTCCCATTAGTACTATTACTGCTCACATTCAGTGTAAGAGTATTCAAAGCATTATGGGATAGATCCAATTGTGTCAGATTAGGACTAGTCAATAAATCATTCAGCTCCATACGTTCTAGTTTGTGATTGTGAGACAAATCCAATTGCTCCAATGCGGGCAGAATTAACGATCCTCGATCTATGCTGCGTAGAGAACGATTATCACTTATATTGAGGCGACGTATTGATTCCAAATTTTTTAAACTTTCAGCATGAAGATTAGTGAACATATTACCAGCCAGATTCAATTGGATTAACGATTTGCCCAAGTCGTGTATTCCACTTGGAACCTGAGCAAATATGTTACCAGAAACATCTAAGACACGTAAATTGGTCAGAGATCCAAAAAGATCATTTGGCAACGTTCTCAAATCATTGTAGGATAAATCTAGACGCTGTAATGTGGTCACTGCTCCAATAGATGCTGTAGTGGCTGCATCCAGGACATTGAGACGATTGTAGGCCAGATTAAGTTTAATTAACTGTGGTGTATGCTCAAAGAGCTTACGATCCAATCGTGCAATACGATTATGGCTTAAATCCAGATCCTTTAAAGAAATCGGTTCATATTTGGTACTCTTAAAGGGACCACGAAAGAGTTCCGGTTTTAATGCCTCATCCGAAATCTCATTCCAGCTTAAATAGAGACCCTCAACATTGGGTACATCCATAAAAAGTGGCGCCTGCAACTGTTGCATGCCACAATGACGACACGATAGAGTCAATGTGGCATTTGTGGCCGGCAATTGTTGCAGCAACCGTATACGATTGCCCGAGTAGGAGGCAACAATCTCTACTCCAGTGGATGTGGTGCCAAATTCAGTCGGCCAACGTGCCAGAATATGTTCAAAATTCTTCATGGCACAGTTCAGAGTCTGATGGATGCGATTATTGGTATCCTGGGTACTAAGACAAACACATGTTTTGCATATATCCGCCACTGGTTGATATGGTATATCCTCATGTTGTGCAAGGACCTCTATCCGATGTTGCAGGGCTATGCCACTAAGAAGCTACAAGAGGGAAGAAACAAAAGAAAGAAATAAAGTTAAGTAATCCAGAAATGATTTTATATATTAAATTAATGAATAGTAATTATTGCTTATTACGGATTACTAATTTGAAATTATGACAAACTTTAAAACAATCTATAAAAAAATTACTTAGTATAGGCTTAAGACCAATAAACAACATTAATATTTTATTTTTACTATAGATATAATTTTGAAAGATAAATGAAACAAATGAATTTCAATGTTCCAATTTATTATTTGAAAAATATATAACAATCAAAAACTATTATTTTTCATTCTTAGAAAGTAATTATAAATTAGATTTTACTCCAGATGCAAACAATGGAAAAATGAATATAATCGGATCGGACAAGTACGTATTTTAATAGGTCATTGTTCGTTCATTGTTCTTCGACAGTTACGAAATTTCTTAAAATGAAAGTTTGAAAACCTTTGCCTTTGTGCGGAGGTTAAAAAGATTATTAATGACTGTTCTTCAATTCATGTGAATAAACAATATTAATTGTATGAGTCAGTATACTAAATTATCATATGGTATATACAATTGGCAAAGGATAACAACATATTGTATGGTTTTGTGGTTTTTAAAAACATCTGAACTAGTCATTATTTTAGTAGTATGAATTGTGACCATTATAAATAGGTTTCCCCACTCTACAAATAAATAAGTAGGGTGAGCAATAATATTTTCATCCATATATTCCACTAACTTTCATATCGCTGACCCCGTAATACAGGCAACCAAAATATATAAGATAAGATAATGAAATTTTTTGGGTTCTCTATATGTACATACCTTAAAAATAAGTCGTATATTTTAGTTATTTTCTACTTACCAGCAATATTAATATGTGCTTCATATTTGTAAACGTTGTTTAAGTTTACTTTTGATTTTTCCTTATAATCAGCAATAATTTTCTTTACTGTTTACAAGTTTTACAAATTTCCACGAGAATACCAAGTAAATGCAACAGACCGATCCGAAGAGTGCGTGGAAAATAGAACTTAATTAATGAATCAAGCCGACAACTGACTACATACATGAGACCCATTCGGAACACGTTATATATATATATTTGTTTTGATTAGATATGAGACGAGAGATAGGCGTTAAAAGAGTAAGAAGAGAACGAATTAAAAACCCTTCAATTAAGTCAAGTAACGTACATTGTAATACCCTGTATTTAAGCAGGTGTGAAAGTATGAGTTGTTTTATCTTACAAGAATATAATCTTCTAATTTAAAAGTTTATGCAGTGGTACCTATAATGATGTTGGAGAACTATATTTATTTAAATATATATTCATATTATTCATTTTAATCAAATTTAGAATATTTATTCATGTAGAAATCTAGAAATATATTTTAAAGTTCCTTTGTTGCTAAGAAAAACTTAATAACTGAATAATTGAATAACCAAAGCTATAAGTTATTATTAAACAGCGTTAAATAATAAAACAAAGATTTTAATAAATTGAATTAAAAATTTCTATAGAATAAGTTAAGTGCATAAAATGCAACTGCAATTACTAGTTACTATTACCAGCAGAATTTAAGATAATTAGTATTACTATATAGGCAAAGGCTACAGTAGGCAATGTTTGAAGTGAATATTTAATTAATAACATAGCAATATTTATAAATAATTAAATAAAAAACTTGATAATATGAATATAAAGAGAAACAAGAGTTTGAAATTTGAATAATTTTAACCTAAAGAAACTACCAACTTCAAATAATCTGCTATCTCAGATCAAATTTTGATCAAATAATTTCATTTTGTAATCACAAAGTTTATATACTCTTTTGCCATTTAAATACAAGGTATACAAACAAATACTGCTCTTTGCTCTCTATTTCTGTTTATATACAATGTGTCTTATTTTATTTTTTCTTTCAAATAAAAGTGAATTCCATTTGAGTCATTTATCATGCCGCATCGTCGGTCTACTGTTTCTATCTTCTCTACCCGCAAGGCCGTAACTTTAAGGTCTTAATACTTAAATATCAGAACTGAGACAATGCGGTGACTAAATTGCAGCTGCCTCGTATTGAAAAAAAATAACATAAATGTATGTATGTAGTATATGTATATATATTTCTCTTATGTAAATCAAGATGTTGCCCCTTTAGGGTAGATAAGATATGAAATTTTAAGACATGTCGCAAGATATTCGAGATTCGTACTCAATTCCCATTCTTTTCCAGCTGATGAAACGAAAGAGAGAGAGAGTCTTCCCCCAATTGGAAGCAAGGCAATTACAAGGCGGCAAGTGTCATTCGGTTTCATTGAACTTTAAAAGATCAAATTGAGCTGTTCAGTTATAAAGCAAAAAAAAAAAATAATATAAAAACTAACAAAAGGCAAATGCTTGTGGCACTCTGGAAATTAATTGCATAAACACACTGCAACGAAGACAAATGGTCCCCAGACGGAGGAAACTTTGTGTGTTTTGTTTGTGTGTATTTAGATACAAGTGAGTCATGATCTTGCAACTCTTACCTAGCAATATTTAAGGAAGAGTATATTGAAAATGTAGTCACATGAAATGTTATATTTATACTCAATATTAAAGAGTAAAACTTTTAAGACCTGCCTCAAGATCTCAACTATTAGTAAATTATATAAGAATGATATACAATGTCTTCATCAATCAATTCGTTAACGAGATTTCTTGCTTTTTCCCATTTCTAATAGTTATTTGGTTACTGGGTATTAAAACGGCGGCACATTGACTTTAATTATTGCAATTTATATACATAAAACGAACGTGCACTTGGAAAAATAAAAACAAAACTTTATCACAATAAGATGATCTTGTACATTAAACAAATATTAAACAATTTTCAAATCTCTCATTCAATTCAGTATACATTCATCTTTGTGTACGTGATTAAACGTATATTACATATGTATACGTTTTAAATAAACATTCGTGATAAACTACACATCTTACTGTAGACCGATTTGAAACATTATTTTCAATCATATGATGTAGGTTATTTTTTGCCGAGTGTATTTCTAAGTCAAGCTTTTCATAGGAAATGGCACAAACAAAACAGTCGCGTTTCGGTCTTGATCTTCGTTTCGGTATCGTCTCGGTTAGCCTTTTTAATTTGCAAATGAAACCCGTTTGTAGTGTTGCAGCTGCCACAGAAAAACCGAACCGATGCTCATCCTAACCGATCCTCATCCTCATCTTAAATTAACGAGCATTGAAATTGAAACGAAATTGTTGTTGGGAGGGAGAGAGAACAATGCGAAGTTAACGAACGTTACCTGTCTGTTGCTTAAATTGAACTGAAACTGGAAATTTGTTTGTGCCTGCATATCGATTCCCGTTCCCACAATGCTGGACACTATATTACTTTACTTTGCTTCTCTTTACCCCCGCACTCTAAAGAAACCGGTCGGTCGTTGGCCGAATTTGAAACCGTGTAAGAGAGACCTCAGACTGTTGCACGAACACACATACACACACAAACCACTGTGTGTGTGTATAAACATATATTGTTTATGCCACTGTCGGAGCAGACTTAATATTAATGGTTGGCAGCTGGTTCTTTCAAATGCAATTACAACTGCAACGGAAACACTGATCGTGGCCAAATCGTTAAATATCGTAAGTACATATTCACTTCCTGTGATGCGGTAATATTAAAGAAAAGTCCATTTTCGTCATTAAAGGGAAAACACACATTTATGCAATAAATAACTAAGCTTATCTATGATGCATATAATAATCAATAGCAGTTGAGAAGGCAGCAAATCCCAGGCCACCAATAACGCCAGCCTTAATACCAGCCCGAAGGCCAATTAAACCGCCTGTGATGCCACCTGCATATGTGCCATTTTGCCAATCGGTAACTCCTCGTTTCTGTGGGCAAATTAAATAGTAAGTGAAGTCCATTAACACTAACTAATTCAGTTAAACAATTCTTACACTTTCTATGGTACATTCAACTATGGAAAAAAGGGCGCCAATTAGAGCAAAATTCTTGGCATAGGAATGCGTTGTGGCACGCATCTCTCGGAATACCTCTCGAGCCGTTTGTTTCTTTTCATTGGCAAATGGATCAGCCATATTGGGATTAACCGAGGCACTGAATAAACCCAATGCAGCTCCCAGGCCATATCCTACAATGAGTAAACGTTAAATAAAAATGATGAAATTTATGCAAATAATTTTATGTTTTTTCTCACCCATTACACAGGCCATTGCACACTTGAAGCCGCAACTTTCTACAGCCGTTTCAATGAACTTCTCCTCATTGGTCTTTATCTTAACTGGACCATTGGTTTTGGGTATCACTATATTTTCTCGAAATCTGTGCAGGTCACCCACAAATTTTATGGCCATTCTGTCAAGATCGGCATTGTCAAATAGCTGTGGCGCGGCCGCCTGTGTGGTTCCCTCTCCAGAATTCGGCTGCACGGACATCGTTAACTGTTTTCAATTGATGTCTCTTTAACACAGAAATAAGTTAATTTAATTGAAGCGGAAAAAGCGTGTTTCACTATTACAAAAAAATATTCCGAAATTGTTATCACATAATTGAAACAGCTGATATTAGGGCTGCAGTAACACAATAAAATTACAGTGCTCACAAATGATGGTGTTAATTTAACAGTGCTCGCAAATGATAGTGTTAAGAGTGCTCGTAATTTTTTTTTCTTACCTATGTAAATAACCGTTGGTTTCGAACCAATTTTCTTAATTTTTCAAAATGCAGTCTTGTTATCTTCATCAAGTGTTTTTTGATTTAAATTAGAATTAGCTAAACAATACTGCCATTTGTTTCGGAAATGAAACATATTTATTATGTTAGAATCCTAAAAACTTGTTAATGCACGATAATTAAATGTTTACCTAAATATTAAATTTTATTTCTATCACAAGTTATACACATATACCATGAATCGGAAAGAAATACTCGAAAACTGCAAATATTAGAGAAGTTGAGTCAAGTTTCATCTTTGGAGTGCCCTTTGGCGTGATTGGAAACATTAATTAAAAGCATAAAGTATCAGCAAGATGACGCAAAATCCTATTATTGCCCCCAAAATTAGAGAATCGCGACGTTTTTTAATATTGATCCGCTGAATAAGACTGCAAGGAAACAAATAGAATTAGAATTTCTGTAATGGTCTGTAAGGGTCAACTGATTCACCTGGAAATCAAGGGAAAACGATTCGATATGTCATTGAAACGCGTCTGCATTCGCTTGAAAGCGTGACGTTGGGCATGGAGATTTTCTCGCGTCTCGATGGCAATATTTATCTGATCATTTACCATGTGGCTGGCACTGCTCAAATGACCGCTCTCCTTCATATACATTTCCCGACGACTCAGACCCGAAATCGATGGACTACCGGTACTGGTTGTGGCCAGACCCGAGCCACGTAGGAGTTCCTCACGTTCTATGCGCATTGTGTGATTAGCGCAAATTTTATTGAACTCCTGTCTATAACCCTGAAGTATCTCCCTGTGTCGCTGTAGTGTGTGCATGGCAGCTGCACCTGTTGCAGGCAAGTCGGACATGGCCTCATTAAGTGACGACAACTGTGAAAGTCGAGCATCAAAATGAATCATTGATGGTAATAATTCAATAATGATTCAATGTCCTACCTTTTCCAGCATTTGCTCAATCTCTGATGACAGGGAATCGAAGACATGTTCGCCTAAAAGCGGTGATGTGTCAGTCGTACTATTACTATTGCTGCTGATGCCACCAGCTCCAATCTTACTGAATGCCACAAGTTTCAGATCGATTTCATTTTCCAGTGTGCGTGCCTGCTTTCGTAGTACTAAACGTAAACCACGGGAAAATAGAGGGGAGTCGTGTAATTAGATTTTGAAAGCAAGAGTTCGGGTAGAAATCAAACTACCATCATAGCTGGAGCCTCCCATTTTATTTATTTATTAGTTTCCAAGTCTTTGTGTAGTAAATCCAGTGTGACCAAAGCTAGCACAGAATTGAGAATGAATAATAACACTTAACCGAAAAACATTACGATCTTATGACACTGCAGCAGTTTAACTATTTATCAAATAGTTTATATCACAAAAGTAATGATTAACTAACACATTTTTATAATTAGTTACATAAAACTTGCATAATAAATATAAATTTAATTTGTGTGCTTTTATTTTATGTGATAAACTAATTTTTTGGTTTCTGTTCCCTTTCTAATGCCTTCTCACTTGGGCATATGTCTATTTATCGTTATCGGACTATCGATAAGCTTTTTTGTTTGTTGTTTTCTCTTACGGTTTTATTTCACCAATCGACACAAAAACATAGAAATCTGGCGAAACTTTTAAGAAATTTATACATTTTGAATGCCAAGGCTTTTAAGGAAATTACCTATCAATGATTATGGCACCGACCAATTCGGCCAGTTCAACGGACAAAAAGAATTATGCCTTACAAGTTGCCTTGCAGACAATGAAAGAGCGTTGCATACAGTTGCAACGAAGAGTCAGCACAATGGAGGAGGAAAATTTACGTCTACGAGAGGGAACACACATACAAACTGAGGCAAGTGATAGCTTGTCCCTGCGTGCACAGGTATCGGAGCTGCAACGCCAGAAAGAGCAACTGGAAGAACATATCAATATGGTATCCAATGAAAATCGGCGGTTATGGTCACGTTTGTCGCAGATCTCCAAGGACCAGCAGCTAGAGTCAACACAGACACAGGCTGCACTAAAAGCAGATGAGACATCTACAGACATGCGTGCCAATCAAAATCTAATTCGTTCGAAGACATTCACACAGCATTCACCAAATCCGCACTTGCGTCAGAAGATGATCTCTGATGAAATTAGTCTCGAGGAGATTGCCCTCGATAATTTCGGAGCCGACAATACAGAGTTGGGCTATCCCTATGGCCTGCAAGTGTCAGTACAGGAGGCAAATGGAATGCCTTCGACGGATTTAGATGCCAATTTGGATGCCAAACGTTGTATGGATGGCTTGCAAGATTTGCGCCGTGAGGCCATGAAACAGCAACAGGAACTTAGCTCCGCCCTTACACTGCTGGAAAGTCGTATAGGTAAACCAAACTGTGGCACATTATCAAACCGTATTAGTCAGTTTTAATTTGCTTTGATTTACTTATCTTATCTAGCTCTCCAGCCTTGTCCTGAGTGTGCCCAGAAGGCTGCTCACAAACCAGAAATGGCTGATAAGAGCCTCGAAACAGATGAAAGCCTTAACAATGAACTAAAACAGTATAACGAGCAGCACGAAATTTCACAAAATGGACATGCCGCGACACCGTCAGCCTTCCGACTAGATATCTTACAGGAGAAAATCCAAGCTGATGCTGAAGCAATGGAAAAGGTGTGCCCCATGTGCGGCAAGATGTATTCCAATCAGGTATCGTTTAAGGCATTTCGTGAGCATGTGGAAATGCATTTCATTGATGATTCATTGGAGTTGGAAAACAACAGCATCGATCGACAATTTGAATTCGTTTCCCATACTGTCGGCGATTTCTGACCCAATAAATATATCCATTTACCTAATCACAGAACTTTGACAAAATGATAAATTATTCTTCTGTGTTCCCAAGTTGCAAACTCCTGTGTGCTTATAAACTAATTTCAACACAAAACTGTTAAAATTTCTATTATGTAAGCCTAAATAATATCTATCCTTATATATGTATATCAAAAACAAACAAACAAAAAAAAGAGAAATGCATATTTAATTATAAGCTCTCGTGTATGTATATTTTAAGTTTATGAGTGGATTGCAAAATACAATATATTATATACTTATTTATCCTCAATTTTAAATCACATATGAGACGAAAGTTGCTAAAAAAAAATTATTTCGCCAAAATCATTAACTAACGATTGAAAAGTGAAACTATTTGAATTGTAAAGCCAAAAGAAAATATATTTATATATATACATATGTGAAAAATTGATAACAAATGCTTGTTACTGCTCCATTGTTATACCGATTGTCCCAAATTGATGTCGGAAGTTAAATAATTATGATACGGTTATCAAGAGAAGTAATTATGACACAGCAAATGGTGCTGTAAAAACCAGTTTTCAATAAAAAGAAAACTAACAGCGAATTATGAATAAAATGAAACATAATCCAACTAATTTACAATCATCATAGACTTACTCACACAATTCTTGGGCTGCCCCATGACTAAATTGGCCAAAAACCCATTTATTAGTCTTTTAATTAATGAAAAAGAATTTAACATTTCACAGACCTTATAAATTTTACAGATTGCTCTGATTTGTTAGTGTATTGCCATTTCTTTTCTCTTTCTTCTTTTTGCTTTGTAAAACTTGTATAACATATGTATTTCAATTTGGCTAATTTACATATTCGCCAAATCCAGTTGCGATTTTTGTCTACACATTATATCATGAAATTTTTGAATTGGTCTCGATTAGTGGAGAATTTACTAGGTTTTATTTATACCCTATAAATAGATTTGTTAAAATAATTTTATTACATACTTTGTTAAAAATAAATTTATCTAATAAATCAGTGGAATAAGTTGTTGTGATGGGGAAAGGCGTTTTTTTAAACAATTATTATTTGTTATTAATTTAATTATAGTTTTAAAGTGAGTGATTATTGGTTAAATATATTTCTTTAATTTTCTAGCCTTTCATTTGTCTTGCTAATATATTAATGAAAAAATATCTTATTACATTATTTTTAATAAAAGATGAAACCATTTTTGCATACGTAAGAGAATATAAAATTCGTTGCTTTAAATTTGTAATGATAAGATGATAACATAAATGGAATAAATGATTTGAATACCTATAGAGATGCAGTTAAATTGATAATTTAATACCTAAGATATTCACACATTCAAACTTTTTAAAAGAAGAATTATTCCGAGAGGAACTACGAAAGTAATAAGCATAGAAATTATAATTAAATATATTAAATTTAGATTTTTACATAATTTGGAAGAAAACCATACATATGTATATATGTACATATGTAAAATACTTAACAATTATTTCTTAGAATTATTGGAAATTCCTCTTGCCTATTACGATTGTGTTTTCATTTTGCTGAAATTGCATTTGGGCTTTTAAATAATGTTTAGATAAGACAAATTACAAAAAGAAAATAAAAAAAAGACATGTGCTTTGTGCACTATTTATGCAACATTTCCGCATTCACAGAAATTCTACATATGTACATATTTTGTTTCAATATATAATCATTTTTCTTATTATTAGAACGCCATCAATTGATCATTAATCATTATACTACAGTGGACCCTTGGTTAACGAACTACCTGCATAACGAACACATTTGTTGGCTTCCTTATAAATATTTCAAAGGTTCCACTTTACTTCTTTTCAATAAAAGCTGATCTTAAAATATTTTGATGAATTCTTTCAGTCCTTTAAAAGTTTTAATGCATTTTATGTAATGTTTTTTTTAATACAAGTATAAATTAAAACATAATATAAAGTATTTTTTTCAACCTCAAACGTATTATCCCATTTCACAATGATTTATATGGGAATAGTCGTTTCGCTTAACAAACGTTTCGGTTAACGATCAAGATGCTGGAACAAATTATATTCGTTAACCTAGAGTCCACTGTATTTCGAAATACAAATTGCAATTAAACTGCCACATTATTGCTACTACCGTTTGACGTTTTCCTTGCCACATACGCCCCACTTCTTAGATTTCGATTTCGATTCCGTTTCCATTTCCATTTCCATTCCAATTGGTAGCATAACCGCGGGGCTCGATCTGCAAACATCGCTCCTCCACATAACTTCAACTAGTATAAAAGTTATGTGGCTCTTTCTGAACGGTTTCAGAGTTAAATTGTGCGTCGGCCACAGAGGCCAACTATATTTCTCATTCAAATGTTCGTTCGTTTCAAATAAAAATAAAAAAAGAGGAAAATAACAAATAAATTATGCAAAATAATTATCAGTGTGCATTGCAATAAGAACAATTGAAATTAGAATTACAATTCACAAATCACAATTCAAATCGGCATAATGCAATCAAGTGCTTTACCAAGACTTTTCCTATTACCTTTACTTGCCTATCATCAGACAACGAATGGTAATTGTAATTGTGTAAAATGTTTAAATCAATTCCTGAAAAAAAAGAAAATATATTTAAATATTTTTTACATAATTAGTGTAAAATGTTACAATATACTCACAGCGATTATTGGTGGCTTTGATTTTACGGCCATAATTAATCATCAATAAAAATCCCCACACTAATTTATGGCTTCATCTTGACCAATTTGGAAAGATTGGACACGGTTGAGTTTTTTCTTTTCTTTTTTTTTTTTTTTGCTTGTTGGTTAATAGGATTATCAGCTGCTTAGTGCGTGAAAAGAAAGTGAAAACTATTTTCTTTGTTTGAAAATGAATCGTTTATTGAATTGCTTTTGATATCTTACAGATGATCAAAAGGTGACACATTGGAATTATGAACAAAATGGAGCAAATTGGGGCGGTACTTGTGCATCGGGCGTACGACAATCTCCCCTACAATTGTTCACTGAGAGAGTAAGTTTTTACTTGGATTAATAAATCTTTTCATTTTTATATCAATCATAAATCAATTCCATATACTTTCATTACAATTAGTGAAACGAGACCAAACAAGTCTTATTAAAAACAAATAGATCACGTTTAGAATTAGATTAGATCACGTCAGTTTGTTAATTTTTTTAAAATTTCTTTTGGAATAAAATGCAAACATATGGCATTTCTCAATGACAAACATTTGAAAAATTACAAACAAAAGTAATAATATTCAAATAAAAAGACCTAAAATTTTTAATAAAGTTTTAACTACAGCCATAAGAAAAAACATACAAATAAAAAGAACTGAAATTTTTATAAAGTTTCAACTCTTTCAAATTTATTCTCTGTATATAATAATAGAAAAGGTATATCAATGCCAAGTAAAATTGTGGTAAAAAATGTAAAATCTTATTTGGGATATAAATATTTATATGTTTGTTTAAACTAATGCTATATCATTATATTAATTATCAAGAATTTATTAGTAATAAATTGGAAATAAATAGTTTGGAAATATTTCAAACATTATTCGAAGCTGACTTATATAAATCTATCTTTAAAATTAAATCAATTAAAAACTATAACTTAAATTAAAGAGTACTCTATTTATAAACCTATCCAATTTATAAAAGATTCTTTAAAGATTCTTAAAAAATAATTTTTTGAATTATAGAAGAATAGAAAGCAAAGAAAAGGAAAACTTGGTATCAAAAGTCTTTGCTTCAAATTTTGTTTAATGAATATTTATTTAACTCAGCTGTTTCTACATATTAGTGTAATAATTACTGTAATTTCAGTAAAAGAATTTCACACAATTAGGCTGGGTTAAGTGAGCGCCCCGCCTCCCCATTTATTTGTTGTTAAACAACTTCACGGTATGACTTTGACATAATATTTCTCTCAGTCTTCAGTTACAACTTGCAACCAATGACAGTTAATTTGTTAAACGAATAAATAACGGGCTATAAATTACTACTGAATTGCCCTATTTGAAACTATTTTTTGTAAATTACTTGTGAATTGATAAAATTACGACAATTTAACATTGATATATATATATAATGTGAAATGTGAAATGGAAATTAAATCTTTATCTACTGTTTTCTCCAAAGTCCCTTGCAGTTCCCTTGCCGCGAATTTTATTCAAAAATTATGACATAAAGCTGAAAGGACCTGTGACCTTAAAAAATAATGGTCATACTGGTAAGTTTTAGATTATTTCTTATAATATATATATATTCATTATTATTATTATTATAAAATTAGTTCATGCAGACATACCAAAAGGCGTGAATGGTAAAAAACCATTTATTTTGGGTGGATTACTTAAGGGAATTTATGAAGCAGAGGGATTTCATTTCCATTGGGGCTCACCCACAACACGAGGCTCTGAACATTGGATTAATAATCGGCGATTCGATGTGGAGTTGCATATAGTGCATCGAAATATTCGTTACAGTGATTTTGATGAGGCAGCCAAGCATCCAGATGGCTTAGCCGTATTGGGAATTATGTTTAAAATAGTCAAGGTTAGTATTTCGACTATAAATTGAAAAATATATTTTTTAATATATTTTACTATCATGCAGAATCCAGATCGCTTATATCCTGGTCTAAGTAAGGTCTTTGCTGAAGTACCAAATGTGATTGATTACGAATCAGAGTCTGAAATTCATGGCTCGATAAGTGTAGGTCAACTATTAGGCGATTTGGATACACGTAATTTCTTTACCTACAAGGGTTCACTAACCACACCAGAATGCAATGAGGCCGTCACCTGGACGGTGTTTAATCAAGTTTTGCCCATACCTTTCGCACAGGTTAAAAGATTGTGGCGACTTCGCGATTCGGATGGTCATAATATAATAAACAATTATCGTCTGACACAGCCACGTAATGGACGTCCTATCTTTTATCGTACAACTAGATTTCTAAGTGGCAAGTGAAGCATCAAACATCACAAAAATGTAAAATAAGAATATTTATTTTGTATTTTATTTATTTGTTTAATTTATTTAATTAAATTCCAAAGATTGATCTTTTGTTTTGAAATGATTTAAAATTGGGTTCTAATATCAAATAATATATACAAGTTTTTCCACTTTGATAGTGACTTAGGAAAACGTGTGTTTCAAAAATTTTAAATTACATTTTATCAGTAGAAAAGAATGAGCAATGAATATGCAAATTTCGACTTTAGACGAAAAGGAACGAATCACGTTTTAAACTTAATGTAAGAAATCTAATCTACATAAAGGGAACTATGACTTACTATATACATATATCTCATCTATATGTGTAATTATTCTGTTTATAACATATTTTTTTTATTATTATTTAAAATCTTCAAGCCACAAGTTCACATTCTAAAAAGGTTACAGATTGAATCTTTTAGTCGAGTTAAAGAGTTTAATTATGTATATCAAAGAAAAGAAATTATTTTTATAAAATTATATAAATTTTATTATAATAAAGATAATATAATTAAAAAAAGGATTCAGTGATAAATTAGAAAAATCCATATGTATGAATCACAAACCGGAATCGGGTCTCCAGACTATATTGTTAAGAGAATAATTAAGAAAAGAAACAATTTAAAAAACCAGTTTTGTGACATTAACTTAACTTTTTTTTTTTTTTTTTTTTTTGAGGCAGTTAAAATTTAATAATTTGCTTTAGTAAGCATAGTATACATTATATATTGCGTTTTTGGAAAAAAATTGGAATTTAAAAAGTCAATTGAAAGGGCATAGCAACTTCGAATTGGTTTAGTTTAAAGTTTTCTTCAAGCTTATTGTAATATATTAAGCCATAAATCTTTAGTTTAGTTTACTTTGAGTTCATATCCTTTTTCGTTTTAGTCTACCATGGAGCAATCATAGAAATTTTAATATGATCATTTTCATTTAATCCTAGATGATATATACTCGTACTTATTTATGGGATCGTTCAATTTGCAGCAGCAGCAATCTTTAATTACTTTAACTGGAAACGAAAACGAAGAAATTCATGCGGATGTGGCTAAGGCAAAGTTAATTGTCGAGCTGGTTTTACAGCGGTTCAATCTCTATGTAAATTTTACACTTGACAGGTGCAGGGACAGCTGCAGGGACAGGGACTGAGACTGGAAGGTAGGGCTTTGCTTATCAGCCTCTAGAATAGTCATTAGAATGAAGTGGTTGGCATTTCGACTTGGTTTAAAAATATTTTTTCTTTCTTTTTGCCTTTTTTTTGTATTTTTTCTGTAGGTATAAATGGTCCTGATGTGCAATGATGCAAACAGTTTAGTTGAAAACTTCAACGGAAGCAAAACGGAAAAGTGTAGAAGGAAATTTTTTTTGCAAAAATGTTTGCCGCAAGCATTTGGTGGCTAATGGCAATAATCACTTGCTCGGCTGCTCTAATTGGTTTGTTTTATTTAAGTTAATATATATATATACATATATGATTTTATATAATAATTTTAATATAGAAATACCTGAGGATTATTTGAATGCCATTAAACTTGATCAGTTGGAGGAAAGGGCAGGTGGGGAATATAATTATGATCATCAGGGTGCCGATTGGACTGGCACTTGTGAAAGTGGACAAAGTCAATCACCCATAGATTTGATTTTTACTGATGTAAGTATAAATATGAATTAATTTCCAATATATTTATTCTTCTTTTCTTAGTCGACATTAAGTTCTTTTCCCCGCATACATTTTCATAATTACAATCAATCTCTGCGTACACCTTTGGTGCTTACAAATAATGGACATACAGGTGAGTGCGAGAAGATTTCCTTTAACATTCATGAACTATTAATGCAAATGATTATCCGAATCCTAAGCCAACATGGTCTTACCATTGACCCGAGGTGGACAACGTCCATATATAAATGGCGGAATGCTGCCCGGCGATTTTGAAGTTCAAAGTGTTCATTTCCATTGGGGATCGAGGAGCAGTAAAGGATCAGAACATGCCATTAATTATGTACGTTATGATGTCGAAATGCATATTGTCCATAAGAATAAACGTTATGAAACTATGGGTGAAGCCACCCAACAATGGGACGGTCTAGCCGTATTGGGTGTAATGTTTCGTGCTGTTCCACGATCACGTCCAAATTCCCAACTCTATGGACTCAATAAGATCTTCAATCAAGTGCCACGCATTGTTCAATATAATTCAAATGTGACTATAATGGGTCAATTGAATGTTGGCCAACTCTTGGGCGATGTGGTAACAGGAGAATTTTATACTTACAATGGTAAGCAGATTAATTGAAATTTTTAATATTATTTCAATATATTTTTTTTTTTAATATATTAGGCTCTCTAACCACACCCGATTGTGCCGAGGCTGTGACTTGGACTGTTTTTAGTGATGTACTCGATTTTCCCCAACGTCAGATAGCAAAACTTTGGAATCTTATGGACTCACGCAATCGTCCTTTGATCAATAATTATCGTGACATACAGGATACAAATGGACGTACTGTCTATTATAGGGCATTGCAGAAAATATAGATCAAACAATAATTAATATATAAATTATTTTATCTATTTGCTTAATTAGTTCGATGCTTTTCGATATTTATATAATTTAAATAAAAATAATAAATCTTTCAACTTTGATTAGTGAAAACTTTGGAAGCCTAAATCGATTGATAAATAATTTTTTTGTGTAATAAAAGTTATAATTTTTAGAAAATGAATTCAAAAATAAAGCCTTTAGTTATATAAATAGAGAGATATCCGCAATCTTCAACAATTTTTGAAAAAAAGCTATATCGAAAGTCTAAAAGCTATATGAAAATTGAAAAGGGTCATACAGTTTCGTAACAAGAAGCTTTCAATTGATGTGCAGCAACCCCGCATGCTAGATTTCGTTGCATACATAAAGGGGTAGCAATGCATTTTTTGGCCTCAAACGAAAATCAACTGGTGTTGTTAGTACATGTTTTTTTTATAATTGAATTACGCAGTTAAATTAATTGTTCAATATGCAAAAATTAACCGAAAAAGTGTATGAAGAGGAAAGGAAACCGGATGAAGTGGTATGGCTAAGGCGAGAAGATGCTGGATCTAGCAGAATGCCAATTGTCTATTCCAAAAAGTATGCAGTACGTTTTTTTGGCCTTGAACGATTGCATCCCTTCGATGCGGCAAAAGGAAAACATATACAACAGGTATGTACATACATATGTATGCATATATATATATATACTTATATTACATTCACTTTTCATTTGCATTGAAACTCCCACTTACTCCACCTATGGCTTATATCCAAAAATAACTATTACCGAAAAAAAAACCAAATTTGTAGATATTATGCGCAGAACTTTTATTGGGAAATGGTGATTTTTTTGAACCAAAAGAGCTTACCAAGGAGCAATTGCGTCGTATTCATACCCAAAAATATTTATCATCATTGAAGTGCAGTTTGAATGTAGCATCGATTGCCGAAGTTCCGCTACTAAGTTTTGTGCCCAACACCTATGTACAGTCTTGTTATTTACGTCCGATGCGCTTTCAAGCAGCCGGCTCCATAATGGCCGGTAAATTGGCCTTGGAATATGGTTGGTCAATCAATTTGGGTGGCGGATTTCATCATTGTTGTACTTCGAAGGGTGGTGGCTTTTGCCCCTATGCGGATATATCTATGCTGGTTGTTCGCCTGTTTGAATTGGAACCATTCCGTGTGCAACGCATTATGATTGTGGATTTGGATGCTCATCAGGGTAATGGTCATGAGCGTGACTTTCATAATGTGGCAGCTGTTTACATTTTGGATATGTACAATGCCTTTATTTATCCAAAGGATCATGAGGCCAAAGTTACCATACGATGTGCCGTGGAACTTAAGGATCGCACCGGTGATACTTACTATTTGAAGAAATTGAAGCAATCCCTGAAGACAGCACTTGGCGAATTTAAGCCCAATGTGGTTATATATAATGCCGGTTCCGATATCCTCGATGGCGATCCGTTGGGTAATTTAGCCATCACACCGGGTGGACTTATGGAAAGGGATCGTCTTGTATTTAGCACATTCCGTGCTTTGAATATTCCAGTGGTGATGCTTCTCAGTGGTGGTTACTCAAAGAAATCGGCTCGTGTTATAGCTGATTCCATTATCAATCTAAGACAAAAGGGTTTACTTAATAATTAAAAAAAAAAAACAAGAAAGAAAAGTAATTAATTTTTAAGGAAATGCATTAAATGAAAAGCAGTAAGGTTTGTGATTAAGAAATCGAAGATTTTATAGGCAGTTAATTTAAGGTAATTGAGTGACGTGAATGATAATTTCCTAAAGAATTTGCAAAATAAAATATTACTTTATCAATATAAATGTATAATAATTAAAACTAAACTACAAATACCGTTATATGTAACCATAGATTGTTATTCCTTTATATTTAAATATAAATAACTCAATAACTATAACTATAACTATAGCGAAACTTGAAAGCATACTATTATATTTATAGTAGTTTATCTTAGTAAAAATATTATCTTTTATCAAAATAACCTTCAGTATTTGGCAGTGATTATCTGTGGTATATATAACATATTAAATTTGTTTAAGTAATTAAATACTAAATCTTAGCTTCCCTTCTTTTTGTGAGTCTCTTAAGATGTTCTTGGTTACTACTTATAATGAAAGGAATACAATACAATTTATACTTATATAATCAATAAATGTAATATGTAGAGGCGAACAAGATTTAAATATAAATTTGTTTAAAAATTGATTACAAATAAATGTCCATCTAAATGTTTGAATACTCCATTTGTTTTGGTATGTAATATTTAAAGGTTTTCCAATGGGAAGCTTTTAAATTTCAGCAATTAATTCAACAGGCTAATATCTCAGGAATCAAGTTATTAAATTAATTCATCAATTTTAATTATACACAATTCTAATTTTTTCGAAAGAAATGAGCAGATGATTAAAGCAATCGAAAGGAAATTCCTCTGTATTTCTTTTCGCGCTCCCATTTTAAATTATCAACATAAAAAACAGATTGGTCACACAGGTATGTAAATAACGCATATCTACCTTTACCCTTATATACATGAACTTTCAAACAATGTATATAAATACTTTGACTTTCCTTGTAGTTGAAACCACTTAATTGAATTTCTAAGATCTATATCTATAGATATGATATCTATAGATATATATATATATATATATAGTTTCACAGGGTTTTAATTGGAGTTTTAACTTACTAAAAGATACCTAAAATATTGTAGAAACAATGTGAAAAGCAGCAATTAAAAGGGGGATTTATTTCTTAAGAACTTCTTAGAACCTCCAACTAAACAGTTTCGTTTTTGATTTTATAAATCTGTATTTTTATTCCCAATACCATAAAACGACATGGATTATATGTATAAATTTTGAATAGTATATTTTTTGTTACCCCATATACCGGCACTTTAATCACTGCCGATCCCAACATTGTTGCTACTTCTCAGCTGGTTTTTAGTCTACAAAAATTCTTATCAATTAAATTTTACGTTATTTACTGATTGGATTCTGTCATATTTACTCTTCTGACGAAGCCCCAACACCTGCAAAAACGGCATTGTTTTCATTTGTAAGGCTAAACACCTGCCTTTGGGTGGTCAATATCAAGAAGCCAATGAGATTGATAAACCTTTCCACACCAAAGAAAAAAAAATTGCTCATCGTCTGGTTAAAAGTTATCACAGTAAAGCCCAAAACCAAAAGGCTATTTAAAGTTAACCATTGGCCACAATAGTTTCATTCACAGTATTAAAGTACGTCTGAGAGCACAAAGTGTTCAGTTTAAAAAAATAGATAACCGGAAATTTTGATTGTAAAAACAACAAAATGTTGCGTTTTGAATTGGTTCTTGTATTAATTGTTGGTGTGGCAACTATAAGTGCTACCACAGTAAAGGAATGTAAGTTGCATCAAAACAATTTAAATTAATGGAAACATAAATTTATTAATTTATTTAAATTAAATTTCTGTAACTTGAATCTGTTGTGATTGCATGACTCGACTATATACATATATAATACGTATAATAACAATCAACAAATCAACCAAAATAATGATTTGTGATTCATTAAATCGACTTTCAACCTCTTCATGATTATTTGTAGTATCATTAATCTGGACATTATATATGTATCTTTAAAATTTGTATTATTTATAGTTAAAGTGAATTAGTAACAATCACCAGCGAGGAAATTAAATTCAAGACAAGCGTTACCAAAGACTATATTGATAATTTCTTATCAAAAAACTAAAAATTTGTGCTAAAATATTCCTATCAATTGATTTTTTATTTATATACTGACCAATCAGGCATTTTATGCATGCCTAGTAAATAATTGTCCGATCTTAATGAAAATAATAAATTTTATCATGAAAATGTTATGAATAACCAATCCTCAAATGAAATAAAAATTTTTCTGACTGATTGATTTTATGAAAACTTTCCCATAGAAATTATTCAAGGGAACTAGAATTTCTTTTAAATATATATTAGATCAGATAGATATATGACCAATTTTGACAAATAATAAATTAAAGATCTCTTTAAAAATTCTATTGCCTACTTTGCGGCGTATGACTCCAAAAAGATGCAATTAAAAATTGCATGAAAACACTTTAAATAAACGCAATTAATTTCATTGTTCGTACCTATTCATTTGAAGAATTTATATCCATTTTAATAAGATTTTTCCTTGAATTTTTAGGTAAAGGAAAGCCCTTTCCATTGAGTGTCCGTGTGGAGAATTGTGATGTGCCTCCTTGTATTGTTTATAAAGGAACAACCGCTGTTATGGAAGTCCAATTTATTGGGAGTAAGTTTTTGACTTAACTAGCTCTTTGTTGAACATTTTTCTTTAATTTTGCTAATCAATTGCATTTTGCTTTTGTTTTTTGCCTTAGATAAGAACAACTTGAGAAATATCACTGCTAAAACAACTGCCAAAGTATTTGGCATGAATCTTCCTTATGATTTGCCCGAAGAGGTATCCAATGTATGCACAAATCTAATGTATGGCGCCATCTGTCCCATCGATAAGGACGAGGATGTAACATATAAATTTAATTTCTACGTTGAACCATCATTTCCCGAAATAACTGCCGATGTTACTGTAACACTAAATGATGAGCAGGATGAACCAATCACCTGTTTCATATGCAGTTGTAAATTGCGTAAGGGTACGACCACCCAACGGGAGGAATTACTTTTGGATTGGACCGTACAAAAATGATAACTAAACCGTATAGTTCCACACATCACGACTGTTGCTTCCAGACTGATTTTTCGTATCACAATTGGCTGACTAATAAATGTATAATTCTTAAAAATGATAATTTTTGTTTTGTTTACCTTGACAACGTCATCAATTCCAATGCACTCGTGGAGGCATCATCATCCGCTTTAGCCAATTGATAAGATGTAACAAAGCTAAACGATGACGTTGCGTTTTGCACTTAAATTTTTTATATTTATTATGTTTAATATAGTAGCACAAATGCTAATAAAATCTATCTTCGATAATCATTTATTGGCCAGGCGTTTAAAATTGTCCATATGGTCAATAGGTTCCGTTGGGATTTCTTATCAACTTCTTTTTTTTTTCTTCTAATTTAAGTGCAAATAAACACTGAGAAAATTGTAGATTATTTTCAACAAACCTTTCAATATTTTTAAGAGTTTTTTCATATAAGTAAGGCATAAATTTTTGTTATAATAATATTATGCTTTTCATATTCTTCCAAAGCTATATATACATATTCTCTCTTTATCTATATTTGAAGTTATTTTTGTGACCTTAACATAAAATTTAAATTATTTTAAAGTTTTGTGTAATACTTAACTTTTTTTGCAGTGTATTTTATTTAGCTTTATCTGAATGCTTATGTTTCAACCCATTGATAACTGGGTACAAATTTCTTCTTCTTTATAAAAAGTTTTGACTGCATGTCTCAACAGGTGTGCTAGGTCTCTATAATCACCTTTATCACCTCGTAAATTAATAATTATTTTGCTTAAAGCTACAATCCACTTGAAGTGGACAGGACAATTTCACATACAATTGATCAATAATTGAAGTTAATCTCCCTTTGGTCAATGCACTTGAAAACGCGCATATTAAATCTGAAATTTTGTCTTTCTCGTTTATAAATATAAATTTTAGTGTAGCATCAAATAAAAGTAATGATTAATTTTGTTAGTAAAATAATTTTATTATAAACATCTTTACTTTTAATTAAATTCTATCACAGTTAACAAGGGCCAATAGCTAGATAAATAGACATATTTCTATTTTAGTTGAGATAATTAAGCTCATAGATTTTGGTTCCTCCAGTATTTTTAACAACTTTAATATCACACACAAAACATGTAGCCGTATCACCATCTTGATCGGCCAAATATATTTCAATTTTAACTCCAATCTCAGGATATTCACCGATGGGAAAGGTGAATAAATAAGTCACATCTTCGGTTGGATAAAGGGGACAATAGGCTCCATACATTAGATTTGGACACACAGCAGCCACATCTGGTGGCAGTTCATAGGGCACTGTAATGATGCCCAAGGTGGTGGCCTTCACCAATGTGGTTAATTTGGTGATATATTTGTCCACGGCAAAATCAATTTCAAATTGCTGGGTTGTTCCCTTGGTAACAAGACACGGTGGCGTTACACAGCCATGAACACGCACCTCCAGGGGGAATGGTTTATTACCAGAGCCTATTTAAAGTTAAAAATTGAATTAATTTAAGTAAAACGATTTAGTTAAATCCTTAGAACTTACATCTTCTGACATCAGTGGCGGGATTTTCATCATTGGCACGAACCAACACGAATAGGCAAAGGGCAAAAAAAATTAATAAGTTTACTTGCATTTTATGTTTAGTCACTTGCTCTTTAGATTTACTAATATGCTGAACTAACTAAGTTCACAACATTTATATAGGTCTAGGTCTAAGAGAGTAACTCCAGCGATGTTGAGTGAATTTTTTTTTTATTATTTTGGTTTATCTAATCGACGGCATCGGCGTTTTTGATTTGTTGAGCATAAAGTAAGTACGAAACAATGCTTGTCAAAATGTATTCCAAAGTTCTAAAAGCACTGAAACTAAAACACGCCCCTTTTTCCTAACACCCAATAAATTAATGAAATATGACTACTTTAAGCCCAATAAGAAGAAGAAATATATTGATATAGCTATATATATGTATATGTAGACCTTTGCATTAGTATTTAGTTAAGATCTTTTGTTCAAATTAATAGTCATTCTCTTTACCCTTCCCACACACCCCTTTACTTCTTTTACCAATACATATATTCAAATATGGGGTTTTTTAACCGGCATAGTTTTGAATATGACCTTATCACATATTTATTTAGAATCGTTAAAGTACATATAACTAAACTTAAAAACCTTGTAGAACATGCCATTATCACATTTCCATTGAAAATGACATTGAATAGTTTGATTTTAATAAATTCCAAATAAATTGATAGTATTCGGACTATCGATACTCGACATTTAATATTTAAAGATTCACACTTCCCAATATAGTTTCATTAAATCCAATAATTTGATTACGAAAACATAAAAATTAAACAACAAAATGTTTCGGTTCTGTTTAGTACTTGGTTTAGTTTCATTACTTGACTTAGCTGCTGCTACTAAAGTTCAGCCGTGTAAGTAGGAAATTAATACGTGATAAATATGTGTGAAATTACTTCTTTTTCTAAGTCAAGAATATAAACAAATTTCTGTTTTAATTAGTTGAGTGAGATGTATGTAAATCGGGACAACCATTCTATTGATTCTCTAACTAAGATTAGTTAGAGTTAGTTAGCCTAAAAAAAAGCTTTAATATAAATGCCTCAATTCAATACAATTTTGAACTCACTGTAAACTTATCCACTATATTACTTAGTTAATTAATTAACAACTGCTGAACATTTCTTCAAATTTTACTATTAACAAAATTTTACCAAGAGAAAAGATACTTACTAAACAAAGAAAGAACAATTGTTGTAAAAATAAATAGATTTTCTTACATTGCGGATTCTTTTATATCCTTTAAAATAATAAAATAATTTAAGAAATTTTGAGAATTGAAATATTGTCAATGGTTTGATGTTAACTTTTTTTGGGACACAACTAATAGAAGTTTAATTTATTAATGTACATGATCTAAGTTTTACTTAATCGCTTAAAAATGCACACATTTTGGGTGACTAATTTTGCTTTTCTACCTTTAGGTGATGGTATACCCTTACCACTCAGTGTAGATGTGGATAATTGCGAAGATCCTCCATGTACGGTTTATAAAGGCAGCACAACCATCATGAAAGTTGTGTTCTTGGGCAGTAAGTTTAAGAATTAAACCAATATGTATATTATTTACCATTTAATATATCAATATTTACATGTTTAATTAAATTTATTATAGCTAAAAATGATATAAGCACAATAACAGCGAAAGCCACTGCCAAAGTATTTGGCATGAATATACCATATCAATTATCAGATGATATATCCAATGTGTGTGCAAATCTAATGTATGGAGCCATTTGTCCCATATACAAAGATGAGGATGTCACATATAAGATGAATTTCTATGCGGATCCATCTTTTCCTGATATCACAGCCGATGTCACAACTACATTATACGATAATGATGATGAGCCTATAACTTGTTTTATTTGCAGTTTTAAAGTACGCAAAGCAATTTAACTAAAACTAAATGTAGTATTTGTATAATAAAAATGCGATTCTTAATAAAATAATTAATAGTTTGTTTAATTTGGCTACGTCATTAATTCCAATGCACTCATGCAACCATTAGCCCAATAACCCATTGTTAATCTAAATCTCAATTTATGACGTTGCGTTTTGCACCCAAATTAATAATTTATAATTATTAATTTAGTAGCAGCGATAATCATTTGGCAAACAAAAAAAAGAATTCTCAATATGGTTGGCAATTTCAGGTGAGAATTTCTTATCAAATTCAATTTAAGTGCAAACAAACACTTGAAAAAATCGTCAATAAGTTACTTAAAACAAACTAAAAAAATTATTCCAATTAATTACCTATCTAAATTAATTAAATTTTAATAATATTAAATATTTAACAAGTGAAATAAATCAAAGCGTTAATCATTGAAAATTTCTAAATAATTTGATTATCATAATTTAAAAGAAAAATCTGATAACTCACACCGATTTCTTTCCCTTTAAATTAGCAACTAATTAATTTAAATATTTTTTTACTAAACTTTTATGGTTAATATATTTAAAAATTTACATACTGTTAAAGTGCTATCATAAGGTTGAATATTTAATATAATAATTATATAATAATTAATTGTTTTTTTTTTTTTTGGTCTTTGGATTTAAAAAAAATATTCTATCACAGTTAATTTAAAAAAAAAAAATACATACAACTCTGACTAATTAAGATAATTAAGCTCTTAGATTTTTGTTCCTCCAGTATTTTTAACAACTTTAATATCACATACAAAACATGTGGCCGTATCTCCATCTTGATCCACCAAATAAATTTCAATTTTAACCCCAATCTCAGGATATTCACCGATGGGGAAACTAAAAAGATAAGTTACATCCTCGGTTGGATAAAGGGGACAATAGGCTCCATACATTAGATTTGGACACACAGCAGCCACATCTGGTGGCAGTTCATAGGGCACTGTAATGATGCCTAAGGTGGTGGCCTTCACCAAGGTGGTCATCTTTGTGATGTATTTATCAACTACAAAATCAATTTCAAAATCCTGAGTTGTTCCTTTGACAATTTGGCACGGTGGCGTTACACAACCATGAACACGCACTTCCAGAGGAAATGGTTTATTACCAGAGCCTATTTAAAAGTTAGAAATTTAATTAATTTAAGTTAAAATATTTATTCAAATCTTTAGAACTTACATCTTCTGACATCAGTGGCGGGATTTTCCTTTTCAGCTAGTGCCATCATGAATAGGCAAAGGCTGATATAAATAAATAAATTGACTTGCATTTTAAACGTTTAATCACTTGCTCTTTAGATTTACTAATATGCTGAACTAACTAAGTTGACATCGTTTATATAGATTATTCGATTTCTCTTTGAGTAAAGTTTGACACGTTTCACTTATCTTATCAAAAGTCTCAAACTTTTCGAAATTTGTTGAGTGATTTAAATTACTGGAAATTGAGCAAAAGATTTTAATTATTAAATGTGTTAATGGAAACTGACCAAAAAGGAATTCATCATCATTATTTCGATCAGATTACATTTTAAATATCCATTTACTATTACATTAAAAGAAAATTTTATTAAAAGAAAATTATTGTATTTATAAAATAGATGGAATTGGCTCTTATAATATTTTGTAAAATTATTGACATAGTCCGGTAAATTTTTGCAAAAAATAAAAAAGGAAAAATAACGAAAACCCCTAAAAAAAGTATATATATACCACAAAGGCTATGCCAAAAATAAATCTTTGAGCACTCAACTGACAGTCACTAAGCTCAAAAAATAAAAAAAAAAGAAAAAAAAAAGAAATAGAGGAAGGAAAAAAGTAACCGGGAAACCCACAGACATTTGTGCGTCAACCAAAGCCATTGTCAATATGTGATGTGAAACTGGCTAAAAGTAAGCTGGAAAATATAATTTTTACCCCAAAATGTGTAGAAAAGGTAAGCCCACGAGATGAGTTTGAAAAGTTGTCTTTAAAGAATTTATTATATATTTTTATATATACCTAGCTGTTCCGTCGGTTAAGATCGAGATCCGGAGGTACGGCATTTAGCATTCCACCTGCTATACCAGAGAACAGACACGAGAGATGGACTCGTGCTTCGGCCTGAAAAAAGATGTACCTATAGCTACAGTCCTCACAGATTTGAGATTTAAACTTCTTCTTTAGATTTGAATATCCATTATATCCTTTAAGATCTCTTAACTTACTCTCAAATATCCTGCTATGTTATGTACACCTCTCATAAAATTTCCTTATTTTCTCTCTAGAAAATATTGCAAATGCCCAAGAGAAGAGAAGAGAGAATTTTTATACATTAATATAAAGAAAAGTTAAAGACAGACCAAGTATAAAGAACATAATGATAGAAATATATAGAATCAGGTAAACAGCCTTTCAAGTCATATTTTTCTTTAATTTTTACCAACTTCTAAGTTTCATAATAATAACATTTTTTACTCAAAAAGTTAATAAACGCTTAAATAGTATTTCGACTATATAAATTTATCAAAGAATATTTGTAAATTTCAACTTCATCTGACTTAGTTCCAAATCAACCCTCGCCCAACCTGTGAGGGGTGGCAACTTGGGTTGTTCTGCACAGCATGAGATTTTCCTGACATGCTTTTGAACTTGCTTCCGTTTGCCTGTCCGTCCCGTAACCATATCCCGGAGACCCCAGAGACGAAATGTCACATGCTGCACAGTTGTAATTGTTGTGACATTATTTAATATGTCAAAGCAATGGGAAAAATCCAACACAAAAAAAAAAAAAAAAAAGAAAAAAAAGAGAGAGAAATAAATAACATGAGAAAAGGAAAACCTCAGTGTGCATATGTGTGTATGTGTGTGTGTGTGTGTGTGTGTGTATTTACTTAAAGGCTCTTAACAAAAAAGGGAACCGCAATATTTGATTAGCATCAGTGATGATACCTTTCATTGATTTCCTATATAGTGCGATTCTATTTTCAGTGTCATTTAATACAATTATCTGATCCGGAATAAAAATCGGCAAATTGAGCAACAATACATATAAAATATTTTTACTGTCAAAAAACATTTCCGCTTTCCCCTCCCTCCACACCATTTCCGTTTGCACTTTGCAGGAAAAAGAAAGGAAAATAGAAAGAAAGATTTTTGCATATGAAACCGTAACAAAAATATTCCCTAATGCATTATGAGCTTAACTTTGATGTACCTTTTGAAATCGATAATACTTAGATGATAACCAAATGGATAAATAGAGAAAATATGTTCTATTTCTCTTTTTTTTTTCTCTCAATGCTTATGAATATTAAAGTCTAAAATATTTTTACTTGCCCTAAACGTGGTAAACTCCTTTCAACCAAACGCTCCCCTCCTCGCAATAGGCAAAACCTGTCAACAAACTCAATTAATTTGTCAAATCAATGGCAACAATTTGTCACGCCAGTTATTCGTCTGCTTTGACGTTCTGGGTGTCCTTTTATTTTATTTTTATATGGATCCTGGCTTCAATTTCAATTTGACATTTTGTTTGTCTGTATGTAACCTAATATTCGACAAGGCATTGTGTCTCAATTAGTTGACAATTTGATTCTCGTGTTGTTAATTTTTCATTAAATTTTGTTTATATTACCCATTCAATATATATATATATATATATAGTAGGAGGGTATATACCTAAAATGATAAAAGATAAAATAATATGAATAGTTTTATCTATAACAATTTATCTACTATATATATAGATCCATAAAATTTAGTTTGAAATTTAAAAATCATTTTTTATTTTATAATAAATATACATATTTATAATTATATAATTATGTTATTATAACTTATTTATATTACCTTTATTAGAGAGTAAAATTAGTTTTAAATTTATTACTATAAAATCTATTCTTAATTGATAAATTATGGTAGTTATAGCTATGGAATTTGAACATTTTAAAAACAGGGTACTATCAAGTCATTGCCACAACTTGCATGTCCTTTTTCCATTGGGGGGGGAGTGGGTAACATGTGTTGTCAATTAATAAAGGAATTCATATTACTCACCCTCTCAACAGGTGTCTTGATTATCAGACAAAGGACACCCTGTTCTTGGGGGTGACTTTAACTAAACGCCATCATTTTTTTTTTTTTGTTTCTATTCCTATTTTGGTTTGGTTTGAACTATCCAAGTTCATTCAAGTGTTAGTTTTTTAACAATGTATTTTCGTTTAACTGACCAACTGGCCTTGAGACAAACATTTTTCATGTTTTCGACCATTTCTGTTACCTGGTGTCCCAATTGGACACACTTTGATGTGGTATTTGCACAACCAATTTGCATATGCCGTCATGCAAAAATTATTAAATTTTTCCAACCAACAAACCAACAGTTTTTCCATTTTTTCCACAAAGGTCTGCTAATTAATTTGCCAGCACCCTTCGAACGAAGGATTCTGCCTCTTCTACTCTTATGAGTTTTTTGTCTGTAATTAAATGAATGCAAAATTCATGTTACCCCAAAATGAACAGAACATGCGTTTTAACAAAATTTCTTTCCTTTCAAGCACTTGACGTGTTGGCATTTCTTAACGCAATTTTCTTTCTTTTTCTTTTTCTATTTTTTTTTTGCAGTATTTTTCAAGCGAAAAGTAGCTTGTACTTTTAACTTATTTGCATAAGGCTAAAACATACATTTCAGGTGTATTTACAATTAAGAAATGTTACTACGAAACGTCATGGACTACATAATTTGTACATAGTTCCCCCTATAATTTCTAATTCCAGCCATTGGGCGGAACTTTTGGGTCAAAGTTTGAAAATTACTTACGAGTGTAGATGAATTTTTCATGCTTTATAATTTCCAAGGAAGTTTTTAAATGATTTTTTTTTTGTTTTCTTGAGAAAATTTTATTCTTTGAAGAAATTTAATAAAAAATTACACTAAAAAAATTCCAAAAGTCATATATTTTATTTTTAAATGTGATACCGAAATTATTTCTGTTTTCAGAATTATCTAAATATTATTGTTATCCGTTTATCTATATATATATATATGTAAATTCTTAAAAAAAACAAGAACTTCCACAAAATATTTTAAATATAATTTTGTATAATTATGTAAATTTAATTTAAGCAATTGAGTGCTTTAAAAATATTTCACCCTTGCATTATTTAGTCATTATTAGAAAATCAATTTTTATATTTATATGGGGAGGGGTGGTGGGAAAAGAAGCAAAATTAACTTACTTTGCAAGCTGTGTAAAATCGCTTAGCTAATTTGCATATAAAACAGATGAATTTATGATGAAAATATTGATGAAATTTTTTTGGGCAGAAGAACAAGGTCGCAAGTGCCTGTCACCCCATTGACTGGTGGACTCCACTTACCAAATCAAGTGGCTGTAAGAAAATTGTATAAAACTTGCTATAAATTGGCTATGCATATAAATTGATGTTAATGCGTCGCGTCGTTCGTCGTACTCGACGGGGTTGCAGCCCTAAAATATGCAATAGAAATTTGAACTTGAAGTAAAATCTTCATATTGTTAATCTCCTCCCCTCATACCCTCCCTGCCAACTAATAAATCATCGCTAATCGCTTGTTAATTTTATTTTCATTGAACCGGCGATAAGTCAACAGTTTTTTTTTTTCTTCTTTGGGTTCATTTGCACTGAACCAACATAAACCACAGCAACAGGTGTTTTCTTTGAAGGAGTGCGTAATTTGCGTCTAGTTTCTTTTAAGAGTTCAACTGTACTTAAGGATTGTTTATATATGATAAGCATGATGTGACGTTTGATTGAATGTACTTAACTCTTTACCTTCAGGCATTAATTCTGCTAAGAAATATTGGAGGGCAAATACTTGCATACCTTGGTGGAGGCCAGCAGAGTAATCAAAAAACGTGAGGCTATTAAATTAAATTATTTAAACCTATAATATAAATCATACATATTTTGCAAGGGATTTCTACATTGAAATATTTGCAATAACTTTGGTTTGAAAGTTATACCCAAAAGAGACAGCTAGGAAAAAAGGAAGCTTAAAGTAGATTTAAATTGTCTTTCAGTATCTTTATATAATTCATATTTCATATATAGTAAATATATAGGTACATAGTAAAATTATCTGCAATTAACTAAATTTTTAAATGAAATCGGTATATAAGATTTATGTATAATTTATGAGAGAAAAATCGGCATTAAAATAAAACTAGAATTTAGACTTTGTTAATATCAATTTAAATTTGATTCCAACATCTTTTGTATAATTAACATTATATAGTAAATATGTATATTGTAAAATTAGATACAATTAATAAAATTTTAAAATGAAATCTTAATATAGGATTTATGCAAAATTTTTGAAGAGAAGGGGCTGCTTTAATATTAAACTAGAATTTAGACTTTCCCTTTTTTTTAAAAAAAAAATAGAAGAGATGGTTAAAGATTTATTTGGCTTTAATTTTAACCTCAAGATATTCATATTGATATTATTAAAAGCCATTTCCAATATATGCCTGTATTACGTGAATATATTTTTATTTTTTAATTATATGTATTTTCAATTCAAATTTCAAACTGAAAATTTGAAAAATTTCAAGTGTTGAGCACATTTTATTATGATTAATATGAATCATCGTATTACTTTACTATATGTACATATATGTATATATATGTATAAAAGTATGTAATAAATAAAACATTATAGCTAGTCCAAGTATTTTCAAAAAAAAAATATACCTTATCAATAAATAAATTAGCCAAAAATATAACTTTTAAACAAGCTTCTGAGTACAAAACTTCAGACTTCTTAGTACAATTGTTCTGCCATTTAATCAAAGTGATTAGATTAAGATGTTATTCCGAGTACAATCGTACTTAATTCATATTGATTTTTTTGGTATAAATATCATCTGATTGCCAAACGAAAATCACACAACAAAACAAGTTTTAATAGTGAACGGAACAAAAAAATTTGCCAAATATGTCCAATTTTTCTGTACTTTTAATTTTTGGTCTAATGTGGACTCTTGGCCAGGCCAGTACACCCATCAGAGAATGTGAGTAACTGTAAAAGTTAAGAGGAAAATATTAATATATTAATCATAATTAAATAATTTAATGAATAGGTGCCGATAGTAATATTGCCTTGCCATTAATGGTCCAAATAAACGATTGTGATTCATCGCCCTGTGATTTATGGAAAAATTCCGAGGCCAATATAGCCATACAATTTGTAGCCAGTAAGTAGAAGACGAGACAAAAATTCTTATAACTTTAATAAAATATATTAAATAATTTTCCATTGTTTATTTCTAGCTCGGAATACAATGCGTCAATTGACTGCCCAGGTGCGTCTTACCTCATTGGGTGTCACCATACCCTACGATTTGGATGCTAAACGTGGAAATGTTTGCTCCAATCTGCTGCATGGTGCCTATTGTCCATTAGATGCTGGAGAAGATGTTACCTATCAATTGCTTCTGCCCATTGCCACAAATCAGCCAGAAGTACCCACACGTCTGGAGATTAAGCTTATCGATGATCAGGAGGAGAAGGCGGTGGCCTGTTTCTTGGCCGATACACGCATTAAGAAACCAAATTCAATTTAAATCATCATCTAGATTTTAATCTTAATTGATAAGGATATTGGGGGAAAAAAAAAACATTGCATCAATGTTTCTATTATAAGAAGGGCATTTGTTTATGCCAATTAACTATGGGCAAGCTAAAGCTCAACTAAATTATATTTAAGACTTAGAAACACTATTAGCCATTATGAATAAATAATTTTGATAAACATTATGTACATGTGAATTAATTAACTTGCAAAACTAAACACATATGAGAGCTAAGACGGCTTAAGTCGCCCCAGAATCGGCTTAATTAAATGACGCAACAATTTACGCAAAATTCAGTCAAATGAATATAGGGGAGAGGATAGGGGAGTAAGTAATTCTTCCTTCATATTAGCTGCGTGCGGTTTTTCATAAATTTTAAACTTTTCATCATCAATGTTTTCCTCATTTACACGCACATTGCAAACGCATTCGAGGTAGGTATATAGCTCCTATGGCTTCCTTCCTGCCAACGCCAACGCTAATTGGCTTTTCAACACTTTAGAGCTTCCGACTATGACTTGTACTTATATATATATATAGTCGATGTTGCCGTTTAATGAATATAAGACCTGATTGTTGCACATATCCGTCGGTTAACTAATTGAGTCGTTGACTAGGTGGTGACATATAACTAAGGGTTACAAATTGGATCCAAACTACCTAAAAGCTATGCCAATTAAAATAAAAGGCTTGATTCTTTAAAAAAAAAAAAAGTAATATTAAAAAAAAACTCATGGTTTTTCTTACACGAGAACATTCAATTAAAAAAGAAAAAGATTAAAATTTATATGTACTACTAGATTTGTTTGATTAAATAAATTATTTCAATTGATGCAAATCGAGAAGGAAAATACTTTAAAAAAAACTCCTTTTAAAATTTAGTTTTACCTTATAAATATTATAAAAATCTCTTAAATCATTTCAAAAAAAAAAAACAACCATTTTTTTTTGAGTTTTTTTTTGGGTTTTAGAATTTTAGTTTTAATGGACTGACATGTTTTTTAATTTATAGTTTAGCCGAGTCCTAGAAAATTTAGACATATTTTCCAATTGATACCAGAACTAAAAATTTCTCTTAAAATAAAAAAATAAAGATATATATGTGGCCAAGTAGTATCTTGATAAGTACTTTTTTATATAATACTGAAGTTAAATCAAACGAAGCTTAATTAAATGTAAACAAAAGAAAAACTTCAATATAAGAATAATAAAAATAATTAGAATAGTAATGAGAATTAGAAGAAGAATAATAAAAAAGAATCATAAAAATAATAGTAATAAAATTAATATATTTAATCCATATAATATTATTAATAACAGATGTTTCTTAGGTTTACTTACATGTCCTTGAAAATGAACGGTATCCATGTTCTTCTTACTCGTATTTATAATATTCTTGTCCATTGGATCGATCAATATTTATGGAGTTATCTACCTCATCTGATTTCTATAGAGAAACCTAGTGAATAAAAAAGAATTTAGCTAATTTATTGTCAAATAAGAATCAAGTGAAACTACGTACTGATATAGACAACCTTTCCATAATTTTAGAGCAATTCTACGCAGTTGGAATCACTTTCTATTTAGTCACTCCCTAGCCACATATGTTATAAGTAATGAATATTAATTATAAATGTATGGTGATTAATTTTCTTAATGGATATACAGATCATAATGTTCGCATTAGTTAACTGAACGCTCTGTTGAAACTAGATATATTAAACAAAAATGGAATAAATTAAACGATAATCCATTAGATAAAATGCTACATATTTAGAGGAAAACTGGTTGAAAGTTACGCCTATATATAGATGTAACTATCCATGACTAAACCGTCATAATGAAGCTTCTACAGTGCGGTTTACTTGTTCTTCTACTCGAAATCAGTTTATATCCAAATGTTCAAATGGAAGTGGATGTATTTTTTGAAGATATAGATGATTCTCGTAAGGTTGGTAAAAATAGTTTGAACAATTTGATATAATAGATTTTTGAATTTTCAACAGAAAGCCGATATTCAAATATCACATATAAATGCATATGGTGAGCCACGTAATATGAAAGTTAGAACCTATATATACGATGATCGTACACATTTCGATATCCATGCCGAACTCTTTAAACCACTGGGTAGCAATTATTTGATCATGAATATTAGATTGCGTGTTAAACTCGAGGGTACTGATCATTTTGTACGTTTATTTGAATGGAAAGGAATGGATTTTTGTGGTTTTTTAACCGAATATAGTACAAATCCGATAATGCAACATTTTTTTAAAAAATCTTTACAATTAAGTCAAATTATTGTTTGTCCTGTACGTGTCGGTAATTATACAGTTACACGTGTCAGTGTTATCGATAATGTACATGCTGAAAATTTTCAAAATGGTACATATAAATTATTTTTCGAAATTGTCGAAGAAACTGGCGAAACACCGAAAATATTTGCATTTCAGGTGACAACCATAATACGCATTTTCGATCTCATCTAAATGGGGCATAACAAAATAAATAATATAATTTAATGATCTGTAACATTTTGGTGCTTGGTTATGGCTAAAAATTAAATTTTTATTAACATTACAAAATGAGACCAATACCAAGAGAGTTAGTTATTTTGTTTGGTCTCTGTTGGCGTTTTAAATTGCTTTTTGGCAATAAAATTTTCCTAGACTCTGAAGAGGAAAACAATGAAAAGGTATTTCTCTTAAAATAAACTTGTTTTTTCGCTGTTATCAATTGAATTTTCTTCATTTTTAGCCGATAGTTCTTATTGATCACATTAATATCTATGGCGAACCACAATATATGCGAGTATCAACCCATATACATGATGATCGGACTCATTTCGATATCAATGTAAAGTTAATGCATGAATTGGGTAGCAATTATCTGATCCTGAATGTACGATTACGTGTTAAGGCCAATGGAATGGATCATTTTATATGTTTGGTTGAATGGAAACGTTTGGATTTTTGTGGTTTTCTAACCGCAAATAAAGATAATGAAATGTTGCGTTATTTATTTCGTAAATCGATACAATTGGATAATATTATTGTATGTCCAGTTCGTGTTGGAAATTATACAATACAAAATGTTAATGTAGCTGATAGTATATATCCATCGAATTTACAAAATGGTATTTATAAATTTTTTGTTGAAGTTGTTGAGGGTAATGGTGAGATAGCCAAAGTATTTGCCATGCAGGTGACCACAATAGTAAATGTGACCCAAGAATAAATCGCAAAATGAAAAGAACCCAATCGATATGTAGACACAATGGAGAGGTAATTACAGGACAAGGACAAACTATTTTACTGCACTCACCCTTAAAATGTGAATTGAATTGTGTGTGGCAGAACATTGTAAGCGGATTTTATACTCACATTTTTCCGCCTTCCAATTTTCCATTGTGCGTCATCACATTCACATAAAGTTCGTTTCGTTTCGTTTCGTTTCTATCCCCTTGACATATTGAAAATCGTTTAAAGCGTCCAAGTGCAGCGTCCGATTATGGTGATTATCTCTAGCAGATTGCGTGTGGGTGTGTGTGTGTGAGTGTGTGTGTTCTCCTTGGTTTTCCCGCGGGAAAATATGCGGTTTTCATTCTTTTTTTTTTTTTACCCCCTCTTATTACTTTGAAGCCATATGTGAGCTTTGTTCGTGATCTCTTTTCTTAGCTATAATTAATAGAAAAACAATATGTTCAAAGGGCAATCAATAAATGAAGCCAGGTCTGTCTGACATAAACAAAACATATAATCTATATATGTATATATATATATTTATATATATGTGTGCTACTTTAAAAACGTTATAAGAACTTTTAGCCAAATTGTTTTTTAATTACTATACTAAATCATATATAACAATTTCAATTGATCATTGACTATAAATTATGTAAATATTTTCCATTAAAAAATTGTCTGTCAACCAGTTATGAGGTCACTAAAAAACATTTTGTTTATTGGTATTATAATTTTCCTTTTAAATTTACCCCTTAAATCAAAAGCTAAAGTTCGTTTTACCAATCTTAAGTGCGAAAGTCTGAATAAAACATTTTGTGAATTTCAAAAATGTGAATTAAAGGTACTGGGGCGTGGCATTATTGGTTGTAATATTTATCTAAAAATATTTGACTTGCCCTTAAATCAATTAACTGTGAGTTCAATTTTATCTATAGCATATATATGTATATTTTACTTATCTTTATTAATTTTATAGATGATTGCAAGTTTGCATAAAAAATTGAATGGTTATCGACCATTTCTATATGATGTTAAAGTTAATTATTGTGATTTTATGAACCATCCGAAACGTTATCCATTTTTCCTATTGGTCTTTAAGTCAACACTTAATTTTAGCAATTTTAATGACTCTTGTCCGCTCAATGTAAGTAATGGAAATTAATTAATTGTCAAACAATATTAATATAATAATTTTTTTTTGAATTTCCAGCATGATATAATCCTAAACGAAATGATCCTAAATGATGAAATGTTTGCCAGACTTCCATTGCCAAGTGGCAATTACAAAATGGATTTTTCTGGAATCTCTAATAAAAGGCAGCTGAGTAATATACAAGTATATTTTGATTTAGATGGCTTATAACATAAGCCTAATCAAGTTACCAAAATATATGTAGTTAACCAATTTGTTGTTAAGCCACTAAAAACCCTTTCGGCTATTTAAAAAAACTTTACCTCTAACTATTGTAATTTGATATTTTAATGGATGTTGAGTCATTTTTTTTTTTTTTTTTTTTGTTCCTTTTTGCCCTCCATTAATTAAAAGACCTATAATGCGGTTTTATCTACAGAAGGGTTGGGCAAACAAATAGCCGCACCCTCGACTCCAAAGCTTTTCACGCACAATAAAATCCATTTTCCTCTCCATCTCTCTTTCATTTTAACATTTTTCTTTTTTTTCATTTTTGCAAATTCAATTTGCTGATAAATAATGCCAATGTATATTAAGAAATCAAAATGGAAAGTTGTATTCACTGACAATAATGGGGAGATTCCAGCAGGAAATCTTCAAGTGGGGTAAACTCTTGATGGAAGTGGCATGCCTGTTGGTTGCACTTATGTGTGACCTTTTACACATTCAATTTGTCGCCTTTTTATCTAAAAACATTTTCTATTAGCCAATAAATAAGGTTGAAAGGTCAATAACTTGTCTTAGCCTATGAGGAAATAATTTAAAGCTAGAGCCACGTATGAAAATTCTTTGATATAATAAAAAACAACAAACAAGTATACTTTATCGTCAGCAGCATCCCCATAGATTTATCTCCATAGCGAATGATGACTTTTCAGTTTTCCAATGCATTTTTCTCCCCCAGCACATGTTATCACATACAATTTGTAAAATTGAATCAATCAAAATCGATTTTATTCGCAACAAAGTTGAGAGAAAATCTAATTTTATATTGTCTTGAATTGAAAAATTTTCAAATGGAAATTGTTTCTCACCATGATTGCAGAAATTTGAGACTGAATTTTCTTTCCTTTCATCCTTTCTTTCTTTCTTTCACCCTTAGAATTTAGGAAGGTTTTCGTTTTTCTTATGGGCAATTAAAAAGGCGTTGAGTTGAGCAATTAAATACACGAACTAGCGGAAAATAATTTACTTAAATAACGCAATGTTGCGTAATTCTGTTTCACAGTTTTGTAATTAAAAGCATTTGCATAAGAATTGCATATACATATAAGGAAAATTTATAAAATGAAAAAGAAAAAAAAAAACGCCGCAAGCATACTTTCATGCCACTCTAATTAAAACTAGCCCCTTGAGGCCAGGATACGTTTTGTGGTCGAGTCCTGGCCATTAAAGGTCATCAACGTTGGCTAACTTAAATGCACTTCAAATTTGCTGGTTTTGTCAATAGCGTTTTGTCATATGCGTGATATACAGGAAGCTTTCAATGTCCTTAAAGCCTGCGGCATGTCATACAATGGGGAAGTTGGAAGGAATAGAATTTTCTTTCAAGATTGTTAAAGAATTTCCAGAAACGTTAAAGCATTTTTATTGTCTAAATTAAATCACTCGTAAGAGATATTTATTAAGAAAATAACTTGCCGATTTATCATCAATTAATTTTTGATAATTCTACTAAAGTTTTTCTTAATAATATATATTTATATGACATAACTCAAAAGATCTGAAAAGATGAAATGTTTAACAAACTATAACTAAGATTTCTTATGAATTTTTTAAAATGAAAGGTAGATATATAATTCTATCTATGATAAAATTTCAGGAATAGATATATATATAATGATAATTTTAATACAATTATTAAGCTGATTTAAAATCCAATAGAGTATATCGAAGGGTATTGATTGTTAATCGAAAAATCAGTGATTCCAATAATATATAAATCCATTGTAAATAAAATTACATGAGCCTAATTAAGAGGCCATTACCCACCCCTTTTTGTTGTCATTATAATAATGTAAACAGATATCTAACATAAACCGCAAGTCCTTTTGGTAGTGAAATCAACCCACCCTCGTATAGCAGACAACATGTTGCGGTTGCACAACAGGGAGGCAAATTATATGAAGGAAGGGTAAGTATCGCAACGTGTGTAATTTGACACTTGGCAATGATGTGGCAATCTGCATGCAATTAGATACCAAGGAACAACAATCTGACAATGAAAAAACTGTGTCTTTATCATTCTCGTTAAGCAAGAAAATGTGCTTGAATAATTATTTGGCATTGCATATCGAAAGTGTCAGAAACAGGCAGGTTAATCATCCAGCAGCATCTTCAAGCTATGCTAATGAGGTCCTAACAAGGCAAGGTCTAAGGATAACCGCAAAGCGATGCAAAATGTAACTTGTTGGCCATCCTTTATAAACTCATTCAATGAATGAATAAAAATTCTAACTTGGCAAAAAAAAAAAAAAATAAAAAATGAAAAAAGAAAAACATTGAAAAGGTAAAAACTTAATGGTTACATTTCCTTTTTTATTCGGAAGCATTTTTCTTTTCTCTGCTCTTTATGCGAAAAGTGAAATTTAATTTGATTTGCATTGTGCACAAAAAAAAACTTCATAATTACATTCCTGTTAATTTAGCTCGCTTGTTGTCCTGTTTCGTCCTTTGCCGTCCTGTCCGTTGTCTGTTGCTGTTTCCCAGTCTATTTTTATTGCCAGAGTCGCGACGCAAACTTTTAATTAAGTTTCTCTCTGGCCTTTACTATCTAATTAATTGCATTCAGTGGCTGAAAACCATTTAGAGGCAAATATTCTCTAAAGTTCTGATATGATTTATAGCTGAACCGCAAGTCGTCTTCTTAGTATAATATTCATATTTTTAAAAAAAAAATTTATATATACAATTTGGTTAGTAAAAGATGCTTCCAAATAATTATTAATTATCTTTCAAAGTACTTTTCAACAAAAATATGTTACAAAAGTAGGTATATCAAAATTCAAACTGGAAAGATGTCAAAATATTTTTATAAAATAAATTTCGACCAAATTAAAAGTTTAGTGGAATGCCAAACAAATTTTTCAGAGGCATTTCGACAAATATTTAAAAATAAAAATATATAAATAAATATAAATTAAATACTTATCACCTTAAAAAATTAGGAAATTGTATTTTGTTAGCAATAAAAGTTTAATACCATAAAAAAAATAATTTTGTTAGAGGTGAAAAAGACTGAAATTTGCACTTGTTTGCTTTTGTTTGCGCTTACAGTAAAATACCATAAAAAATACTTTTGTTAGAAAATAAAATTACAGAAAATTGTATTAGTTAAACTATTTTAATTAGTAATCAGTAATCAGTAAGATATTGGTTTAAAAAATTTAAAAAAAAACTAGGAATATTGGCTCTGTTTAAAGGCATCTAAACGAATTTTGAAAGAATTCCAAATATAAACTTTTGACTTTGATGTTGCAAATAATAATGTGTTAATGGTCAGATAAGCTTATTATTATTATTATTATTGTTATTATTATTATTATTAATATTATTAGGATATAGTTGTAAGAGATGCGAAAGATATAATGTGCTTTTCACTGAGAAAAGCTTCACAATGTTACATACCCATCTTCCTTATCCATTTGATCCTTGTAAAATCTAAAAAGATCTTTAGATAAATTATTTTAGCAAGTTTCAAAGTTACTTATATTATAAATAAAAGAAGCTGGTAAGTATATATAAACTCTTATAATACTTACATATAATTCCTTAGCTCTGACTTTTTTATAGTAATTTAGATTTAATTTATCCTATAGTTTAACAAATAATTTAACAAATAAATATATATATATATATATATATATATATATATATATATATATATATATATATGCCCACTCTAACATTGACCAAATATTTTCCCATCATTTGTGTAGCTTAAATTAAATCCTTTGCCCTTTAAAATTGATGTATATTTAATAAAATTGCCGCCATTTTGAAAATATGTAACCTCATGGGAAGCAACATTAAAATTTCAAAACCACAAAAAAGAATCCTTTGGTTCTTAAAATGTTTGAACAAGACGAATGTTGTTGATGCTGAGGATGGCATTCGGTCTCCAAATAGCTTTCATTCCCATCAACGAACAAAAACAACAACAGCAAGAACAAAAAAGAGAACAAAAAGTAACTTCCTTTGCTCACTGGTTCAGTTGCCTCCACCTCCTACTCCTACTTCTACTCCTGCTCCTGCTCCTGCTCCTCCTCCAACTCCACCTTAACCACCTTCTGTGCTTGGGCATGGCAATGATGAAAAATAACTCCAATGCATTGCATTGAAATTCTTCATTTGCAATTCAATGACATTCCATACTCATACGGCTATTACAAATCGGAATGGGAGATATAAAATGGGCGTGGCAAATGTCCACTGCCAATGACAGAAGCGAAAAGCAACAGATGCCAGTAGCTGATGCGGCATCCCATAAATACCAAGACCCCAAATATATATATATATATATATATACACATACTTATATGCAATGTCATTCAGACAGTGTTGCAAAATTTAAACGTGGTGGGCGTGGCAACGCATGCGCCGTCCATTGCGTGGGAGTCAATAAGGGGTTGGGATGACAAGTCATGCTATGCCAAGTTAACGAATCCAAAGGCAGCTTTCACAGGATTCTTACACATTGGCGACGTGCGAGCGAGAGCCCATGGATAGGATGCCAATATGTCATGGGTGAAGGTAAAGTTGGTTGGCTGGTGGTGGTGGATTTGCTGATGATTGTGATTGTGCCAATGCAGGGTCATGCATCGGCTTCGCATATTCCTTTTGGCCCATTGTGACAGGTGGTGACCGAGACTACAGTTCAGTACAATTTGACGGGTGCGACAAGAAAGTTGCGTGTACGGTCTAACGGTAGCAATTGAATTACCAATATACATACATATATATACACAACCTCGGTCGCTTTATAATAAATGAACTAAATAAAATTACTCCAAGAGAATAAAGTGAAAACAAATTCAATTAATTAATTGTGAAAAGTTATGAAAGCTGATAAATAATAGTGGAAATACATAGACTAAAGTTCCAATAAAAGTTATTCAAAAAGGTAAAGTGAAAATATCAAATTTTCAAAATTAAAAAAAATATTTAAAAATTAAATTAAATTAAATATTTTATATTAAATTATTACTTAGTAAAGTTTTAAGGGTTGAATTAGATTAAATTGATTTTAAAATTTGATTTCGAATTTAATTGAAAAATAAAAAAGAAAGAAAATAGAAATCTTTTGGGTATTTTAGTTTGTATTATAATCAAAATTTGGACTTTTGTGAAAATTGTGAATTGAATAATATTATCGTAAGATTTAAACGCTTATCATACATAGAATTAACTGCCTTCCATTCTCAAGCTGATTTATCATAAATATTTAAAAAGACACAATAATAAAATTATAATTATAATTTGATATTGTTGATCGATCTCTATCCGAAAGTTGAAATTTATCAAATATCATTGGATGATTTTAAAAGTGATTAAAATTTGTTTCCCGTGAAACTGTTTAGCTTTATTTTTTTATATATATATTGTAGTAAGTGTACCGAACAATATATATAGAGTAAAAGCTGAATTCACTTTGTGACACTTTGTCATAATTTATATACAACTCAAGTGACTTTGATGCTCAATTATATATGTATGCATTCTGCCTATATATGTATATATATTCTACATAAATATCTGATACATAATTATATATTTACCCATATGTACTTATATACATAATACATAGCAAAAGAATAATCGGTCCAAGACATACTCAACGAGTGGCCGACCAAATCAATGGTAAAAGACAACTTAATAAAAAAAGATTTGCTGTCGTTAAAAATAAATAAAAATACAAAATAAAAATAATATGAATAACTGATTCAAAACTCGAATAAATTGAATGGTTTATATTAACGTCTTGAATGCTAAATCATTAAATTTAAATATATTTATTAAAACTAAATTATAACCAATTTTGTTGATAGACATATTATTAAAAGAAATATGATAATTAATTTGTTTGCAGCTTGGTTAAAAATTAAAGAAACATTAGTAAATAAAAGTCTTGTTTCTTTATAACATTTGTATAAAATAAAATCTTAAAATATATTGTGGTATAAAATATTAACTAATTAAAGTTTTCGAAATGAATCTCCCGTCACAAACACAGAAGATGCTAAAGTTTCATTCAATTTCGTTTTGAGCTTAAAAATTCATTCAAAAGATACAGAAGCTTAGATCTCAAAACTTAATCCGTTTATATCTGATCTAAAATTATCAAAAGATATTAATAGCAAATTACTATTACTATTAAGCGCTGATAATGAAGAGATATATATTATATTATTTTATTTTAGTCAAGAAACGAAATAAAAGAGTTAAGTCTAAGAGGAAACTTTAATTTATATATATTTTTACTTTATTTATAAATTTATGTGTACATTATTCAGATTTCAATATAAATATTTTTCCCCCCACATTAACAGGTTTTCCCCCCTTAAATAGATTAAATGGGATACAGAATTATATTCTTCAATAAACAATAAAGAAAGAGAAAGGCAAAAATATTTGCCATTTAAGAGGGATAAACATGAATCCACAAACACATACGCAGACTTTGTCACAACAGAATCAACTTACACATCCGCAATCATTATCCCAACATCCGCATTCGCATCAGCATCCGCATCCACATTCAATACATTACGCCGAGTGCCGGACATTACCAGCAATCAGTGAGACATTTCCTCAATTTAGCCAACACCGACCACCAATATCGCTGCTGTCACCGTTGGATCTGTCATTGCGTACCACAAGCAACATTGTGCCAATTACACCGCCATCGACACCCTCACCCCCCCGCAAGCGTCAAAGATTAATGTCCGAAGAGAATTACCTGTGGCGGCCGCACATGGTGACAACGCCATGTCCAACGATGGCAACTGCCACCATGGCAGCAGCAGCAACAGCAGCATCATCTCATGCTGCGCTTCTCCTGCAATCTCCAGCCATAGCTACAACAACAACAACAACAAGCTATTTTCATCAACAACAAAATCTAAACCAAATCCAACCCCAAATGGGTGGCAATTGCTTCAATTTGCGCAACTTTGAGGGATCGTCCTATAATAATAAAAGTCATTTTCACGAAAAGAAAAATAATTTTCAACAAATTTCATCAAGCCAATTGAGCGTGATAAGAACAGAAACGGAAACAGCTCCATCCATCCATACACCCATCTATGTGGACGATGAGACAATTGTGTTGACCGAGGACGAAGATGAAACAGTTGTCAGTTCCCATGACTACAATGAAGCCAACACGGACATTGAGGAAGGTGAAGACGATGATGAAACTCTGCAGGTAGAAGTCAACGATAAGGAAAATGATGAATCCGATGATGATGAGGAAGTATTTGTGGATGTTCTTGGCAATGATGATGATGATGATGATAATGATAATAACTTTGATGAAGTTACTGACCTCCACTCACATCTATCATCAGCTACAGCTCTCAAGCGTAATGAACTTCTATATGAGAATGAAGAGTTACATAATCAGGCTTTAAATGGTTTTGATAAATTATTTGATCGAGATTTTACACAGCCACTGAATGAAATTAGCGAAGCTAATGAAGAACTATCATCGAATGAGAAAACCTATATGGATTTAAGTAACAATGCCATAATTGAGTCTAGATCAAGTCCAAGATTTCTATCACCTCCACCGCCACCGCCTCCACCACCACCACTACCAGCAGAAGCAGCAGCAGCAGTTGTGACCATACGACATCAAAAGGAACGCACAGAACGTAAACGAACCAAATTACGAAAACACACGGCTATTGATGAGGAGACCATAAGTCCTGTATCTGGAACTATAATACGTAAACTGAGAGATGATGAGGAACTGGTGGTACGTAAAGGTGACATTGATCCGGCTTTCAATGTGGTCGAAATCACTGAAGAGGCCAAAGCCATTTTGGCCAGCATTGATAATAAGATTGGTGACTATATGTGTCAGCTTTGTCGCACTGTCTATGATGATGCCTTCATGTTGGCCCAGCATCGTTGTCCCCGCATCGTTCACATCGAATACAAGTGCTCCGAATGCGAAAAAGTGAGTAAATAAATCTTGAAATAATCTCTAAATATAAATTTTATAAATATCTAAAATTGTTTAACCATATAAAACAAATATTCCAAAGTTTGTAAATTTTCTAGATTTTTAAATCAAAGTTAAATAACAAGAATTAAACTATAAGATATAGATGATTTAAATTGGATTGAAATTCAAAGTTAGATTGAAATTTGAGATATAGATATTTATCTTGATGATTATACATTTTCTCAGCATTTATTTGCAATCTATCCTAGAGGGATTATATAAATTGAAATGAATTGAATTTAACTTAAAATTGAAATTTATAGACGAACTTTTAAGTATTCTCCATAAAATTAAAAATAAATTTAAATATACAGTAAATTTATTTTGCATTAACTATACTGAAATTAGAATTTAACTTTTCGATATTTTCAATCATATTGAATGAGTAGTAATAGATAATAAATAAATTATATAGGTATATAATTCTTTAAAATAACTTTAATAAAAATATGCATTTTATTCCATATATAAATATAAAATTATCTTATATTGAACATAGTACTTGAATTTTAATCAAGTTCTTAGATATATTCAGGCAATAAAAATAAATATAAATATTGATAAAAAGCTTGGATTAATATAGGAATTACTTGACAAATTTTTAGATATTTCAATAATCAAAACTACATCGACAAATGGTAAAATCAAAAGAATATAAACTAGAATTTGCTAACCGAATCTTTATTTAAATGGGAAATTTCAAAATTGAAATTTTCTCCATACAAATTAAATGCAAAATTAGAAGTTTTTGAATAAAATTTCAAAAAATTATTTAACTATTTATTTTATATAAAATTTTTAGATTAACCATATAAAAAATATATATTTTGAGATGTTTTTGAAACAAATTGAAATGAAATATAAATTTATTAAATTGATTTCGTATCGAATATTCTAATGTTTAGGACTAATTTTTAGACAAATTCAAACCTATCTTATCATATATCAGGAGTAAATATGTTTTTCATTAATCAATCAATTATTTAAAACACTTTTCAGGTTTTCAATTGTCCTGCCAATTTGGCATCTCATCGACGTTGGCATAAACCAAAAACGGAAACTGCCAGTGGAAATAATCAAACCCATAGTAAAAAGAGAGCAAATAGTTCCAGTGAATCACCAAACATTAGTCAGGAATCAAATAGATCCACTGATGAGACAAGTGAAGGAATTTATCCCTGTCATGAATGCGGCAAATCTTTCCGACGGTAAGTCTAATTTTGTTACTATAATTTATACTTATTTTAATTAATTTTATATTCTTTGCAGTCATGCCTATCTAAAGAAACATCAGGCCTCACATCAAATGCTAGAGAATCTAAAGAATATTGACTTCTTTAAGGCCCAACAGGCACAACAGCATCATCATAGTCATCATAGTCATCACAGTCATCATGGTCATCCGTTGCAGCATCAGATGCCGCAACAGACGTCTTCACAGACAGCTGGCAATGCAACTGTAACCGGTTATCCACCACTGCCACGCCCACCACATTGTTTGCCCCTATATCCTCAGGCAACGGCATCAGCTAAGAATTATGGAAGTGGTCAACGTTTACCAACTGGATTTCCATTTCCATCCTTCGATCAGCGTCGTTTCTACACATTGGGTGAATTATATCTTTCACAGCATTTGGAACGACACTCGTCGGCATTTCAATATGTACATGCAAATCAATTGAGGCAATTGTCCAATGTGGCACATAATTTATTGCCACCACTGCCCGTTAAATGACCCAATCCAAATGTGCTGCGTCCAGTGCCACGAATTGCAGCCACAAATGCCACACCGCCGACGGCTACAACTGCAACAAATGTTGCAACTGCAACGGCAACGGCAACATTAAATCGTCATGTGGATGCCTTACCAACGGGGGGAGGACATGCCTTCAATTGGGTTGCTCCATTACCAACTGAACCGAATTAGAAAAAAAAAAAACAATTTCACCAACAAAATGCATTAGTTCAAGTTTATTAAATAAATTAATAATTATAAAAATTAATAACTTAGTTAATTAATTGTTTTAATTATCCATTTTTAAGAGCAAAGGCTAGAGCTTGTGATAAGTAACTGGCATCTCTTACACCATAGAATATTGAAGATTTTGGTCCTGAAAAAGTAAGTAAAATTATATTAAGTTATTTGAATGGTAAGAACTATGTGGTAAATGGCAGATATATGGCTTAAAATATGGACTAAAAAGTCAGTAACTAACAGACTAGCTAAGTTAGTTGGCATAAATTAATTAAATAGTTAGCCATTTTCTGTGTCAATATCTATATACAAATATTCTTTAGTTTAATATATTTTCAAAGACATTGGGAGCAACGTTTTATAAGCAAATCTTCCAATAAATCTCTTTAACCTTGAGTACTTATATACTTATACTTATTAAGTCTATTAATCTGTTATATATAAAATCAATCTTTAAAGTTTCCGTTTAAGATTCTAATTCTATGTTCACTTATACATATAAACTTATTCATAATATATTTAAATACATATGTATATATTACAGGCAAACTTTGTTGTAGTGAACTTTGATTTAATATATCCCTTTGTCTAATAAATTAAATAAAAAAAAAAAACACAACATTTCTCATTATATTTTCAGTGTATATATTATTATTTCTTCTTTTTGTGCTCTCGTGAGAATATATAATATATAGGGAGTAATATCTGTTTAATAATATTTATAAATATCTTATTCTTACTACTGCACATTACTAGCCGAGGGCAGCTACTGCTTTAATTATAACTTAGATTTAAGTTTAATTATTATACGTATATATTTCACATATTTGTAAAATCGCTTACCCTGTGCAAAGAGTAGATCATCCGATGGCATATCCAAACTGATTTCATTATTAAGAAACAAAACCAAATTAAGGGTATTCCTTTCATTTGGCAAAATTTTCAATGTATCATTTAGCATTTGAAGCTGCTCTCTTTTATCCATTTCTGGCTTAATAAAATGCTCAGCAATTAACATATAACCATGATTGGATCGTTTCAGAACCTGTAGAGTCTTATTCAACATCATTTGTAATGATGAAACTTTCAAATTTTCACTCAAATCTCCATTAGATAGAACAGCCATTAGATAGTCATATTTACTACCATTTATGGCATCGAGTTCATTAAATTGTTGTACAAGCTCAAATCTTAATTGTTTTTGATTTTTAATTTGTCTGAGTTTTTCAAGACGCCAATTTTGTAATATATTACTACCATTACTTGCCCGACACAATTGTTTATCAATGGGATCTGAATTAGTTATTGGAACTTCATGGTTAAACATTTGCCTACCGCCGCCCATAAGGACATTGAGAGATTTTCCAGTTTCACTAGAGATTAACTGATTGGCAATATCCTCGCAGTTGTTTCCTATAGTTGGCTCCTCATTACACTCCTTGATAGGTCTAGTACTTGGTATAGGAGCATAAAGAGCTGCTCCTGTTGGTCCTGTAAGACGTTGATTGGTCACAAATCCTGTACGTAAACCAGATAATTGAGCCTGACGTAAGATAGTCAATAGTTGGCCATTCTTTTCATTCTTCTCTTGACCGCAATTACTTTTCATTATTTCTAATAATTCCAGAGGCACTCCTGTCCATAGAACTTGAAGTTTTTCTATCTTTGTAGAATTATTTTTCAAATGTGCCAAGTAGGGAAATTGATCCCATATATAATTTGTATTTCCTTCACTGCTATTCGCAAAAGGAAATCGTTGGTCAGCCAATTCATGGTATTTAATGCCTTGAATAACAAATATTCTTACATTTTTCACTATAGACTCGGTTGATTGCATTTTCATGGCTATATTCAGTTCTTCGATACCCTTATCGTACCATAATTTCTGTTCATTCGATACCTGATCTTTCCAATAGTCCACATCTGCCACATTGGCCACCTCGTGTTCCACTTCATAACGTATCGTAAGTCCAATACATATAACTGTTATCAATAGTGTCATTAATACCGATCCAGCCAATATAAAAATTTGAGTTGATTTCAAACGAACTAGCTGACATATCTGCTTGATCCGACGATTTCTAGTTGCTGTAGTGGCCATAACAAAATTATAAATGAAACTGAAACTGTGAATACTTAGAAAAGGGGGAAATTTATAAGAATAATCTTACTTATCTATATAAAGATAATTGTATTTAAGGTTTTTACGGACCTTCACAACAACAATTATCGTTTGTTAGTTTAAGTGTTTGTAATTAACAAAACGTCATGAATATTATATGCAATAATTGACAAGCAAACAAATGCAAAAACACTGAGAGAAAAATAATCAAACTATTATATAAGTTTAATGAAATCAATTGAAAGTTATTCACTTTGTTATTAACAAGATACTATGACTATAGTTGGGAAGTATTTAAGATATCCGTATCGTTCTACTATAACTAAGTAATTACTCACTCAAAAGAGCTTCTATAGATATATATTTAATAAGATATATTCTAGGCCGAAAAGCTAATGGAGATCATATTCTTTGACTTTTCGTTATAATTTATCATAATTTTTCTAGTGGAATTTTCTACAAGTTTTTCTTAAAAAAAAAGTTGAAAACAGAATCAACTTTAAAAATGAATAAAAATAAATAAAAATGAAATAAAATAAACAAAATTAAAATAACAAATAAATAAAAACTTAATTTAGACCTAATTTTTTAAACAATTATTTGTTAATTTTGGAATATTTTAATATATATTAATTTATTAATGAACTTTATTTAAATAACAAGAATCAATTGACAATTGAAAAAAATGGGTTTCTACTTGGACAGTCTAAATTATAAAGTATATACATATTATATAAATTTATATACATATATATATATATGTATTTTTTCAATTTTTCTAATATTATAAACGTTTTATTAAAATTATTTACACTTCTAACTAAATAAACAAAACTATAAATTTAAAATTGTAGACTCTATTTCCTCTCCATCTCTTTATTTTTCTTTTTCAATCAAGAAGGTAATTTGAAATTTTTTCACAGTGTATTTCTAAATCTATATTGAAATTTTACAAACCCGGGGGGGGCAAATTATTGCATTCATAGTTCAACGACGTCTTTGTCTAAGGTTAAAACCTACAACCCTATTGTGTGCGTGGATTTTAACAGCCACGCCCATTCATTCATCAACTCACGCATATAAATATATATATTTCTAATTGCCATAGACAATTCTCATTTAAATGCACCACCCACTACCCCTACTCACCACTCTCCTGTTGGGAAGGGGATGGTTGAAAATTACGTTTATGAATTTCCAATTGAATGCATCTAGACTAAACGTTTTGTTCATTTGTTAGTTGAGTTAGTTATGCGAATGCGAAATTGTTTGGGTCAATTATTTGCCATTAACATGCTGTCTATATATAAGTACATATCTATCATTTTGTCGCTCTGAATACACCCTGCATTGACATGTGGCTGGTTTTCCCTTAACCAACATTTAACTGTCACAATTTCAATTGATTATAGTCTATGACCTTTGGCCTGAAATGACATTGTCCACTTAAGTTGTCAAGCCTTGTGCGTATGCGTAATATGTGTCTTAGTAGTTTGATCTAATTGATTTTTAAAACGAATTTATAGACTTTAAAGTTTTTTTAAATATTAACTTTCGATTATTAGCAGGTGTCTGAAATGAATTTCTGATTTTGAAATAGATTAGGTTATAATTGAATCGATTAAAAACTCATCTATTTTCTATTTTCAATACCTATAAAAGTAAGCATTTGTCAAAATAATTTTTCCAGTAGTTTTTTTGACTTCACTTTTTACTTTATGGGTGAAAATGGAATACGATTTAATTATTTTTTTGTTATTTTGTGCAATATCCATTTGGCTAGTAAGTAATACTTGCCCTTAATTTAAAAAAGAAACCTGAAAAAGGAATCATTTATTTACAGGTGGATGCAAAATTTAAAAAGTTGAATTGCGAATTATTTGATCCAAGCTATGGGGAGGTACAAAAATGTGAAATGAAAGCCTTAAACCGATCAAGTAATACGATCAATTTTACTTACTTAATAAAACGCCCTCTCAAAGGATCAACAGTAAATTAGAATCCTTAATTAATGGTAATAAATTATAATTTATTTAAACAATTTTCAGGTACAACTGCGATTGCTAAAACGTGCAAACGGTTGGCAACCATTTCTTTATGATTTTCAATTTGATACTTGTGAACTGATTGAAAAGGGTAAACCGTATCTGGCCAATTTACTCTTCGTTTATATAAAACCCTATACAAATCTGAACAAAACATGTCCACAAGTAAGTTATCTCTATCTATTCACTTGAATTTCTTTCTATTGTCTAATAATATTTTTAGGAAAATTCATTATTCATAGTTGATAATTATCAATTGAATATTGAGGAATTGCGTAAACGATATCCAATTGAAGTTGGGGAATATGGTATTGTCTTAAATATGTTTGTTAAGTCACAAAAGATACTTTCCGTAAATGGTTCAATTATTTACTCCAATTACAGAGAGTAGCCAAGATAACAATCAATTGGCAAAAGTATATATTGATTATTTCAAAGTAATTATGGGCAAAAATACTTTTCTATATATGAACATATAAATATATATATATATATATGCGCTTTGGTGTTTTTCTTGTGGAATGATTTTTATTAAAATAAATAAATATTTTAAAAAATTATTAACTGATTTTTAATGAACTTTCTATCGATTAATAATAAAAAGCACACTTAAATATAATTATATGTCAGAATACTAATTTGAATTTTATCCTAAATGGATTTTGCGTGGCCATATAAATTAGCTTTTAATAACTTGTAATCAATCTATATTTATAAATTTCAAAAATCGCAAGTTATTAAAATTAATTGGCAATAACTGAAGTTCCTTCTATTTAGTTAGAAACATATTTTAATAACTACTCCCATTTAAAAAACCTCTTTAATTCCAGTTTCCCTTTATGCAATTTCTATTAACTTAATATTTTCTTTGTTTCATAGTTTAGCAAATATGAAATTGTCCATCATTTCATCGCTTTGAAATTGTGGTCACTTTCCCCCTTCCTCTCTCTCTTTCTATCAATATACAAACATAAGTAACTACAATTGTCTCAATTTCAATTTCATTCTAAACTGAAAATGACAGAAAGTCTTTTTTTTGTTTGCCTATCTATTGGTTAAAAGGACAAGTGGCCTTTTTTTCTAATAACAATTTATCCATCATGCTGTGATTTGGCTTGTCAATGTATACCACACACAGTGCGTATGCGTAATTGTTTCTCAGTTAACCAGGAAATTACCAATGAAATGGGTATACGGTATATACTCTCGGTATCAGCTATCTCATTCTCGTGCTAAAGCTTTATTTATGCGTTTGGTTTGTAAATTGAATAAGCTTTTTTCGATAAAGCTTTTAGTGTTTATTGCCCATTAAAAGCAATTCAACAGGTTAGAGTTTTATGTAACGGATATATGTATATATATTCTTGGTATATACAAATGCAGTTTATATATTAAAGATGTTAAAAAACAATTATCTCGGTTCGTTGATTTCATAGTGGCATAAGTAAGAGGAAGGACTCACCCTCTCTCTGTCGCACACCCTCTCTCTTTTTCCTGACAGTAAGAGCCAATTGCATTTCCTTTTTTGACAAATTAATCGATTTTTAAGTTGATTTATACATATATACACTATTGCCATAACAGCTTACTATATATACATATATGTGAGGTTGTAAAACTGCCTCGCTCACTAGTTAACTCTAGACAAAGTCAAAAAGTTCACAAGAAAAAAGATGCAAAGACGACAAAGATGCAATAAGAACAAATACATCGATCGGTGGCAAGTTATGTTGCCACACACTCAGATTTAGAAGAGAACCTCCAAAAGTGGAAGACCTTTAATCAAATAAATATTATCATCATACAATTATTAAAAAGAATCAAAATTTACCTAAATAAACAAAACTAATAAAATTATCCGAAACTTTATTTAAAAAAAGAATTTACGTGTATTTATAAATCATATTAATTAACAAATCCGGTTTGTTCATTTGTTAGTGAGTTAGTTATGCGAAGCGAAATTGTTGGCATTCCATTAACACTCTAATATCAATCATATATGTATATTTTGTCGCTCTGAATTCACCCTGCATTGACATGTGGTTAGTTTTCCCTTAACCAACATTAAACTGTCACAATTTCAATTGATTATAGTCTATGACCTTTGGTCTGAAATGACATTATCCACTTATATTAACTAGTTGCGTACATTATGCATATGCGTAATATATATCTTAGTAGTTTGATCTAATTGATTTTCAAAACGAATTTATAGACTTTGAAGCATTGAAACATTAACTATCGATTACTAACATGGTTATGAAATATTTTCAGATTGTAAACAAGATTTGAATGTAATTGAATCGATTAAAAACTCATCTATTCTCTATTTTCAATATCTATAAAAGTTACCATTTCTCTATATTATTTTTCCACTAGTTTTTTGATTTCACTTTTTATTTATGGGTGAATATGGAATACGATTTAATTATTTTTTTATTATTTTGCGCAATATCCATTTGTCTAGTAAGTAATCCTTGCGCTTAATTTAAGAGAGGAATCTGAAAAAGGAACCATTTACTTATAGGTGGATGCAAAATTTCAAAAGTTGAATTGCGAATCCTTTGATCCAAGCTATGGAGAGATACAAAAATGTGAAATAAAAGCCTTAAACCGATCAAGTAATGCGATATATTTCACTTACTTCATGAAACACTCTTTCAAGGGATCAACAGTAAGTTAAAATCCTTAATTAATGGATATAAATTATAATTTGCTTAAACAATTTTCAGATACATCTGCAATTGTTAAAACGTGGAAATGGTTGGCAACCATTTCTTTATGATTTTCATTTTGATACTTGTAAACTGATTGAAAAGGGTCAACCATATGTGGCCCATTTGATGTACCTTTTAATGAAACCTTTTACAAATCTGAACAAAACATGTCCACAAGTAAGTTATCTCAATCTATTCACTCGAATTTCTTTTCTTATATTTGTCTATGATTTTTTTAGGGAAATTCATTATTCATCGTTGATAATTTTCAATTGAATATTGAGGAATTCCGTAAACGATATCCAATTGAAGTTGGGGAATATGGTATTGTCTTAAATATGTTTGTTAAGTCACAAAAGAAACTTTCCGTAAATGGTTCACTTGTTTACTCCAATTACAGAGAGTAGCCAAGATAACAATCAATTGGCAGAAGTAAATATTGATTAAAAGTAATTAATTGATCAAAGTAATTAAAGTCAATATTGCTTTTCTATATATGAATATATAAATATATATATACAGCTATGTTCACAAAAATAGCAGTGCCTATGAACACTTGTAAAGTTGATAAATCGTGTTAAAATAACCATTAATGCACCAAATTTTTTTATAATTACAAATTATAAATATATTTAACTAAATTAATTTAACTAAAAACAATTTGAAGTGACCAGGTCGGATGTGGAGCAATATTCTCTGGACTGAAGAACATAAAATTGATTTCTTTGATGGAGCAGGCCCTCCTAGGCATTATGTTTTCCACCCAGAAAACATATAATGCCACCCAAATCAAACGCTGAAGACAATTAAGAATAAGGGCTTAAAAATAGTGATATGGACATATTTACTTAATTATTACAGTATTTATTTTTGAGGAACTCAATTATATAGGCAATTTGTACCATCTGACCAATTTGACCGAAATCGATCATGGGCAGCAGCAGCTGAAATGTGTGAACGAGATAACATACAAATCCTTCTATGGAATCTCTACTTCAGAAGGCTCTAACTCAGTCAAATCTCGTCCGATTTTAAAAAACCATGTCTTTATTTACATTTAAGAATCGCCATTTTTAATTAGCATAAAAATCTGGAAAACTAATTTTCCTCTCGATTTTCGCAAATTTTAACGATGGTTACACTGCAAAAATTCACGAAAATCCGGTCAAAATTTTTTCCAACTTTTTTCAACTTTTAATGCAGTTTTTTAATACGGAAATTATCCAGAAGATTGATGTAAAACTTTTCAAAATCGGCCAAAAGATGACCAACTTATGGCCTATAGAAAATTGGTAAAATCCTTCAAAAGAAGGATAACGGACAAATCCTTCGAAGTAATCTCTACTTCAGAGGACTCTTATTTAGTCAAATCTCGTCGGATTTTAAAAAACTATGTCTAAAACTAATTTAAATATAAGAAAATTAATTTAATATAAAGTAAATTTTTATTCAATTTATAAGGATTTCGACGAAGTCAGATTCTATGAAATAAAACAGGGTATACTTTAAGTCGGCAGGGATGACTTGCTTACTTCATTTGTTTAATAAACAAGGTATTTTGAATTTTTTTGCCCAGTGTATTTAGAAACTATTTATTGAAATTTTACAAATTCCGGGGGGCAAATTATTGCATTCATAGTTCAACGACGTCTTTGTCTAAGGTTAAAACCTACAACCCAATTTTGTGGGTGGACTTTAACAGCCACGCCCAGTCGGTCACCAACTCACGCATATAAATATATATACATATTTCTAATTGTCATATACATATACATATATATACATATTTCTAATTGCCGTAGACGATTCTCATTGAAACGCAACCAAAACTCACACCACCCACTACCCCTACCAGCCGCCCACACCCACCAGCCTCCTTTTAGGGAGGGGGTGGTTGAAAATTACGTTTATAAATTTCCAATTGAATGCATCTAGACTAAACGTTTTGTTCATTTGTTAGTTGAGTTATTTATGCGAATGCGAAATTGTTCGGATCAATTATTTGCCATTAACCTGCTGTCTATATATAAGTACATATCTATCACTTTGTCGCTCTGAATACACCCTGCATTGACATGTGGTTAGTTTTCCCTTAACCAACATTTAACTCTCGATTATTAGCTGGCGTATGAAATGAATTTCTGATTTTGACATGGATTAGGTAATAATTGTATCGAATAAAAACTATTCTCTATTTTCAATACCTATAAAAGTAAGCCTTTGTCAATATAATTTTTCCAGTAGTTTTTTTGACTTCACTTTTTATTTATGGGTGAATATGGAATACGATTTAATTATTTTTTTATTATTTTGTTCAATATCTATTTGGCTAGTAAGTAATACTTGCCCTTAATTTAAGAGATGAAACTGAAAAAGGAATAGTAAATGTACTTATAGGTGGATGCAAAATTTAAAAAGTTGAATTGTGAAAACATTGATCAAAGCTATGGGGAGATACAAAAATGTGAAATAAAAGCCTTTAACCGATCAAGTAATACGATAAATTTTACTTACTTAATAAAACGCTCAATCAAAGGATCAACAGTAAGTTAAAATCCTTAATTAACGGTAATAACTTTTAATTTGTTTAAACAATTTTCAGGTACATCTGCAATTGTTAAAACGTGCAAACGGTTGGCAACCATTTCTTTATGATTTTCAATTTGATACTTGTAAACTGATTGAAAAGGGTCAACCATTTATTGCCAATTTTTTCTTCCATTTTATAAAACCCTTTACAAATCTGAACAAAACATGCCCACAAGTGAGTTATCTCTATCTTTTCAATTGAATTTCCTTTTTATATATTTGTCTATCGATTATAAGTATAATAATATTTCAGGAAAATTCATTATTCATCGTTGATAATTATCAACTGAATCTTGAAGAATTGCGTAAACGAAATCCAATTGAAGTTGGAGAATATGGTATTGTCTTAAATATGTTTGTTAAGTCACAAAAGCTATTTTCCGTAAATGGTTCACTTGTGTACTCCAATTACAGAGAGTAGCCAAGAAAACAATAAATTGGAAACACTAAATATTAATTATTTCAAAGTAATTATGGTCAATATTACTTTTCCATGTATGAATATAGAAGAGGTTATGGAGTTTTGGTATTGTGGAATTGTTTACTTAACATGAATAAATATTTTAAAAAATTATTGATTGATTTTTAATGAACTTGCTATCGATTAATAATGCAAAATACACTCAAATAGGAATATATGTCAACAAATTAATTTGAATTGTATCCTGAATGCCTTGTAAATTACTTTTTAATAACTTTCAATCATTAGTTGTCCCACTGTATCAATACATTTTAAAAATCACAAGTTATTAAAATTAATTGGCAATAACTTAACGTCCTCCTACTTAGTTAGAAGCATATTTTAATAACTACTCCCAAACTTGCACTCTTGCTAATAAAAACTCTTTAATTAAAGTTTCCCTTTATGCATTTTGGATTAACATACTATTTTCTGTGTTTTATAGTTTTGCAAATCTGAAATTGTTTGCTCAATTATCTATCATTAATCTGCTTCTATATCCATCATTTCATCGCTTTGAAGTTTTGGTCACTTTCCCCCTCTTCCCTCACTCCCTCACTCTCTCTTTCCCAATATACAAACATAAGTAACTGCAACTGTCATAATTTCTATTTGATTGTAAACTGAGAATGACAGAAAGTTATTTTTTTTTTTGCTTGCTTATTTATTGGTTTAAAGGACAAGTGAGTTTTTTTTTCTATCCATCATGCTGTGATTTGGCTTGTCAATGTATACCATATATACACAGTGCGTATGCGTTATTGTTTCTCCGTTAACTAGGAAATTACCAGTGGAATGGGTATACGGTAAATGATTGCAGCTATCTCATTCTTGTGTTAAAGCTTTAGTTATGCGTTTGGTTTGTAAATTCAATAAACTTTTGGACAATAAAGCTTTTTGTGTATATTGTCCACCTATTGTTCATGATAACCAATTCAACAGGTCAGCACTTTAATGGAAAAACAGATATACATATATATATGTGAATATATATTCATAGTATATACAAATGCAATTTATATATTAAACTTAAAAAACAATTTTCTCGGTTTGTTGGTTTCAAAGTGGCATAAATAATGGGAAGGACTCACCCAAAAACAACTTTCTCTCTGTTTTTCTCACACTCTTTCTTTTTCCTGACAGTAAAAGCTAATTGCATTTCCTTTTTTGGCAAACTAATCGATTTTTATTCTGATACATATATACTCTATTGCCATAACCTATATATATACATACATAAATCTATCTATATATTAGTTAGTATAATGACCTAAATTATATTGGAACTCTTACATACTTTTATGGAAATGGAGAAGGTCATTGGGACATGGTTCAACAAGTAGAATAATTCATAACTGGAATATTTCCTTAAGGTCAATTTGTTTTCACATTTCTCGCTCATGTAATCAAAGTAAAGTGAATAAATTATTTAATTACAAAAGACCCTTTAGTTTACCAAGGTAAAAGTAGTTATTTATTAAAGTTTGTCATAGTTAAGAGTTTGCTTTATTTTTTTTTCTTTTATAAGGATATAAGTCAAAATTTAAAAGATTGTAGTATCTAGTATCAGTCAGCAATAAGAAACTTTTAGTGTTTAAAAGTTCAAGAAGCTAAATAATAATTTATTAATTGAGATGTGAAAATGCATATATGTACATATCAAATTCCCTTTTATTCCTTTACATTCAAAGACTTATATAGCCCAACTATAATTAAGTATTTTGTTTTGATCGATCCCATAAGTCGCGTAATTTACAAATATATTGAAACTATTTAGTATAAATAATAGAATCTTTCACATGTGCAATATCGAAGAACTGGAGGAAACCATAAATATTAAAAAAATTATTTAAATCAAATATAAATTTAAAACTAGAACTTATGCCCAATTGGTCCAAGCCACTTCATTTTACGTGAACTATACAGAAATAAATACAAAAGAAATGATATTAAAACCACAAAAACGTCTTTTGACATTACAGGATGCAATTAATGTCGTATGGCAGCCACAGGCACTTACCAGGGCAGCTTTAGGAGATGACCAAGTACTTCTTCATGAAGTGCTTTGACGAGCTCATCCAAGCAGCAGCAGCAGCAGCATCAGCAGCTGCTGCAGCAGAGTCAACAAGCAACAACAATGTCTATTGACGCATATGGTCAACATTATACCATAGTATGCTGGCCTTGTCAAGGACTGACGGACCACGTCAATGCTTCTGATGCAGGAAACAGCAGTTTTACTTCAACCGCCGCCCACGTTCACATCCACGCCCCTGTCCACACCCACACCCACGCCATGAGGCAATGAATTTTTCTGCAGGATTATGATAAAGGGAGAAAGCTCTATACCTGTACATGTATGATGCCTAGATTGATATAGCATAGTAAAGAGAGACAGAGACAGATAGAAAGAGAGAGAGAGAGAGAGAGAGAGAAAGAGGGAGAAAAAAGATAAAGAAAAGTGCACAGCTTCAACTGGTTGTAAGTGCAAGTTCTTTTTGTTGCCCTGATTCTGACCTTGCCATATCTAATGACATTTTTCCTCATCATCATCATCATTTTCTTGATTATGTATATATTTGAAAATTATTGACGTCTCCATATGGCCAACAATATTCTTTTGTGACATATTTGAAAATTAAAGTCGATTTTTATTTGTTTGTGTAATTTTCTTTGTGTACTTAATTGATTTTTTCCCCCAATCACATAAGCACAAATATGTACACAAATTATCATAAATATTTAAAAGATCTAAAGTAGAGAAAGACATTTGGTTTGCACTCTCAATTTATAATTGTAAATCATTTTAAATTTAAAGTGAAAATATATATTGAAATACATTAATTAATTTGTATTTATACTGTGTCATTATTTTTTGTGATTTATTGCCAAGTTATTAGAAATATTGCAATTTGTTTATAAACAAATTTATATTATAGCGTAAATTGTTGTGAGAATACGAGATATTTAGAAAAAGGGGATCCCAAGTCGATTATAATCAAAAATATTTACATAATTCTGGCGATTCTGGACGATTGACTATAACTATTAATTGGATTACATTATTATATGTAATAATTGTTTGTTTAGTTTTTCAAATGGAAAAAATCTAAAAATGTGACTTACTATTAAAATTGGCTAAATTATATTAGATTACACACTTTATGATATCATCATCACATCATAGATTAAGTTTCCATTAAACTAAACTAGTAGATACTAAAAATATTTTCTCTATATGACAAAAAGAAATCGAGTCACGGCGTTAACGAGATATATATACATACATATGTACATATGTACATATATACACATACAGATTGCACTTAAAAGTTCTATAACATTTCAAACTGATAGATAACCGAACAACTGATTACATATTATATCGCTAAAATATTTATATTTTTGTCATAACAAACTTTTAAACAAACTTTGTTATACCTACAGATTTCAGTTGTATAAAATGACATTTTCTTTTTGAGATAAGAAAAAACAAAATAATACTCATATAAACTATATATGTATAACCTAAGGCAATTATAATTCTAATTATATTAAATTACCGTTTATGTAGGCTGCTATATTTATGTATATATATGTACATATGTATATGCCTATATAAACGGTAACTTAATATTAATATAATTATAATTGCTATATTTGAACGCTTGATTGCGCATAAATCTCATTTAATTTGCATCAATATTATGCATTTGACAGTTGCACAAGAGATTAAATCTAAATATAATCAAATAAATATGACTAATTAATTTTCATTTTCAAAGTTGAGAAAATTCTGGAACTTCATTTTGAATTTCTAACATATAATGGAGAAGAGAGAGAGAGAGAGAGAGAGAGAGAGAAAGAAGATAACGCCAAAAAGAAGCTGCAAATTATTGATTATACAGTTTGTTCAGTGTGCGTTTTGATTTTGGCCTTGAACGTGAATTGCATTTGCGAGAGAGCGAGCGTACTTTTCTCAGTGAGAACGGGATGGCTACGAAGACACACATAAAAAGGGTACGGGAGAGGAAAAGAGATGGAGATGCTTAGATTAAATGAAGGAGAGAGAGAGCACACAAATACATACATATGTACATATCCGTATACACACATAAGGCGAAAGAAATTTTTCGCCAAAGCGAAAAGTTTGAAGTGCACACAAACAAAACAGCACACACATGCGCAACGCCTGCATTTTAAGCTCTCAGTCACACAAACTAAAAAAAAACACCAGAGAGATAGAGTGAGAGAAAAGGTACATTTGCATGTGTGTGTGTTTCAATGTGCAGTGACGCACACCCTTTGTGCCTTAACTAAAAATTCAAAGCATTTTCAAGGTTATCCAATACATGCACATTTCTACACCTCTTACTCTCTTCCTCTCTCTCTCTCCCTCTCTCTCTCTTTCTCTTATTCTCTTCTTATCGTTTTGCATTTCTATTTTAGTTTTTGGCAATTATAAGTATGTACATTCATATGTATATGTACATATATATAACTGAACAATTGCATTAGTTACGCCGATTCATATATGAAGAGATAATCGAAATCTGTCATGTCATTGGAAGTGCAAACGGCTAAAGAAAAAAATATGTATCTTATAATGTACATGTTATATTAAATTTCTATAAAATTTCCTAAATTACCTTTATGTATGTTACATATGGCAACTTCCTGCATAAATTTACAATTCTTTTATTAATGATATAGATAGAAAATAGTCGTCCTGAAGCATACATTCTTAAGGAGTATGAAGAATGAAGCCTAACAGCTAAATTTGGGATCTAGAAGACCCTCTTCACTATTATAAATTTCAAACTTAACTAAAACTTAATGCATTATAAAGCTCAACAATATTTATTTTCTTACAATCTTTACATTACAAGTAGTCTAATTTAAATAAACAAAATAAACTAGGAGAGAAGTTATGTGGACGGCATTTGCAAATGCATTTTTCCCATCTAGGTATGTACGTACGTACATATCTATATGTATATAATAAATATGTACATACATATTACAAATAGATTCCAAGAGATTGTCATTTATTTGATATAGCGATTGGGTAATTATTTGATAAGATAAATTATATAATATGCGTATATATAAACTATGTATGTATATATGTACATATTGGTAAATAAATTACATATTGTAGTTAAATGTCTATTCTCCTAGAAAGAAATTTCAAGTATATACATATGTAAGTATGTATATGACAGCATTGCTTTTAAAATAAGCGAAGCTCAGAGGAGAGCTTTTCTTTATTATGTATATCTACTGACGCAAGATGCAAGATGTGAGTGCAATTGCCACTTTGTCGGTGCAGCCCATTTTACTTTACAAATCATTAAATGCCAAAGTTGAATTCACAAAAACTGTAAAAACAAAGCAAATGAAATCGAAATTGAGAATTATTTGCCATAACCAAACAGTTTACATGCAAACGTTTAAATACATATGAAACTAAGTACATATGTATGCATGTACATATGTTTATTTGAATGTATGTATTTATGCTTGCTTAGTTGCATTAAATATACATACTTCCCTCTACACCTCCTCTCTTTCCGTTATCCCAGTTTCTCATCACTCTCTCTTTCTCGCCTGGGACAAACATGAAAGCGAAATTTCTGGCACATATTTTAAATGGCAACTGCAGACAAAACGTCGCAACACACCAAAGACAATACAACTACAAGCACACACAAATGAATCATCAAACTAAGGGGCAAAGAGAGCAACGAAGCAAAAAAAAAAGAGAGAGAAAGCTTGTTGAGCTATAGCTATATGGAAAGTCCGCCCCCAAATCTATTAGGGAAAGAGCAGCTGCAATGCAAATAGAAATAAACGAAAAAGCTTTTTTGACAAAGCTGTTGTTTGAAAATGCAAGCATTTACTCTTTCCCTCTCTAACCCTCTGTTCCTGCTGCGATATGTTCCATTTCATTTCGTTTCACACTAACACACACATTCACATATACTTAAACACTCTGCTGAATCCTTGTAGCAAGTATTTCAAGTTCACTGTCAAGGTCACCTACTCTTGACATGCGCTTCGAGCGCAACAACGAATTGAAGCAAAGGGTAAGAGGTAAATTTGCAGCTACGAAACGTATTAACAGTGCTTGTGAAATGTTTGTATACTCAATCCCTTTCCCCTCTTTGCATTACACCCTTTCAGTTGTCATCGCTTAGTTATTTCATTTCATTTCGTTCGTTCCGTATATGCCAAATTTATCTAGTACAGAGAGCAAGTAAATATATAAGAAAAAGAGGAATATTGATATTTTTGACATTGGAAACGATACTTTAATTTTTACTTTTTGCAATTCTAACTTCAAGGCATATATGTATATATATATTATATACACTTATATTTTCAGCTTAAGATTATCTTCCAGAAAATATGTGGTATGTGCTAAAGGAATCAACAATTTCCACAGGAAATTTATTTATTATTACCTTGATTTTAAATAATTCTTTTAATAATTCATATAACTTTATACGGCGTACTTTATAAGAATAGTTATTTATTATTTTATATTTTCTAAATTTTATATTAGATTTTAAGTGATTAAAGTATTCACTCGTAAGTCTTTTCACGTATTCAAATTTAATATGTTGCATTATATACAGAAGGTAACCACTCTATATCAGATTTCTTGTAAGATTTTTATTTAATGTAAAACGTTTATTTGTAATAGAAATTCCCTTCTGATTCTGCACAATTTCTCAGCATCTTTAATGATGCAAATCTCAATAAAATTTATCGTACAAATCGTGAAATTCCTTTCATCATGTTTTTGAATATATATACATACATATGTATATGTTGGATTCTCTTCAACCTGTCGCTGTTCAACTGAGCACATACAATCAGCGCTTATTGTATAGTTTGTGCGCTTTTCTGTTATTTGTATTGGTTTGTTTTTATGTACATATACACATGTATATATATTTGTCTGTATATAATAAGTTATATATTGTATCAGGCATGACATTTAGGTACCGTTGCGCATGACATAAGAAAACGGCGCACGAATGTAAATCAGTAGCAGATTGGTAAATTATGAAAACCCCCTTTAACCCTTCTCCCACACATTCTCCTGCTAAAAGATTTGCAATAACATCTGTTGCATATAGCCAGAGAGATGAGCATATGTATGTATGTATGTAATTATATACATAGCTGTGTATGTGTTTGTGGTTATATACCAATAGTTTTCCATCTAACTGTGCATACCTTCTACTTCTACTTAGCGAAAAGCCTGCAGCTCTCATATGTAGTCATAATGTGTGTGAAAGTATGTATGCAAAAACGTTGCAGTCCAAGCATTTAATTTAATTAAACAATTAAACAAACATGGCGGTATACACACACACATAGACACATACACACACACACTCACACAAACATCGAGGCACTTACAATTGCGCCCCCAAACAAATTCAATTAAGAAATTAAAATCGCAAAAAGAAAAAAAGGCAATGTAAACTAAAACGAAGAATGATGCCGACAGTGAGAGTAAGCGGGAGAAAGACAGAGAAAAAGAGAGTGAAAGAGAGAGAGTGGGAGATGGCGAGGAAAAGGGAAATTACGAAAAATTGCAATACACGCACATTTGTCAATCGAAATCGCGTGACATATGCATGTCCAGATATAGGAAAAATATCTGTACACTTAGTATATATGTATACATATATGTATATATATAGTTTAGACAGTTAGTTCTCTGGGCAATCAATGTTGTTGTTGCTACTATGTGTTGCAAGCGGCAGTTAGTCAATAAATGAACTAATTATACATGGAGAATTTCAACGTACAGTAAAGTATCTTAGTAAGTGAACTTAATTAGCAAAATTAAGTGCTAAAGTCTATTACCACATACAATATTTCTAGCATTTTTTTTTGCCACTTTTAAACGTTTGATCATTTTTTTCTTTTGTTTTTGGCGCTAATTTTGAGTATTCACTGTATTAGTGGCAGTAACTAAGGCGCGGTCAGGGTAGACTGCACAAGTTAAACTGCAAGTACATGTCAAAGAGGGAGAAGGAATATACATATGAGAGAGAAAGATGGAGCCACCGTTAGAAAGAGACATAAAGATATAAAGGCAGAGAGAGGCACCCGAACAACAGAGAAAGAGTAAGTGAGAAAGCAAAAGGTGATAGTAGGATAGGGAGGGGGGCGAGGTGGTGGATCAGATGCACATTTACTTTGGTATTTGTGAGAAATTTGCCTACATATGGCAACTACGCTTATTTCGCTTTATTACATAACAGCCTTGAACTTGAGCCGAGCTTCGGGTCGGCTTGGTTGCGTTTTTTCGGTATCTGTCAGTAGAGGAACTACAATTCTGAATCAGTTAAAGTCTCTTCCAATTTGCCGCTCCAACGTTCCCCATTGCAGTTGCATCAAGCAACAACCCCCACACTTGTTCATTCTCATCACTCTGTGTGTTCCATTTTCGCAAAGCTCTCAAGCTTCTGCTACTGCGACGGTCGCTGCGACGACGGCAGCAGCAGCAGCAGCGAAGACGACGACGACGGCTGGCTCTGGTATATTCTGTTTGGCCAGAGCTCTGGCATTGAAATCGCGACAAGCAAGCTGCCAACAACCAAAGTTCCATCATCCCTCAGGAAAAACGATTAAAAGTCAAACTAAAAGAATTCAAAAAATAAAAAATAAAATAAAATAAAGAAAAGAAGAAAAGAAGCAAAGAAAATTTGAAATAATGATATCAAATCAGTTGAACCAAAATTAAAAAAAATTTATACAAAACAATTTGCTGCGGTAATCAAAATGCACGAAAATTGCAAATTAATTGTCCAAAATAAACAAACAAAAAAAAACTTATGGGAAAAATGTAAAATAAAACGCAATACAAATTGATCATTCGGTTATTGAAAATTCAACAATGACACACAAAAAAAATATATATCAGTTAATAAATTAATATTAAATCAAAACAAAAAAAGTACTTGTCTAATCAACAATCGTTCGTTCTAGTGCATTTTTTGGTGTATTTTAAAATTGCAAAATGCATAAAAATTTTGTAAGAAAAATGTTACCAATTTATGGCACAAATGATTACGTGCTCGAAAACATGTGAGTTCTGCTTATATAAGATACAAAAAAATAAATAAATAAATAAAAGCAAAAGTTAAAAAGGAAATACTTAAAAATTTAGAGTGAAAATCAAATGGAAATTATTGCATCAGCCAGAAATAAAGGTATGTAATTTAATCACTTTATTAATGAATAATTGATACTATTAGCAGTTTAAAAATCTTTTAAAAATAACCATAAAAAAAATTATATTTATTGCTGATCGCTTGCAATGAAACGAAATCGTTAAAAAACCGGTTTTATTTATTTTTTTTATATAGACTTAAAATCGAAACTAGAATCAGAAACTGCAAACGTTTAAGTTCAAGTGACTAGGGATTTTTCCGCACATTTTCCGAAATTAGAAAATATGGTTTTGTATGCCAGCTTTATAAGTTATAATACGATTTGCTAAAAACAAGAAAATTTGTAATTTATTTCTGTGATAGAATTTAATCTATTTAAGCTTATACTTTTACTTCTTGAGTAAATAAACCGGATGCAATTGATCAATATTTAAAAATTGTATATATGTACTATAATTTTAATTTACAATAAAACTTTTCACAAAGAATATATTTTTCATTAGAAAAACTTTATATAATTATACGAGATAACGTAAGATCGTACAGTACAGAGAAGGGTCGAGACGATCAACAGTCATAGAAGAGCTTTCATTTTGGAAGGGTATAATCTTTTGTCTTTGGATACCTAACAGATATCAGATATCAGAATGTATGTACATATACATAAATATGTATCTCTATTAATTCTGCCAATGGGCAACTTTTTAAATGAAATATCTCTCTATTATGATGTCACTGGCTAATACTATTATTCTCGCACCACTGTGCGAAACAGGAATCATGGCTAAGCGAAAAGCAAAAGTGAGTCCCAAACACAAACACATGCAAAGATAAAAAGCAAAAGCAATGAAAATAAAAAAAGAGTGCGCAGATACAGATAATTGGGGGAAGAAAAGATTTCAGTTTTGGTGAGCAAGCACCAACACATTTACACGTCACACACACACAGACATTCACATACAGACACATAGTGATGTAGGATATACATAGAACCGAAGAACGGGTAGAATAATGAATGAAAAAAAGGAAGGAAAAAAACACAAAAAAAAAGAATGGTAACTATAGAAAGAGCACGCAAACAGGAGAGAGAGAGTGCCACAAAAGACACTCCGAGAGAGCGAGAGAGAAAGAGAGCAAAAGCAATTGGTGAAGGCCAACTGCTGATACGATGATGCCGTTGTTGTTCTTGTTGTTGTTGTTCTTGTTCACGTTGGCTTTTGGTGGTGGCGGACATCAACGGTGTGTGGGGCAGTAGGGCAACCAAAATTGTACTGAGGTGCCACAACCACAATGGAAGAATGTGCCCAAAAGGCAACAATAAAACCAACAGCAACAGCAACAACAATAACAGCGGCGACTACATGAACAGAAATCAAAGAAACAGGAGCAGGAAGAAATGAAAAACTTGACGAAAATAAAGGCAGAGAGAAAGACAGAGAGAGAGAGAGAGAGAGAGAGAGGGAGAGTAATAGCGAAGAGGAGAGCAAGACGGAAGCAAAGAACGCGCGTGAGAGCGAGAGAGTGACCGAGCAGCAAACTACAAAAACACAAACACCAACACAACACAGACAGTGAGTGTGAAGAGAGCGCGCCCTCGCTCTGAAAAAGCTAAACTAGAAGATAGAAGCTCTACCTCAAGCTAGTGAACTTTCCATGCGGCCTGACATTGAGCAGCGGCACCTTTAAGCGATCGCAGGCGCCTGTACCACCAATTGTTCTTTACACAATCCATTACTATTTCCAGTACCCTTTCCCCGGTGATAAACGAAGACAAGCCGTGCTCTTTAACTTCGCGTTCATTATGCATACATACATACATATGTACATATGTATGTATATATATCGGTGTTCATATTGCGACGTATTATCCTTAAGAAACGTGGCTGGGATACGTAAGGCCAACCCTTGTGCAATCAGAGAAAAAAACGGCGGCGAAATTTGTGGCATAGATGAAGTGTGAGTGAGTAAACCAAATTGCGTCGTAAGTTCTTCACAATTTTCTGTATTTTTTTTTTTTTCATTATTCTGTCGGCGTCATCAATGCCGATAATTGTCACCGTAACTCCCCCCACCCCTTCACCTCTCCACCCCATCGCACCGTAAAGCACCGAACTGAGATTTGACATTAATGTTATTGTTGTGAAAAATATAGTCAACAATGGCTAAAAGCAAAGTTTACCACACACACACACTCACACACAAACGCATACGCACACACACACAATTCGGCGGAATTTGCAGAAATATAAAAAAAAAATTATTTATAACATAAACAACACGAATTAAGCCCGCAAACGAAAATAGCGAAAAGTACAAAAAAAAAAGGAGAGAACGAAAAAAAAAATTCGCAACAACAAAAATAAACAAAAGAAATTCAAAATAAAATAAAAAAAACCTATAAACAATTCCATTAACCAAAAAGAAAGAACGTAAAAAAACATTTGCCGGCGGGGTAAAGAAAAAAAAAACACCGAAAAAATAAAACGAAAACAGAAAAACAACAGAGAAAAAAAATGTATTTTTCTTTGGAACTTTACGCGAAATTATGATGAGTGTGTGTAGTGTGAGAGTGTATCTATGTGTGTATGAATGGGTGTGTGTGCGTTTGTGTGTGTGTTGCCATTTGCTATGGGTAACCGCCCTATTAACATATTCAACGTTTTCCACAATGATTAGAATTCGAAATTTTTGGCAGTTTTTTAAATCGAATGCATATATAAATATGTTATATAAAACATCGAAAATTTTCCATTGCATACTTTTCGCAAATATTGGATACCTATACATATACATACATATATGAAATTAAGAGGATCTGTTTTGAATTTAAACTTAAAAGATTTTTTTTTGCAATCTAATTTTAAGTGTCTCATATGAGATGAGGAAATTTAAAGTTTTTGACATATATAGATATCTTTTACATAATATCTTTCTATATTAATATTTTCTAACCCGGTTTTTATTTGAAAGACTATTTAAGATCAAGAATCTGTAATCAAAACTATAGAAGAGATTTGAGAGAGCAGAACCAGAAACTTGTAGATATGTGAATTATCCCAAAGATGGAAAATTTGATGAATCTTATTCCGTTATGGTTATTTTGACCAGGTTTTAAATAACAAAATTTAAGGTTAAACAATATCCTTGAATAGTACAATCTAAATTGACTTACTTAGATCGAAATAAGTCGATCAAAGATCAAAAATATTATAAATCTATATAAATTATAGGACTTAAGAATTAACTAATAATTGAATACAAACTAAAACTTGTCAGCAACGATGACATTAACCATTTGTCATATACAGACATATAGTCAGCCTGTTGCTTTATAAATAGTATCACGTGCATCTGCTAGTAGATACTTATATCGAGTTTAGCTCTCTGATGATCCAAGTCTATGATCAAATAGTTAATACTGTATATACATATCGTATATATATGAACAAATATATGTATATTTAACTCGGCACTATCTGTGACACACGATCTGACAAATGACAAACAAAACCAGTGGAAAAAAAAAAAAAAAAATAATGAAAGTCAGACTTGAATGCGGTGAACAATACTGTGAAATTATAAACTACGGCACAAAAATTGTGATGCACTCGACAAGCGGCAAGCGGCAAATGTCGGTGGCTGCCCACTCAATCAAGATCTAAAAGTAACCTCACCTCACCTGACCGCAACTACAACAAAAATAAAAATAATAATAATAAAAAAAAAAACATTGTATTGTATTGTATTTGTATCTGAACTTGACTCGAGTTTTGTTTGCGTGCTGCTTTTGTTTGCACAAGATACATACGACTAAATGGCATTTCGAATATATATATACATACATATGTACATATATACATACGATGTACGATTATATATGTTTGTATACATATGTATACAAATACTGTACTCGTTTACGTAACATTTCTCGGGCATGCAACCCCCGGAAGCGCAATTCCCCCGTACAACCCACACAAGAAAATATTCATTTTATTTTCTATATACAAAAATATACCAGATACATGTGTACGTATGTATGTCTGTATAGAAATACAAACATATATGGTAAGAGGAAAAATCATCTTTAGGTTTAGAAGCGTTTTGCTAATTGCAAAGAAAAAGTGGCGTCATTCAGTCAGTGCCTAAAAACGGTCACAGAGGATGAGTTCAAATCGAATCCAGGTGTTCCATACCACCATATTACGTATGCGTCATGTAAGTCAGCTGCTGCTGCTGCTGCTGCTGCTGGTGCTGCTATTATTTCTGTTGCTGTTAGTCCGTGGTTAACAAGTAAAAGTTAAAAGAGAATTTCAAGAGAAAAGTCAAGTCAAAACACAGAAGCAAAAGCAACAGAGCAAACAGATAGAAAAATAAACGGGTCGGGACGTTTGGAAAGCAGTGGAACACATTCTTGTTGCTGTTGTTGCTGTTATTGTGGCTTTGCAGTCGGCGTCAGCATGGCGTCGTATGGCGTCGCGTGCTTTGCTTTCGTTCAGTGTGTCGAGATGGCAGTAGCGGGTTGCTGCAGGGGATTGCGGCGAAGATGATGATTGCCTTTGGGGGGCGGGCGTACAAGTAGGGGGCCTTCTATATGTGTTTCAAGTTCAAGGTTAAGATACTAGTTGTACATACACATATAGGCAGCCACTCAGCCAGCCAGCCAGCACAACTCGGCGCTGATTATGGGAGAGCAAGTGAGATGGACATACGGTGCCTGGCATACAGCTGCCCTGTACCTGTGTATGTATGGGACAAACTGGTTTGGCACGTTCTACTGTGCAAGCGAGATAGCTATCACTCTCTCTCTAAATATAATATACTGTATTTGACTGTAGCTATATATGTATGTATGTATGTATGGATGTATGTGTGTGTGTGTGTGCAGCGACAAACAAAGAGGAAGCGAAAATCAAAAGCAAATGCCAAAAAGAAATAAAATGAAAGCGACAAACATTTTATAAAAATCTGACAACCAGACCTCGAATATCGACTCTCTATATACACATAGATATAGCTTGTATACAAATGTAGATTCTTAATGGACTTTAAATTTGAAAATTTAGCTAAATCTTTGACATGAAAAAATATTAAAATTTATATAGGCAATATAATAACAATTATAACTATCTATTAAATATGAAATAAACGAATCTGTATTGTAAATATAACAGAAATTCCTTATTATTAAGGATATTTTAAAGGAATAAGTGAAAATTTAAAACATTTCTTGCAAGGCTCATTGGTAAATGACGCTAAATAATTAAAAGATTAGAAATATCTATAGAAAAGTAATTGAAAATTTGTGGTTGAGTTTATTTATTTTGCCTAGATTTCAAATTGTATCGAAACTTTTAAAGAAAACGAAAACTAAGTTTCAACAAACAGAAATTAATTTATGAATAGTTCTTCATAGATTGCTCTCCCGTTCGCACATTGATAAAAAAAAGAAAATAATACACAAAAAAAAAGCAAATACGTTGACATTACGTTGTTATTTTTTGCCATTTGCTTTGTGTCACTTATTCGTAATTATTTGTTGCCTTTTTGGCTTGATTATATTTTACTTATACACACACACACACGACCATGCACATACACATATAGAAACACAACAAAAAGCTTTTAATTGAATTGATGTTGATGATTACAATGAGGCGACTGCAATCAATTCTCACCCTTCTACCCATCTATCCCCTTTCCACCTCCAGCAAATTATACATTTTTTTCTTACCCCTTTCGCTGGATCTTTGACCAGTCAGTTAGTCAGTAAGTCAGTTAGTCGGTAAGTCAGTTAGTCGGTAAGTCAGTTAGTCAGTTAGTCAGTCAGACCACCTGAAAAAGGCAAAAAGAGATATTCTACCTACCGACTGGTCATTTTAATTAATCGACATCGCAATGTTTTTATTATACTTAATGGATTTCCAGCTTATGACCATTATTATTTGAAAATAAGAGCTTTCAATTGGGTCTTAAATAATGCTAAAATGCAATAGGAACAACAAAAAATAAAATTTCCATTGTCAAGTGCAAATAACAAAATGTAATAAGTGTGCAAATACTTTATGGCTACATAAATTTTTATGGTGCACGTTTATAGTTAATAGTGTGTGCAACGAGAGTTCGTTGCACCATATTCGCTAGCCGACGGCAATGCACTTCCAAATGGACCTTGAGTGCAATGCATTTTGTTGAAAGACTATATATGTAAATAGACATACATATGTACACATATGTATATACATACATACATATATATATATTCATAGAACTGATAGAAAGTGTTACAATTAGAAAATCTATTCCGATATGAAACATTTCAGTGGAAATACATACATTGAGAGCATAGTAAATGTAAAAATATGAAAAGTAGGACACAGATTATATATTGTTTAAAGAATGATTTTGATTTTAGTAGGACTCTTTCTTATTTTCAATAATTTATAATGTCCACAGACATCAAACATTAACATTTATATACTTAAAGATCATGTCTTAAGAACTTTATAAATCTGTTCCATTTATATGTAGATAATCTATAAGGTTAATCGATTCAATATATTGTCATTGCTAAGATAATCTATAAGGTTAATGAATAATAAACCGTATTTCCACTGCTTTTCACATTTTTTGCAATTCTTCCAACCATTTATTTCAATATCTACATATATGTATATGTTTTTATGTATATATGTATAATGTTTATGTATATATGTATGTATAATCATATATATACTTTCAATCTGTAAAAACTTACCTAACGTTCCAATAGGAAAAGAAACACAAAGAGAAATCACAACTATTTTTTCGATTTTTTGCCCCTCCCTGGGGGGAATAATAATTCTTATCGAATAATTTATCGTTTAAATTTCTTGGAAATACCATATATAATGCATAATTTTTTATCTAGGTTATACTTACATATTGTTTTTTCTTCTAAAAACTGAAAATATAAACAATAATGAAATTATTATCTTTCAAATGCGTATTAGTCAACCTATAATAACTAATCATGGATAATAATTACACGTTTCTGACATCATCAGATTGTTGTTTAATATAAAAGGAAATTTTATATATCCAATCCTAAATTGAGCAACTTTTTCAATGAGCTATGATTAATTATTATTGTCAAGTTTTATAATAAAATAATAATAATACTAATGAAAAGTTCCACTGGTTTAAGTTTGAATCATTTGATTAATAAGTCGGTGTATATTTTAATATATTGCCAAATTCCGTTTCCGTAAAAGTAATCTTTATTTTCGTTTTTTAAATAGCTATTAAAATCTTAAATAGGTTAAAGACTATCAAATTAAGATGATTTTATGAGTAATGTGGCTATTAAATTAATATGATTTAGTTTTATATCTATTTAGACCTTTATGAATGTCTTTAAATTGCATAAATTTCAAATAGATCTGGGATAAATAGATATGTATTTAGAAATTTGTCTAACTTGGATTTACTATAGATATAATTACCAATATTTATATGTAAAATTCAAGGTTTTATATAGATTTCTAACCCTTATGTCGATATCTTCTACTAAGACTATAAATAATCTATATATATATATATATATATAGTTTTTATAAATTAAAACTATTTCACCATATATTAAAAAGAAATTGTTGTTGTGTAATATTTAATTTTTTTCTAATTTAAAATTGAATTGAAATGCATTTACTTGTAGTAGATATAGATGTGATCGAATATATATATATATATATTTGAATACTTATAAAATCATTTCACTGCCTTTTGGTTGCTAGGGAAAAACAAATTGTTTGTGAGTTTACATAAATATACAAAGAATTAATGCATTTTCAAAGTAGAAAATCTATTTGTGTATTTTTGTTTAAACAAAGAAAAAAATGCCAAAAATTCAATAGATAGATTTGAGTCTAATAAGATCTTCAAACAATAATATATCTAAGTTCTAAGATCTAGCTAACATAATGAAATTTAAAATCATTTTAGTAGGAAATGTAAACGAGACTCAGAAATAAAAAACCTTTAAAAGGAAAGTAAAAGTTAAGAGGATTCTCTTATTTATTATATGCATACATAAGAATTACTTTCTTCGATTTTCGATTTCTTATGAATAGAAATTTGTAAATTTATTATTATTTATAAATCTCAATAGTTATGTAATCAATTTTTTAGTTTTATTTCTACTATCAATTTGGTGCAATGGAATTTTAAACAAAATAACTTTGTTTGTTTATTTTTAGTGTGGCAAACTGCGTCAGCATGGAAATTTAATTAGCGACAGTTGAGTTGAGCCAAAGCGGTTGCCTTTGCCCACACACACCCACAAAGTTATATCCCTACCCCAACCCCCCTCTCACCCTACTCAAAAGATGAAAAAAAGGGCTTGCGAATAAATAACAATAAAGAAGAAGAACAAGTAAACAGCATGTGGCATGTATATACAATGCCACACACACACACACACACACACACACATACACATACGAAAAGGAATATATACACATATGTATATGTCTATATAAATCATGCAAGACTAAAATTGAAGAAAGAAGCAGAGGCACAAATTTTAGTGTTGATTTTTGCATGACGACAGCAAAAAGCAGAACACAAAAACGTAACAACAACAATGGAAGTGCACCACAAAAACCCACACACTGCAATTTCTGGATAAATGTGCGTGTGTGTTGCGTTGTGTGTGAGTTTAGAGGGAGAGCTGGCAAACAAATATGGCGCAGACATGCGCATTGAGAGACCAAACTTGAACTTGAAAATGTGTTTTGTTCCATTTCTCAACATACAACAACAATAACAACATCAGCAACAACGCTGACCGAGGCAGCAACAGAGCAGCCAGCCGGCAAACTGTTAAAGAGAGTAAGCAGCTGCAGCAGCAGCAGCACCACCACCATTGAGAGTAACAACATGGAGAAACGAAAGAGAAAGAGCTTGTTATGAAATATATGGTAATGGATAATTGGCAGGTATGTGCACATATTTAATTAAAATGTTAATAATTGTAGAAAATGATTCGATTAACAAGAAAAATGTTATTCGCTGAATTTTCAAAACAGCAAAAGAAAAGAAAGTACAAAAAAAAAAGAGCAAGTACAAATGAACGAGGGAGTGAGAGAGCGAGAGAGTGTGGAAGCTTGCTCTCGAAAGCTTTTGCGTGGGCGACTTAAAGCAGCGACGCTGACGCCAGCCAACTGTTTGCTTTTTGTTGTTGCCGTATTTTGGCGTCCAACTGCTGCCAGCTGCTTATATACACACATGTATATGTATGTATAAGTTCGCGCGCACATATGTGTGTGTGTGCGTGTGTATGTGTGAGGAAAATACTGTTGCATATTTATTTGGGATACAGGATGAGAGGAACACCACCTGTGTGTGGGCTGCAGCTGTGAGGATGCTGCCCCGTCTAACTTCCTTTGCTAGCTGAAAGTTATTTAGTGTCGAGCGAGCTCCCGATGAGGTCAGGCCATAAAAAAAATAAAATACACACATACAAAAACACACATAAACACACAACCAAAATTGATTTAACTAAATTCGGAATTTATAAACGAAATATTCATAATCAGGTGTGAAACATTGATTAACCGCACACTAAAAATACACCAAAAACCAAAGCAGAAAAGAGAAACTGTGAAAGCGGAAGAATTATTTTTTTTGGCACACACACACAAGACATATTAAATGAATAGGCAAGCATATGGAAATGAAATTTTGTCTAATCCAGTCAACTGAATATTACATAAAAAGATATGAAAGATATAGACAATTTTGCGCCTTAGCATATGCAATGTTTTTATTTATATTATACTTGACCTTTCCACGCCCATGCACAGGCACACATACGCTTATATAAATGTAGCTTCGATATGGCAGCTGTTGGAGCCGAATAATAAAACGAGATATATATGTATGTATATATGTGTATATATGTATACATATATATATAGTCGTTCGGGTTTTGTGATAAAGTGCAATGATAAAAGTGAAATCATACCAAAAATTGTTTAGAAAACCGAAAAAAATATAGAACCAAACGGCGAAATAGCAACTCTAGTAAGTTTTCCCTTAAAAACAAATGTTTGATAACTAAAAGATATCGAAATGCAATCGAAACATATGTCAATATTTATGATCGTCTCGCGCCTTGTATTATATACCTAATAAATATATTTAAACACTCATTTTAATCGATTTATACTCTCATCTTAGTGCAGAAAAGTGTTTTACTATATAGCTAAATAAATTGTGTGATGAAATAGTTAAAGAAATTTCATATTTTCTTATTGCAAAATTGTGAAATTCTTGAAATACTAGATAAAAAGAAAAATGGAAAATAGTGGAATAAAAGCTAACTAGTGCAACTGAAAAACGGCAGCAACAACAACAACAACAACAACAACCATAGCAAACGACCGAAGGCAGGCCATCGCATCTATGGTTCATTTCTATGCTAAAAGCTCTTCCATCATTAGTAAAGCTTTTTGACTCCTCCCACTATGCAACTGCCCCTGGGATACACCCTGTGCTCGCTTTGAATATTGTGCAAACAAGTGAACACAGCTGGTGGTATCCAGTGGCCGTTTTTGCATCCTTGCAACAGCAGCAACACAACCAGCAACAACAACAACAAGAGTAATCCTCGCCAAATTAGCCTAAACCCTATTGAAGGTAAGTCCCAGAATTTCCATTTATCTTATGCCTATTTATGTTTTTTATCTATCCTATTTATTTACATATATCTCTCTTTTTATATATATATAACTAAATTCTTTTGCAACTCCAATGTTTTTAAAGTTTTCTTTTTCAATTAATTTCAATTTCATTATTTTCGTGTTTAATTTTTTATAATTAATTTTTGTCCAAACTTTTTTTTTAATAATTTCTTCCATTTTACCATTTATCCTTAGTCATATAAGCTTCAGTTATCCTTGACAAAATTATAAGCTTAAGCAAAAAAAACAAAAAAAATAAAAATCGTTTAAGAAAAATCGGTGAGAAAACCAAAAAAAAAAAAAAACAAAATTGCATATGATTATTATACATATTTATATATTCAGCATTTTCTTGTTCTAAACACACACACACACACACTGCATATATACATATATATATATTTACTTATATACTTATCTGATTAACTTTATCTATATCAAATTTTCATTTACCAATTTTGCAAATTTTCCTTTCTGATCAAGTTTTGATTTCTATGCAACACACACACATATACACACAAACCAAACGCACACATACATTTAACTCTTTTTTAAATAGATCATCAATGAAGGGGGGCGTGTCGAACGCCTCAAATTGCCATGCTCTAAATCATATTATATCTTAAAAAAAGAAAGAAAAATGAGAGAAAAAAAAATAATTGTAATTATACTACATAAAATCGGTCCATAATAATGAGTGAAATTCATTGTGTCGGCATTTGGGGAGTGGGTGTTTAATGCCTGAGAGAGGTGCAAAGGGGGCTGAAATTAGACATTTTTAGAAATCTCTCCTTCCCTCTCTCTCTCTCTTTCAATTAAACAGATTTTCATGTTGCAAATTGATTTGGTTTTAAGATTAAACACGCCGTCTTGCGAATCGCGTGAGGTGACTGCAGCAATTGCAGCAATACAAACAAACAAATGAAAATCAAATGAAAACCAAATGAGAAAAAAGAAGAAAAATGAAAAATGAAAACCATTTTGCCATTTTCTATTTTCGTTAGCCATTTCGTTTCGCTTTTGGCTTTTTGGCTCACTGACAACGATTCGGGCTGCAGGCAGCTGCAACAACTACAACTACAACAACAACAACGCCAACGGCAAACGGCGGCTAAAAGAATCGGTTTATTGGCTAGGTATCTGGGTTTCTGATTTTCATTATTTTTTTTTTTTTCTTTTTTTTTGGTTCTGGGTTTCTGCAAAGGCAAAGGCAATCCGTTGACATTATTTCGACATTTGTTTTTTTCTTTTTGCAGTGGCATTGCAGGCCGCACACACAACATTGTTGTCGCCTTAAGTTTCTTCTTCTTCATCTTCTTCTTTTTTTTTGCATTTCGAATGACCGTCAATTATCCTTTGTCGACTAATTTCTTGTTGGTCGGCCACAATTTCTGCATAACAGTTTTTCATTGTCTATTTTTTCTGCCAAGAGTTCTGCAGGTTGCGATGAGGTCAAGGAAAATGAAATTGATTTTCTTCTCGGCACATGCTATACACACAAACACACAAACACACACACACACACAACACATAAATATATCTACTATATGCATATCAAAGTAGTTTTCCCTCCGTCTTATGCAACACGATGTATATATATATATATTTTTTTTTTAGTTGGTTGGCCATTTTTCTAACTAGATTCTAAGACCATTTTGCTTGTCAAGCGATAAATATATATGTACATACATATATATATCTAGTATAAAACATATGTATACTACAAAAATGTATATAAGTATGTATACGTATATCTAAAAGGGCAATTATAACCAACAGCTTTTGTTTTTTTTTGCTGGTGATTCTAACCCGAATGACCTCATGCCAATTCTCATGATGAAATAAGCTTGATTATAGCTGACTAACTATAAAAACCTTATACATATACATATCAATATATGAAATAAACATTAAATTCAATCAAAATTAGATACGATTAGAAGTCGGAATATAACATTGGAATATCCAAGTTATTATTAAATCTAAACGAGATTTCTTAAGTCATCTTTTATTTATTTAATAATGATTTTTTGTACATTATATTTTGTGTTTTATGAAATATATTTTCTTGAAATATCTGAAAATATATACATATGAAGGAATGGCATTTTTTATTTAAAGATTACTGGTTTAAGCAGTTTTTGGTTTTTCCATAAAAATAATGAGCGATGTTCTCTTTAATTTGTATTGAAGCAAAAGTTATAGAAATCTTATAAAATTTTAAATGATTAGGTAGACTTATTGAAGAAAACATATTGATGTATATCTTTTATAGATGAAAATTCTATTATTTTTATAAATTCTTATATAATAATATTGGCCAGGTGTTTGCAACACAAAGAAGTAATCGTTTCCGACCCCATAAAGTATATATATTCTAGTTTTTGATATTATTTAAAGAAATTTGCTTACTATCAGTTTGACTCAAAATATGCTCAGAAATTATAAATGTATATACATATATATTCGATTTAGGTTAAAATAGTTATACATAAATGCATTTTAATTGGAATACAACAATTTAGCAATCCTATATATTTTATCTATATACCTAAATTTTTTCAATTTAGATTAATATATTTATATACATATAGTCATTTCAAATAGTTCAATTCCAATTAAACAATTCTTTATCTTTTATATATCGATATATTTTCGATTTACTTTAATATAATTATGTATAAATTCATTTCAATTGGTTGCAGATACTTTTCAATCATGATAATAATTTTTTAAAATGCATAGACAGATGAACAATGTAGATAAAAACAGCTGTTGGCCTTACGATTGGTATACATACATATATACCTATATATCTTTATATACATATATATATAAACAAAAATCGACGTTGCACTAGAAAAAAAAAAACTGAATTTTCAATTTAAGTTGACCTTAAAACAGGAAAATTTGATCGATAATTTCGCATAATTGTGGCGGCGCATTCCCTGAGAAAACTGTGACACATGGCAAACACACAAATACGACACACACACACATTCACACACACATTCACACACATCAACTATAGTACACACACTCCCACAGTATGAGAGACACATCACCTTGAACATTTAACGCCCAATGCAAAATGCAACTGACATGAGAAATTTGTTAAAGTGAGATAGTATACAGATATATAGCTTGTGAGAGTAAGAGAGAAGAAGATAGAGGGAGGTAGAGAGTGAGAGAGGGAAGAGGCATGGGCATGTGAGAGAGGTAGAGATATGCTATAGTTTTTGTGTTTCTTTTTTCGGTGAGACATGCGCTATATTTGCGTCATGCTGAATAACTAGTAACAGCAACAACAACACCAGCAAGAATAGTTAAGTACTAGTAGAACAACAACAACAACAACAACAATTGCATACTGCAAAGCTTCACTGTCACTTGCTTCCTGCTTCAAAAAGTATCTGTGTGAGTTTCTCTGTGTGTGTGGGTGACACAGAAAGCTTTTTTTTTTGCTGCCAAGCTTTGCGCTCTTTCTACACTCTCTTCCCCATCTATCACTCTCGCTCTCTCTCTCTCTCTGTGTGTGTGTGTGTGATTCTCACACTTGTCCGCTATCGGCTGACTTTTGTGTGTTAGCTTTTGAACGAGTCGAGCAGCTGACAGTTGCGCTTCAGCATTAGACCAAAGTAGTTTGACGTTCTTTTTTTAAAGTTGTTTTACCCCAAAACGCGAAACGAAATGAAAAGTTGCCGACTTAGTAGGTGCGAATGTGTGTGTGTGTGCGTGTGTGTGTGTGCATGGGAGAGTGAGTGTGTATTGTGGCAGCTGCATTTGCAGCTAGTACAAAAATAAATACGTACAAATATTCCGCCCTGCATTTAGTATATTTCACCTTTGGGCGTCTTTGCCACACTCACAAACACATACGCACAGACACATACACTCAAAACGCGCGCTGCATGTTTCATTCACGTCCGCGTGGCCATCAAATAACAACAATAACAACAACCACAATAAAAACGATTTTGGTCGGTGTCGATTCGCGTAGCATTCGGCTAAAAAGAAATTGGCCTAAAATTGTAACAGTTTTCTTTTACCCAAAAAAAAAAAAAAAAAACAACAACAAAAAACTACGAAAACAATAAAAATAAAATGAAAGAAAGAAAGAAAAAAAAACTTAAAACTGCACAGCTGCAGTCATGCTGCTGCTGCTGCTGCTGCTGTCGCTGCTGCAGTTGACGCTGGCTTTGTCGCTCAGTGTGTGTTGGGTACTGCTGCTGGCGTTTGGTTTGGTCTGGCCCCAGTCAGTGTTAATTTCCTCATCGAGTTGGCAACACACACAAATAGTGGACGTGGCTAAAAAGGCGGCTAAAGGCGAGACGCATAACCAAAAAGGCGAAGAAGCAGAAGAAGAACCAACAATAAAGAAGCAGAAGAAGAAGGCATATTAAGACAAAACTCACATACAATCGGATTAACGGGCTAAACTAAAATGGCTACACTAACAGCTGTTCCTTCTCCCATCTAAACCGTTATTAGACCTGACTTTTGTTTAGATTTGTTTGAAAATGACTCTGCGTGTGTCTCATGTGTGACTGTGTGTCTTTGTGTGTGTGTGTGTGTGTGTGTGTGTGAATCTTTACTTTACTTATTTCGTTTCACTTGCTGTTTTTTCCTTTTTCTATTTTGGCTGCAGGTTGCATAAACCATTTTCGTAACAACCAACACATTTGCACATTTGCTGCATTATAATTTTTCTATGCAGTATTATGCAATTGGCGAAGAGGCACCCTGTTATTACAACAACTAAACAATGCCCAGAGCAATGGGAAAACTGTTTATTAAACCCCACAACCACAGCCAAATGGCATTGTGTGTGCGTGTGTGTATGCCTGTCAGCCTAGGCAATTTGTTTAAAAGAATCTCTCAGCCATATATCTCCCCTTTTTTTGAATTTAACCCCTCATAAACCTTCTCATTTTAACCCCCCTTTCTATTATAGACTTTCCCTTCTATCCATCTCTTTCGCTTGCACAAAGTTCTTTCTCTCGTTTTACAGTTTTAAATTTAGTTTTTCGCTGCATTTGTAACCTAAATTTTTGCAATGTCTCAGTGTATGTGTGTGTGTGTGTGTGTGTGCGGCAATTCGTTTTCATCTTATATAAGATGCAAAAGCTACAACAACAGCAACAACTAAAAAAAAGTCATACAATGTCATGCACTTTAATTGCCTCAACTAATTACGTACAATTGCAACAACAACGAAAATTTAATTTTCAAGTGAAATCTCAATTAAAGCAAAGCTTAAAATAAGCGGCAAAAGTTGAAAGATGAATTATATTCAGGCAAAGGCAATTAAATAGAAAGAGAGAGGAGGAGAGAGATAGAGAAAGAGAGAGAGAGAGATCGTTTAGGAGCACTGCGAAGTGAGAGACAGTCTGTAAGTGGGAGGGTAATGCAGGGGGGAGGGTGAGTGAATGGAGGTTATAGTGTGACATAAACTCACACACACACACTCATTCACTCACTCTCATATATATATATATATATCGAGGTATATATGTAATCGCTTGACCTTGCCTAGTTTGCCAATACAAAGACAAAATACTTTAGCTATAAGAGAGAACTGCACATTGCATTTTGTTGTTGGTTTAAAAATAACGTAACAAAACATATACACACACACATACATTCAAACCATATGTGTATGCGTATGTGTGTGTTGTTGTGGGGGCGTTAAATGCCTGCTACGAGGTCGATATTTTGTCTTGTCTGTCAAAGTTTGTCTCTCTTACACACACACTTACATACTTCTCTTTCTATGAAAATGTATAAGTACATACATACACGAGTATTTAAGTATGTGTGCGGATGTGGGTGTGAGATGACTGAAAAATGCATTTGACACAGAAAATAGCAAACTTCCAACACAAATATGTATATATTTCTTCATATATGTATATACATATATGCCTAGTATGTTCGTTGTACTGAAATTTTTCATAAGTTTTAAAGCAAAAATTCCCTCAAATGATTCATTGACATAGACGTAGCGTCGCCCCCTTCCTCCCCCATATTTTCTGTGAGATTTATATTCATAAATTTCTATGAGATCTTGTCAAGGCCAAAAGAATTTCAAGACTTGACAAATGATGTAATTTGAAAAGGAATTTTTAAAGGTAACTTTACTATAAATTAAATTTTTTCTAGGATTCTCTATGAAAATCGTAAAAGAAAATACATTTTATAGGCCTTCAAATATAGAATACTTCTGTAAAAAATAAATAAAAGTCCTTTGAATCTTAGTAGAGTTAGTTCAAAGTGGTTTTAGAAAATATTTAATACTTTCAAAAGCTGAAGTTTATATTTCTTGAAACTTTATATTTAGCTCTTCTTTAAATAGTTTCTAACGCTGCTCCCTCTTAAATAATAAATTAACTAAGACTTTGTTTTCACATTCACAAACCAGTTTAAAAAGTTTAAAAGTTTCACACTTTAAAGCAAAATTTATTCAAAAGTCATTCATCATGGTGAATCAATAAATATATCTTAACAGAGACTCTCTATTTTAGCCTTCACTTTGAAAATCAAGCAAAAAAAATGTTGACATAATACTTAGAGAAAACAAGTTGATATAGAGAAAAATTGTTTAAAGGATACGTAATTCATATTCTAGAAAATATTAACAAATGTTTTTAGTTTCTATGATTTACATTTGATAAGAAAATTTCTTTGTTTTTCAATATCTGTTTGCCATTTTTGTTTTAGCCATTCAAATCAAGTATTTCTATATACTTTTGGGAATAAGTCATAGCTGACAAAGTGCTAAAAGAAAGATATATATATAGATATTCATGCATATATCGTTAGAAACAAGTTTGGTCGGACTGAGAAATGAATTTAATTTTCACTCATTTATTTTTTTTTATATAGAAATTTTGTTTTATGCGTCTGCGTTTGCAGATTGTATAAATAAAATGTTGTTTATTTGGTTTTTTTTTTGGTTTTTGTGGAATTTGTACTTTTAATCAACAAAAAAAAAAAAATAATCAAAAGCAAAAAGCTGACTGACTGATATCACAAGTACATATATATATATACATGTATGTATATAAATTTTGTTGTATATACATTATGACATCATCAAAATCATCATCATTATATGATGGATCATTAGCCATATGCATATATATATATATATATAGCTAATTTTTTATGTAAATATACGTATTTATATAATATACATTTAGTTAGTCAGGTCTTTCAACTGATTTCCAGTCTTTTGCATATATAGGGCAAACAAAAAAAAACAACATAAGACAGTCAGACAGGCAGACAGACAGACAAACAGATAGATAGACAAAGATATGTTTTTTTTGTATTATATATGTATATTCATTTACTCAACTGATAAGTAATGTCTGGCCTAAGCGGTTTATTTTTCTTTCTATATAATATATACATATATGTATATGAATCACGTGTTTCCCCCAGATAAGAGCAAGAATATGCGCCGGCAATAGTTTGGAATGTTTTAATTTTTTTTTGTTTCAACATTTCATTAGATTCTTTGGAAATTTCATTTTAGTTTGTTGTTTTTTTTTGTTTCCATTTTACTTTGAGTGTGTAATGTTTATTGGATAACCTTCAGCCCGGGCCACAAGGTCATATTTATGTGCATGTGCACACATACACATATATACAGTATATATGTATATGTATGTATGTATATGCAACTGATGCTGCAGCATTTCCAAATGGAGGTCATTCTAGCCTACGTCCTTCTCTAAAACAACAAATTGGGTCAGTGTTATGACCCAGTTTAGTCAAATGGCTTTTTACCATTTTTTCTTCCATTTGTTGTTGTTATTATCATTTCTAGTTTTGCCGGATCCATTTCGGCATTTGGCAAATGGATTGGCTGGCACCTTTTTTTTTTTTTTTTTATAATTACAATGATATTAAGGACTTTCGTGTCCTAACAGTCGTCATATGGCTATTGATTTAATTTTTGTCTTACCATCTGTCTATATATAATGTCTGAATGTATGTATGAAGGGGCGTATCTAGTATAAACAACCTACATAACTTTGTATCTATCAGATATGTATATAGAATACATTGCGCCTAGGTAGTAGCCTGGCGTTGTCGTTGTCATTGCAGTTGGTGAGCTTAGCCAAGAAGCCAAAAATAAAAATTCTCTTTGGCTCATAGCCAAATGCACACAAAACTGTGCACACAAGAACAAAACACAAAGGGGCGATGAGGGGTGGTGGTTGCAGTACGGTAAATGCAAAGGCTAGCAAATTGGGGCGGGGCAGAGGTGGGGGGAGGTGGTAATTTTTGCTAGTATTGGTTAGTTGGTTAGTTTGCTGCAGGGCCAAAATGAAAAGTGAAATGTTGCCATACCAAAATGAATAAGCCAAAAGAAAGAATATATACACATATATATATACATACGATATATGTACATGCATATATAGACTATAAGTATATGCTGACATTTATTATTTTGGCCGACAAAATAAAGTCAAAAATGTTCTATAAATAATGCTACATAAATTCATATAAATGACAATTGGCAATACTTCTACAACAATTTATAGCCAAGTTGCATCTTCATGTCATTTATCTCTATCTCACTCTCCCCCCTCACTCTCTCTCACTCTCTCTTTTGACGAAAAAATCAATGCACACTTTTGTGTCATTTCCTTTTCTACATTGCCACTTATTACATCATGTTAGAAAGACTCACACACACACACATACACATGCGATAAAATTACACTTGGATACTACGATAGACTTGCTTGAGGTCCTTCAATTTGGGTCAAATAAAAGGCCTCACAATGGGTTGATGGGTTGAATGGAGTTTTATCCTTGCTCTAGTCATGTCTGTTTAAACTTTAATCAGTTCAGTCAGAGGGAACCATGTCAAACAAACTTCATTTACAATTGAAAAATTGAATGAAAGTTTTATTGGCCTATTGTCTCTATATGAGAACTTAAAAATTCTTGAATTTCCTTTACGGTCTATATAAAATATAACTTTTCTATATTTCTATTTAAAATCCTTAACCGAACTATGAAATGTGGTTTACTATATATAACTTGAAACTTTTTATCTAGAATTTTTTCTAATATGAGCTGATAATGCTATAAATATATTAGTATTATCATCTCTTTTAAAGATCCCTTCAATTCTTTATTTCTTTCATTTAAAATTTGCAAAAAGCTGGTAATAGGAATGAAACTTCTATATATAGATGCCAGTCTAATCCGATATTTGATAAAACAAGAAATTTTATTTATATTTCTCGGTTTTCATTGATTCGTTAAATAAAATTATTTTTGCTTTCAGTTGAAAAGAGAAAATTAATCATTATTTTCATTGCCTGAATTTTGAATTATAACTTTTAAAAGTTTTTAAATGGATATCAACTAAAAGTTTTGAATGAATATAGATTTATATATATATATAAAATGCTTTTAAATAGTTCAATCTAAATTCTAAATTGAATATAAATATAAAACTAATCGACTTAATAATTAAACCATAAATTTTCTTTTTCTTAAGCTCTTTGGTAAAAGATTTCAAAAATAGCTTCATATCTTACATACATAACTTAAAACTTTTTAGGGTATTTGGTTAGAGAAATAAATACTGAAATTCTGATTAATAAACATTATTCTCTACCTGTTATATTTCAAATTTAGCTGGCTATAGCTACAATTTTATGATTACTTTTAAGTAATCTAAAGGTTTTCCAAAAACATTCTCAAACATTTTACATTTTAAAAATTACTTCAAAACTGAATTGTATTTAACTTTCCAATTTCTCCTGCTGACGAATTTGGTTTCCATATCAATCAGTATCGAAAAGTTCTTTATAATTTTCGTATGTACAATATTTTGCTTCTATTACTTTTTTCTTTGGCATATTCTTTTTTTTATAGTTCTATCTCTTTCACACACAAGTCCACATGGTCTTTGATCGGCTGGTTTTGGCCTATCACGCCTCAAACGCATGACTCAGTTAAGAATTCTCTTTTTACTTTTCTTATTCTTTTTTGGTTTCTATTTCTTTTTGTTTCTTTTTTTTTTGATGTTGTTAATTTTAGATGAAAAATTCAACGAACTCAACGCCAAAAACAAAAAAATTTTTTAATGCTCGTTCGTCATTAGTTGAATCTGTCGAGACCAAGTAGGGTCTGGAGGTATATATAATATATATACATATAGTTGCCAGGCAAAGGAAATGGCGGGGCGGTCACCAACAACAATAACAGAAAGAAATCATTCATAAAAAAGTTGAGCTTAGTTGTTGTTGTAGATGTTGTCTGCTGATAAAAGGCAAACCCCAAAAAAAACAAAAAAAAAAAAAAAAAAAAATACCAATTCACATGGCGTATGTATATAGATTACGTATACGCAATGTTGGCCATTGCGTGTGCGTAGATAATACCAGTGCGTAGGGTGTGACGCTCTCTAAGTCTGTGTGTGTGTATGTTTGCGTCTGGCTGATCATGCGACATGCTAAATAGAAATCCCTATTCATTCTATATACAAACTATATATACATACATATATATATATACATATAGAGAGAGACTCTTATGGCATTTGTTTGTAAATTTGCAATACTTTGAAAATTTTACTTCCGTTAGTGATAAGCAGAAAAATTCTAAGAAATTTTTATGACACTTTTTTTGGTAGTTCAAATGTTGCCCGCTACCTTAAGAACTAAAAGACCTTACTTACTTACTTATGTATATGTACAGTGATGGCTTTTATGACCCAGATAAAAGTAAAACGTGTTGGTCAACAAATGTACAGAACAAGAAAGATAGAGAGAGAGAGAGAGAGAGAGAGAGGGGGGAGTGGGAATGAGGGGCAAATAGAATGGTGCTAATGAAAAATGTTCAGCATTTGCCTAATGAAATTATAACAGACACATTCTAAGTGCCGCTATAAGAAGGGAGTGAGCTCAAAAACTTATGGAATTGGTAGTCAACCTTTTTTTTTCTCTTTCTTTTCATTTTTCGGTTACATTTCTTTTTTTTTTTTGTTTTTTTATTTATTTAACTTTTGGTTTAGAAATTTTTTTTTCGTTGTTACGATTGCCACATCGAGCATATAACCCCAATTTAACTCTTCATAAAAATAACAAAATGAAAAATGAACGGAGAAAATAACGAAAAGCAAGAAGGAAAAGCACATGTTTTTTATATTCAGTTTTCTAGTTAACGCTTTTTAAGCTCATGAGCTAGCTAGTTTTTTTTTCTGTTTTATATGTATATATGTATGTATATATACCTATATCGATACACCTCTAAACACGCACACACACACAAACACACTCGTTTACTGAGCAACTGACATAAATGAACATTAATTTATTTAATTGCCCCAGTGCCGCTCTTGTTATTGCAATAGTTTATTATATATACATATATATATATATATATTTTTTTTTTTTTTTGAAAATTAGAACACCGCACTCACAACAATATAAAGGCACGCGATTAAATGCCATATTCATGGGTTTCATAAGTCAAAAAAAAAAAAAAAAAAAAAACGAAAAAAACGACCAACACATTACAATCACATTATAAGTGGTTTATATATTATATAGACAGCAATCCAATTGGAACATGCAGTATTAATCTAATAGTAATATCAAAATCGAAGCCATTTAAAAGCAAAAGTTTTAACAAAAAATTTGTTGACATAGTAAAAGCATATAAATAAAGTCAGTGATAAATCTACATAGATATTATATTTTTTTAAGAGATACGATAGGATTTTGAGATTATCCTACAGAGGCTTACCTATGTATATAGTTAGAATATTAAAAAAGAACTTTCAATTTTTTAAAAGGGAGAAAACAATAAACTCATATATATGAATATACGTATATATGTATATATATATATTTTCCCGCTACTAACTAGAAGTTATTTGTTTTTGTATAAGTTTTTGAGAACTTCAAAAATTTAAAGAAATCCAAAAATAATCCTAAGACTTTTTAATGAAAAGCGATCTCTGTGACTTTAAGTTTTAAAGATTATTTTTTTTAGTTAATAATGAATGTATTTGAATCAGATCTGTAAAATTCTTTAACTAATCTTCAATTTATTTATTGAAATTATAAAACTGACTGAAGCAACTATACACGAAAAACTTATAGAAAATTCTTGAAATTGTAAACCAAGAAAAGGAAAACGAAAATTTTCTAGAAGGTTCTTGAAATTTTAAATCAAGGTTTTAAAAAAGAGAAGGACTTTGAAAAATGAACTTAATAGCATTATTTCTATTAGAACTTTGATTCTTTGTTTATATTTGAAGAAAAAGTGAATAATTTAAAGGGAAATGATTAAGAAATAATAGAGTTAGAGTAAAAACTATATAATATGATCATTTTAGATATATTTTACTGGTTTTATTTTGGACCTCTTATCATATCGGTGTATATAATAATCGATTAGTTTTTCGTATACAAAAAACTCTGTCAATGTTGCGGAAAGTGTGTTGGCCTCGTTTTCAAATTGAAGGCGTATTTCAATGCATTTTGGTCGATTTTCGTTTTTTTTTTTAATTCTATCTTTTTGCTGTTGCTGTTGCTGTTATTGTTGTTGCCGCACCTCATAAAAAAGCAGCCAAGCAAGTCGAAATTGAAGGTTAGAATCGGTTGAGCCTATATAGCAGATACCAATTTATTGTATATTCATATAAATATATACCTGTATATACATACTCGTATATATATGTATATATATCAATGTTTTTTCTTGCTCTAGAAAGCAAATACAAATGGTTAGCAATGAATATCGTTGTTTTTTTTTTAATTCTTTGAACTTATCAGTTTATAATCCTCATCTTATCTTATCTAATATTTGGCCAACGTTTACTTGGCATTTGTATTTGGGGTTAACAATCGTCTTTATTCCCCATTAGCCTGGGAGGGAGAGAAAAAAGGCATAAATGCGACATAGAAACGACATATATAAGCAATTATCGATCACCGATCACCGATCACTGATCACCGACTATCAACGTTTCACATCGACCTAGTTTTTCACCCCAAACTTATAATTTGTCCAATTCTTATCACTAATCGGCGTGCACCTGCAATTATATGGGAGAGAGAGAGCGAGATAGAGAGATGTGTGGCAACCAGTTCATTGTACTTGTTGCATGTGTTTTCTTCACAATTTCTGTTTTGATATTTCTTTCGTGTGTCTTGTTGTTCCTCTTGTTCTTCTTTTTTTGTTGTTTTCTTTTCCTGTTCGTTTTTTTTTTTTTTTTTGGTTTGCAATCAACAATAATGAATACAAATAGCCAACAAATCTACTTCGACTACAAGAAAATATATAGAATTTGCCGCCTGCCACTTGCCAACTTGCCACGCCCACACTACTAGCTGACACAACGCCGCGTTCAACAAAAAAAAGAAAAAAACGAAAAACGAAAAGAACAACTATAAATATCAAGAAAAAAATTAAAAAAGAACCAGTTTTAAAAATATATATAGTTATCTATATATAGAATAGTTCCTTCAGAGTTCCGTTTAAGAGCAAGCAAGCATCCTTTTGAAGGTTTTGGGTTGCGTGTCAGGAGTGCATTTGCACTGAAAATTTCTAAAAGCTTGTAAATGCACTATCTGGTACGACATTCCAGAACGTACAATCTTCTCGTATGCAAGAAAATGCTGAAATAACTAAAATACAATCTATAAAATATATGCAAAATCTTTATATATTTATATACATATATACAATCTATGTATGTATATATATATATACATATATATATACAAAATAATGATATGCAATTTTGATGTGTTAGTGTAATTTTTCTTAAAACGACAACAACAACTAATTTAAATCATATTATTTATAATTATTTAAGTAAGCTTATCTTAAGACTTGTATTTGTAAGAAGAAACTAAAGAAAAAAGAACAACTTGAACCCAATAAAGAGAGTCATTAATGGAAAAATAATAAATATATAAAATAAATACTATAAAATTATACTGTGGTTTTATTTATCTTCACATTTTTTAGGTATAAGTATTTTAAAAGTTCTGCTTAACCTACTTTCCATTTATTAACAGATTTTATGTGAATTCGGAACTATATATAAATGTAATGGAGTTGCTGTCAATATCATCGTAATTCGTAATTAGTACTTTAATACGTGGAATATATATGCCTATCATTCAATAGAAAAATTAAAGCAGGTTCAACATAAATCAAATTTCGATTTTAAAAAGAATTACAATTCTGTCTTATGATTTTGGAGAAGGCTATATTTTCTATTGAAAAACTTTAAGACGAATGTTATTACCTTCTTCATGGCCTATATTTATAGATCTTCCGAATTTTAGATTTGGGCTCATTAGGAAAAAGAAAAGAGTCTACGTATTTATAATCTTTATAATTTTCCAAAGTAATTATCTGGTTAAAATCAAAATTTTGAAGCTAAATTCTCATGATTCCCCTAGAGAAAGCATATTTACGTAGTTCCTCATTGGATTATTAATAGATTGTCCGAATTCCGTCAAAGAATTTCAAGTAGTATAATCACCAAAAATTGTAATTCCCAAGTATTTCAAAATTTTGAATTAGAATTAAATTAGAATATAGTCCTATCTTCTAAAGCTAAAAGACTTTTCAGTATATGTATGTGTAATCAGATCATATTAAAATCCAGCTTCAAATATCTTTATATAGACAAATGTATATAAGTTTCGAGAAATAGTATTGTAGAACAATACGAATTGAAACTCAAATGAAGCAAATGTAATATTGAACAATCTAAAAACTAAAGCTAACGTAGTTAAAGTATTTTACTTTGCCATTAAGATATAACCGAAAATGACCAAAATATCGAATTTATGAATCTGGAAAAGATTTTAATAACCCTAAAATCTTATAGACGCTGTGAATCTTAGAAAGATCTAGCGATCTAAATCGGGTCTAGCTAAATTTTAAAAAATACACATAATGGCAACTCAGTGGCTCCGTGGTCAAACGCCATCTGGCGTAGCTTATGTTGTCTACGCATGCCACAACATATGTAGGTGGCGCTACTGCCAACATAACGATAATATTTTAAATTTAAAAAAATCTTTAAATAATGTTGACAACTTCCATTTCAGGTACAAACATACATGAGATAATCTAAAATCAAGGTAATTGTTGGACAAAATTAACTGTAGCTCAATTTTAATTTATTTTTTAAAAACGAAATTACATTCAAATTTTTGGTTTCCTATTAAAGTGAAATTAACTGCGTTAAATGCAGCAATTAAATTTTCTATTGGCTATGCGCTTTGGCAGTGTGGTTAGCTGGTTGTGTAGCCAATTTAATTGCCAAAACGATAATTCACAGCCACTATCTTCACTGCCGCCGCGACAAGCTATGACAACATTCGGGAATAACAATAATTAAAGGAAAAACACTCCCAATGATGTCCTTAAAGTTTATTAACAATATGAGAATTGTTGTAATTGAAGGTGGACCACATACTTTAAAACAAATTGATCTGGACTTTTTATATTTACTCTAAAAGGTATTGAAATTATTTAAATATACCTAGCTCTAAATATTATTTAATTCGTAATAACACAACTAATTTTAATATATAAGCGCACGTTAAACGCTTCAAATTACGACACTTACAGTGAAAGATAATAATAAATAATCAAAAGTGTGCAAATGTATACAGTATATATAATAACAAACTTAATAAAAGGATCCAAAAAAAAAAAAATTAATGCGTATAACAAAAAATCATGAAGGGTTTTCTTGAAAATAAACAATCCTAATCCAACTAACCAAATCCTTCGTTAAATTTACTTATATATGAAATTTGGATTCCATTTTTAAGAGTTGTGTCAAACCGGTCCCATACTGACTTTAACCGAAATTGTAATATGGTTTCAGTATGTGACCGGCCATTTTACACATCTCAATCAGCATTTAATTACTAACAAGCTCCAGATTATGGCTTTAAAACATCATCTGAAAAGCACTAACCAAACTCTAGTATGTGTAAATAACTCATCAAGAATTTTAACAATAAGCCAAACTAAATTCTTCACAAATTCAATACTTTATAATAATATATATTATAGATGTTATAATATCAAATTAAGTATAATTCACCAATAAGCTGGAATCAATAATACTTGCCTATAGTCTCAAATTTAATTTCTTCTCAGATGGACTAGTGAAATTCATCAAATTATTACAGATTTCATGGATGTTGCACAAGAACAATCGTTGACTGGTATTCCACAGGATATATTTTCATAACCACCACCAATCTAACGATCTCTGTTTTCAATTTTTGCAAGCAAATATATATATAAAAGTGCGTCGTCACATCTGGTTGCTAGTTAGTTAAAGGCTCAATTTAGCATCGATTAAGATCAAATTTAAGCTGCTGAAATATATACAAGAGTTAGTAGAAAGAATTAAGACTCTTCAAAATATAATAAAAATCCCCATTTGCTTACTCTAGAAAGTTGCAGCAATTAAATTTCCAAATTGATAAACAATCTGTCGGTGAACCAACTAGTCACAATGAAGTACTTGCTAATCTATATATTGTATCTATATCGTATAAAAGATTGCAGCTAAACAAAATCCTTCATCCACTCCTTTATGGACAAATCTGTGGTATAGCAAATGCTGCATCTTCTTGCTTTATCATCTGTAATGGCCCAAATATAATCGAGGGAAAGCTTCATTCTCTCTCTGAGTGGTAAAATTAATCGAAAATGAGTTCAAAAATGCATAATTTTGATCCAATTGAATATAAATGGTTTGCCCAGTCACTTTGGATGTCAATGGAAGACATAGATAATAATACTTCACATCGTAATAGGAAAATAAAAAGTTGATACATATTTTTTGATGTTTTTTGTTTCCGTTTTTCTTGTTTCTTTTGTTTTTGTTTTATGTATACATATAAATTTTAAATTAATAAAATTTACTTGCTATATTTCTATTCTTTATAAGTTCATCTTCATATAAATAATAATTTTAAATCGCACATTGTTTTCCATTTTGTTTTACTCTTTTTTAAATTTATATATATATATTATAATAATAATGGTTTTTGTTTTGTTTTTTGTTTTTCTTTACTCTCTGTTACTTTTAATTTGAATTACACAACATTTTTTATTTTATTGTTAACCCTTTTCTTTCTTTTTCTTTGCTATGTTTTTTTTATAGATTTTTATGTATAATGTTAAAAGGTGTTTACAATTTTATTGACATTGTTCTTCAATTGAATGAGAAGATTTAGTTTTTTTTCGTTTGTTGCTGTTGTTGTTTTTGAACGGTTTTGCTGTTTTTTTTTTTAACTTTTCATTCTGTATTATTTTTAAATTTTATATATATATCGTTTTTTTTTAATTTTTATGCGCTTGGTGTTTGAACTAATTTAAATTATTTTAAGTTTTCTATTATATTTGCATTTTGTTGTTGATTGTGTTCAATGTTGTTGCGGTTGTTTGCTGCTGTAGGCTGTGGCATTTCATTTTAGTTTTTAAATAATTTAAGAGTATTTAATAGAAGATACTAAAGTTAGTATACGCATGATTTTTACTCGCATAGTTTTTCTTTTTTCCTTTTGAGGGTGGGGGGAGACGCGCAAAAGCAAAAGTGAGAAACGAAAATAAAATAATTATAATTGCCAGAGAAGTGTGTGTAGCGTGTACGTGTATGTTCGAGCGAGCCTGTATGATGAATGAGTGTGAATGTGAGTGTTAGTGTGAGTGTGTGTGCGTGTGCGTGTGTGTATGAGTTAATAATAGTAATAAATACAACATTATACAAAATAAGAGAGGATTTTCCATTTAAATCAAACAATAATCTTTTTTTTGCAGTTTTTCAGTTTTTTTTTTTCGTTGCATTTTCCTTTTAGCCACTTTTGCCTTTTCACTGTGGCATCTAGGAAACTAAACAATTAATAATACAAAAAAGTAGGTTTTTAAAAAAATTAATTAATATATATACTATATATAAAAAAAACTGTTTCGACACTTTCTTAGTTTGCTGCACGAATTATACACAAAACAAACTGAAATTCATTCAAACAAAAAAAACGAGCAATAAAGAAAAATTAAATAATAACTTGCAATTGTATTGAATATTTCTTCCTATTTATATATAAATATATATATATATATGCATGTATATTTAAAAACCTAGAAATTTTTCAAATTGCCAAAAGGGCGGACACACTTTTAAAGTGATCACAGATTTTCGTGGCAAAAGATTTAGAAAAATTTCCCTGGGCTGTGGTGAAACAGAAACTGAGAATTTTGAGTTTATAAATTCGCTTTTCTTGTTTTTAGTTCTTGTTTGCGCTTCTGCTGCTAATAGTTGCGTTTTTTAATTAACATTTATACATAATTATAATTCATTTTGATTGTTATAGAAGTTTCTTGGTTTACTTTTAAATGAAAATTATAAGCCTAAGCGCAGAGGGGGCAGGAAGGAGGGATGGAGTGATGAAGAGAGGGGGAGGTGGTGGGGGGGCGGCTGGGTATGCATTAGTAGAAGTGTTGTTTCCTTCTTTTAATTTCTTCTCTTTTTGTGTATAATTCGAACTGTTTTTGTATGTCTGCCAGTGTGAGTGTGAGTGTGTGTGTTTGTATGAGTATGGATGTATGTTGCTAGTGTATTGTAGTGTGTGTGTGTATTTGTATTTGTGTTTATGTGTGTGTGTGTGTTGTGTGTGTATGTGTTTATGTGTGTGTTTGTGTATATGTTAGTATATGCGTTTACAGTTATTACATATTTCATGTATATTATAATATTTGTATATCTTTTTTTTTCGTGGTTTTCCTCTTTTGTTTTAGTTACTCAAATAGTTAAATCCAACAATTTGTTTGTTTATTTGTTGCCTACTCTCTTTTTAGTTTCCTTTTTTTATGCTGTTTGTTGTTGGTGTTGCCTTCTTTCATTGCTTGTTTTCCTGTTGTTTATGGTGGCAGCGTTATTTAACGATATTAACATTAAAATTGATTTTTGTTTGCCTGCTTCCTGTTTGTTTCATTTGTTTTTGTTTTTTGTTTTGTTTTGTTTTGTTTGTTGCTGCTGCGCGCGAAACAAATTCCTGTTGCTCTTTTTCTCGGTTGTTTGTTGTTGTAGTTGATGTTGCTTTTGTTGTTTTTGATGTTGAAGTTGTAACTCGAACGATGTGCAATTCGTTTTCCTGTTGGAGTTCTTGTTGTTCTTGTTGCTCAGTAGTTGCATAATTGCTACTGTTGCTCCTGCTGCTGCTGCTCGTTTTGCAGTTACTTAGGATGTGCCATTGACCAGACCCTCCTTTTTGATATTCTCCGTCAACTGTTGCGACTGCTGTTGCTGCTGTCCCGACTGCTGATCCGTGTGGTTGTTGCTGCGATTCTTATTATTGCGTCGCGCTTTTGGTTGCTGTTGCGGCGCTTGTTGCTGTTGCTGCTGAGGCTGCTGCGACTGCTGTTGTTGTGCACCACCCGACTGTTTCTCACTATTACGAACTGAATCCTTGGACTTCATCGTTCCACCAGAATTGTTCGCATTACCGCTATTCTGTTTATTGATATCGGTGGCATTCTGTGGCGTCTTATTCGACTGCGACGTCGGCTGCTGTGATTGTTGCTGCTTATTATTATTTGCCAACGCACCATTTGCTATCAAATACAATTAATTCATTTAATTAATATTTAAGCAAAGTATGTATTAAATTTTAAAAATGACTCACTGTTGTTGCTGGCTCCACCATTGTTGTTCTTTTGCCTTCTGCGCCTTCTTGAGCTGCCCTCGTACGATGAGTTGCTGTCCGCTGTGGAATAAATAAGAATTCAAATGTTTAAGTGGTGATAATGAATCCTTTTCTATAATGTTATATAATGGATTTAAAAGTTTGCGAAGCATAGATATTAATTACAAAATTTATAAATTTAATATTTTATTCTCTAAAATGTTTAAAATGTTTAAAAATACTTCCATCAGAATTCATGTAATTATTAATTCCAATTGTTTTATTTCAGACATATATATTTTATCTTTTGACTATATTTACTTGTCCTACTCTTTAAGTGTTTGTATTAATTAAACTATGAAATTAAATATGAAATATAAAATATTTAAAAAAAAGTAAATATAAGGTTTTTATTCATCCCTCGAAAGCCATTAAATCCATTAAATGAAACCAACTTGGAATACTTATTCATTAAAGGTATATTGAACCAAAATTATTTCATGGCTAAACTTTTCAATATTACAATATTTGATTGTGAAATTATTTATGAAAAAGAATCTTTTAAAGATTACATGGTAAATCTCAAGAGAGGCTTTAGGAAGTCCTTTGTTGGAATTAGATCTCTATCTATCAAACAGATATTAATCTTTCTATAAAACTAATAAATCTATTAAAATTATATATCACAATCTACAGAGTATCTGTAGATACTCCCTCCCTCAATAATCATGGATTATATTAGATAGATAGAAAACCTTTTACTCACCCCTCTCCACACTGCTCACTTCACGCGTCTCTCTCATATCCTCGGTGTGATTGAGGTGTTGATAGTCTCTGCCATTTTGCTGCTCATTGCGTGGTGGCCGGCGATTGGCACCACCGCGTCTGTTGTTACCACCAGCACCGCCTCCGCCATTGCCTCCGCCGCCGCCACCGCCACCACGATAGTTACCAACACCGTCACCGGCACTGCCACGGTCACTGTATCCACGTTGTTGATCACGCTGATGATCTCCACGGGAATTGTAGTCATCATCATCACGTCGATTGTTCTGATAACGTTGATTTAGACCATTACCGCCACCGCCACCGCCGCCGCCGCCTCCACTGCCACCACCGCCGCCGCCACCACCACCGCCACGACCACGCCCACCACGACCGCGCTGGGCGCCGCCACCGCCACGCATGGAGCGTACGGACTCAATGTCGCTGCTGTAGCCGCGCTCAGAACGTCGCGAGACTGGGAAGTTTTGTGTAGAACCCATTGAGGATTCTTGTATGGCTCGCAGTTGCTGATCAATTTCCATTTTCTCTTGGCGCAATTGCTCCACTTCCTGAAATAAATCATGATAATTTAATTATTAGGAATATAAATATACATATAGATGTAATTTATAGACTCACCTTTAGATGGGACAAATGATACTCCAGCAGCACTTTAGCATTTGCAATGCTCTCAACTGTGCCAATGAACACAAATGGTACATGCGCCAACTCGCGCGGTATATTTTGATCTTGTTCATCATCGCCAGCGATCTAATTTGGATATCATTTTATATATATATACATAGATATATATATATATATTTTTTTTTATACATAAGGAAATATTCTCCTTAAGCGCACAATACTCACAGCACTCACCTTGATTCGAAAGACGCCACTTTTGTCCACAATTTCTTGTATAATGCGACCATTTTTACCAATCACCTTGCCAACCAATTCACGAGGCACTTGAAAGAACTCTTCAGCATATTCGAGCATTGCTCGTGCCCTTTGCACTGATTCCTCAGTTTCGCCACTTATTTTAAATGTGCATGATTTCTCCTCTAGCTCAATATTGGTAACGCCGACCAGCGTGCGTGCCGCTTGTATATTAGAGCCATGCGAACCAATTGCCAGGCCCATGAGATCTTCGCGCACGCGGAATTCCTCAACATAGTTTCTACAAATGAATGGAAGAAGATAGATTAATTGAGATGGACAAATTGAGGTAAGAAGCATAACAATGGAACCACTGGGATTTAAAAATTAAGAATAATTTAAACTGAAACTGGAAGAGGGATAGGGGGATAATACTTAAGTGGTTATAACATCGTTTCTTTGCAATCTTCTCTTCCATATATTCCATTTTATTTTTTACTTACCCACGATTCATCAGTTTGGTCGTTTCGAGCTGACGTGCAGCTTCTTCAGTCCTTTTCAAGAGCATAACCTGAAATTAAAATATAACAACTAATTAGAAAGAGTTTTAAGAGGAAAGATTAGAAATTATTTTAACCTTTTGTGATAGATTACGAAAATGCATATCCTTGAGCATACTGGCACGTTTCTGAGTGTGCTCCCATTTGGAAATAACAATCAGGGCATCCAGATCACGACTATAATTACAAACACCTGCATCGATTGTGCGCTGAAATTCCTTATGTATACCATCCTTTTGGGCTCTAGTAGAGAAAGGGGAGATCGAGATTAATATGATTTCTATAGAGAATTGTTTGGTTATTTTTATGTATGTAACTTACTCCTCGCGCAACTCTTCGGGTACAGGCAGAGTAAATTGAAAGAATGACTTGGATGTTATTGGCGGATTTGGATTTTTGGCTCGCAATCTGCCTAATTCACAGATTTCGGTATAGGGTGTCTCAAAACCAATATAGGCAACCGCACAGATATCTGCTTTGAGCATTTTGATAATGGCCACCCACCATCCGCAGGTTTCGCGCTCATTTGTACGAGTAAATACCTCCACTTCCATGCCCTCCTCAAAGACGGTCGATGTTGATGATGTTGATGATAAACCGCCGCCACCCGCCGTCGCTGCAACAGCCCCTGAGCCTGCTGCAGTTGATGTATTACCTCCCGCCGCTTCGGCTGATCCCTCGGGCGGCAGGCGTACATTGATAAACGGATATTTCAACACTTCGGGCACACTGCAAGGTAATCAACATCAACAATACAATAAAATTTTTGCATTAGATTAAAAACAAAAAAATAAAATAAATAGAAACAAAATCAAATGGCAGGTGTTTGCCAATGTTAGCCAAGATTACTGACGACAACTGCAACTTCTTTCATTGCTGTTGGCTTATCGCCAAGTACAACCAACAGCAGAAGCAGTAGCAGCAGCAACAACAACAACAACAACAACAACAACACAATCAACGTGTGGGGGTGCTGCACAAAGTGTCCCGTCATTAGACATAGATCGGAAATGCCATATAGAAGAAGAATAAACAGTGGGTCCAACTAATTTTAGACTCAGCTGCCGCTTAGCTCAATTCAATGTGGAATGAGGATAGAATACCCAAAATTAATTTAGACCAAAAACACAAACGAAAGAAGAAAAAAACTTTCGTTCCAAAAATGTCACAAAAATGCAGCAACAGCAGCCGACAAAACAGCATCTTAGACCATCACAAAAACCGAAAAACTTTTTAAAAATAATAAGAAAGAAAAAGTGTATGCAATATGGAATATTGTATACCCTTTGCCATTATATGTATACATATTTATAATTATAACAAAATTTCTGAATAAATTCAAGATATATATATCTATTAACATCACTTAATCATCAAATATCTATCTATCAATTAATATCATTCACTCATCATTCATATATGTATGTATATATGCATTTTTTTAATATCTGTCATTATTTTATATATACTGTTGAAACTAGAATTATTTATTTCTTTAGCGATTTATGTTTTCTTATAATTTGTTAGCTAAAAATTTTTAATGAATTGTTTTTCTATACTATATAACATCTTTTGATTCGAATTAAAATGAAATATATAGCCATCGTAGAAAATTAATATATATGTCTAATTTATATTTATGAACAGGATCAAAAAATACCGGGCGAATAAAATTGATTTTTAATATATTTATATATATATTTACACACATATATATATAGTCTTTCTAGTTTTTTTTATTTGATTTTAAATATCTATTTGAAAATGAGGAAAAACTAAAAAAATGAAACTGAAAAAGCTGAAGAAACTAATGGACAAACCAAAAGCTATATCTGTATTTAAAAATGGGGAAAAAATCTCGAAGCGCCTCGTTTATATACACTGAAGAAGTTGTCCCAAGTTGAAAGTTTATATACAAGTATTTGAAATCATTTAAAATGGATCTGTAGATTATTTTTAACAATCATGGAAAAATAATTTTAAATTTAATACTTGCTAGTTAAATTTTATAATAAAGTGAAAGTAACATATTTTAAATAAATGATAAATAATATATACATACATACATAAAAACGATCTTTCATATTCTGATAATTCAAATTTAATTTTTCTTTCTTATTTAACTCTTTATTATAAAAATAAATTCCTATATAAGTATAAATAAAAATATGTGATCTATGCATTATCTATTATATATTCCTAATAAATAAATAGATTGAGAGTTCTATTTGAAGATGAATTAAACATTCAAGTTCAATTGAAACTGATAAAGCTTATACTCGTATATATATGTATATATATATATATAAATATATATATGTAAAAAATATAGACTGACTATGTGGCGACAGTCTAAGTGATAGAATTAATTGATATCAAAAAAAAAAAACATTTGATGTAAAGATAATGCTACATTTTCCTAGATGATTTATGCGTTACGAATTGATTGAATCCATTCATATGATCATTTTAAAAAATTAGGTATTAAAATGTTTCTCATTTGATATTTATAAATAAACTATTGGATGCTGACCAAGATGGCAAAACTTTGCCAGTTGCTGTTGTTGCTGCGGCTGCTGCTGCTGTTTAGTGGCATTTGTCGTTCGCACTTGACAGCGCTTTGGCAGAAGCTGGGTTACCTCTTTCCCTCCAATAGCCATGGGAGAATGGGGATAGGGATGGTTGTGTGGTAAACAACAAATATACATATGTAGTTATTGGCTTTGAAAAGCTGTCACAATGGTGGAAAGGAGTGTGAGTGTGGGCGTGTCGCATATTTGGTTAACCGTCAGTCAGTCAGTCAGTCAGTCATTCAACAGCTTGAGATTTGTGACGCCATCAAAGGGGGAAGGGAAGAGAAAGAGAGGATGACGTTGGTGCAGCAGAGAATTTTAACAAATTGCGCCAAATTAAAGACAGACAGACAGGCTGACCGACCGTCCAACTGACGGACAGGCAGACAGAGAGGGAAAGCAGAGCATTAATGATGCGTGCCCAGCATCTCTAATTTCTAATTTTGATGCCAAAAAGCAAAGACGTCGCGTCGGCATTAGGCGTCACTAGGCATACTGATTATATTAATTGTTGCAAATTAGTTGGAAAATATGTATACAAAACACTTTACATGTTTTTGTTTAAATCAAAATATTGCACGTTTCTTTCCCTTTTAGTTTTTTTTGAGTGTTTGTTGTTGTTGTTGGTTGTTGCATATTGTTTGTTTGACTCTGATAACTTACCCGTCCACATCCACAAAGATGCCATCATCGCTGACAGCTGTCACCTGGCCCTGTGTTGTCGTTGTCGTTGTCGTCGTCGTCGTGCGGAAGGAGCAAAACGAGCCACCAGTGGGGGAAGAGATGATGATTAAAGAGCGAGGGTGAGAGAGAGAGAGAGAAAGAAAGAAAGAGAAAAAAATGTGTGTCATTAATGTTGTATGCCTTATGATATTTCTTCTTTTAGCTACATACATGTACATATATACCACCCATACATACATACTGATGTATAATATATATAAATAATTTATTTATTTTTATGATCATTCTAAAAAAAAAAAGAACAAAAACTTAAAAGAAATTGAGAAATGCAATCAGGAAAGAGGCGAGAAGAAAAAGAAAAAAACATTTAATGATAGCTTTCAGAGGAAACCACCTTATCTGAAACAAAATCGCATACAAATTTAAGCTGATTCATTTGAAAAATGTCTATAAAGATTATAACAACAATAACAAATGGAAAAAGAATCGTCTGATATATCGAATTTGCAAATCGATTCTTTTTGTTTATTTATACCACAAACAATCAAGTAAAGAATTGCCGCAAATTAATGCAAACAAATATTTGAAAAAATGCTTTAATGAAATATTATTTATAACAATTTTTTCAATTTCCTCTAAAACAACTGAGCAATTAATTGTGACATAGAATTCTAATGAATAATTGGTTTTTAACAAAAGTAAAAATATTTTAATAAGTCTAAAAACATAACATTTAAGAATTGAAATGTTTTGTTGAATTGAAATTGCGATTCAAAGGAAAATTTTTTAAAGCGATTTTGAACTAGATCCAGGACAAGCTTTTTTATAATTATGTTAAAGAACTAGTTCAGCGAATGAGCCTTCACGTTTTTATTGTATAATATTGTACTACAACTTAACGGCAATAAATTAATGTTAAATTGTAAATGATTTTCCTATTTATTAATAGAAGTTGAAAACATGGAAATTTATATATATGTATTTCCAAAGAAAGGGGATTCCATACATATGTAGAAAGGGGAATCACCTAACCATGACATTAAAGCGGCTAAAAAGTGGTCAAAGCTAACTGACACTGGTTACTGCTGCACCCACACATACAAAAACGAAAAATAGACAGCGCAGCAGCGACGACGCCAGCGTTTACCCTCTGCTATCTATGTGTGTGTGTGTGCGTGGATGATGTCGAGACTCCACTCAACAAAATGTTGCAACTATTTATAGAAATAAAGCTAAAATTCACGAAATTAGAACCTGGGGCGGCGTCAGGCAGTCAGATTGGGGCGCCAATCGACGACCACTGCTGCTGCTGACAACCTACCCAATTCTCCCCCACTCCGCTCATCAAGCATTTGCATACCTTATAGTAGGCGCCATTTTCAAGCCTAACTTCGACCATCAGATCATCCATTTCAATGTTGCCAAAATGTTCGTTATCACCAAAGAATCAGTTGCAGATGTTGTTGCAGTTGTTTGTTGTTGTTGTTGATGTTCCTGTTCCTTTTGCTTGTTGCGTTTATGTTGCAATGTGGCCCCCCACCTGCTTCTTGGCCCTTGAGACCGCACACACTTCCGCGTCCGCGTGCTCGAACCGGTCACGTCCTCCTCTTGTTACTCCACGGAAAGTTGTCCAAAACAAGCCAAATGCAATTTAATATTTATGTTTTGTTTTGTTTTTTTTTTTTCGATTCTCTCGATTAAATTTCCCTTTTTTTGTATTCTCTATATATATATATATATATTTTGATATATATATCTATGTGATTGTTGTTGCCTTTGGAATGAGAAAAAAAAAGAATGTGATTAGATAAGCTTTTCCCTCAATATTTTGTTTTTGTGTTTATTGTAGTGTATTATTTTGTTTAATATTTCCATACTCACAATTCAAGTAAAGTTTTCTGGAGAGCCTTCTTCGGTTAAATATTCCTTCCTCTGCTGCTGCTTCTGCTGCTGCTGTACTTTGTAATCAGTCTTTTCGCTTGCTGTTCCTATTACGGAGAAATAGTATGAGAAATATATTTGATATTTTTGTTTTAGTTAATAATGTGTTTTTGTCTTATATTGACAGACAACGAAGCAATCAAAAATATCCGAAATCACAATTTTTTTTGAAGTTATTTTGGGCATAAATAAAAAAAACACACACACACTCGAAACGCAGCAGCGGCGACGTTTACGTCAGCTGAGGCAGTGACAGCACCGGCTTCTTCTTCTTGATTTTTGTCTTTCTTTTGTATGTCGTGCAAGCAGCGCTCTCACACACAACACACACACACACATATACATACATTAGGCAGCGGCCGCCGAAATGTTTCATTCGTTCGTTCACACTGCTGCCCAGAGCACGCTTTTCCAATAAGAATTCCTCACATACACGCACACAGGCGCATATTTACACTCACTCATTTACACACACACAAACACATACAGACACCCATGAACTGCGACAGGCACATGCCGAACTTTAACATATCAAATGTACACACAATTAAATCCATACGTTTTTAACTTAATTCCCATATTAGTTTCACATTAAAGTGATTTGGATTTAAGTCATTTATTTGTAATTCGTTGCGTAGCCCTTTTTCATCTTTCAGCTGCACACACATTCAAATTCGCCGCAGCCACTGCTGCCTCTGCCGGCGCTGCCGCTTTGCAAAAAATTTTTTCTTTTCGGTTCTTGCACACACACATACACATATACACTGACACACGCATATAATGAGCATGCAAAACGGAATCTGCAAAACGAGGAAAAGCAATTGATCGCTCCCACTTACCTCTTGTGTGTATTACTATTACGTGTTCTAGCAACAATTTACACTTTTTACAAACAATTTTTTTTATATCAAACTCCGGATTCTTTTCAACTGACAAGCCGCTGCTGCTTTTCCCAGTGGTGCCAGTTTAGCTATTTTGCCGCGAGTTTTAGCTACGTTCTCTTCGTTTTGCTTTCGCACACTGCTTCGCAGTTTGGCAGCATTCAAAATAAGATAAGGGGATGCCACCTCGATGTGAATGCCGCGCGTTTAAGGTAAAATTTAATGATTTTAATGATGCTTGCCAAAAGCAATAACCAGTAAAAAATACAGTAAAATTTATCTTAAATAAAATGTTTGCCTTAAATAATTCAACGTCTGCTAGAAAACTTGAATTTATTTTATATGTGACATTTGAAGCAAAAGGGTGGTAGCGCTGTTGTCAATTCTGACAGGCCGTTTGACCTAGGGTTGCAAAATTAAAAAATAAGTGGCAACTCTATAAACTTTTCTGATAAATGCCACATAGATGGCGGCACTGAGCACATAAAAATTTTACACATGAGCGCCAACATTTGAAAAGTAATATAAATTTCAATTTAATACAAATTGAAAATTGGTCACTTGCCGCCAAATTCGCCCTCTTCCACCCAATCAATTTATTAATTGAATTGTCACGCTGGTCAGCGAATCAAATCGAAATCACATGTTTATCGCTTTTCAATTGCTCTTTTTATTGCTGTTCGATTTTAATTTGCAAAACATTCTGTCCGTCACACGCCGGTTATTTAAATTTGTTTTGGCCCTATTTGTCGCTTAATGTAATTGTAATAATTATTGGGGTCAGCAAGTGTGCACAATTTGTCACATGCACTGCACCGCCCCCGATACCCGCCCCAGATTGCGTGCCACTTGACATAAAGAGCATTTTGTTAGCGCGCTTGTTCATCTATTTGCTTTTCCGGCGGTTCAAAAAAATGCACCAGCAGCCGCTTTATTTTTATATATGTATATGTACATATGTATATATTGATGCGAATGCCCGATAAAACACTCTAAAAGTTGCTGCTATTTTCTATGTATTTATAATTCTCCATTTGATTTCAAATGACTAGTTTTGTTTTTTTTTTTAATGAATGAATTAAAGGACCTATTTGATTTGGCATGCAATTTACGTATTTGTGCAACAAATTGCAACAATTTCATAGGCCACTGATTTAATGATGTTCATTTAACTGAACAAACACTCGTTATACCATGTGGAAAGTTACATCAAATTTATCTGTATATATGTATATATACATATATATATATATATATATATAGTTTTTGAGCCTATTTGTCTGGTGAATCCCCTTTACCTATTAACATACTTGTCACATAATCCAAAGGCTATAAATCTAGAAATCCATTTGAAATCACATCAAATAAAACTTTGAACTTAAATAAATAAGGGAATGGGGAAAAAGAGAGAAAAATTTGTGGGCTCCACTCTGATGATATATCATTTGAAATTTCCCTCATGTTGATAAGGTTCAACTCTTAAATTAAATATTAAAAATTGAATATTCAATGAATATTTTTGCCAGTTTTTTCACTAATATTGACTAAGCTTAATGTATACATAAATATTTAAATAGATAAGCAGATTGATCATATTGCTTAAATAAATTCCACTAATGTTAAATGTTGATGAAATGTAATATGTAATCTAATAAATTCAATTTAATTAAATCTACTTTAGATTGATTTATTACTTTACAGAAAAGAACTTTTTCTATTTGATTTGATAAGATTTTTAGTTGTTGGCTGCGTGGAATTGAAATAAAAACTATGGGACAGTTTTAATATATGTACATATATCTACATATATGGCAAATCTGTGAACTATAAATTATCTGTGGAAAAAGATATTAGATTTTACTATATTTGAAGTAAATCTAATTTCATTTTATTAATAAATTTTAAGAAGTCATTTAATTATTTATATAAAATTAGTGTTCCTTCTTTTTTATTTTATTTTTATATAGAATTATTTATGAATCATTTATTATACTTAAACAATCTTTTTTTACTTAAAGCAGATATTCTTTAATAATACAACTAATAATCATTAATCAAAGAACAAAATACTGAAATAATAAAGTTATTTAATTAATTAGAAAATAGAGAAAATCTACTTAAAAGCCGTCCTATTGGATTCCCTATTTATTCGCACAAATTGCAAACCGCATTGACAGTAATTTGCTGTCAAATACTCTCAAAAACCGATTTGTAACGGAAATGCATTTTGATTTTTCACTCACCCACACACACACATAAAACATGCTCTCTCTCTCTCTCTCTCTCTCTCACACACACACGTTACAATAAATTGCCTAAAGACAGCAGCTGGTAGAGAGGGGAGGCAGCTGCTGGTCGGTTGACATTGACTTTTGTTGCATTAACTGCCCTTTTTTTTTTGTTCTTTCTCTCACTTTTATGATGTTTTAAAATCCGTACGTCGTCGCCACGCCCATTTGCCATCCAAATTCAACCTAACCACTCTCTCTCTAATTTCTCTCATCTGGCCGCTTGTTATTTTTGTTGTTGTTCAATTAGCATTTTATGTCTACTCACCCCTCGTTAAATGATATGTGGGTGCAACAATTGGTCATTTCAAATGAATTAAATTATGATTAATTCTAAAATTTAATAAATTAATGCAAAAATGTGTAGATGAAGATGAAATGGAATAGAACATAATATGCAAAACTCTCTTGTTCCTTTTCTCTTTACATTTCGAATGTGTTTCTGTTACCATTTACCGTTTATTTAGCTAGCATATTTTTCCGCCAGTTTATGCAGTGGTACTTGTTGATGGCGTGGGAGGGTGGAAGGGGGGTGCTGATAGTGAATGCAAAGGGGCTTAGAAATCTTCTCCATTTTGTGTGGTTTTTTTTTTTGGGTGAGAGCGGAAAACCGAAAACTATACAAAACCTTGCCATAATTCAATTCAATTCGCTCTGTGCATGTGATTTTGTCAGTATGAGTGCGTGCCGCTACCAGTATCTGTGTGTATCTCGGTGTGTGTGTGTGTGTGTGTGTGTGTATGCGAGTACATGAATTGCTCGGATACCTCGGGGCTCGCTTTTCAGTTCTGTTTTCAGTTGCGTTTGGTTGGTTGTTGGTCCGCTGCCGCTGACGCCCGTTTCGGGTTCTACGATTCTACTTACATATAATTCCGTTATAAAAGACGTGTGCCTTGCCACAAATTGATGGAGTTGTCTTTGAGACTGCAAAAAGTTCGTGTCCTATTTTACCAGAGCCTTGAATTCTAAAATAAAATAAAAAGAAAAAAGAAAATTTTTTAAGTGCAAAAATTCTATACAAGTGCTAATTGTAAATAAAAATAAATAAGAATTTAGAAAAATGCATTTTTCAACATTTATTACAATAGGTAAATATTTTTGAACTGTTTTTACCTGCGTTTTCAACATTTTTTTTTTTTAATATTTTTCTCTAATCCATCTATCCGAGTGCTTGTAAAATTAAAAGAAAATATTTCTAATTGTCGCTGGCTATTATTATAATTATTTTGTTGCAATTAAGCCGATCATTTAAATTGATAAAAACAGTGGAAACAAGACAATGGGCATTTTATGATAATGCTCTAGGCTATTGTAAATTACAATATGTCGGCCTTTTTTTCTACCTATATATTACATATTGTATAATATATATGTACATACATACATATGTATGTAGTTATTTCCCAGGCCCAGGGGAAGTGTTAATGTTAAGATGACAGTTTAATTTCAATACTGAAAAATTAATTAATAATGAACTTTTGCAATAACAAATTTAATTTTATTTTGCAAAGATTTTTAACTTCTATACTTATTAATTCTTCTTCTATACTGATTAATAACTGTATAATAATAATTGATAACAAATCAAAATCTTTAGATTTATTAGTGAAAATCAATTAATAAATTTATAAAATATTTGCTTTTCTTTCCAAAATATCAATAATTTAGATGAAAAGTTATAAACTACACCAATTAAAGTCTTATTTTTATTAAAACGGTTTATATATTTATCATAAACTCTTTGAACTAATAAAAAATGAAATTTTCTTTTTAAAAAAAATGATTTTATCAATAAAAATTTTTATAGAAAGAGTTTATCAACAAAAAAATTACGTTTCTGTTTATAGAAATATTTAATCAATATTAAAATTATAATAAAAATGGCTTTTTTCCTGGCAATATTAGTTTTCAGAAGTTAAATATAAAAATTACTTTCTCAAATCTAAAAATTTAAGTCAACCTTAAAGTCAAAACCCTTTCGATTCGAGGTAAAAACTGAGCTAATTCAAAATTTATAATTAAATACTGTAAAAGATTAGTATTCAAAGAAGAATAGAATATATAGTATGTATATGTAGAGACTCTCTATATCTGGAGAACAAGTAAAGAGGAATAAAGAAATAATTCTTTATGTTTAAGAGAAAACTGAATAAGTTTGTCTATAATTTTGTGCTTTAAACCAGATTTTCACAAATGTTAACTAATGTTCGTTAAATTGCTTAATTAAAAGCAATTTCTAGCAAATTTTTAACAATACTAAAACTTTACTTTTTTTTGTTTCCAGTTTGAACCACATTTAAATAGTTGGGATTTCTTTTGCTCTATAGAAAAAAAACACTTGTTCTAGCTTGGATTTGATTCACTTTTATTATATGTATATATATATACTCTTTTTTTTGGCTAATTAGTAAATCGTAGCACACACATTTAAGTAATCATTAAATCTATGTCAACGACAACTCATTCAATTTAAAGACTTTGAGTAGAACTTTTGGCTATGAATCATCAAAAGTTATTCAAAAAAATAAAAAAAAGAAGTTAAATACAATCAATTGCCTATTTGTTTGTTAATTGATTATGGCAAATCCTCTACAGGGCAAAGAAAGATAAATACACAAACTTTTTGGTGTGTGATTCATTATTATTACAATTTTGATAAGGGTCAACTAATAGTATTATATTTTAAAAAGAACATTTTACTATCTATGAATATTCATTTCTATTTCAAAGAAATATATTGTGATCAATTGGTCAATTTGTCAAACGGACGTCATGTGAATTTTTTTTTTTGGACAAATCTTTGATAAGGCAAAAACGATTAAACGATTAACTGGTCATTATATGATCATAAAACTTTATGAATGTCTGAGTGAGATGCGATTAAGGCGATAATCATAACACTCAAATACTTAGAATAGGCGCCATTATCGACAAATAAGAGTCAAGTTGGTAAAAAAAAAATTCATGATTATCGCTAAGTAAAGAGTAGGCAAAAAAAAAAATTATGGTTTTTTTTCTTTCTATTTTATATTTTCAATAAGATTAGCAGTGATTTCTATTGAAGATATATAGCAGTAACAATCACATATATGACATATGAGTTGATTAAATTTTATATAAATAAACTCTTTCGTTTGATTTTGCGTCAGCTGACGAATGATGATGATCATCATGATCATGATGATGTTTGTTTAATTCCATTCATGAATAGATCCAAATTTTACTATTAAAACCAATCCCTCAATGTAAATTCAATGAAGCGTTATAAATAAATTGTAAAATGTAATTATTCGATTATGTTTTGTGTGTGAAATGAATTGTTGTTTAATTCTTATGATTAAACCATTCATGTTTAATCAGAGCTTCCGTTCTGACTTCAAGTATTTACATACCATTAATCTCATTTGCAGTGGAATGAACTGTATTAACATCTTTCCCATACTAACTGACTATCAGTATTTGTTTATTATTTAAATATAGAATATTTATATTACACTGATATGATGAACAATAAGAAAGTAAATGTATAAGTGGAAAATTTTCTTATATTTTTTTTTTTTATCATAATCGATCATGATCATTTACTGAATAGAGTCTCTATAAAGTGATAAATCTCACACCATATATAGTCTGCGATTTTCTTATTAATTAATAGCAGGTGCTTATGGTAACATTAATTGTTTGCCCAATATTTGATTTGGGGCTGGGTTAACCGTCGACGTCAGCAAACATAATGCCAAAGTCTCCCTCCTGATTAGAAGCATTTGAAGACAAAAATTCTATATTATTTTTTTTGCTGACGCATGGCCCCATGGCACACAGTGCTGGGACAAGATAATGGAGACATTAGTAAATATCCAACAAATATAAACTGCTGAAAGAAATACCAAAAATATGAATATCAAGCAGGCATGAATGAAGAGATAAATGAAATTATATGTAAGTATAGTACGATCTAGTAGATTTATTCAAAATATCCTAAATATATATCCTTAAACGAGTTCGTTCAGGAATATATTCTATAAATATCTTTCCAAAAATTCAGTCACTATAAACTCAGCCATATTTGATTTGATTAGCCAAAATTTCTGTTATTTTTGCCTAATTTTCTAACTAATTATATGAATTTAAATCTCCTCTTCACCCCTTCAGTTTTTGCCCCTGTGAAATATTTAATAATTTATATATTATACAATTTATATATCTAAATATCAATGAATAGATATATATAAATAAATATTTACATATTTATAGGTAAAGAGATAATAAACTTTTCATTCGATATATTTACTAACAAAAATGAAACTTTAATTTCAGATAGACAAGCCCCCTTTTAATTAGAAATTTGATATATAGAAAATTCTAATGTAAATAAAAGTTTAATTTGCAAATCCTCTTTGTCATATATATTGCCTGATTTTTTTTATACATATATTTTTCTCAGAATATATTGAAGAAATTGTTAAGCCCAACCCATTTGCAATTTATGGGGGCTCGCCTTTTAATTTGTATATATAATTATATGTATAATGTAATATACATATATATTCATGTGATCAGCACTGTACAAACGTTTTCTTTTATCTCACAAGCAATTGACAATTTCAAATCAAATTTTGGCTCACTCCCGAAATATTATTATTTTTTTTTTATCAGTGTATTATTGCGACTCGTAAAATCTTCATAAAATACAATATGGAAAAGCACTGAGTACCCCAATATTAAGTAAATATGTATATCTAAGAAGGGGATGGGGTGGGGTGGGGTGGGGTGGTGTCGTGTGTTTTCTTGTCTACCATATGCCCAATGACAACTCAATGATTTGACAGAAAACTAAAACGAAGTCAATTCGACATTATCTTGTTATTATCTTGCTATATATGCAAAATTAAAATAATTTCAATTATTTTCTAGCTGACATGGCCAAAAATGCAATGGCCAAGAAAAGCCGACAGAGAGACAGGCAGACAGACAGTGACCAATGAATATAGTATTAAGCAGATTCCATCCAGCATATATACAATATATATGCATCAAGAATGTCATATAATGCATTTTATTATGTATTATTCAAGTGCAAATTCGATTGCTTGTTTTGTGCAATTTTTCACATGATTATTCCAATTTTATTTAACATGTTGTTAACTTTGATGGAAATTAAAAGAGGGGAGAGATGTAAGAGGGAGGGGAAGGGGCAGTATTTTTGCTAAACTATTGAACAATTTACAAAAAAAGGAAAAAAATTGTGTTATTTGCTTTTCTCTTAAATTAAATAAACTTTACATGCAAACATTTAATTGCAGTTTAAATTGTTGCTCGACATTTTGTTATTGCATGTGATTGTCATTATATATATGTCTATTGGAATAGTTCAAGTTGATGAAAGCGGAAAATAATCAAAAGTTGTAATCATTTAAGTGGTTTAGACACCACTTAAGTTAGATCTTTTGTTTTGCTAACCTTATCTGATCACTACAACCGACATGATAATTAAAGGGATATTTTTTTTTCTATTTTTATATATTCTTATCAAAAAATGATTGAGAAATTTTCTAAAAAAGGTTGTTCGAAAAATAATTATATGATTGTACTAGAGTAAAGAAAAATTGTATATTATATTATATTTATATATATATTCTTCTTCTTTAGCATTTATAGTTAAAATAGCCAAGGGTTCTTTTTAATCTTTAGGTTTATTTGAAATGAGTTCTTCCTTGAGTTAAAGAAAGCTTTAAATAATTTCATTTAATTTATAGTTATAAATACATAGAATTTATTGTTATGTATTGTTCATCATTAATTTAGGTAGATGTCTTTCAACAATTTCTAATTGTATTTATATATTATATATAACTAATAAACTTTCCGCAATTCGATGATCGATTGCCTCTCTACTTTTTGTTGCCAAATGATTGAAAGTAAAATATTTATATACATTTATATATACATAGTTCTCTTTATTAATGAAAATTTCATTTTGTCTGTGCAAAAACCAAAAAAAAAAAACCATAATAAATAGATTTGCTTTTGTGATTAATTTCTATTTGACATTGACTAAGTATTTTCATAATCAATTCTATCTATCATTTATAATCAAAATAACAAAACCAATTTATATTTAATAATAAAAAAAAAATATGATTGAATGATTTCTTTTTTAATCAAAATGATAGAAAATGGAAAAATTTTATTTCAAATGGAAATTCTTAATTAGTTTATTTCAAGTATCAAAAAAAAAACTCATTAAATTGTAGAAAGGAAAAGTACATTTAAAGGAAAATTAGATAGCATTTAATTATGATCATAAATTAAATAGTTGATTTTATTATTGAATGACCTAAGTACAAAAATTTAATTGCTAACCACGTCAGATCAAAATATCTTTATATATATACATACATATGTACCTATACATATGTATGTGAATAATTCTAAAACGTGGACCAAATTTTCCATAAAAAAAACTTTCTCAGCTGTTGTCGTCATTTTCATTTTCATTTCATTTTGAAAATTAAAAAGAAAATATCTCATAAATATACTAAAGATTAACTAAGCAAACAAACTAAGAATATTTTCTATATACATAGTATTCGCGTGTCTATATATTTTATTTGCCATTTTTATTAACCCCATTAATGCTGATTTGGCCATTTGATTTTAGATTGAAGAGTTATGCATATAGTTCAGTGTTTCTTTATTATGTTTCACCCTATAAAAAACAAATTAAAACAATGCCAAAAATGAATATCTAATTTAGTTGATATGTTGATCTTTGGCTGTCAAAATGCTTTTAGTCCAGAAAGAAATGAAATGAAGAAATTATTCTGTTTTAACGAAACGTTTATGATTTGTTATATAATATACAAACGTTATGTGTTTATATATATATAATGCATAAAAATTTATGTATATATATCTCAGCTGTTTTTTTCAACTTTTTTTTTTTTTTTTTTTTTTTGTTGTATGTGATTTTGGCGACATCATAAATTTCCTGATTATTTTTAGCCAAGAAGAGTCAAGTGCAAGGTGTTGCTGCTATGGGGCTATTGACGTTGCCAAAAACAAAAAAAGAGACACAAAATAACAAAAAAAGAAGAAGAAGAAGAGGCAACAACAAAACATTGTGTAGTTCTCTTTATGGCCAAACGCTTGGCCCACTGACTGACTGACTGACTGACCGACCGTCAGTCTGTTTTTCGACATTTGCATTTAATGGCACAGATTTAACATCAACAAGAACTTTTTCACTGCTGTTTTTTGTTTTTTTTTTTTTAATAATAAATATCATTATTGCATATACTTAATTTGTTTTTTTTTTTTTTTTTTATTTATTTTTGTTTTAATTACAGCCTGCTCCCTGTTGTCACTGAGTTCGGCCAATGAATGGGGTTATCCGGACTTGGACAATAATCAGGATGAACGTAAGTGCTAATCCAAAATGATTCTCATTGTCACCATTAAGGTTTATTTACGAAAATTAGTTAATCAACGCTAACAACTAACTAAACGAACGAATAATCTATGCACATACATATAGCTAACTATACATATGCTTAGATATCTCTATATGTAGATCGTTTAACTGCCAGTGCTTTATTTACCTAAATTGTGCCAAATTGTTGTGTATGCAAATACTTTAAAAAATTTACTGTGACGAGGAGATCTCTGTGTATATCTGGGTAAATGATAAAAAAAAAAAAACTAAACAAAAAACATAACTGCTGACACTTGAAAATTCTGAGTGTCGAATCAAATTTCATTTTGTCTGTCATATTATCTTTGGCTTCCTTTGGGCAGATCGGAAATGGAATGTAATAAGACTTTTATGAAGGAGAGAAATATTCTCTTCAGGTTTTTTTTTAATATTTTTAGATGCAAAACAAACTAAGAAAGATCTCAAAGTGGCAAAAAATATAAATTGAAATAGATTATTAAAAGAAATAATATATATTATGTATAAAGTATATGTCTCAAAATTTATTGTGAAACTGAACTTGAGGTGGTTAACAAAGATTAAACAGACTAAATAAGGCAAAGAATGGTAATGTTTAAAAAAAAAGAAAGTTTTTATAAATTTTTTTTTTAGATAAATAAATTGGTTATTATAAGGTAAAAGATTCTCCTTTGATAATGAAACTGATCTTGGGACGACTAACAAAGATTAAACAGATTTGATAAGGCAAAGATTGGAAATATTAAAAAATAAAGTAAAAGATTTTCTTTTGAAAGGGAAACCAGTTTCCGGGTGGCTAATAAAGATGGTCAGGGCTAAATAAGGTGGAATCTAAACTTTCTTTTATCTAAAGGCAGATAATCATTAACAAATATAGTTTTTTTTCACTACTTTAAATATTGTTAAATTAAATTAAATTATGGCTTATTTAAAAAAAGTTTTCCACATATATATTTATCTATTCTTTTATCTAATTTCAGCTTTTCCCAAATGGGGTGGCCTATGTGATAGTGGCAAAAAACAGAGTCCAATTAATTTGCATGTTAAGGGATCGCTTAAGGGTAAATTTGTTCCATTGAAATTTGATAATTATGATGAACATCAAAGTGCCCTAAAAATGGTCAATAATGGACACTCAAGTGAGTTATATTTAAAGATAATAATTTAAATGGTAATTTAATTAATTTTCTATCTCAACAGTTCAATTATCTGGCTTCGATCATGAGCTGACTGTGACTGGTGGTGCCTTATTGAGTGATTTTGTTGTGGAACAAATTCATATGCATTGGTGGTCAGAGCATACAATTAATGATATACGTTATCCCCTGGAAGTTCATATTGTTCATCGTAATCAAATATATCCAAATATAACAATGGCAGCTGGCTTTCCCGATGGCATTGTGGTAATTGGAGTTCTCTATCATGTTTCCAATACGGCCAATGAGGCAATTGGTAGTATAATCAAAAGTTTGGATGCCATCAAGAGTTACGAGAATATCAATAAACCAACTAAAGTGGCTGATAGTTTAAGTGTCGATGATTTGATACCAAGTGTGGAGAATTATTTTACATATGCTGGTTCCCTTACCACTCCCACATGTGCCGAGGCAGTCACTTGGATTGTATTAACTGAAACATTCCCCGTAACTCTGGATCAGGTCAATGAATTTAAAGAAATTGAATATGATGAGGGTAAAAAATTGCATAATAACTATCGAGAACTGCAGAGTGAGAATAATCGTGCCGTGGTCTTGGTTGAGCAGTCAGAAGCAAGTCGTTCAGGTGCCACAGGACTAGCTGGATATAGTTCACTCATTATTCTAATGATGGTGATATTTATCCAAAGGATTCTGAACTAAACGAGAATTATGGAAGCCTTTACAGCCATGGGATATACCAAAGAGAATGCACTGAGTTTCTATTTAGTGTAGCATAACAACGAATTTTTAATTTTTAATTCATGAGAGAGCAATGACAACAACAACAACAAAACAACCAGACAATTTATACTCATTATTTATACAAAAAAAAAAAAAAAAAAACAAAAAGAACAACATTTGTAATACAAGTGAAGGAAACCAGAAATTAACTAGTCAATTTGTGTAAAATTCAACGAATGTGCCTTAAAAGCTCACACATATACATACCTAATAGATACATATAAACATACATACATACGTACATGCATAATTATCATAATAAAAAATAAAAAAAAAAGAGAAAACAAAAATAATATTTATTTCACCAGCATTCCTTTCGTATTAGCACGTTTTCTTTTGCGGTAATCGGGGCGTATACTTAACTTGAAAGCAATTTGACCGACTATTTCCGTTGAAAGTTCAAACTGACCAAACCTCCTCCTTTGGGTACAATATAAATTTACAATCATCCAGCAATAATAATAATAATATCCAAAAATAAACGGTGATCCACAATCATATTCTGCATATATTCGTATCACCATAGTTCCAGTTGGTCACTTTTGATTCTTTGTATAAATTTAATTTTTATAATTATACACGCTTTTTATATATATATGGTTCTTCAAAAATCACTGATAAGCATTAGAGTCAACTGACCAATTGGTCGAACTCATAATGATAATTGATATTGATATTGGACTATCATTAAGAAACCTTATATCAACTTTATAGCTAACACAACGCTATTGCAATTTGATTTTCTAAGCTTTTTTTTTTACACTTTTGGATACTTAATCATAGTTCTATTATTGTTTATGGTCAAAATGGACACTTTGACGTTGCTAATGAGACGTGTGGCATGTGACCAATTGAGTTATTTGATAATTGTCAATGGAATTGCACTTTTTAATGGTTTTTTAAGTAAACAAGAATAACTATCTTTATGAAATAACTAACTTACAGTTTGACAATTACAATTTATTGGCCAATAAATGTCTATTATTTTTAAATATATTTGCAATTTGCGGTTTTGTTTGATTAGGAACTGAAAATGTATAATATAATATTGTATAATATTAAGACAATATTACAAAAAGAGTTTAAAAATTACATTTTTTATAGTTCTACAATGGGTATTCAAATACATGAATTAAAAACATAATGAAATAAGTTAAATAAATTATTATAATTCTAAATAAATAATGGGATAATATTAAATTAATTATATGTATATATTGAATAGAGTTAAAAGAGTGGCTAGAGGTTCTTCCAAGTATAAACTTTAGTATTTATTTCTTTTATAGATATTCTTAAACCCTTGCAGAGGGATATTTCTAACATTTCCGAACCCATAAAGTATATATATTCTTAATCATCATCAATAGCTGAGTCGATATGACCATGTCCGTTTGTCCGTGCTTTTTTGGAACTTAAATTTTGAGCTACTTAAATGAAAGTCATATCATTCTATTCATTGATTATTTATCTAAATCATTTAAACTCTTAAAAGAGAGTCTATTAACTTAATCCTTTAAGTTGATTAAGGCGAGGCGTAGATAATATAGTTTAATGGTGTCTCAGTTAAATTTTAGATAAAAAAATGTCACCTTATCAACATTTCATATCAAATTAAAATATATATATATTAATATCATATTATTTTCCATTAAATAATAATTAAAATACAAATACAAGTGGTTACACTTATACATACTTTTCAAATATGTTTAAATTTATAGATAAAATTCCTTTTAATCTATTAAGTTTTATGATGTGCATGATTATCTCAATTTCATACTCTCAGTTCAAACGTAATCTCTCAGTTCTTAGCAACAACTTAACATGAATTATTGAATGGGAAACCCTTTCAAAAAAATCCAATGTTTATATACGAGTACATATGTATATGGCTAATCATTTCTATGACAGCTTTAAGATAAGATAAAGTCATCAAATTTTGTAAATCTTAGTATTATCATTATGAACTTTGTACTTTACCATATGAAAACAATAATTCCAAAATGTTTTAATTAAAATTGCTATGTTTTTATTTCTTTCTTTTGATGTAGATATATTTCTATCTTTCGATGTGTGTGTGTACAAATCGATGTAGCCATGTTTGTTTAAAAAGTGTAGCCTACTTTTTGGCTACACATAGGCAAATCGGTTGCGAACGTTGAAAATTATTTAAAAAAGCTTTTTGTTTATTAAAAGTTAAAGAATACCTGTGCCATATTTTAGGCTTAAGCTATTATTATTTAGCAGACTGAGTGTTTAAATTTAAAAATATATATTTGTTTTGACATGCATAAAACAAACTATTTCTTTACATCTTAAAATGTTTGATGACTTTTAGAAATTGGTCGAACTTTTAGGGATTTAAAAAGAGACAACAAAAAGTAGAGAAAAGTATTTTAGATGGTTATGCAATATTAATCAGAGATCACTATGTTCATGACACTCTTCAAAGATTAAGCCTACTATCTAAAATGATTTAATATGTTATTTCAAAGATAGACAACCAATCAATTCTAAAGTTATATAATAATCTCTTTAATACCAAGTTAATATTGAACCTTTGCTATTGGTACTTATAGTAAAATAATCGCTCTTGATTATTGTGTGGGTACAATTTGTCAAAATAAAACTGCTTTAAATTTGTCTTTTGCATATCGGATGTGAAAGAAAATAATTTCTATGCTTTTGTTTTAATTTCTTTAACCTTGTCACGATTTAAAGTTATAATTACTTATGTATATTTGATGTGTCGGCTTTTTCCCTAATATAAACAACTGCTAAATGCATCATTTATAAGACATGTATATACATGATGTTTGAATCTATTATCGATATGAATTCATTTATAATAACTACTTTTATCTTTATGTGTAAGCTGTCAGCTTAAAAATGACAAACACAAAGCCAATTTTGTTCCACTTGCCTATTAAAAACAATTTCTTGATTTGGCCAAAAATCTATTGTTGTCTTTGGCAAAGACAATATGTTTGTTTTTTGTTAGATGTACGCTATTATTAAGATTCAAATCGTTTTTAGGCTAATAATTAAAAATGCATTTATAATTGACAAGTGGGCCTATGAACTAGGCCCATTTTAACCCCCTCTCTCCCCACCAGTTAAAGGCCAAATGTTCAAATCAAAATCTGTTGGTGTGAATAATAAATTTATAAAATAAAATATCTCAAAGTGATTTCAAAAAATCATAAGCTATCACTATATGTGAATGTCAGTTGAATACATTCACTTTTTAACCATCTCTCGTTAACTGAATGTTTTTGCCCTTGCCAAAAAGTTATATTCATTTGGAACAAAATTTACTAAATTAAAATAAATAAATATCAAGATAAAGAAGGAAAATATATATAACAATTGTCCTCTTGTAGTTAGAAAGAAATTGTTAAATAAAAATAAATATATGTTTCTATTTAAATTAGAAACAAAAATCTTTGTTCAAAGTGTATTAAAACTTCGTTTAACTAAAATGCTTATTTCATATATTTTATTTTAGATAGAAAAATGTTTATTTTAGCAACTAATTTGATTTACATAAATTATGCAAAAAAAAAAAAACAAATAAATGGAAAATGTGTGCAACATTTGCTAGTTTTGGTATATAATTTTTTATTTATTTTGTTTTTTTTTTTTTTTCTACCTTTTATTTATAATTAATTAAATAATTATTTGGTTTCGCGTTTCAAATGGACATTAGTCGTACATTTCTTTGATAAGTCTATGCATTTTTAATGCACTCGCATAAACAAATTATTCATGCAAAACTGCCAACTAAAACGTAACGAACAAAAGTTTAACACATTTTCATTAATATCATTTCTTTGCTTAGTTTTCGTCATGGCTAACGAAATTGGCGTGAGAAAGTGAGAAACCAGTTTTTTTTTTTTTTGAAGAGACAGGGCATGGTATACATCTCTTACCAACCAGAAATGGTGGGCTAACATTTCATTTTGAAGGTTGACTATGATTTGTAGATAACTCATAGATAATGAGATGCATTTGCAATGGATTCCAGTGCATCATTATTCTTGCTCAAGTTGCCAAGAAGGGGAAAAAAGGAAAGAGAAATATATTTAATGTTTGTGTGTGGGAAGTTATTCAAAGTGGGGAGGGAGGAAATTAGTTTAGTTATCTACATTCATCTAATCTTCTTTACCATTTTTGGCATATTGAAAGGGAAACCAATTAGTACATATTATCAACTCATTTGCATATGCATCAATTCCTTTCATTTCTCATTTTCTTTTGCCCAGATTATGACAACTCATTTCCGTAGCAAAATTGTCAACACAACAAAATCGATTTACTCTCTTGATCCAAATGTGATAATCAAATCATTTTAAGTTTATCACCGCATCCCTAACCAACTAACTAAAATGAATGCTTTCAAATTTATTAAGTGATTTACCTTCACTTTTTTTTTCGTTTTAGTTTTGTATCGCAATAATTTAATGGCTTTAACTTGAAATACAAAAAAAAAAAAAAAATACCTCTCGTATCAATTTGGCACATTCAAACGCCCAATATTTACGCCCAATCAGTCAAAAGAGCAAACAAAAAACCTAGACCTTGGCCATCCCAACATATAATATATATATATATACATTCATACATATATCTTTATCATATATATAGTAGTTCCCATTTTCAATTTACATTTTTACATTTTTATATAGTTGACAATGTGAATGACAATGGATTGGGAGACAAAAGTGCATAGTTAATAAATGCGATACATGTTTGTAACCTCGTCTATATATTCAATATATACATATATATATATATATATATATATATATATATATATTTGGCTATTTAAATGTGCTATGTATGTCATTCAACCTGTCTGCAAAAATATATCTTTGTGTATACGTACATATAATATATATCCGTATATTGTTTGCGTTTTTTGGTTCACTATTATAGTTTTTTTGACACTTTTATTTTCTTTACTTTTGCTTAAACAAAGCAAATGAAAAACTAATTATTATGCTTGCAAATGAATTATGCGAAAAATATTGTTTAATTTTTATTAATTAATTTATTAGCAAATTTAAAACAAAAATATTTGATTATGGTAATGCTGTAGACATTATCTTACCGATATCAAGATACTCTAAAATGGATAAGGATAAAGTTTTCATATTTATTATTAATATTGGGAGCTCATACATAGGTAACTGATTTCATATATAAAACATATTTATAATCAACTTATAAATTTTTATAAAAATGTTATGTTCAAATGCAATCTTAAATATACATCCAAGCCTTAAGCTATATCTATATAAATATATAATATTTAAAAGCTGCTTATTGACGTCTTATAGAATCTAGCAGTTAAACGAAAATGGAATTTATTTAAATTCAAAGACAAAGGTAAAGAAACTTCTTGAATGAAATTTATTTGACTATTTTCAGAGGAAAGTGTTTAGTCTAGTTATATTAAGATTATTTACTTTTTTAAGAATGAATTACTTCTAAATCTTGAAAAGCATACCTATATATTAATAATTATATATTAAATAATAATAATAATTAAGAATTTAGATAAGTTTTAGCTCTGATATTAAGCATAAATTAGAAAAACCATTTTATTAATTTAAATATAACATTAATATGTACATTAACATTACATTAATATGTAATGTATACTTAAACGTAACATTAATATGTACATTAACAATACGTTAAATTGTAACATTTGTATGTACATTAACATTAAATTAATATGTAATGCATATTTACTTAAACATAAAAATAATATGTACATTGACACTGAACTGAATTGTTTCTGAAGGAATGGAAAGCTCATAATTTATTTTGTAATATATAATGTACAAATATATTAAAAATGTTCTGGTCTAAATATATAAATCCAGATTCTGTTTACTCGGTTATATGAACAATAATATAATATGCTACACATAAATACTTTCAATTTTTTGTGGAGTGGATTTGGTTAAAACGCAAGTTTAAATGTATGCATTTAGCTACCTCTTTCAAATATGATGGCTGAAATATATTTTACATGTTGGCCATTGTTGGGTCAAATCAACAACAAAATAGAAAAAAAAAAACTAACAAAAGTTCATCTTGAGATTTAACAAAAGCCCACGATGAACTTGCCACCCAACACTTATTGTATTTCTCTCATATTCGTCATCATGCATAACAAATTTGTTTATTTCGTTTCGTTTGTTTTGTTGTTGTTGTGGTTGTTGTTGTTGTTGTTGTTTTATGGCCCAAAACTGTTGCAACTATTTCTGTGGTTTGCTGCTGTTTTATTATTTGTTTCCGATTATAAACTAGTTGACGTTGAAAATTTCATATAAATAGCTTGACCAGCTCTTGGGTCATCATCATAACCTGACAAACAGAAGACAAGCAAAGGCAGCTAAACTAACTAGCCAAGTTAAGAGACTAAGCAACAGCATGAAAATATTTGTGGTGTGTGGATTAACAAAAGTATAAAAAAGGATTATCAGTGATTGAAAATTTATTTATATATTTACAGACGATTATGATGGGCGCCTTGGCGTTGGCTCAGGCGGATATAAGTCTTACCCAGGCTGGTTATAATTATCGTGTCCAACAGCCATCACAGCTCCATCCACCAGTTGTGGCACATTTGTTGAATCAACAACTCCAGCAGCAACAACAACAGCAGCAGCAGCAACAACAACAAGTGTCATCTCATCCTGTATTGCCACCAGTACCATTGTCATATCTTCCACCAGCTGGACAATATCAACAGTCTCTGATTCATCCACGTCCCACCTCTGCCTCAACATCATTCCCCATGCCCGCTAACTTCCCTATCAATTTCCAAACTGCTCCACTACAGCATCAACATCGTCGTGCCCGTCCACGCGTTAGAATACCCAAGAAACCAATTGTAACTAAGAATTTCTTTATACATTCCGCACCCGAGGAATCTGATGATGAAGTGCAAGATGAGCTAGCCCAATTGGCTCAACAGCCACGCAATCATTACAATGTTCTATTTGTCAAGACACCTGCCCAGACAAATCGTGCTGCCGCATTGAATTTGGCCAAGACATTGAAACAGGAGAAGACTGTCGTCTATGTGCTGGCCAAGAAGACATCTGCAGCTGATCTCCAAGATGCCATTGCTGAGGCTCCACAACATATTAATAAGCCAGAGGTATTCTTTATTAAATATCGTACACCTGAGGAGGCCATCAATGCCCAGCGACAGATTCAATCTCAATATGATACTTTGGGAGGAACTTCAACCATTACGGATGAGGGTGTGGCACCAATTACCTCAGTGGTGGGCTCACTTGATGCCCCCGAAGAGGATGAGGAAGTTGAGCAGCAGCAGCAACAGCAACAACAGCAGCAACAACAACAGTTGCAACAATTGTCCGATGGACATTTTGATGAGAATATCAATGGATCAGGTGGTGCTGGTGGTGCAGGTGGCATTAACAATCATTATTTGCCTGCCAATCAGTTTTAAATATATTTTTCATAGCTCGCCCACATTAACTGAAATTTAGTTAGTTAGCTGTCATAACACAAACACACACAAACCCTTTTCCCCTGTTTCCCCCAACCCCACCCGCACCCCTTCCACTTGTTATCTAAGTCCTTTAAGAATTTGCATTAAATGTTAAGGAAATCATTGAAAAAAACAATAAAAATAATATAACAAAATCTTACATATATTTCAATGAAAATCCAATTGATATACTACAATTCAAAAAATCGTGACACGAAACCTTGGATTTTCATGCATCTAGCGCAACCCAAGGTTTTCGTTCGTATAAAATCCGCAAAGAAAGAGATTCTGGTGGCCACATACGGTTGTCCATCACCACAGCCTGGTCCAAAGCTGGATAGGCCAACTAACTTGTTTTTATAGACCAAAGGAGCACCCGACTCCTGGTTACAATAGTCCTTATCTGTTGGTCCCGTCAAGCACAAATGGCTAATATCGATTGGATTACGAACCATTTTGCTATAAGCCCTTAGACATTCATTATGAGATATTACATTGAATTTAACCGATCGTTTTTTTCGCCAGCCAAAACCAGTGAGAGATACTTTTGTGTCTGTTGATAAATAATCAACATCGGTTTTAATTACTTTGACTCTACTATTAAATTTAATACTTTTTGTTGTGTGTATTAAAGCAATATCGTTGGCCTTTTTGGGTTTATCATAATGCGGATGCATTAACACATATTCAATATTATATATATTGTCTTGATTTGAGCCAACCACAAGACGATATTTGCTTACATCGCCAACTTTTACACATTGAGCTGTGGTTACAATAAATTGATGGGAGATTATAGCACCGCTGCATAAATGCTTTTTATTGGGCGATTGTATGGAAACATGCCAGGGAGCTTCCTTTTTGGGTGCCACAATATCATATTCTAATAATTTTTTCTTGGAAAGCACAAGATTTAAATTTAAAACTAAAAGAAATATTGAAATTTGCATATTTCTTTTGTTTTTTACTTGTTAACACGGCGAATATTTTTTTTCTACTACTTGAAATTTCCACAAGCAAAACGAATGCATTTGTTATAGAGTTGAAGACACTATGACACGAGTTTTCTTCTTATTAAATAATGAATTGGAAGTTATCGATATTGTGTTGCTATAAACTATTTTCTTAGTTTATAAACTGAAATAATTTAAAGAATTTTTTTAAGGACTCTTATTGTACGGAGATTTAACGGCCACATGCTGAATTCAAATGTTATTTACATACATCGAAAACCTCTGTTTAACTTACCACTGACAGACTGCTTATGTTAAGTTACAGACATATGTAAGTTCAGCTTGACTTATGTTAAGTCACTGTTCTTCCTTCTAAAGTCTGCAACATTTGATAAGTAATTGTATTAAATAATAAATTGAATAGTTTTTTGCACGCTTACAAACAACAGATATTTTCTTCTTTTTTTCTTGATTTATATTAATAAGCGATAATCGATTTTTGACAAATAATTATTAAAGATTTCCTATCTTTTATCGACAACTCTTCCTCCCAATTATTATTATAGTATTGTAAGTTATAATATTGTTACTTTAAATATTATATAGCTGATTTCAAAAATAAAAATAAAATGTTTCATTATAATTCACATTCTAATTTTATTACTTCAAGTGAATGATTTCTATGATTCTTTAAAAAACAATTAAAAATAACCATAAATGATGTTTTGTTTTTTTTAACTAAATCACTTGCAATGCCCAGAATTTCCCTTGATCATCTCCTTTTCGTCCTCATCCTCCGCAGATGTCTCCTCAAGACTTAAATGAGTTCGTATAAAATCATGATAGTAAGAAATGGAAGCATGAGCATCTGAAAAATATTTAAATAAATTATAAGTAATTAAAGAAAATAAAATAGTTTGGCAAATTAAAGTCTTTACCTGGATATCCCTTGGCACAGGGCAAACCCCAGTTAACCAGAGCCACCAGTTTACCATTGTGTACCAATGGACCACCGGAGTCACCATGACAGGCACCCCTGCCTTTATCATTGAAGGTGCAAACATGTCCAATATCCACACGGCTGCTATTATCATGGGCAGCACGACACTGTTCAAAGGGCACATACATGACCTCCAAACTCTGCAGACGGGCAGGCACCTCGCCACCCAATGATAAAGTCCCCCAACCAGTTAGTAAAAGTTTCGAACCAGGCACCAGTGGCTCATGATCCAAATCCACTTTCTGTGTGGCATTATCGAAAACTATAGACTCATTTAGATGCAATAGAGCAATATCGTTACGAAATTTCCTTGGCTCATAATTACAATGCTCTATAATCTTGTCGGGATAATAAAATTTTGAGCTATTTTGATTAAGAATTTGACTTCCAGTTTGAATACGAAAATCAGATGCTTTTCTGCCACGTGTGCAATGAGCTGCAGTGATAATCCAACGTTCTTCGATGATGGCTCCACCGCAGGAATGTTGACCCCTCTTGACACCTTGTAGTGATATTTGATAAGGAGCCAATCCTTCAATGGCTTCTTCACCACCCACAATACGACTATTAGTATATTGGGGTGGATAGAGAGCCGGTAATTCCAATTCAGCAAAAGATAACGAAAGAACTGAGAGAAGTAACAGAAACAACATAATGAATTTGTTTTTCACAACTGTGGCATGGATTTTCTTTATTTATGTTTTTATAGTGAACTAATTGAAGAGTGTTTTGTATGCAAGTCGCGTAATTTGTCAATATCCAGCTGAGTAATTGCATATTCATTAAGGCCAAGTTTTTTTCTTTGAGTTGCTTACCAAAAATTTGGGTTAGATAAATATATATTTAAAGCTATGAAAATGGGAAAAAAGACTCTAGATTTGTTTAAGTTTTAGAAATTGAATGTAAACTAGGTCAGATTATAATGTGAAAACGATTGATTTACTTTGATAAATATACGTTTTTTATTTTTATTCAAATATAAGGTTTTATTTTAAACACATTTAATCGGCAAATGGCTTAAAAAGGTAGAGAAAATTAAGTTAATTTCTGCTGATTATAATTACACATACGCCACGTTGACTCCATGTGAAGATGATCAACTTTGAGCATTAACAAAATATGATTTCCATTTCCATTCTCTTGACCGAAAAATATTGTAAAAGCTTTTCTTTTCTTTTACTAAAATATTTAGCTTCTACTCAAGTTGAGTCAAAGTGTGTATATATATACATTATACGATATATATTGTACTCAATAAATAATGATGTAAGCAAGTACACCCTGCTGACTTGGAGTACACCCAGTACCAATAAGAGTTATTTCATAAAATCAGACTCCTACTCATAAATTAATTTTCTTATATTAAAATTAGTTTTCCAGATTTTTAATAGTAAATAAAGATATAGTTTTTTAAAATCAGACGAGATTTGACTGAATTGGAGCCGTCTGAAGTTGAGATTTAAAGCATTTTACCAATGTTTTATAGGCTCTAAGTTGACCATTTTTTGCCCGATTTGGAAAAGTTTTACATCAATTTTCTGGATAATTTCCAACTTAAAAACTGCATTAAAAGTTGAAAAAGTTGGAAAAAAAAATTTTGAACGGATTTTCGTGAATTTTTGCAGTGTAACCATCGTTAAAATTTGCGAAATTTCAGTTGTCCTTCTTTGAAGGATTTACAATCTTCTATAGACTATAAGTTGGCCATCTTTTGGCCGATTTGGAAAAGTTTGCATCAATCTTCTGGTTAATTTCCGTATTCAAAAGCTGCATTAAAATTTGAAAAAAATTTTAACCAGATTTTCGTAAATTTTTGCAGTGTAACCATCGTTAAAATTTTCGAAATTTCAGTTGTCCTTCTTTTGAAGGATTTACCAATCTTCTTAGCTATAAGTTGGCCATCTTTTGGCCGATTTGGAAAAGTTTTGCATCAATCTTCTGGATAATTTCCGTATTCAAAAGCTGCATTAAAAGTTTGAAAAAAAAAATTTTCGTAAAAATTTCAGTTGTCCTTCTTTTGAAGGATTTACCAATCTTCTATAGGTTATAAGTTGGCCATCTTTTGGCCGATTTGGAAAAGTTTTGCATCAATCTTCTGGATAATTTCCGTATTCAAAAGCTGCATTAAAAGTTTGAAAAAAATTTTAACCAGATTTTCGTAAATTTTGCATCGTTAAAATTTGCGAAATTTCAGTTGTCCTTCTTTTGAAGGATTTACCAATCTTCTATAGGTTATAAGTTGACCATCTTTTGGCCGATTTGGAAAAGTTTTGCATCAATCTTCTGGATAATTTCCGTATTCAAAAGCTGCATTAAAAGTTTGAAAAAAAAATTTTGGCCAGATTTTCGTAAATTTTTGCGAAATTTCAGTTGTCCTTCTTTTGAAGGATTTACCAATCTTCTATAGGTTATAAGTTGGCCATCTTTTGGCCGATTTGGAAAAGTTTTGCATCAATCTTCTGGATAATTTCCGTATTCAAAAGCTGCATTAAAAGTTTGAAAAAAAAATTTTGGCCAGATTTTCGTAAATTTTTGCGAAATTTCAGTTGTCCTTCTTTTGAAGGATTTACCAATCGTCTATAGGCTATAAGTTGGCCATCTTTTGGCCGATTTGGAAAAGTTTTGCATCAATCTTCTGGATAATTTCCGTATTCAAAAGCTGCATTAAAAGTTTGAAAAAAAAATTTTAACCAGATTTTCGTAAATTTTTGCATCGTTAAAATTTGCGAAATTTCAGTTGTCCTTCTTTTGAAGGATTTACCAATCTTCTATAGACTATAAGTTGGCCATCTTTGGCCGATTTGGAAAAGTTTTGCATCAATCTTCTGGATAATTTCCGTATTCAAAAGCTGCATTAAAAGTTTGAAAAAAATTTTGCTAGATTTTCGTAAATTTTTGTTAAAATTTTCGAAATTTCAGTTGTCCTTCTTTGAAGGATTTACCAATCTTCTATAGACTATAAGTTGGCCATCTTTTGGCCGATTTGGAAAAGTTTTGCATCAATCTTCTGGATAATTTCCGTATTCAAAAGCTGCATTAAAAGTTTGAAAAAAAAATTTTGGCCAGATTTTCGTAAATTTTTGTTAAAATTTTCGAAATTTCAGTTGTCCTTCTTTTGAAGGATTTACCAATCTTCTATAGGTTATAAGTTGGCCATCTTTTGGCCGATTTGGAAAAGTTTTGCATCAATCTTCTGGTTAATTTCCGTATTCAAAAGCTGCATTAAAAGTTTGAAAAAAAAATTTTAACCAGATTTTCGTAAATTTTTGCAGTGTAACCATCGTTAAAATTTCGAAATTTCAGTTGTCCTTCTTTGAAGGATTTACCAATCTTCTTTAAGCTATAAGTTGGCCATCTTTTGGCCGATTTGGAAAAGTTTTGCATCAATCTTCTGGTTAATTTCCGTATTCAAAAGCTGCATTAAAAGTTTGAAAAAAAAATTTTAACCAGATTTTCGTAAATTTTTGCAGTGTAACCATCGTTAAAATTTTCGAAATTTCAGTTGTCCTTCTTTTGAAGGATTTACCAATCTTCTTTAAGCTATAAGTTGGCCATCTTTTGGCCGATTTGGAAAAGTTTTGCTTCAATCTTCTGGATAATTTCCGTATTCAAAAGCTGCATTAAAAGTTTGAAAAAAAAATTTTGACCAGATTTTCGTAAATTTTTGCAGTGTAACCATCGTTAAAATTTTCGAAATTTCAGTTGTCCTTCTTTTGAAGGATTTACCAATCTTCTTTAAGCTATAAGTTGGCCATCTTTTTGCCGATTTGGAAAAGTTTTGCATCAATCTTCTGGATAATTTCCGTATTCAAAAGCTGCATTAAAAGTTTGAAAAAATTTTGACCAGATTTTCGTAAATTTTTGCAGTGTAACCATCGTTAAAATTTTCGAAATTTCAGTTGTCCTTCTTTTGAAGGATTTACCAATCTTCTTTAGCTATAAGTTGGCCATCTTTTGGCCGATTTGGAAAAGTTTTGCATCAATCTTCTGGATAATTTCCGTATTCAAAAGCTGCATTAAAAGTTTGAAAAAAAAATTTTGACCTGATTTTCGTAAATTTTTGCAGTGTAACCATCGTTAAAATTTTCGAAATTTCAGTTGTCCTTCTTTTGAAGGATTTACAATCTTCTATAGACTATAAGTTGGCCATCTTTTGGCCGATTTGGAAAAGTTTTGCATCAATCTTCTGGATAATTTCCGTATTCAAAAGCTGCATTAAAAGTTTGAAAAAAAAATTTTGGCCAGATTTTCGTAAATTTTTGCAGTGTAACGTTGGCCATCTTTTGGCCGATTTGGAAAAGTTTTGCATCAATCTTCTGGATAATTTCCGTATTCAAAAGCTGCATTAAAAAGTTTGAAAAAAATTTTGACCTGATTTTCGTAAATTTTTGCAGTGTCGTTAAAATTTTCGAAATTTCAGTTGTCCTTCTTTTGAAGGATTTACCAATCGTCTATAGGCTATAAGTTGGCCATCTTTTGGCCGATTTTTAAAAGTTTTACATAAATCTTTTGGATAATTTCCGTCTTAAAAAACTGCATTAAAAGTTGAAAAAAGATGAAAAAAAAATTTTGACCTGATTTTCGTGATTTTTTGCAGTGATTGCGAAAATCGAGTTGAAAATTAGTTTTCCAGATTTTTATGTTAATTAAAAATGGCGATTCTGAAAAGTAAATAAAGACATAGTTTTTCAAAATCAGACGAGATTTGATTGAATTGGAGCCGTCTGAAGTTGAGATTCCTTCGAGGGATTTGTCCGTTGTCCTTCGTTTGAAGGATTTTATTAATTTTCTTTTCTATGGACTTTAAGTTGGCCATCTTTTGGCCATTTTCCTTCTGCCTGTTACATACATTTTACCGACTTTAATATACCCTTCTGCCCTATGGGTACAGGGTATAAAAAAGAGAACCTTGAAAACTTTTCGGGATTTATGAGTGGTGGGTGAATAATTTTTTGTTTGCGAAATACTTAAACAATAAATAAAGATCAAATAGTTCAAATATTTAATAGCTAGCATATGTCTTCCAACACTTGGACCAACAGCAATTGAAATCGGTAATCAAACACTAACCTTAATGACAGATAGCACACGTGATTATTTCTAATATAATGCTTGATATTAAATCAATTTTCATATTAATTTCAGACATTGATTAGAGTTGTCTTATCAATTTGACTGATGCCTCTTGAGCCATATCTGAAACTTTTACTTTTAATATGTTTCTTAACTTATTTCCATTTTGATTTATCATCGTTTTGTTTATTGACTTTTCTAAAATATTCCAGGCATCAAGTATTGACTCATTCCCACTAATCGTACATATCAAAACTAGTCAATCAGACTGTGTCATGAGGAACTCTTATCTAAACAGGCTCAAGTGTTGGGGATTTGTTTAAAAAAATACTTAATAATTATTAGAAATGGGCACCCAAAAGCAAACAAAGTGATAAAATTTTGCTTAAAATTGTCCAACAAATTGTTGGTTATATTTTTTGATATATATTTTTTCTGCAATTTGGTTCATAAATATTTTTACAACTATACAGGAATAAGTGTATGATAAAAAATTTTACAGTCTAATTTGATCGATTTGCAACCGCCTTTATATGGCCAATTGATATGATGTACATATATAAATGCTTATAGTATCGTTATAGATATAATTATTTTGTTTTGTTTTTTGTTCAGTATGGCTTTTGAACCCCGTGGGGTGATTTTTTTTTTTTTTTTTTAACAGGCTACTCCCTGATCGGACATCATCTCTGTTATCCAATCTGAATAATATGCAACATTGGCAAATACATCTGGATAGCCAATGGCACAGGCTTCGCCCCAATTGACAACTCCCACTAGAATACCATTATCATCAACAAGAGGACCACCGGAATCACCATGACAAGATCCTTCACCCTCATGGGTTAAAGTGCAAATGTGTCCATCACCCAACCAATTATTATTGCGTACTTTGGTCTCACAGCTTGAATGATCGATCGAGGAAAGATCAATCTTTTGCAATTGGGTGGCATAACGACCCCAAGTTTTGGTGCTACCCCAACCAGTAAGAGTTAACTGATCCCCTGCCTTTGGTAGACTTCCCTTGATGGCCAATTTAATGGGTTGTGTCAGATTATCGTAGACAATCGCCTTAGCCGTGTGAATCAAAGCAATATCATTATGATAGGCTGGTTTATCATGACCACAATGAACTTTAGCTGCATCCACAAGATATTCAGCTCCCGGTTTGGTATAATCATTGCTACCAGTTATAATTTTCAAATATTGTATAGGCCATTCCAAGCAATGGGCAGCTGTTAAAATCCAACGATCTGCAATAATACTTCCGCCACATACATGCTCTCCAAAGGTGCTCATAATCGACACCTGATAGGGGGCAAAGGCCACAGGGGCATCTGTACCGCCAACAATTCTTGTCTCCGGTTTGACTGTGCCCAAATGATGTGGCAGCTGATGGCGACGCGTTATTTTAACTCCACGACCTTCACACTGATTGAGATTTAGTCCAACAAATAGTACCAAGACACTCAATAAAATAAATTGCTTCATTTTGTTAATCTCTGTTTTTTATAATACACGTTGCGTTTGCTTTGACTTCCGAATTTATTTTACTTACTTTTCGTCACTCGAAACTGCCTTTATATACGATGTGCAAAATTTGTTTTTTTCTTTTTTTTTTTTTTGCTTTTGCCTTATCAAGGCGTAGCATTTCTTTGAATATGGTTAAGATAAGGGCCAACACAATTCGGGGGAAGCTTCGATAATGACAACTCACATAACCATAATACATCGACATGGTAGCTGATAACTATGTATATATAATAAACGAAGAGATAATACCTACATATTTAGAGCCAGAACACACGCCAATGGCAAAATCAAAAAAAAAAATTACTCATACGTAATGTTGGAGAACTTTGAACGGTAGCCTCCCTCAACCAGTTAAAAATCTGCAGACGTTTGATAATAATATTAATGGGTAATACCTGTTTTGAATGGAACTTTACTCAATGTACTTAAATTGTAAATATTTCTTTTATAACTTGAAGAAATTTGTATACTCTTATGGTACAAAAAGAAAATTGATTTATAATTTATAAAAATATAAATCTTGAACTACGTAAATAAATATAGTTAAAATATATATTATAACAAACAAATGTACCAATTCTTTTTTCATTTGTATTATCGTTATGATATATCCTATCACATTCATAATTTTTATATTTTTTACCCATTTCTTTTTTAAGAGTATTTCATTGAAATTGAATTGAAATTTTGATTTACTGCAATTGCTAATCTGGCCTGGTTACAAAAACTTCAGAGATATCATCGTCCAGACGTCTGGATTTCTAATTAACAAAATATATTGATCCGTTTAGACCAAGTTAGTAGTAAATAATGCCAGAATGAAGGGGGTAAAATTTTATAGAAGAATTAAGTAAAAGTAGTTTCTGAAATTGGGAAAAATACTCTCAATATAAAGGGAAAATATAGGACAACAATATTGATACATGACATGCATAAATCAACAAAAGTTTTTCTATGATTACTAAGCAGGTTTCTATCTTTTTTTTTTCCTCTGATTAGTTAACTGAGAATGACAATAGGGCAATATAATTTAATGAAATTAATGTTAAAAAAATGATTCAATGATACTTAAACTTAACTCCCTCTCTCTCTATCTTTCTCTCTATCTCTTTTAGAGAAATAATGAAAGAGAAATCATATATATGTAAAATTTTCTCAATCAATTTATTGCTCATTTAATATTACAACCATTTATCGTTGCATAGATCCAATCATAGAAATAACTAACGCTGGCAAATACATCGGGAAACCCATAGGCACAGGGTATACCCCAATTGGCAATACCCACCAATCTGCCAAGGCTATCAACCAATGGATTTCCAGCATCACCATGACAAATGCCATTACCAACTCCTGCCACAGCACAGATATGTCCAACAGCTAGATCCTCAGTGCCACCAAAAGTGCTATTACATTTATCTCTTGCCACATAGGTCATATCCAATTGTTTCAATTGCCATTCCATATCACCACCAATGTCCGAAGTACCCCAACCAGTCACTGTTAACCTTTCACCAGGCACCAAATCCGACAATGGTGCAATTGTTATATTCTTTGTGACATCATCATAGGCAATCATAGTTTTCAATTTGATTAAAGCAATATCATTGTGATAAAGCGGTTGATCGAAATTGCAATGTATAACTATATCTTCCACGCCATACTCCCAACCAGCATCGCCCCAATTATTATAGGTGGTTGTTACCACTTTGACATTGCTTTTACGTAGACCACTTAGACAATTGGCCGCCGTTAAGACCCATTGATCGGCTATAATGGCACCACTGCAAAAATGATTTCTGCAATGGAAAGTTGAATATTTGATTGTTAAATTTAAAAAAAAAAAAGGATAAATATTTTAAGTTTTAAACTAAAATAATTGTCATACAAAATTGAATTCAATTTAACATTGCCTAAGTCAATAGAAATTATAAAATTATAAAAATTCTTTCATTTGCTACAATAAAAACCATATAAATCTAAGTTGTAAAATATGTAAAAGATATACTTTTAATACTCTAGTTTTATTTAATTATAGTAACTAAAACAAAACTTGAATTTATACTAAAATACTTATAGGTTTGATAGCCCTTATCTCTGACCTACATGGATATTCAGACAAAAGACAGACAAACATGTCTCAATTATCCATTCTTTTTATATTTATCAGGACAATATACATATGTATATACTGAATACTTTATAGTTTCGATAAGTCATTCCACTTCCAGTTCTTATATTTTCTAATATTTCCTTTTACTCCATGGATATGGAGTATTGAATTTAAATTAAAATTTTTTCTTAATTTTTAAAAACCCAAAAAAAAAAATTCACTTTTTTTTCACTTTTAATTGTTAAATAAAATAAGACTCTTTCTAATGGCTGCTGGCAGAAAAAAGAAACGACTTTTAAGTAAATTATTCAATTTTAAAAAGCAATATTTTGAATTCTTAATTTTTTCATAATTCTTAATTTGCAAGGAAATAATATTATTTGAAATAATATTTGTCTGAAAGTATTCATTTAAGAATTTTCTTTGAATTTAGGTATAAATTGTACTTAAATTTAGTAAATTTAGGAAAATGTATGTTTTGTTGTTAAATTTTTTTGAATCTTCTTAGTTTCCCTTATTTTACAGAAAATTTATTTTTGAAAAATGTGATTTGTATTTTCTCAACAATATTCAAAAATATTATTAATATTAAAAAAATACTTTTTCGGCCGAAGATTATTTAAATAAAAAAAAAAGGAACGAAACTATAGGCTATTTTGTTAATCAGTGTAGCTAACTACACAATGAGGTTAATCCTTTATGCTTGTAAGAATTTTTATTAAATTATCCTATAGTTAATCACTATTATTTTACCCATAGACATTCTGTAGAGAGACTTGATATGGAGCGGCGCTAACATCAGCCGTTTCTCCACCAATTATACGCGAATTAAAACTAGAAGCGGAAGCAACTCCAGATCCAGTTGAAGATATAGGAGGCAAGGCGTGACTACGGAGTTTAGCTTGTGTTAAGGACACTAATATAAGCACTAATAATCCTGCTAGTATATGGACTATTCCGTTTGAGCAAGACATATTGCAAGACGTGTTGAAAGTGGACTGATTTGTGGATGAATCAAATAACCAATAAACTAAACTTTTAAATACGATATAAATGTCTACGATATACGATAACTGGAATTATACTATATATGTGTACATATATCATATTAATGACCATAGCATGGGCAATATCAATCACAATGAAAAACCATGAAATGACAGACTCATAAATTCACATAATTTTTGTTGTCGTTTTATACATTTATTAAATCAGCAAAAGAAATATATAGATTGAAGAATATATAATGTCTAGAATGATTAGGCACAGCCATTGATAACAGTACGAATCCAATCATTATAAAAGGCACAACGAGCATAGACATCCTAAAAGAAAATTGAAATGATAAATTAAGGAAGAATATTTTTAAATATATATATATTATCCGATGATACTTACAGGTCGTCCATAGGCACAGGGTACACCCCAATTGCCAATGCCCACTAGTTTACCATTCGAATCGATAAGAGGCCCACCGGCATCTCCATGACAGGCACCTGTGCCGGCATTCAATTTGACACATACATGACCCAAATCCACATCCTCAGTTTCACCCAGATCAATGCGACACTGTTCCACTGGCAGATATGTACCCTCGGCCTGTTGTAAATAACGTTCATACGAATCGGTGGTTGAGGCCGTACCCCAGCCAGCAAATGTCAATTTTTCACCCTCTTCCAACTCATCGATTTCGGCCAAAGTTACATTATTCGTATTATCATCGAATGCCATTTTCTCCGATATATGTATTAGAGCAATATCATTATGATAGAGTGGCTTATCAAAATTACAATGGACATGAATTTGATCAACTAAATAATATTCGCTAGTCAGATCCCACCAATCCACAGTGCCAACAACAACAATAATGTTACGTGCCCTTAAACCGGATACACAACTGGCGGCAGTTAAAATCCATTCTTGATTAACTATGACACCGCCACAAAAATGAAAACCATAGATATTCTGTACACTGGCTATCCATGGATATGTACCCGATTCCACAATTGTACCGCCAACAATACGACCTTGTGGTCCCTTAGTTACTTCAGACTCTGTGGGTCGCCTTCTATTGATGGCTGCCAGACCGGGTAATTGATCATCTCCATGGATGCGTAGAGCATCCATTGGAATGACTAATAGAATTAACCCAATACTGAGGAATATAATCGATCTGCACAAAGTATTCATTGTTTCGTTACTGATTCTCTAATTAGTTGGCCACTTCATAATTACAGTTCGTTTTGGTTGGCTTATCAAAAGATTGTTGGTCAGGTTGGATAACAGTCCCTATTATACATATATTGGGTATATAATGATAAGTATTTTTTTATATATATACATATGTTTTCGATTCGTTTCATTCGAGGCATTCATTTCGCATTACGGACACGAACATTGTGAGCTAGTCCATTAGTTGGAATCGTGCATTTATAGGCTGCCGAGATTTTTTTCTTTTTCTGTTGGCCAATCTAATGCCCAGTCACCTTCCATCCATTGCAATGGATAAGTTTTATTATCAATTGGTCATCCAATTAAATGAAATATGCCGCATTTTAGTTCGGTTTTATCCTGAAATTCATAAAGATAATGGCGATTTTATATGACATTATAAAGATTTGAAAAAATGACCAGGAAAAGTCCAATGCGATAGCCTCAATATTCTTGGGCAAAGCTCAGGGGAATGTGATAAAAAAAAAAAAACAAAAGAATTGTTTTTGTATTTTTATAATCGAATCCATATAAAAACGCCAAGTTGGGCCATTTAAATTTCCATTGCTGGTCATTAATTCTTCGGTGTCTGTCCGTGGTCGTCGTCGTCGTGGTTGTCAATTATTATGCCCAATATTGGCATTTGGTATCTAATTGTATTGTCTTTGGTTTTGGGCAGTTCCATTGACGTCATTAGGGCCAAACGATTGAATCGTAAACTGTCCGACAATCGTATTGTGGGTGGCCAAGAGGCAGAAGAAGGTATTGCCCCCTATCAGGTATCAATACAAACATCATGGAAAACCCATTTTTGTGGTGGTGCCATCTTATCTGATCGATGGATCCTAACTGCCGGTCATTGTGCTCAGGATTTTGGCATCGATGATGTACGTATTGTTGTTGGCACCAATGATCGTTTGAATCCTGGCCAAATGCTATTTCCTGATGAGATTTATGTTCATTGTATGTACGATGTGCCAGCCATGTATAATAATGATATTGGTTTAATTCATCTAAATGAATCGATTATATTCAATGAGAGGACACAAATAGTGGAATTAAGTAATATACAACCGCCAGCGGGCGCCACTGTAACCCTAACTGGATGGGGTGCACCGGAAATAAATTGGCCAACAATGGAACGTTTACAAATACTCAATTTAACCATTATTGATCATGAGGAATGCCGCAAAGCCTGGGATTATACCGATGGCATTGATATTGGACATTTGTGTACATTTACCCGGAATGGAGAAGGTGCCTGTTCGGGGGATTCTGGTGGCCCAGTGATGTGGAATGGCAAACTGGTTGGCTTAGTTAACTGGGGACGACCTTGTGGTGTGGGTTTGCCCGATATGTAAGTTTAAACAGTATATTCAGTTTATCTCATATATATATATATATATATATCTATATATATTTTTCCAATTTCTAGGCATGCCAATACAATCTATTATCAGGATTGGATCAGACGTACGGTGGCGGGTTGCAAGAATCGTGTGAATTAAATAGCATAAAGCATAAATAGACATCAATAAATTGTAACTGTAAACATATATTCTTATAAAATCATTTTTGAATCATTTTAGATAAGAATGAATTTTACTAAGAAGTTCGTATAGTTCACTTGACTGGTCATTACTTTGCTTTTATTAGGGCAATTAATTATTTTATGATTCTATTTTCAAATGGCTGTTTAAAGATATTACCCGCTGAGAGACTAGGGCTGATATATCATGGGAAATCAGTGGAAATTTTTTATACATGTATATTCTATATATAGTATGAGATTTTTCATCGTTTATGAAAGATGATTTAAGTTACCCAATTAAATTCTTTTGAACTTAATTTTGTATTCTACATTATGTTATTTTTTTTAATCAGCCTTTGTTGTGTTTTAAGATTATGGAAACGGCTTGAAATATTTATGGTATTTTACAAATATTAATTACAAAAGAATTAAATTGATTACGAAATTAAATTATAACTTTATATCTATAAATCAGATTAATCATTGCTAAAGTAAACAACTTTCATTTCAGTTTTTAATATATATTTATACCTTTTCCCCATAGTGAATATATGTTCCATATCTTTTCTATTTTTGCAATTATTTAGTTTTAATTTTAAGAATATTATATCGAATGAGAGATGTCATTTTAAAATATATTTAATAAAAATAGAAATTTTTTAAAACAAACATCGATTGATACGAACTAAATTCAAATGAATTTATTCGTTTGTTTATGATTAGTATAATTTAAAATAAATATATTCTTTATATATATTGTGTTATATATAAATAGAATAAGATCTTTCTTTATCTTCTAAAATAAATCCTATTTATATTTTAAGTTTCTTCCACATTTTCTTAAATTAAATTGCAATTGACAAAATGCAAAAATTCATTCAGTGGAAATGTCAAAAGAAACTAAATTGATTAATTAACTAATCTACAATATTAAATAATTTTATAAGAATTTGCAATATGTATTATATACATTTAGTCCATGACCTAGTTCCTAGTACAAATAGCTATTTAGTTATTGTATATTAAACTACTTTTTATATAATAATTAATATTTAAATAATAAAAATAATAATATCATAAATATATATAGACATATTTTAATCAGTGCCAATAAAATTGGAATGATATATCTAATGGAATACCTTATAGTGAAAGTTCTTTATTTAAAGATTGATTAAAGATTGCAAAAGAAAAGAAATTATAATTTTTATATTTTATATCCAATATATGGAATAACATTGAAACATTCTTCGATTTATACTTTATAATGACTTACAATTCCTATGCTATTTGCTGCCCTGGAATTGGAATAACGATATATATCTTTCTGTCCGTCTCCGCCCCCTTCTTCAATTTGGTCTCCAGTCATATCCATTTGGAGTTTGTGTCAATTGCCCCAATCACATAAAATCGTAATCAGAGCACGTCTATATCATTTTATGATACATTTTAGATATCACCTAGACTGGACTGCAATGTTTTGGATTTACGATATAAGCTTACGATATTGAAATGATTTTTTTTTTTTTTTTTAGTTTTTTGGCTGGGGTATATAAGGTAAATCACGATATATGTGAAAGGTTTAATATACAAAGTTGCGTTTCGATTGTCAGTATGCTGCCGCGTCCACAGACAGCAATATATATCCTTCTATTCCTATTGGCGGTATACTCTCAGCCAGGAGCAACGAAACGTCAAGGACCAAAGCTGAGTGCAGAGCAACAGGAGAAATATGCCGAAGCAATTAATCAATTTTCGAGTCGTGTAATTGGTGGCAGCGATGCGGAAGTCGGTCAGGTTCCATTTCAAATTTCACTCCAATCTATATTCAATGAGCATATGTGCGGTGGTGCAATTATCGATAAGGATTGGGTACTAACAGCTGCCCATTGTGTTTATGGATATAATCCACCATATTTACAAGTGGCCACAGGTACAATACGTTGGCAAGCACCGATTGCCCGATATCCTGTTAAGGAATACTATGTACATTGCAATTATAATTTCCCGGATTATCACAATGATATTGCATTAATTCATTTGAATGAATCAATTGTTTGGAATGAGTATACACAACCAGCTATTCTGCCCAAGGAACCACTTGTTAATGGTACACAGGTATTACTTACTGGCTGGGGATCGACAGTCCTTTGGGGTGATACACCCGATGTCCTGCAACAGGCTACACTAACCTATGTGGATTATTCAACATGTCAGTTAATTATGGGCGGTGATCCGAATAATGGTTATGGACACGTTTGTACCCTTACTAATAATGGACAGGGGGCTTGTCATGGCGATTCTGGTGGTCCATTAAGTTATAATGGTATACTTTATGGTCTGGTCAATTGGGGTTATCCCTGTGCCATTGGCTATCCAGATTCATTTGCTTCGGTTCATTTTAATCTCGATTGGATTGATCGTGTTAAATCCGAAAAATGTAGTTCCTGTCATTGCTATGCCAGCAATTATCCCTCATTATGATTTAAATAAATGGTAATACAAAAATATATTTAATCTTTCAATTTATTTATTTATTATTATTATTTTTATTGGTATTATGTGGAACATTTGCTATTGCCACTGATTACATTACGTATCCAATCTAAATAATAATATACATTGGCTTGTACATCAGGATAACCACGTCCGCAGGGTCTACCCCAATTAACTAGACCAACTAGGGTGCCATTACTGACCAGGGGACCGCCAGAGTCACCATGACAGGATCCCTCACCCTCTTTCGAGAATGTACAAATGTGACCCACACCCACACCAGTCGATTCAGAAAATATATCCTTGCACGTCTCATAATCGACGAAACCCAGATTTAACTTTTGTAAATTCTCCAAGGGACTGCCATAACCCTCTTCTGCACCCCATCCGGTAAGTACAATCTGGTCACCATAACGTGTTGGTCTCGAGGGCAAATCAATCGGTTGTGTATGCTCATTAAAGGTTATATTTTCGGTGACCTTCACAAGGGCAATATCATTATGCAAATAGGGCTGATCGTACCTACAATGCATATGTATCTCTGAGCTATAATGTATGGCTCCTGGTTCTGCATAACGATTCGTTCCAGATACAAAATTTATCTGTGCTGGCAGATATTTATCCACACAATGTCCGGCAGTGGCAATCCATTGTTCATTTATGATGGCTCCACCACAACTATGAGTGCCCACGGTTCGTTGCAATGACACCTGATAGGTGGCAAAACCCTCTTCCGCATCCTGGCCACCAATTATACGACCTTTATATGTCTCTGGACCAACTACCAGACGTTTACACTGGCTTAATTGAAGGATGGCCAGGAAACAAATGTAAAAAATCGACTTCATATTTTTTTCTGAATGATTGTGACTTGTATGAATGGTTAACAATTAATGACTAAATTTATATATAATTTTTACAGTTTAAGGAAAAGTTTATTAAGTTATCGATAAGGCAAGGTAAGGTTATTTTTTTTTTTCTTTTTATCAGGTTCACAGTTTATGATATCAAACGATCCTAAACTTTAACTGTGCGATAGCCGACACATTTGCCATTGCCGCTAATTATATTACGTATCCAATCTGTATAATAATAGACACTGGCATGGACATCCTAGAAATAACAGAATAGAGAGAATGCAGGATAAAATTACAAATTTCCAATATCTTACCGGTACACCGGTGGCACAGGGCCAACCCCAATTAACTAAACCAACTAGTTGACCATCACTGATCAAGGGACCACCCGAATCGCCATGACAAGCTCCTTGTCCCTCTTTGGAAAATGTGCATATATGTCCAACGTCACAATCTTGTGGATTAGTTAAAGCCGCTTGACACTCCTCATGTGGCACATATTTAAGGCGAAGAACCTGTAGATCAATCGGTGCATAGCCACCCAATTCTGTAGAACCCCATCCGGTAAGGATAACATCAGCTCCTGCCAACATGGGAGCTGTGGGCAATGGAATTGGTTGAGTACGTTCATTCCATTCAATCGGTTCACTCAATTCCAATAAAGCAATATCATTATGATATTCTGGCTGATCATAATTGCAGTGAATATTTATGGATTGTAGAAAAGTCCTAGCGCCAGGACTATTATATTGATTCGTTCCAGATACAACGACCAACCATTGAGGATTTGCATTAACCACACAATGTGCTGCAGTGAGTACCCATTTGTCGGCAATGATGGCACCACCACAGGCATGGGCACCCGATATACTCTGCAATGATATTTGATATGGAGCAAAACCTTCCTCAGCTAGATTGCCACCAACAATGCGTTGATCCTTGTAGAAAATGCCACTTGTTGAATTCTTAATGCGTATAGCCAGGCCACAATTGCTAATGGCTAATACCAACAAGAGTAGAGAGCATTTGGCCATCATTTTACTTCAAGCAATGATTAGCTAATGAACTGGTTTTGCCCAAATGGATATGTCCAGACTATCGCCATTTATCGCAGTTAGATAAAAATCCAGTTTATTGGCTATGATTTTTATTTTTTCGATAGCCATGGTCGAATATTTCTTTAAAATACCTTTGACCAGTCAATTTCAGTTAACGATATCAATCGATTTGAGGGAAAACCAATTTGTCAGTCTTTCCCGGGATATCAAGCATGACATTACGCCGTAGAAATATCGGACTTTCATTACCATGTGTTCTATTAGTTCTAATAGTTCTGGCAACACAGTCCAATTCGAAAGATCTTCAGTTAATAGTTGGTGGACAGAATGCAGAAGAAGGTGATGCTCCATATCAGATCTCATTGCAAACATTGACGGGACGTCATCTATGTGGCGGAGCCATCATATCGGAACGTTGGCTATTAACAGCTGGTCATTGTGTGAGTGGTTATCCTGCAGATCGATTACAAGTTATCACTGGTACATTACAATATGCCCAACCAGGTGGCATATATTATCCAGAATTAATTTACTTACACTGCAATTATGATAATCCAAAATATCATAATGATATTGCTTTGCTGCAAGTGAATGAGAGCATTATCTTTAATTCTCTGACTCAATCTGTTAGTTTGCCCATCGAACCCTGGTCTATGGCGCCATCGGAATTGCTCTTCACGGGTTGGGGTACGCAATCAGTGGCTGGCAGTAATCCAGCAAACTTACAACGTGTCCAGCAACAATTTATCAATAGCCAACAATGCAAATCTCTCTTAGACAGCTATGAAGATATGGAACTAGGTCCATGTCATATTTGTGCCTATCGTCAATTGAATATTGGTGCTTGTCATGGTGATTCTGGAGGACCACTTGTACATCAGGGCATTCTGGTGGGTATACTCAATTACTTTATACCCTGTGCCCAAGGTGTTCCCGATGTTTTTATGAATATAATGTACTATAGAGATTGGATGAGGCAAGTTATGAGTGGAAATGCGAAATGTAGCCAAGCTAATCAACAAATTATTGGTTAAATAAATATAAAAATACTCAAATTTCATAGTTTTAAGCTTTATAATTGTTTTTTACTACTTTATAAAATGATTTCGGAGCGTTTATAAAATGATTTATCGAAGCAATTGAATTGCCTTGTTTTTATACCCGTGCAGAGGGTATGATAAAATTGATTAAATAACTACACACATATATGACGAATTTTATTCAGATTGCAATCCTATAATATTACCTACATAGTGAACAGGAAAAGAAATGCCTTAAATATAAGATTTTCATTTTAAATACTATTGTCTAACTATGAAAATTTACAGCTTTAATAAGTGATTTATTTCCGTATTTGTAGATTATAAATTTCGCTTAGGTCGATTTGGTTTCTTATGCTGGTTAAGCTGTAAGGTTCTGTGATATACTTTCCAGTTTTTTAGCTTATTATCCTTCAATAATTGATCTGCAAATATTTTTAATTAGAATATTTGCATCTTCAAAATTTGCTTCTTTTCAGCTCTTCGTATCAAAATTGTAAATATTGATAAGAATTAACTTTCTTTATGCCAGGTTGTATATTGAAACATCTGTTTTTAGCATTATGTACAAATTAATAAAAATTTTCAAGAAATTTTGCTAATTTTTTTTTGAATGTTCTGTCTTAAGTACTTAAAAGATTTGCTAGCTCGTTTAGCTTATTTTATCTTTGAAGATAATATCTCACCAATTTGCTAGTTAACTAAATTAACCCAAATAAAGTCAATACTTTACTTTATTACTTATGACAATTCAATAAATTGTTTATTTTACCATACAAATAAATTTTTTTTGGCTATGGGCCAAATGTCTGTAGATAAACTGAGTCACAAGATGAAATTTTTTTTAGATTTTTTTCTTTTGTTATTTTTGTTATTTTTATTTTTTTTTTTTTTTGCTTGTTTGATATTTGGCATTTTGATTTATGTCATTGACTTGATGTTGGTATATATGTACCTATATATTTTTTTTTGTATTCTGACCACACGTGTCCATGCTCTAATTAGAATTATATAGACAACCAATGGAACATTTCCCAGTCAAAGATCAGACTCAATCTCTTAGTCATATTCTCAGTGGTTGCTGTCAAAAAAAAAAAAAAAAAAAGACGAAAGACTTCTCTCATTTATTTATTTATTTCTATTTTTTTTTTTGGAAATTCTGAAATACTTTCGTTTCCTCGCTCAGCAAATCATTCAGCTATTTTCTCACACACTGTGTGTGTGTGTGAGAGTGTGTGTGAGTTAGATTGTATCTTCGCATTTTCAAAAAGATTTTCAGTTGCTATATTGACTTGGACGTGTTCGGTTCTTTTTATATCGTTTGGCTTTATTTTGTGTGGAATACGCGACGTATACGCAATATATGCAACACATACACTAACATACATATACATACACATGTAGACGCGTGTGTCTTAAATACAAACATACATAATTATATATGTAGAAAATTTCGCAATTTTTGAAAGAATTCGAGCAAGAAAATTATTAATATAATAAAAGTTAATATGCTAAAGTATGTGCAAAAAAAAAAAATAATTAAAATTTAACTGATTTAATTATTTAACGAAAAATGTTCTGGAATATTGAAAGGAATTGTGATGATTAATACTGGCGAAATGTTCCCATGAGTGTCTCGCTATATACATACAAAAGAAAATACACACACAGACAGATTGTATATATGTATATATATATTTAGTATAGTAGACTCAGTGCAAACATATGGACATGCTAAAATTGAAAATATTTCATGTGTCTGAAATGAATTTTTTTGGCTTTTATTCTACGTTTCTTCTAGCATATTTTAAGATATATTTTTTTTTTTGTTTTGGTGAAAAATTACGTAGAGAACGCGAAAAACTGTGGTCCTGATTGGCCCCTTTTAGATAAAGGCGTGTTGAAATTCATTATTGCCAGAGTGTCTGCCATTAATTGTTCAGATGTGAAAAACGTTAAATGAATTGCTTGTTAAAAATCTTCATCCAGAGACCAGATGTATGCATCATAGATGATCTTTATATAGAAATCATATATGCACAATTCGTTGCAGACCCTCAAATACCTGAGAGGCCATTAAATAGAATTTTAGCTGCTTCATAAATATATCGAAGGGGGGTGGGGTGGGAAGATTCAATCAATTTAGGGTTTTATTATTTTCAAAATCGGAATTTTTAATAAAAGATATATAATTTTTTGCCATTAAGATCGCAAGGACCGACACCGCAGGGTAATTTTGGTGGTCCACAGGGTGGTGATTGTCCACCACATGGTAGTGCAGTTGTTATTGCCCATGATGCCTCTGTTGTTGTTGTTGCCTCTGTTGTTGTCGTATCTTGTCCAAGTATAGCGACAATAAGTCCAACAAAATACCAAAGAATTGGAGCCGCCTTCATCTTGAATTATTGCAAACTTAATGATTATCTATCGAGAAAGTTCATCTTTTTATATGATTTGGTAGCGAATTTTAAATATTGACACAAATGTATTAAAATTCTTCTTTTTTATTTTGACAAACATATATCTAAATAGTAAATTATGCAACAAAACATCTGTGCAATTATTGTTTTTTTTTAACCTCATATTTATAAAGATTTAATAATATTTGAAATTATCATTTCAGGGATAGAAAATCAAACTTTTAAGTAGATTGTACTTATATTGAAATGTTGAAACCCAATTGACAATAATTTATAACTAATTATTTGTCCGTCGAATATCTGTTTCAAAGGCATTTCATTAAGAACTTTCTTTAGAAAATAATAACTATATATAACTTATGGAAAACAAACCGATTTGATTAAAACTTTAAGTTTAAATGTTTTATTTTATTGTAAACTCAATTTTTTTGTCTTCGCCATATGGTGGTGTTTGTCCAATAACGGAGTTGGCCCCCATGATTTCCTCCTCATGGAGATGAAGTTGCTGTAGACGCCGTTGCATTTGTTGTTGCTGCTGACGAAGTCAATGAAATTTGTCTCCACGACGATAATAATCCGAGAACATCTGCAACAAGACCAGCCACATATTAAGGAACTAGTATAACTTTCAACTTGAAATTCTATAATTATTATGATTATCTTTTGATAGATTTCATTCGTCCTTAATATCTTTTTTGCATATTTATACAAATGTATAAATAAGTTTTTCATATGGGCAAATATTAATTTTAAAGTAAATGATATATATTTACTCACTTGTTCAAATATATGTTTATATAAAAGAGATTAATGGAAAACGTTGAAAGGGATTTTTAAATTATTTTTCACTGTAATTAATATTTATTTATCCCGGAATATATGAAAATCGTATTAGGCAAATGTATTCTCAAATTTAATTTTTTTTTTTTTAATATTATGATTAACATTTTCGAAGTCTTTTTACATTAATATCTAGAGGAAATTTCTTGTACCTTTCACTTCTTTTAATTGATTGGACTTAAGTTGTTTGATTATGAAATATTTATCTATATATACAACAATTTATTTGAAATCTATTGTTAAGTCATTATCTTCGACAAAGATTTTATTATCTATTGCAAGACAATTTTTAAACCTGATTAAAATTGCAAAATCGATTCTAAAATAGAATGATTTCCTTGGCTAAATCACAATCTAAAAAAATGTCACAAAATTATTTAAGACTTGCTGATAACTTGAAAATTAAAAACATTTTAAATAAACAAGGACGAATTGAAGTCGATAAAGAGATTTACTGGGCAGGATATTACATTTTTTATTTAATAGAAGAAATATAATTTTTTGGCACAAGGATCGGCACCGATTCCGCCGCATGGGTTACAAGGATTAAGACCATTATTTCCTCCACATGGCTTTGATGTTGTAGCTGATCCTGCTGTTGTTGTTGTAGCAGTTGCTGAAGTTGTTGTTGTCGTTTGTCCAAATATACCGACAATGAGTCCAACAAAGCACAAAAGAACTAAAGCAGCCTTCATTTTGAACTATTAAAAACTTAATGATTATCTCTTGTGATAATTTCATCGTTTTATACCATTAGCTAGAAAGTTTTAATTATTTGCACAAATGATCTTATAATTACTTTTTCCTATTTTGATAAACAAAATATTATTTAATAATATTAAATCATGAATCAAAACACTTGTACAATTATTTAACTATCTAACTCTATATGTTAAGTAAAGGTTTTTATAAGAAATTGATAGAGTTTTATTGAAATAGGTGATCGAAATTGTTTTCAAGTTTTATTTCTTATAAAAGAAGTATAATTTTTTGGCATTATTGCCGCAAGGACCAACACCGTTTCCGCCGCAGGGTGAGGCAGTAGTTGTTGATGCTATGGTTGCCGTTGAGGAGCCCCATGTCCACGATGATGACGATGTCGTAGTGGTTGTTGCTGATCCAAATGCACTGGCCACAAGTACAATGAGGCACAATAGAATCAAGGCAATCTTCATCTTGAATAGTTACAAATTTTATGATTTTCTCTTTAGAGATTTGAAGCTTTTATACAATTTTTTTTGCTAGTTTCGCCTGTTGACACAAATGTAATTTTAATTTTCTTAAATTGACAGAAAAATGAAACAATTTATAATTAATTGTACAAATAAACACTTGTGCAAATTTAAAAAATTCTAAGCCCAAACTTTAAAATTTATTTACACTTTTTAATAGTTTCGTCAATCTAAAAACAATAAATATAATTCAATGCATTGAGCTTCTTTATCCGCACTTAACCTATATCTTCTGTTCTATCAGAAAAAACTTGTTCAATATGGTTATATTCATCTGAAAAAATATATGCATATAGATAGATATATCCATGGTCAAGAAATTTGTAAAAGATATTCTGCAAAGAAACAAATTTCCGAGAATAAAAATTGTGGTGGAAAAAGTTCAATTTTTCAACCTAAGTCAATTAAAGAACTGCAAGAGTATATCGAATTCGTTGTGTAACCAAGTAACCAATCAACAGTAAAAAAAAAGTCAGACAATTTTTGCTTTATGTTTTTACATTTCTCTTTAGTTATTTTTCTTACGAAGCAATTTTTTTGAAAAATATATCAAAAATTTATTTATTAATGAGATGAAATTATACAAACTTTAAGTTTTCCTATTTGTTTAGATCCCGCTTAGTTATTGTTAATTATAGAAGCATTTTTCAATAGATATATATATAGGTACATTTTTTTTTTTTGGCTCATACGCAAAACATACACGAATACATAGATATACATTATTTTAAATCATGTATATCTCTAAGTCTTAATTTGTTAACCAAAGTTTTTAATAACAAATTAAAACACTTTTGTTGAAATAGGAGAGCAAAATTGTTTCTAAGTTTTATTTCTTATAAAAGAAGTATAATTTTTTTGCATTGTTGCCGCAAGGACCAACACCGTTTCCGCCGCAGGGAGAGGCAGTAGTTGTTGTTGTGGTTGTGGTTGTTGTCGTAGTAGCTGTTCCTGATCCAAATGCACTGGCCACAAGCGCAGTGAGGCAGAAAAGAATCAAGGCAATCTTCATCTTGAATAGTTACAAATTTTATGATTTTTTCTTTAGAGATTTGAAGCTTTTATACAATTTTTTTTTGCTAGTTTTGCCTGTTGACACAAATGTAATTTTAATTTTCTTAAATTGACAGAAAAATGAAACAATTTATAATTAATTGTACAGATAAACACTTGTGCAAATTTAAAAAATTGTAAGACCAAACTTTCTAATGCGTTAATTTAGTTTTTAGAATTTATTTAAACTTTTTAATGCTTTAGTCAATTTAATCCACACATTTAATCCAATATGGAAATATTCATCTGACGTCAATATATACATATTCGTATGTATATATATAGATAGATATATCCATGGTCAAGGAGCTTATACATATTAGATATACTACAAAGAAACAAACTTCCAAAAATGAAACTTGTCGTGGAATGATTTCAATTTTTCCACCTATGTTAATTAAATAACTGTAAGAGTATATCGAATTCGTTGTGTAACCAAGTAACCAATCAACAACAAAAAAAAGTTATTCCAGGCACCAATTTTTTTTTTTTAGATTTTTTACATTTTTCTTTAGTTATTTTTCTTACGAAACTATTTTTTTTGAAAAAAATATCAAAAATTTATTTATTAATGAGATGAAATTATGCAAACTTTAAGTTTTCCTATTTGTTTGGATCCCGCTGAGTTATTGTTAATTGTAGAAACATTTTTCAATAGATATATTTTTTTTTTTTTTGGCTCATACGCAAAACATACACAAGTACATGCGTATGTATATATTATATGTATGTATGTGTATAAATAGAAACATGTTTGTATATATATAAACATGTGATTGTCTAAGAAAACTAAAGCTACACGTGAAAATTTCTTTTATTGTATACAAGATGAAAACAGCTGTTAAAAAAAGTCATAAAAAGTAGCATGAAAAATTATAAGAAATATAAATAAAATTTATTTAAAAAGTCCACACGCGTAACAGTTGAAATGAAAGTTCCACAAAATGACAAAATAAATATTGAAATAGAAATTTTTATTTGTATTTTTGAGATTTTCCGTTTAAATTTTTAATTTTTATTGTTTATTTCAAGAGTTTCTGCTAAAAATGATCGTTAACCAACACTGTGAAAATTATGGCAATTGAAGGTAGACAGGAAATGCTTGTTAAATTGCCTTCATTTTTTTTTTAATGTGTAATCATGCTGTGATTTATTGAAACACAACAACTAATAAAATGAAACGTTTAAATTTTTGTATATTTATTTTTCTGTTTGTTTTTGTTGCATTTTGTTGGGTCTTTATTTAGAGAATAAGATATATGTATATGAATTTTTCGAGAGTTTTTCGACCCGGCAAATAAAATCATAGAATTTATGAATACGTCTAATAATCAAGGAGATGACTTAGTCATCATCTAACATGCAAAATTATACGCCTTATAATTTCTGATTTCATATTTTGATGAAGGCTTCGACTAACTATCACAGCTATATGTGTCTTTCATATTTTTTTCATATTTTGTCTGATCCATTCAGTTGGCCTGTCCATTCTATCTGTATTTCAAGTGCAAATTATGTTGCCAACGTTGCGTATGAGTCATGCGGTAAGCGGGGGAACACGGAATAATTGGATATGTTCTTGAGGCGACCGTCAACCAAAATGCAATTGCCAAACAAATGAACCATGGGTAGGCGCTTTTCATTTGTGGCTAACAACAATAGCAACAGCAATAGCAACAACAACAACAACAACAATAATGAATTCTATAATTAAAACTACAACAACCAAATCAGCTGCGTGCAAATATCACAATTGTATAAGTATATACATATAAGTACATATATGTATATATTTGTATGGATTTTTATATATTGTTTTATATGATGGAGAGGAGAAGCGAGGAAGAGTCACTAAAACCTGCCATACAGAGTCAGAGTGTGGTTCGACGTCAGCGTCGCCAAGCAACAGCAACAACAAAAACAAAAACACGAAACATATAGTTAAAATATTGAGCAAATTATGTATTGAAGATGCTAATATACCACTGGGTAAATAAATATATACACATGATGCATCGATTATATATAGAATATATATATAATTAATTTTAAGTTAATTTTTCATATTTTTTTTAAAATTTTAAAAATTGCTAGTGTAGATTTTTTTTTATCTTTTTATTTTTTTATATAATATATCTTTGCTGTAGTTTCAACTAACACAAAGATATTAGATGATATTAACTTGATCAGCATCGAAATATTTATGTCTATGCTATGGATGAATTAAAAACTTTTTCTTTAACTTTTATACATAATTTCCTGTGAATTTGCATTAATTTTGAATATTAAGCAAAATAATTAAAGAAATAAAAGATTAGAATTTCTTTTCCGTTCATCGAGATGTTTCTTTAAGAGCTCTTCGTTTGGTTCGTACTATTAAAGATATAGAAACATTATTATATCTTTCAAAATTGTTAACTAAAATTAATGAGGAATTTGAATTTGCTTTTAATAAATGATGAATGAAGAGTCCCAAATAAATCAAAAGATTCATGTGTTGTGACTCATTTGCTGCAATTTCAGAAAGCTGAAGGTTGGTGTACCTATTCTTCTGCCCATCATTGTATTTATTTTTTCTTGAAAAACGAAATAATAATAATAAAGAAATTGAGCGAAAAGCTGCGCGCGTTTTCGCTGCATAAAAACTTTGAGCAAGGAGGCGCAGCCAACTCAGTTGAGTTGAAAATTTGTCGCGGTCAGAACATTCTTATTGTACGAATAACAAAGTGACGACAACAAAGTGTTACATAGAATATTGTGCAAAAGAAAAAATCAGAAATTATTTACATCTACATATGAGTATATAAATTTTGAAAATATTTCAATATTATTTACGAATCAGACTGTGCTAAGAAACGTGCATGCAAAGAGGCTAAATAGGCTGGCATTGTGTAATTAGTGATCAAAAAATCAGTATTATTAACTGAAATATTTCCAATTCAAAACATTCAAGAAATCAGTATACAACAAAAATGGCTACAAGAAAAGTAAGTTTCAATTTAAATTGATCTTGGTTAGAGATATGGTAATCCAGATCATGTCATGTAGCATTCCCCAATTCAGTCGTATTCCTTTTAAAATCTAATTTTTGGAGGACATGTGGTTTTCATTACCTTTTCAAATATTTTGTCAAATTATTTTTAGAAAAAAATGCAGCCAATTTTCTCTCATCGGTTTGTGTGTAAATGTTCTGTGTAATTTTAGTTTTGCAAATAAATTAAAATTAATTAAAATGGAAGCAAAAAATTTTATTTAGCATTTTATTAGGTGCACGCTGATTCATAAACCTAGGCCGAGGCACAAGGCGGGGCAAGTGGCGCCTCACGTTCTCGCCATCGACTTTGCCACCATTTTTGGTTAAATTTTTTTTTACAATTTACAATGTTTCCATATTTGGATTGAGATGTTTTGATATTTGATTTGTTTTTTCCCAAAACGGAAAAGGGGGTCAGGTGAACGTGGAACGTGTACTCCCTTGTGGAATGTATTGTTTTGAAGGATTTGATCTGTTTCGCTGTCGATCATTGATCAGGGGCTTCCAAATTTTCACTTAAAACCATTTTGACTCATTTGGCTAAAATTAACAAATTTTAACCATATTGAGAAGGTCGTCTGGTGTTGTCAGTCTCATTTGTTTCGGTCATTCAGAGATGTCGTTGTGCATTTGTGTCTGTCTTTCGTATTTGCAATTGAAGGGAAGTGTGCGATGGAGGGGGTGGATAAGCATTAAAAAAGGCATTTGCCAAAACCAAAAACCGAACAAAATGACAAATATTTGACTACATTTTGTTGGTATAAAATCAAAAGTGTGCAAAGTAAAGTGCATGAATCATTTTACTTTACTGTAAATGGTATACAGATGCATACATATATAAATATACATATATATGCATATACATATATATTAAATATATTTAAATAATATTCTTATCACAAAAATAAGGAAATAACTCAACATTTACATTTAAATTTCTTATCGCTTAACTTATATTTGAAATAAATGTATAAGCTTATTATTAAAGACGTCTCTTGAAACCGAAAAACAGGAATTCCAATGATTCAGTTAGTTTCGTCATTTGTTTTTAACATTGTTCAGAATATTATCAGTTTAATAATTAAGCAAAATATTAAAAAAATTAGGCATACTTTACGGCTCTTGACGCCAATTATCAAACCTTGGGTCGACTTCAAAATATGATCCATATAAAATATACAAAATACAAAAAAAATACTGCAATCATTTACGTTATCACGCTGAACTTGAAATCGCCAAAACTTGTTTTTGTTTACCACAATTATCTGCTCAGAGAGTAAGAGAGTGCGACGCTGAGGAAAAAGAAGAGAGTGAGAGAAACCAATCGAACGCGAGAGAGCGGCTGCACAGGAGAGTGATCAACAAAGCGAATACCGGTAAAATGTTAATTAGCAGACTCTGAATGAGTGATCTGTCTTCAACAGACTCACTATGAACCTGTTAATAATTAACATTTGTTTTCTTATCTACCTAGCGGCAAATTAGCAGCAACACCGGCTCCAAAATGGCCTCCGTTATCTCCTCAAAAGAAGAGAAGCCAATGTAAGTTAACAGTATCGAAGAAAACAGGGATGTTAAATAACATAAAATGAGACTTAACAGAACTAAATGAGCTTAACGCTTGAAAGAGAGTCCGAAATCAGAGAAAATGAGAAGAGAATAACAGTAAAGAGTAGTAGAAATATAACTTTTGTATAAATTTTCTATCAAAGCAGAATTGTATATACACTTTGAAATAATAATTTATTAAAATAATTCAATAATTTGTCAATGGAATATTGCAATAATTTTACTTACAATGAATACGTATATACATAATATAATTTTGAAATAATTTGAATAGTTAAACAATACTTGAATTTATTTGACAAAACAAAAACAAATCATGTTCAATAAGCTATGGGGCTTTCTGTGTCTCTCTTTCTTCGTATACGCTGAGTCTCAGAGTGAGAAGAGAAAGAGAGAATGAGGAATTTATTTTTTTTTTCTTTTATTTCATTTCCAAACTCCAAAGTGACAGCAAGTGGCGCGGCAAAACTTCAACCGCGATCAATAGAAGTCAACAGTTCGGGATCGGCGCGGGCGCGAATAGTTATACAAACGGCCAAACGACACAAGCTACAATATATCTTAGCCAGCAGAATAATCACCATCAACAAGTGGGTAGAAATAACCAGCCCAATAATCCGCCGAATTCCGCCAACGCGTGTGTTTATTCAACAAATTGCAACAATAATACCAACAATAATAGCCACAGTGATCAGAATTTCAGCAATTTAAACTTCTACGCGCAGCAACCGACAACAGCGACAACAAATACCAACAATTTCTATCATCAACAGGTGTGTCCCCCTAGTCCAGCTCCTTATTACCCCCCTATTAGTGCTTCGCCCTTATCCAGCTGTGCCTTTTAATATCGTCTTTTAATTGCTGCACTTCACATTGCGTTTTGTCGCTGCCGGCATTTCGCAATTAATGAAAATGTTAATGAACTTCACACGCTGCGCACTGAGACCTGTCGCCTAGTTTGCCAACAGCAACAACAACAACTTCAATTTCTTTTTTTGTGGCCCTTTTCTGGTAGACGAACGATCGAATGAACGAATAAGCGAGCGAAATGAAATGAAGAATGAGGGAAAGAGAAGGATGTAATCCATACTCTATTTATGTTTGTTTTCCCAGACGCCAAAAAAAAAGTAAATAATAAAAAACAGTTTTGTGACACGCGAAAACTTTGATGGCAAAACCTTTTCAGCATGTCGAATATTTTTGGAATATTTTAAATAAAGAGTAAAATATTTCAATTTATATTCGTTTATATAAATTGATTGTGTTATACTTTGCAAATTTATCTAATTAAAATTTATAAAGTTTGCCTCAATTGTGATCTTTATTCTTTAAATCCGATTTTCATTTTGAATACTTTACAAAATTTGAAATAAAATCCCAGTAATAATTTTGAAAAGTGTATTAAAAGTCTTCGGTTGTGTGTAAATTTGCCTCACATTCTTTGATTGCCACTTATGAATGTAGTGTCTGTGTGTGTGTGTCTGTGCGTGCGTGTAGAGAGTGGACTGTCCACTTAACTGATATTTGGTTTGTCTGTATGTGAGTATTTGTGAGACTTGATTAAACTGGACTAAGTTGGCGTCTTTAGTGGACCACACCTTTCTTACTTTGTTTCAAATCCCATTCGCTATGCATCGCAATTTGTAATAAAAGCTGACAGTTCTTTTTTCATACTGTTAAGTGGTTTTTCAAGGGACCTTTCTATATCCCTTTTTCAATCTCTGGAATATCATTAATAGTACCATTTGTCCAAAGATCTTTCAAATTCTTCATTCATTTCCTTGCCTCACATCCCTCGTTCCGCTCATCAAACTTTACATAACAATAAATTCAATTTTGAATACTGGAAGAGAGTGTGTACACGCTACAGTATTTTGTTTGCTTTTTGCAATTTGTGAGCTAACTTGTTCTAAACCCACAGACCAACGAATATTGTCCACAACAACAACAACAACAACCACTGCAGCACCATCAGCAGCAAAAGCAGCAGCAACCAACGCCGCCGGATCAATACGAGGAGAATTTTGACGAAGATATGGAGGCTGAACGTGATCTTGCCGAAGATGCCCAATGGAAGAAAATCCAACAGAATACGTTTACACGTTGGGCCAATGAACATTTGAAGACTATTGATCGTTCCATAAATAATCTGGAAACGGATCTATCCGATGGTCTGCGTTTGATTGCCCTTATTGAGGTTTTATCGCAAAAACGTTTGCCCAAGCATAATAAGCGACCAACATTCCGTAGCCAGAAATTGGAAAATGTTTCTGTGGCCTTGAAATTCCTCAAGGATGAGGGTATCAAGATTGTTAATATTGGTGAGTGAATCAAAAAAATTTTCTGTTTCTACACATTCTGGGAACCCAATAATAATGTGGGTTGGGTCGCCTGTCAAACAGACATGCATATTTATGTGAGATTAGGTTAAGTTGGGTTTATGCTGCGAGGTAGATATGTATACATATGTATGTATGTATATGTATGTATGTATATAACATATACATATGTATTTATGGGAGACTCTAAAATCGCATTTACTTAAGATTGTGACTCAATATCTATTTAATTATGTGAATCATTCATCATTTGCAACTTCCATTTTGCATACCAAATTTTTCTATTTAAAAATTAAAAAACGGTCGTTTATGATGAGTGTTCCATCATTCAGATCCAACATTCTTAGGAGACTTCCCTTCATTGCAATCCACAATAGCACAGATGTCAAATAAATATTAGATGTACATATGTACATACATACATACATATGTACATACATATATGTATATATTCATTATTCTCCATTGTATGTTAAAATGATGTCATGCCTTTGACTCTTATTCAATTCGATTTTTACTTTCATTTGTATTTACATATATTGTATATATATATATACATATGTATATATTATATATTATGCATAATTTAAAATAGCAACAATAATTTGCAATAGCTACCTGTTGCACCTGACATCACACGATTTTTGTTTTTTTTTTTTTTTTGTTGCTAATCGTTGTGATGTCAGATATTTTGCTAAACAAAAATAAAAAAAACTTTTGCTAATTTTTGGATAGAGAATTATCAACGAAGCGTGGTTTAAATATTGAAGTTTAATTTCATTAGCCATGAAAAAGAAGCCGTGTCTGCTAATTCACATTGATTAAACCATATACCAGATATAGGGAGAACATGTGATATAGTTTTAAATGACTCATTGCCGCCAATCCCAAGTTCACTCGGTCATTATTGAGACAAAGTTTAATATTACAGCAAATCTAGTGGAACATGTTGTGATTGATTCTCTCTCAAATGACGCAATTGATAAGATGTGTCCCCGCTATAAGTATTTGTTGTTTTTGTAAAACTTTATTATCAAAAACCTATTCCGAAGCAGCAGATAACAGAGACGGATTGTTCCAGTAGGTCGGTCTTTACTATATACAAACAAACATATAAATAAATACATAAAGAAAAAACCCATTTGTCAATAATTTGACAGCTTTGTAAATAATAAAGATGATATGTATATCTAGTACATATGTACATATGTATATATGTACATACTTTCAGCAAGCAACTTTTGTTTGTTAACAGAAATTCCTTAATTTTAGAACAAACGTATCGAAGGTGATATTTCATTTTCTTCTCTTCTTCTATTTAAGTAAAATAAAAGAATTTCTTATATCAAGGGTTTATCAGTAATCAATAAATAACACTTTCGCTTTGGTTTTGATATCAAAATATCATTAACCATTGACCATTAAAAGTGATAAGAAAGCCATATCTCTTTCACGTTAGCAACATTTGCTTCTAAAGGTATTTTTATGGCAATCTACATATGTATGTATGTTTGTATGTGTATATGTGTCTTTCAATTTCGCCAAAAACGCACCTATTTCTTTTTAATTTTTTCAAATTTCGCAAATTTAGGTTTTTGCAAAAAAAAATCAATATTGTCTTTAATGTATAAATATCTACATATGTAATTAATTTAACGACTTGTTGACATAAAACGCACCTCTTCCTGTTTGCAAAAAAAAAAACGGTTCATTCAATACGGTATATAGCGAAAGCTCACAAATTTGAAGAGAAAATAGTATTTTTTTTTTTTTTTTTTTTAATTTTTCTATCAAAACTTGTTTTACTGGCAGAGTTTCCACGGTTTGGTATACATAAAAATGTATGTATGTATATGTACATACATATTGTATGTATGTACATACATATGTACTTACATACATACATACATATGTGGATTATAATCCACTGTTATAATTCCAAGGGTGTAGTCTGATTCTCGAGATATGTACATACAATGGTGAGAGGGGGGAAAATAGTTGATAGAAATAACATTTGGCATCAATTTCTAATTTAAACCTCCCTCACTTGTTTAGTTTTACTAGAGCATAACGTCCCTGGCGACAATTAAATTCAATATTCCATTCATGTCGTTTCTGCGTTTTTGCATTTTGCATAGATATGTACATACATACATATGTATATACCCAACCGATTTCTACAAAATTTGTTCTAGTAATAAAAGTTTAATAAAAAAAATGTGCTAAATATTAAAAATATTATTTACTTTTGTTAATTGAGAAACCTGAAGCTATTGAGATGGTTAAATGTGAAATCAAAGTAAGAACCACAAAATGATTAATTAAACCATTTTTAAGGTTTAAAATTTAGATGTTTGTCTGAAGAAAATGATGTAAGAAGTTGTAAAAAGTAAAAATGAATTAACTATAGATGTTGAACAAGTGCATATGTATGTATGTACATATGTATATAGCACCTTATATGGCTACAAAACCTTGCTTATGCTTTTTGTTTCTTTATACTCTATTTTAATCAGTTGCCCTTTTAAAATCGATTTTTAATTAAGTACGATCTCTTAATTGCCTTTTAAGATTTCATCAACTAAATTTGATCTGTATTATGTGGTTGTTTAATATGTTTTTTTGTTTATTGTGTTTGTGCTACGCCTATGTACAAATATTCGTATATTCCTCAGTTATTTCCTTCGCTTTATGTCGATCTTTTATTCTTATTTTCTTTTTTTTTTTTGTGCCTTTTGTGCTGTCAATTGAATTAGTGCGAATTCGCATGGAATTGGTTGCTTTCTTATTTTTAACGACAAACCAAAATTTCTCGTCTACAACATTTCGGTTCCCAGTTGGTTTTTTTCTTTTATTTTTGTAGATTTTCAAGTCTTTGTAGTGTGTGGGGCTCGTATCTTATAAAAAAAATGTAGCGTTTGCTACATTTGCTAAAAGATCTACAAAAACAAACAATAATAAAAAAAACCACAATAAAATGCAAAATAAAGTAACAAAATTAAAAGTACAAAACAGAGAGAAACAGAACCCCTCTGTATGTATGTACATACATATGTATATTTAGAATGTATGTATGCATGTATGTACATATGTATGTACATATGTATGTATATCTGTGTTCAGATAAAAGTCGCTCAGTTGACTCAATGACATCATCTACGGCTTTTGGTTGAGTTTTACTTGACGTCCGCATTAATATATCTGAAGTTTTTTTTTTGAGTTTTGGATTTGGTTGAAACTCTGCTCTGTTGTGACTTCAATGAGAAAATTTCTTTGGCCATAGACAAACAATTTGTCACAGTCAATTGATTGTTGTTATTGATGATGACGACAGTTTCAAAGGGCGTCAATCGATGAGTCAAAAAATCATACATATTAATAAATTACCTTTTTTAAAAAAATACACAAACAATTGTATACAAGCCTACCCACATACATATGTATATGCATACATACATACATATGTACATATGCATGTAGATACTTAAATACATATTCATAACTTATATAATTGAGACTTCTTCATGAGCCATTTGACCCAGTTTTTACATTTACTGATTGCTTGTTAATAATATTTCTAAATAAGTATTAAACAAATGAAGCAAACAAGTTGTCCCTGTCGACTTGGAATATACCCTCTAACAACAACAGATATTTTATAAAGTCAAACCCGGCATGACACAGAAATGTTTCCTTCTGCCTGTAACATACATTTTTAGCGATTTTAATATACATTTTTACCCTATGAGCACAGGGTATAAAAATTGCATATGTAACTTTAAAAAAATTGTTTTTGGAGTTTAATAAAAATAAGATGAATCACCTGGACTGACTAAAATACATATATATTTGTACATATGCATTTTATATTATCAGCGAATTTCCGTTGAATTTTTTGCTGAATAGCTTAAAAAATGACACGGCTTTGGATATTTATATATTTATGCATGTACGGCATACCTTGTTTTGTTGATGATGTTTTTTAATACAGTCAGCACGTATTTAATAGTTAAAAATTATTGATCATCAATGACGCCATCAATTGGTTATCATCGTCATGGTTATGACTTATTAAATTTGGCAGATTAAAAATAGAAATGATGGGAAAAGCACTTAACACCAAAAATAAAAATTAAAATTTTATAAAAAAAAGAATGTTGTCAAAACGATAAGATTAAAATACTATTATTATTGCATTTCTTTAGTCGCGTACTGGAATCTCTGACATTGTAGACATTTATTCAAATTAGCAACATTGAACCGTTAGTTTGAGTAGAGAGAAGAAGAAGAAAGAAAACAGAAGAGAATAAGAGACCCGACTCAATTAACCCCAAACAAGTGAAAAATTACACACCAAGGCAAACACGCACAAACACACAAACAACAACGAGTGAATGACACCACAATGTGGGGCAAGACAACAACAAATGCCCACATCAAAATCAGCCCAAAAAAAAAAATATATATATATATATATATATATATATATATGTATATATCAAGAAATGTAGCTTAATGTCAAGTATATGTATACAATAGATATATGTAGTTTAAATCAGGCTCAACTTTCTATGTATAATGCCAACAATCCTATTTAGATATTTAGATGCTAGAAGCCCTCTGCAACTAATTTAATTAGCCACGCAACAGTTAGATAGTTGAAGGCTTTACAGCTCCTCCAAACTTAGACTGCATAATGATTAGCCGTGTGGAAAACTGGTTTTTCCGTTTTGAAAAATATCATTGGCCTAGACATGGCAACGCTTTATCGCTTCTCTCCCTCTCTATGTCTCTTTGGCTGTGTCTTTGGTTTTAACCTGGTCTTTTGGTATGCGCGTGCCGGCTCAAAGAACGTGTCTGTCGACTAGTGACCCAGACCCCAGCCGGTTGGCGGCCATCCGCCACAGCATTTTCATCTCAACCGTTGATGCAGTCTCAGCAATTGCTAGTTGTTGTTGTTATTGCTGTTGATCTACCCCCTTCTTTCCTTCCGCTGCATCATTCTCTCTTTGACTCAGTTTATCTGAAAATTAAATACATTTCTTCTCTGTTGCACTTAACATCATAATTCTTGGAGTCAGCTTACAGCCAAAGAGATTGTTGTAATGCTGGCATATAAATCATGTCAAGTCATCATTTTGCTTGAACCAAATGCCATGCCAATATACATATGTATGTATGAAAGAAAGAAAAGAAAAGAAAAGAAAATAGTTCCCAACTGAACAACCAATTAAATCATATATAAATCAAAATAAGACTAACCACATTCTTAACTATAAAGGCAAGAAAATTTTGGAGCAAAATAAATACAAGTCTTTGCTTAGTTTTCAAGGGTTAAACATACATTATTTAAACTTGAAAGTTCAGCTCCGTTCAGTATGTACATACATATGTAGACTCAACCCTTCTAATCTTATCATTATATTAAGATTTTGGGCTATAATAATATAATTTTGATAAGATTTATTTTCTTTGTTTATATTTTTAAATTTTTATTGAATGACTAATATGCTTTTAGCTTATCGGATTGTTTAAAACTTTGGAGAAATTCTCATAATATTAAATTCAGTTTTTCCTTGTATCATATCTTAAGATATATCAATTCAATCTTTGAGATTCTTTTTCCTTTTAACACTTATGCATATGTATGTATGTTGTATGTATATGGATGGGCTCCCTTTTTTTTCTTGGGAGTTCTTTTGCCTGATTAATATGCATTATCTTTTCCACAATATTCTCTCGCTCCATCGCACAATCTATTAGCATATTTCTTGATAATTTACATAACATTTTCTTCTTGTTCACATTGCCGTGCCAACAAACAAACATCTTTTTTTCTTTCCTTTTTTATTATTTGCTATTTTGCCAGAGTTGACAACCAGTTTTCAGTTCAAGTTTGTAGAGAATTTGGTTTTTGGCATGACGATTTGTGTTGCCTAATTAGCCAAATCATTTCTACGATATTTTTATGATATTTCTTCTATTTATTTATTTATTTATTTATTTATATAAACATTCATCCATCTTAATATGCCGTTTTAATTGCGGTTTGCTTTCTTTTGACTAGGATTGGATTTTGTGAAATGGATTTTTTAATAAATATGTCAAAGCCGTTAAGCATACTGATTGTCACTTAATTCATTTGTCATGTGATGGCCAAATGTAGAGGATATATGCATTGAAAATGGTTAAAATGCCTAAGTGGGGCCTGTCAATTGAAAAGCCGGTTTTCATATCTAAAACCATATAACAATGCAACAACAACAAGTTGCATTTATACATATACATACATACATACATATATATATATACGTAAAGTGGCTTGCAACATAACAAGAAACAATTTTATTTCTCTTTCTCCTTTAGTACTTAGTTGTTTTCCTTTTTCTGTTTATTTTGCGGGTGTTAAACGAGTCATAGTTGATTGTAGTAGGAGGGGGGCAACAGCAAATGGTTTAACGCCTCGTTGCACAACCTAAAAAAAGAAAAAAAAAAAACCAAAAAAATATTTTAAAAAAAATAATGTTCTACTAAGAAACTTTCACACAGAGCAGAAAAAACTTATGTGGGCTTAAAGAAATCGACTTTATATTGTACCTCTTACTCGATTTTCCATTTCATGCAAGTACAGTAGAATTTTTAAACTTTTTTAAAAATATTTCCTTAATATAAACTCTTTTTAAATTTTAAATTTTACATCAGACTTTCTTGTCCTCAAGCTCTCAAGACAAATTTGATATTGACAGAAATATTAAAATAAAATAAAGCTTAAAAATTCTGATTAATAAAATAAATGTGAATAAATGCTTCCAATTGATCCGTATATACAATATACTAGACAAAAATCAGGCCTTAAAAATTTTATAGAATATATATGCCAAATTGAGATCAACAAGTTGCAAACTGAATATTAAGTTAATGCTTATTTCCTGTAGAGAATAAGGCCCAACTAGAGCTCTCTTATCAAGGTGTATTTCCTACACACTGTAAATCACATTAATTGGTGTAACAAAGTCATTTCAGGGTATAATTAGCCTAAGTTAGATTGACGTCACAACTATAAAATATTTGGTTACATTTAAGCTACGTTTTTTTTTTTGTCGTTGTCAGTTGTTGACAACTTTCTTTCCCTTAAATGCTATCAAATGCATTAGGAATGCTGAGTTCTAACATTTTTAAATCGAATCCAATTCAGATAATAAAAAATAAAAGCTTAGGTGGAGCCTTTCACTTTGTCGTTGCTTATCAGAATCAAAAAAAAAAAGTTCAATAAACTCATACCAGAAAAAAACGACCGTTAAATAGAGACAAGCTGGAGACTGTAGACAAATCCAAATAGATATCGATTGATTAGCATAACAAAGGTGGATCATTTTTTTAAGCGTGCGCTTGCTTGACTGTGTTCAAGTTTAAGGTCATCCGTTTAACAAGTTGATCGCGTGCTTAGCGATGCTGGCCCTGAACTTGACCAGAAGAGAAGAAGTGGTTGTAACAGTTAACAGACATTTTTGTACATAATTGGCAGCTTGTCGTGGCAAAAGAGGATGGTCAAGTAACTGGTTTTTAAATGGCAAGTGTTGTCATTGACAGATCTCTTTTACTCTACTGTAAAATGCATACAGTGAGGCATACAGGCAACTGGTTGTTATACCAATTAATAGATACATTAACCATCATATTGACTATAGTAACGGTATGATCTGCATCTTCATGTTGATCCTTAGCTACTGTCTTGTTCTGATTTTACATGTATGTATATACATACATATACAGGTTTTGCAACAATTTAATCAAGTAACATGAAACGATTTACGATTAATTTTTTTCTTCTTGTTGTTCTTTTGATCATCAGATTCATCAGATATTGTGGACTGTAAGCTGAAATTGATACTGGGTCTGATATGGACACTTATTCTCCATTATTCGATATCGATGCCCATGTGGGATGGTGAGGATGAGAAGCAATTGAATGGCTCGGGTCCAACACCCAAACAACGGTAAGTCAAACACCCACTTTTGTAATCCTCCACAGAAGGAATAACATTAAACCTTTCTTTTTCATAGCCTACTCAACTGGATACATACTAGAATACCCGATATGCCAATAAATAACTTTACCAATGATTGGACTACTGGCAAAGCAGTGGGTGCTTTAGTAGATGCTTGCGCTCCGGGTCTATGTCCCGATTGGGAACTCTGGGATCCCAAAGATGCTGTCCAAAATGCCTCTGAGGCTATGGGTCTGGCCGATGATTGGCTTAATGTACGTCAATTGATTAAACCCGAAGAGCTGGTTAATCCCAATGTGGATGAACAATCCATGATGACTTATTTGTCGCAATATCCCAATTCTAAGCTCAAGACTGGAGCTCCACTCCGTCCCAAGACGAATCCAAATAGGTGAGTCTCATAATAATCGTTATCCCACTATAAATGTATGAGTGTATGTATGTCAATGCCCTTCCTTAGTCCTTTTCTGGCTAATATATAAAATCGGAAATTTATAATTCTATACAAATATTCTCTTCTCTTCTCTTTTGTTTCTCTGTCTCTATCTCTCCATCTTCTTTTTTTACTTTACTTATTGCAAAACAATTTTTTAATTTATTGAATATTAATTTTTGTGTGTTTTTTTTTTGTTTTCCCTTCTTCCTTATTCCTTATAATTAAATATCTCAAATGCAAAACTCAGCATTCCTCCGCCGCGGTAAGTTCGGCATGCTCCTCTTCTTCTACATTCATACTTCTTCTCTACTTGCTCATTTCTTTGTTATTTCTTTCGTTTATATTGTTTCTTGATTATTTTGACAGTCGTTTCTTTTTGCCTACGTTTTAGCGGCTGTTTGAGTTTTTATTATTATTATTTTGCTGTTCTTTTTTTCAGCCTCAGCTAATTTGTATATATGTATTTATGTATGTACATACATATGTTTGAGTGTTCGCTTTGCTTTTTGTTTCTTCTTTGGTATTTTGTTTTTAATTTAAATGTTTGTTCTACCAGTTTTCTGTTTGGTTATATTGCCTTGAGCTAAAGCAGCGTATCTAATGAATATTGCAATGCTGTTGGTTAAACAGGGTTCGCTTGTTTGCTGCTAACAAGAGATTCATTATTAATTTTTTGTTTTTTAATTTCGAATGTTTTTGCATACAAAATAAAGATTTTTAATAATTAGACTGCTGCAGTTCAAATACTGATTGTTGCTGTTTCCTTCGATCTCTAACGTTAATTATAAATTTTAATTGATTTTAACAAAATGACAAAAAGTATAGTCTACTTAGAGCTGCTGCTTGTATGAAGCTGAATAATTTTGCTGCATACTTTAAGGTTGATTGCAAATTGACACTGAATATTTCTCTATAAGGTAATACTAAATCAATTGTCTTTTTCTCTTTCCTTTAGAGTGCGTGCCTATGGTCCTGGCATTGAACCCATTGGTCCCGTTGTTGGTGCTCCAGCCAATTTTACGGTTGAGACCTTTTCCGCTGGCAAAGGTAAGATCTAGACTGAAATTAAAGGGAAAAGGAATATTGTTATCGGTTTCTTTAATGCTGTAGGAGTTGTTGATGTGGAAATCGAGGGACCAAATGGCGAGATAGAGAAAGCTGATGTGCGCTTTAATCAGGATAAGAATCTCACATATACCATCTCGTATATACCCAAGGCTGAGGGTCAGCATAAAGTGTCTGTTAAATATTCGGGTCGTGATATACCCAAGAGTCCATTCCCCGTTAAGGTTGAAGGACATGCTGGTGATGCATCCAAGGTTCGGGTTACTGGTCCCGGCATACAGCCATCTGGTGTGACTATTAAGAAATCCACCTTCTTCGACATTCTTACCAAGGATGCTGGCCGCGGTGTGCCCGAGGTAATTATCATTGATCCTGCCAATCACAAGACATCAGTGGCTGCCAAGGTTCGTCAGTTGGAGGATGATACTTGGCGCTGTGAATATGTTACCGCTCTGCAGGGTTTGCATTCGGTTAATGTATTCTATGCCGGCACACCAATACCGAATAGTCCGTTCCCAGTAAAGGTTGCCCCATTGTCTGATGCGCGTAAAGTACGCGCCTCTGGCCGTGGTCTGCAGGCAACGGGTGTTCGTGTTGGAGATGATGCTGACTTTAAAATTTACACCGAGGGAGCCGGCGAGGGTTTACCGGAGGTGCGTGTTATTGGACCCGGTGGCATGAACCAGAACGTAATGCAATCAAAGGTGGATGGTAATACATATGAATGCCATTATTATCCAACCAAAGAGGGACGTTATGTGGTCATGGTCACTTTCGGTGGCCAAGAAGTAACCAAATCGCCATTTGAGGTGAAAGTTGGACCCAAGAAGGAATCGTCCATTGTGGCATATGGTCCTGGACTAAGCAGCGGTGTCATTGGCTATCCAGCTGCCTTTGTTGTGGAGACAAATGGTGAGACAGGTGCCCTCGGATTTACCGTAGCCGGTCCCTCACAAGCGGAAATTGAGTGTCATGATAATGGTGATGGTTCCGCACTGGTCAAGTATCATCCAACTGCTGTAGGGGAATATGCTGTTCATATTCTATGCGACAATGAGGATATACCTAAATCACCGTTTATTGCCCAAATATTGCCACGTACCGATTTCCATCCCGAGTTGGTAAAGGCTAGCGGACCAGGACTGGAGAAGAATGGAGTAACTAATAATCAGCCCATTAGCTTTGATGTGGATACCAGCAAGGCAGGTAATGCTCCATTGGATGTCTTTGTTCAGGATGTCTATGGCACTAAATTGCCTGTCCAGATAAAGAACAATCCCGATGGCACCAAAAAGGTTACCTATACTCCTACATCCGGCGTGCCACACACTGTTGAAGGTTAGTTAGATCATAAATAACTTGATTTATCTTTTGATATAAATCAAAATAAATATTTGTTTACTTTTCTTTTTAGTCAATTATGGCGGTGTATCTACACCAAATTCACCATATCGTGTCTATGTGGGTGTGCCTGTAAATGCATCCAAGGTTCAAGCATTCGGTCCCTGGCTGCAACCGGGTGTACGTCCAAATGTGCCCACACATTTTAATGTGGATGCACGTGAGGCCGGCGATGCCGAATTGAAGGTTAAAGTGATTCATGAAGAAACCAAAATCGATGTTCCCTGCCGCATAATTGATAACGAGGACAATACCTATTCGGTTGAAGTCATTCCACCCACCAAAGGAGCATATACCACAACCATGACATATGGAGGACAACGTGTGCCCCTTGGTCAGAAGGTTGTTGTCGAGCAGACTGTGGATGTGTCTAAAATCAAGGTCGATGGACTTGAGCCTAGTAAGTTTATAAGCAGAAATAATTTGTGTAAAATGATTCCCCAATCTCTAGCAATCAAAGTTTATCACAGTCTAAGTCTAAGTACAAGTCATTTTATTCACTTCATTTACAAGCCGCGCCCCTGAACAGTTTGCAGCAGTTTCGCATCATTACCCATGGTCTACCTAAGGCGGATTTAGCAGTAACTATAACTAGTCCATCGGGTAATCGGATCAAAGCACACATTATACCAACAGCTGAAGGTTTTCTAGTTAACTTTACGCCCACTCAATTGGGCGAATATTTGTTGAGCATTTGTTTTGGCGGTACACCAATAACGCCGCGTCCCTTCCGCCTACAATGCCTAACAGGCAGTGATTCCAATAAAGTCCATGCCTTTGGGCCAGGCTTAGAGCGTGGAATTGTTGGTCAACCGGCAGAATTTTTAATTGATACACGTGGAGCTGGCCAAGGTGGTTTGGGAGTAACCGTTGAGGGTCCCTGTGAGGCAGCAATTAATTGTCGTGACAATGGCGATGGCACATGTAATGTTGCCTATTTGCCAACCGAAGCTGGAGATTATACTGTTAATATAACATTCAATGAGAGACACATCAATGGCTCACCATTCCAGCCACTGATTGTGCCTGTGCCCAATTTGAAGAATACACGTGTTAGCGGCATTGGCATACAGCCCCACGGTGAGGCAGGAGTAAACCAGTTGCAATTGCAGTTCCAGCCACTACTTTTAATCCAACGCCTAAGCTACTCACCCAAATGCCCGCCCGCTGCCGTCTGCTCTTCTTTTTTGTTGTTCTTGGTGTTGAAAATGTTTGTTGTCCTTTTGTTCTGTTTAAACTAAAACCATTTAATGTGATACACTAATTGCATCTGATTTATTATTGTGTTGATGTTTTAGCGTACCATTTTCCAATATGAAGATAACTAATCCCTTCTCTCTTCCCTAGGTGTCATTATGAATGCAGCTACTGATTTTATGGTGGACATGAGCAAGGTGGGCAGCAATATTGAATCGGGTAAATTATCCTGTGCCATATTTGATCCAATGGGTCATGTGCTGCCCAGTAAGATTGTCCAAGGACCTACCGATGATATATTCCGCATTATGTATACACCATTTGAGGCTGGTCGTCACACTATTGAATTGATGTATGATAATATTCCTGTACCGGGATCACCATTTGTGGTGAATGTTAAGAGCGGATGTGATCCGGCACGTTGTAAGGCCTATGGACCAGGTTTGGAGAAGGGTTTGACCAATCAAAAGAATAAATTCACCGTCGAGACTAAGGGCGCTGGTAATGGTGGTCTATCGCTGGCTATCGAAGGACCATCGGAGGCTAAAATGACCTGTACAGATAATCGTGATGGTAGTTGTGATGTAGATTATTTGGCCACCGATCCAGGGGAGTATGATATAACTATTCGTTTTGCCGATAAGCATATACCCGGTTCACCGTTCCGCGTACTCGTCGAGGAGACTGTCGATCCTAGCAAGGTAAAGGTCTATGGTCCAGGCATTGAACATGGACAAGTGCGTGAGAGTGTGCCGACATATTTCAATGTGGATGTCGGTGAGGCTGGTCCTGGCCGCATTGCCGTTAAATTGACCAATTCCGAGGGAATACCTGTGGATAATCTGCGTGTGGAGGATAAGGGTGATTGCATTTATGCTGTACATTATGTCCCACCCAAAGCTGGTTCAGTTTTAACCTGTCAGGTGAAATTTGCCGATGTTGAGGTGCCATGCAGGTAAGTTAATCTATTTCTCCCTCCCATATAAAGTCACTCGCTTTCAATGTAAATTCCCCATTTAGTCCGTTTGTAATGACCGTATTTCCCAAGTCCGAGGCCACTAAGGTCAAGGTTAAGGGTGTCAATGAGAAAAAGAAGACACCAGCATCATTGCCAGCCGAATTTGAGATTGATACAAAACAAGCTGGTCAGGCTGATATCAATGTGGCCATTAAGAATCCTAAGGGTAAGGCCATGCAGCCGCGACTCGAGGAAGTGTCCACAGGCACATATGTTGTATCCTTTGTGCCCGATGAATGCGGTACATATCAATGTAGCATTAAGTACGGTGACAAGGAGATTGAGGGTTCACCCTTCAAACTCGAAGCATTCCCCACCGGTGAGGCCAAGAAATGTAAATTGGTTGCAGAGGCACCCAAAATTCAACCCTCGGGCAGTCAATCTCATCTAAAAGTTGATGCACGTGAGGCTGGCGATGGTGCTGTAACCTGCAAGATTACAAATAAAGCGGGCAGGTAAGAATCGCAAATATTGTGAATCCTTGATCAATAGAAAATTGCATTTATTATATCCTTACAGTGAAATTGTGGACATTGATGTGATTGAAAAAGATGGATTCTTTGATATACTCTATGCCCTGAATGATCCTGGCGATTATGACATCAATGTGAAATTCGGTGGCAAGGATATACCGAATGGTAGCTTCTCCATTAAGGTAGCCTGAACAAAACAATAATTAAAAACAAGAATTATCAATATACTATCTAGTCCCAAATCTAGTCACTAAATGGGAATTGTTGAAAAATTAGCAATTATTAAGTAATCGTATAAACATTTACTTACTATATACATATATAATTTATTTATTTATATATTTAAGAGTCTAGTCTCCAATCCATTGTCATTTTGCGTTTTGTGTCTTTTACTTTTCTTTTTTTTTTTTTTTGTGCGTATCACTTTGAAAATTTCTCAATTTCTCCCCTTCTTGATCAAATTGTTTGACTTTTGTATATACATATATATATATATATATATATATATTGATTTATGTATATATACACTATAATAATATATATTAATTAATCAAATACAAATCGACACGCAAACAATTTATCATTTCAATTAAAACAAAGTATATACATACAACTTAAGTGCAACATTGTAAAACATGACAAAAAGAAACAAACAAACAAACAAACCATTGAAATGAAAAGAAAATATTCAATTAATAAAAATTCAAATACCAAAACAAATTAAACATCTTTCAAGATGCTAAAAAAAAACTTTCACTCTCTCTACTTTTATATAAAAATAAAAATTGATATAAATCTGTGTAATCTAATTGCATGTCATAATATTTTGTTATCAAAATTTAAAGTTTAAATTCCATAAATATGCTCTGCTATGCTTAAATTGCGCTTTGTTTTACACATTATGCATTGTTTTAATGCTTTTTGATTTATAAGTTGTTTGTGTGTATGTATTTGTGTTTGCACTAGACTCGAATTCGATACGAACGCACTTAACACAGATAGTATAATATCGATTTCAATTTATATACTATTTAATTAGTTAAAGCCAATCAAATGAGATAATACTGAGAATTGGTTTAGCTTACATGATGCTTTAGCACATTTAGCACATACATATATATAAAAAACAAAATCAAATTTGATATATCTAATAATTGCTAATTTTAACAACAATTTTCCTAACAATAATTTAAAGCCGAGCCGTAGTATACTTTGCACTAAAACTAAATTTGTTCTTACAGCAAAAGAAACAAAAAAAAAAAGGGTAAGAGATATATCTATATGTACCCACATATATATATATATATAAAGGTATATGTGTATTGTAAGTAAGTTCACGTGCTGCACACAATGTTGACAGCATAAGAAATGAAATGTCATTAATTTAGTGTCAAAAAAAAAAAAAAATCATAAGACTTGGTGAATTGTCAACATCAGAGGCCACAACAATAATGCATATCACATCACTCAATTCTGATTGAAACAAGTTGAAAATTTTCTTGCGCCGGGCACAATGCCCAAAATATAAAAATTTTTACATTTTGTTTCTGCAGCTGCGTTCACATGGATGTAGACAATTTCAAATGGCACCTCCAACTCTTTAATCCATGTGATAAATAATATTTTGACAAAAAACAAAAAGTAAAAATGTTAGGTGAAAGAAAGAATTTTTAAAATTTTTAAAATTCATTTCTTCTTGGGATAGCTTTAGATAATTTACATTTAATTTTAACTACGCCTCTGTTTATTCAAGTGTTTTTTGGATATTCAAGATTAATTGAATTGTCTGTTGTATGTTTGTGGTTAACAAATATTTTTGTTAAACAGATTTGCACAATTAGCTGTGGCTGTAAAATTAATTTTTGTGTCTTCTTTGTAAAGGGAAACTTTGTTTCTGCCATGATTTTGGCATAATCAACTTCATTAGATTCTTAAATTGATGGTCTACGTGATTGGTGGCACATTTCTTACATTTCTTCTTTTTTTTTTGTAGTTTTTTAATATATGTATATCGGAAGCTATTTATAACACTTTGATGTTTACAAGAAAAACAAGCCCCTTTGGTGTTTTTTTTTTGCTTTTTAAGGGTGTGGACTTTCTTCAAATTATTGTTTTTTGTTGTTGTTTATTATAGTAGACATTTAACTATTGAGAAAGTAGCAAGTCAAATTGATTGAATTATATATGTATTAGAAAACTTCAAACCAAAAATAAGACTGAAGATAAATTTCCTTAAAATATTTTCAGTTATAAGAAATAAGTCAGCCAATATTTAACTTTCGTCACATGATATACTAGTTTTATTTAGATGAATTTATATATAAAGGTTATGACATAGGAAAAGATAAGGTCTACCGAATACTTTTCAAGACTTATAATTATAGAATAATCAATTTAAGGGATTCAAAATTGACTTGAACTAAATTTAAAAAAAGTGAAGCATAAATTAACACATGTCTGTTAGTTTATTAGTTTTTCTTATTTGTTTTTCTTTACTCAGATGTCATTTAATTTGATGCATATTCATATTCTATATATGCTAAATATAAATTGCAATTCACACTCTTGAGCAACTTAGCGCCTCAGGAATATTTAAATGAAGGAATTTTGAAATTTCATTATTGCTGTCCATCTCATTCATATGCAAACAGATTTAGAAACTTATAAAAGCACACATAAACATTCGTTGCATACATATATTCCGATATATATATTATACTTATTTGATCTGTGTATATGTATAGGCCATGTAAATGTTGATGACAACAACCCACGCTGAATCACAGCATATGTTGTTGCTGTTGTTGCTGTTGTTGCTGTTGTTGCTGTTGTTGCTGTTGTTGCTGCTGTTGCTATTGCCTCTTGCAGGTTGCAACAGAATCAAATATGTATATATGAAAATGAACGCAAAATTCGCAAGTAATTAAAAATAAGAAAATGAAATTATTATAAAAATGGCGCAAAATGTTGATGGTATATGTATTAGTGTATGTTTGGCTGGTGTGTGTGTGTGTGTGTGTGTGATGATGATGCTTAGATGAAGCACAAATAATCATCAGTCTAGTAGCTAGTCGATCTAGTCGTCGTCCACAACTGACCAATACTTAGTCAGAGTTTGTCCTGTATCGTCGTTGGCCTGGCCGTGTGTGATCGTGATCTAGTTGCGGACAACTGAATTGCAACATATATAGGTGGATTTTGATTTGATTTTGAAAATTTGTGACGTCTGATGCATGTTATACATGCTGTACATATAAACATCGACTGTCAATATGGCATCTCTCACATTGGATATATGTACATATATACATTTATATGAAACGATAACTGTCGCTCAATTCAATTTGATTTTTCTATATACATATGTATATACAATTTGCTGGCCAATTGATTGGCCTGGCCTAGTGCTAGAGATTCGTGTACCTTCTTTTCTTATTAATAGCTCGAAATATTTTCTATAGCAATTTGTATCTTTGGCTATTTTCTTCATTATTTTTTTTTTTTTACGATTTTTGGCCACGGATATGGCACGAATTGGCATTCATTATAAAGTGCTTATGTAACAGCTGCAATTGTGGAAATTCTTTCCGCGTCAATCAATCCCATTTCCTCTCCAATTCCGTTTATATACTCCCACAATTGCTTTCTGTGTATATTGAGTTTTTACTTCACACTTGGAAAAACTTGATCGTTTTTTTCTTTTCTGCTTTTCACCTAAATCAATCAATACATCAAATTTTAATAATAAGCAGAAATACAAATTAGAGGTCATATATATATATATATCACACCACAATAGACGAAGCGGCAGTTTTGTACAACATACTTTTGTATATGTATGTGTTTAGTATATATTTTGCTTCTTTTTTTTGGATTTCTTAAGTGCAAAGTATACGCGGAAAGATGAAGAACTTCACTCGATAGTGCCCTCGACTACGGACTGGATAATCTTGCGGATTACTCGCACCAAAATTTCTTCTTCTTTATTAAAATTTACTTGAGAATTCAATTCATTTCATTATTTTCATTGAACTTTTCAGGCTGTCGAAAGCATCGAACAATACGAATACGTTGAGGAACATACAACCAAAGTGGTTCAGCAAACAACAAAGGTAAGAATTGAAAATTACGATATATAGTATATGGATTTGTTTTTACAAAATTGTAACACAATTTGAAATAGTAAACTTTTGAGTTATTATAAAGTTAGTCTAGTTATTAGTTATTTGTCTATTATTCGATTTTGTTTTTTTTTTTAATATAAAATTTTATTAGAATATTTTAAATCAAATTACATTTAATATATAAATAAAAGACAAAAGTCTGACTTTTATTATAATTATTAAATATTTAAGTTTTGGTTAAAGCATTTATTAACTAAGCTGAGTTCAAACATAACAAACATTTATTCCAATATATCTATTATTTTTGAATTTGCTTATAATAATATAGTTTGAGTTAATTTATTTAGTTTTTACTTGGAATATTTATGTGATTTTCTAATTAAATAATTTTGCTTTTATAATTTATCTTTATATGTAAATGTATATTAATTTTTGATTTATTTATTAATTTCAGAGCGAACTTGTCAACGGAAAATCTGAAACTACATATCGAAGTGTTGCCTTTGAGAAATTGCCACTCCCCACAACAGGCGGTAACGTAACAGGTAAAAGTCAAAATGTATTATAATTAAATTAAATTAAATGTCAGAAATTCTATTTGTTTAATCTAGAAAACATTTATGCGCCATTTAAGCAAGCAAATTTAGTGTAAAAGAAAATGTCGGCACATTGGCCATTGTTTCAGCAATTTTTTGACCACACAAATCTCTACACACATCGCTACAGATATGAGTGTGTGTATGGGCGTGTGTGTTGCAGAGGTGTCGTATATTTGAAGAATATTTAAATAGAATGGTTTTTTTTTTTTTTTGAAAATACTGCAAAGCAGCAGCGCATGTTAGATGAGATACAGAGAACACCATGGACAAGTGGCAACGAACGGGACAGGCGACAAGATGAACAGACAGACAAACAGACAGACAGACAGTCAGACAGTTAGACAACTGATGGCTTATCATTGGCTAATCGTTGACAGTCGGACATCTTAATTATGACAATGGCAGTGCAACGATGATGACTAAGCAGTTGAGGATGACATTTTCAGTTCATTCTGTGTGGGGTCTTGCACACACGATTCGTTTTGCTTTAAATCACATTTTCTTCATATTTTCTTTTGTTTTCCGTTCATTGACTGCCACTTGGCTAGCACTTTTACTTTTTCCTGGGGGCTGGGTAAGGAGGAGTAAAGCGTAATTGGGTATTTAAATTTCAAAAACGTGTGTTAATTACTGAAATTTATGTGGTTATGGATTTTGCGTTTTTTTTTTTTTTTTTGGGAGAATTGTTGATGGAATTTACGACTTGCAAAACTGTTTGCCAACAATTTTCAATTTGGAAATATCTTCAACATGATTAATGCGATTTTTCGCCCCAATAGATCGTGAACGGTTGTGTTTGTGTGTAATTTTAAAAATCAATAAATAAATTTTCACTTTATTCAATTTGATATTTTTTACGCTTCCATGACATTTTCAAACATTTTGCATGAAAAACTGGGTCTAGAGTCTGGTCAGGTCCTAGGCTCTCATCATTAAGATCACATAGTGCGCCACGATTCATTAAAGGTTTGTGGTTGCTCTTTTATTTTCCTTTCAATATTTTTTTTTTATTTCGGGTAAATCAGGGCGTTTTATTTGGTCAACTGTTGTCTAGTTTGTAGAGGATCATTCGGTTTTTATGGCGCGCTCCATTTCGTTTGAAGATGGTTTATTGTAAATGATTCGTTTGTTGAAATAGTCAAATAAGTATATTTATTCATGTCAATTGTATATGTTGCCATTGGTGTGTGTGTGTGTGGGGGTGTTGTTTGTTATTGAACATTTGTTGCATTGATTTTTCATTAGCCATTGAATGAAGGTTCTTAATTGACATAGACAAATTTTTGTTATTTTTAACTACTACTTAACCAGAGAAATTTTGTGCTTATATATGTAGGTATATGTTTATATATCTTTACTTCTTATATGGATATAATAAGAATAAAGAAATCATTTTCTATATACACATACAATGTATTTGAAAATATGTTTTCTTTAAAGATTGATTGAAGGTTTTGCATACGTTTTAGTTTTCTTTTAGTTCATCTATTCTTTGCTTTAGTTTTTCATTATTTTGCATTTTAAATCTATTTACCTTTATTTTTATTCCAAAGTAAATTCCCTTTAAGTAAGAGGTATATTTACTTACTGATGGTGTAGGTCAAAGATTAAGTTCATTAAATTAAAGATTAATAATTTATTTACACTCAATCTTTATATTTTCTCTGCTGTATTTAAATTTTCGTTCTTGATATTTTTTTCTTAATTAATTCTCTTAATAATTTGTACAAATTCCATGTCTGAGATGTGCATTTAGAATATCCTTCAATATGAATCATATTTAATTTGCATTGGTCATACATTAATATTGAGAAAAAATTCTATAGATGTTTCAGCAATTTGATTGATTTTCGCCAATTGCTTACAGTAATGTCGCATTTATTAGGCACAGCCATCAGCAGTTGTATCCAATATGTACTAGAAAAATTGATTTTCAATTGACAAATTCGCTTACATAAGCAAAAAACTAAGTGAAAAAGCGTGACTGTATATATGTATATATAAAGATATATGTATATATATGTACGACACTTGTTAAATCTATTAAATTCACATAATACACACGGATATAGCAAGATGTTTAACGCATTTTTCAAATACCAGAATATTTTGATTAAATATATATGTGAACATATATATATATATATATATATACATATTTTATAGTTCAATTTTTTGTTCGCTTTCACGTCAATAAAAAAAAAATTATGAAGAATATTTAAATTTGTCTCTGCAGATTTGTACATCTATATGTATATATGTGTAGTATATATATATACATATATATACTATAGCTATAGATTTTATTTTTAAAACATTTCCCGCCAGTTTAATGGTAAAATATTAATAAATTTTATGTCGTTTTTGCTGCAATAAGTAATAAATTTCATTTCTATGATCTGAGTTCCAAAGAATGCAAATACATTTCGAGTTCGAAATTCGGATTGGCATACCACACTGTTAAAGCAATGGCCGGCCAATGATCATTGATTATGTTAACAGAAAACGAACACACACACACGCATACATATATATACATACATGTATATATTTATGTATGTGATTGAACAGAATGTTGAATGTCCATAGAAAATATTTCCAATTTTCTATCTATTTCATCTTTTATAATTTTTATTCATTGGTTCTTTTGCGCCTTAGCAGCAGCAGCAGCAGCAGCATCAGTAGCAGTAGCAGCAGCATCAGCAGAAGCAGCGGCAGAAGCAGAGCAGCGTCGGCCATATTTTTCGAAAATCCGCAAATCTGTATATGTGTATGTGTGTGTGTGTGTGATTACGTGTAGCTGTGTGTGGTCGATCAATGCTGTCGACTGCTCTGCTACTGATCAGCTGCTGCTGCGCCTTCATCATAGACGCAGACGCATCTTTATGGTAAGAGGAGGAATTGGCTGGTTTGGTTTTTTTTTTTTCATATTTTGGCCTTAATTTCGATTTGGAACTGTCTCTGTTCACTTGAAATCGGGACGTGGAAACGCGTAGACCTACAAAACGTCTCTAGCAATTAAAAACGTTCGCAAAAAAAGAAATACCCATACATATGTATATATATAAAAAAAAAAAATTATTCGAACAAAAAATCGAATCATAAAATCGACAAACCAACAAACAAAAAAAAAAAAAAAATTAAATTAACAAGCCAAATGACATATAATTTTAAGTTAATTTTTCGAGTGCATCGATAATATTTTAGCTTGTGTGTTCAAAAAAGGACTCTTGGATTATTGTAGCGCAGGACATAACGCAAAAGACATTAATTTCATTAAGCAAATATTTAGATTATTATATAACGGTTTTTCACTTTGATTCTTAGAGTGTGAGTGCCGACGAATTCTATTCCCTAACTTCTGTTTTCTGTTTTTTTTCTCTTTTTTTTAACTGTCTTAACTATTTGGTTTTAATTTAATCCTAATCCTTAGCCCAAGAGACAGCAAGGATATGCATCAAATTCGTCATTACTCATTATTATAAAGGCATATCCTTGCTGTTTGCCTCTTTTTCTCTGTGTTTTACTAAAATTGTCCAAATTGTAATTTCATGTAACAAATTTTGTTGGTGGTTTAAAATTAAATTATTCTAAATTTTAAGTGTCTTTATTTCACAAATTCTATCGAAACGCGTCGAAAACAAACCAAATAAAAAAATTGTATAAATAAATCTTGGATTAAAAATTACAAAAAAAAAAAAATAAATAAATAACAAAAACGAACAATTAAACCAAAATGCACTTCAGTTGGTTATCGGAAAAGGCACCAGCACCACTAGCCACCTGGGCGGATCATTCATATTATTTTCGACCGCAATATTATAAAGTGACCGTCTCGGAAAGGGATCACGTTGAGCGTACAAACGTTTACTTCAATGAGACCATCATACCGGAGAATCAAGGACTAAATGGTTCAGATTTTATGCCATTAAATTTCAAATCATCATTTTCAATTGTAACACATCAAGGTAAAAATAATTCACATACCTATTAATGGCCGAAAATAAATCACAAACTGAATAAAAGAATAAAATCCAATATTTGGCAGTCATTTTGGAGTCAATCTCGGTTAAATGGCTGCAGGAGATCATTTTATAAGGGTAAACGATCTCAATTCTTGATATTGTGCCAAAACCCAAAATGACGTCCATAATGTTGTCGGCCAACATCATTTAAATTGCCTGCCTTCTGACTAAAACCAAAAGAATGTTTCATTTGTGTTAATGACAAAAGTGACACCAAAATTTTTCAATTCAATTCAATTCAATGGAAGAGGAAGAGCCCAAGTGCTGAGTGGCAAGTGGCAAGTGGAATCCACCTTCTTCAAACAGTGCCGGCGCTTGGCTCACACATTAAAAAGATACAAATTTACAGATTTTTTGTTGTAAATTATTACCCTCAAAAATGACTTCTTCAATGTGTCTTCTTCCTTTCGTACTCTGTGACTGCAATGAAAGGGGCCTCTCTGTGCCACGTCTTATGGTGGCAAATTATTTTCTATGATTTATTATCATAAAATGCAACAAAGCATAAAATTCGTTTGGCTTCTATAAAGAATATTCTTCAATGGATTCGGCATTTAATGCAATGCAATGATAGTTTACACTGATCTACAAGTTTGCTGAATTACAAGAGATAGTTAGAGATCGTCTAACAGCTCTGAATATTTGATGTGTTAAATCGTTATCTAACTAGCAGAAAATTTTATATTCCTGAAGTTTATAAATATTGAAAAGTTAATTTAGCAAAAATCGTTTTTTAAACGCTTCAATTGCCGGAGCGTTAAACTTATGAAAAAGAGTTAATTTTGAAATATTGTTTTTGAAAACGGATTATTTGTCGGTTGGATTATTTTTAATGATAATTCTTTTTAAATACACAACTATTTATTTATTTTATGAAAATTCTTTTGGTAAATACAACTATTTAGTTTTCTCCATTATGACTCTATATATGTATAAATATACAACTAATTAGTTACTAGTTCTGTTATAATAATTCGCTTGGAAACTACATTTACTTACTTTTTGTTGTTAAGTTTCATTTTGAATGAAGTTAGTTAATATTTTACAATTTCAAACTTAATCACATTATTTGGAATACCTTGAAAAACTTAAGACATAAATTTTTCCAAACAGAAAATATATTACAATCCACAGCATTTTCTCAAATACTGGCTGTCGTTATTAATCTAATTTATTCAATATCTAGAAATGGTTTAGAAACTAAAGAATATATTTTAAAAATTCTCATTATAATTATTATTCTTTTAATATTTGCCAGTCTTTGCTTACTTATGTTGTCTAGTGTTGTATTTAATTTTTTTTTTTTTTGCTTTTTGGCTCTGGGCAAACGTTAAACTTTCGCTGATATATCGAAAACATATATCCCATCGTCGGGTCCTGCCTATAACAGACCAGAGAGTCATTAAATCTTTCATTTGTATTGCCAGCGTTCATTAGATGCCAAAGATGCCAGCGTCGCAGCCATTTGCCATGCTTCAATGGTCAACGCTGGCAGGTAATCTTGACCAGCGGGTGCCAAGAGGAGAGAGAGAGAGAGAAAGAGAGTGAGGGATCCGACTATTGGTGGTCGACAGGGTGGACAAAACGACGGACAGCAGCAAATGTTCAAACATAAATAATCATCAAATTTTTGTTTCATTCTATGCCATACGAATTAATATTAAGTTTTTTTTCTATTTATTTTTTTCTATTCATTTTTTTGGCAGACATCGTTTTTTTTTCATTCTTTCTCATTTTTATTCTTTTTAAATTTCCAATTTTTGTTGTTGTTGTTGTTTTTTTTGCAATTTGTTGTTGCTGGTTTCTATCAACTGCTGCACGCACCTAATAATATTTGATCATTTATTTGCAAAGTTTTTATAAAAGTTTTTCCATTTTCTTTTCTTTTTTTTTTTGGTTTGAGAACTTTGAACAGCTGAAGGAAATTGCTTTTGAGTTGATTTCAAATGCTGCGAATATTTTAATATATATGCATCTATATGTATATATGTATAATTCTTCAAGGAAATAAAAGCACTTTGATTGTTGTAATGTGGCCTAGATAGCATTGTCCTACTTTTGTTTCTGTGTGTGTGTGTGTGTTAATTTTTATGAAATGTTGATTCTTAATTGTTCTGCTGTTCAGCAGATAAGATGGCAATAAATTTTGCTAATTTTCAACTTGGCACTCTCCATTGTTTTGTGTTTCGTTGTTAAAGCATTTGAAAAATATTTGAAAATTGTCTAAACATTTGGACAGGCAAATACACATACACAGACACACACACATGCCAACACAGTCACGAGGCACGCGACGAAATTCACGCCTTTTTCTTTCTGATTTATCTCTGTTTACCGCCTTCAATTTTGTTTTTTATTATATTATATATACATACATACATACACACACACACAAACACACATGTACATACATACATACAGATTTAGTTGGTGTTTTTGTTTTGTGGATCAGCAAGAACTCAACTGGAAAGCTTATCATTTTAAAATATATATTTATATTAATATATGATAATATTTAAAATTTATGATTTATTCGACATCAAATGTTATGGCGTGAACATTTTTGAAAACTAAATGTTCATTTAATAAAAAGCAAATTTATGCTAATGTGGCATGTCTGACTATAATTAACTATATAATTTTTGGCATAAATACTATATACTCAGCATAATATGAGTGTACTATGTATATAGTATAGTATATATATGACTCACTTGAAGTAATATTATGCTTTGGAGAAAATTTATATAGATTGTGGATCCTTTATTGTTGTTTATCAGCTACGCCCCCCTGAATCTAAATCAAGCGAAATTTTTGTCAACAACATATAAATATATATGTATATATCTATATCTTGCTAATGATTCCCTCTGGTCTAAGTAAAAAGAAAACATCTTGGATATATGTATATACATATATATATATACTATATATATTTATTCATATTTCTGTATTTACTTGTATCAGTCAGTGGCGTATTGAGGGTTTGAGGGCCTATAAAATCAAAAATACTTGAACAGACAAAAGTGGGATAATATGCATTTTCTTTCGGGCGACTTTTACTTATGATTCAGCTTTGCTTAGATACATATATTGATTCTATAAATACGTTTACCGAATATCATATAAATCTAAATTTATAAATATAAAATAAATCGGGCACGTGCTAAAGTTTGTCCACCTATATCTATAAACATATATAGATACATATATTGGACTCCAGTATCTTGGCAGAGATATTGGCTATCTACTCATGCATTTTCCTGTATATAGTGGGAGGGGATATGTATATTTATATATATATATATAAATATACACTTATATACTTGTTTCTTCTATATAACATAAAAAAAACTTGGTGTCCTATATTTGACCTCAAAGTATCATTCGGGAATGATGTTTTAGTTTCATGTTGTTTTTGTTTTCTTCTTTTCTTTTTTTTTTTTTCTTCTGGGATTTTCTTGAAGGCGTGGGAAAGTATAAAAGCAATTGTAGGCGTTGGAGGAAATTTTTCTTACTTTAGAGAAACGAAAGTTTAACAGCTACTCAGTTGCTGCGGAGCATTCGTTGAGCATAGAAGTGAATTTGGAATCTAGTTCCAAAAATATAAAAAAATAAATAAAAATAATAAGGACTTATCACACAAAAGGATATCTTGAATACAAACAACAAAAAAAAAAAAAAAGAATTTTGTGTACGTGACTTATTCCCATAGGTATAAAAATTATATATGTATGTATTAATGATCTTAAATGCTATGCGCGTGTGTGATAATTAAATGGATCTAAATCTCTCAATAAAATACCATATCATTTTAATTTGTGGTCCTTCTCACAGTTCTTGGAATATTTATTGAGAAATTTTAAAATTAATACATTTTTTTTCTAGTTTTTCACATTCCTATCAGTTCCGAGTGCAAAATGAAAGAGAAAAAAAAAATCCAAACATATGGTCCAATTAATTTACTCTGTTTTGACACAAATATATGATGTGCTTGAAGTTTTCTTTCAAAAAAAAAGGAACCAAAATAGATTGGTTATTAAAACACAAAAATAAAAAATTGCCATGCAAAAAAAAAAAAAAAAATGAAACGAAAATAAGAAGGAGAAACCGAACATAAAAATTAAATTATGATTTCTTTTAAAAAATATAATTGAGAAATGTTTCACCCACACAAAAATGATGTGTTAATATACAATTTTGAGGAATGTTTTTGAATGGGTGACATAAGACTATGTAATAATAATAAATGACTGTGGACACACCCCATTTTAGTTAATGAAATTTTCTTATTTTTCCTTCTTCTTCAATTAGTTTTTAAGGTTATGTTCAATTTAGTTTACCAAAAACTGTACCTAAAAAAATATTAATATATACGTATATTTTTATTTACAGCTGAAGTCAGAATGCCAAGCGGTAAGGTAGACAAACCCATTATCCAGGATAATCGTGATGGTACCGTCTCGGTTAAATACGATCCACGCGAAGAGGGATCCCACGAACTGGTGGTCAAATACAATGGCGAACCCGTGCAGGGTAAGCGATATTATAAAAATGATCGAGTGATTAAAATGGAATACTAAAATCGAGATGGTTTGCTTCTTTTCATTTGCTTTGTAGGATCACCCTTCAAATTCCATGTGGATTCCATCACTTCGGGCTATGTGACAGCCTATGGACCTGGTTTGACACATGGTGTCACTGGTGAACCAGCCAATTTTACCATCTCAACCAAGGGTGCCAGCGCCGGTGGCTTGACCATGGCCGTTGAAGGTCCCAGCAAGGCAGACGTAAGTATAGTTAATCATTCAAATGATATTTTCTATAATTTAATTGATTTTATAGATCAACTATCATGATAACAAAGACGGCACTGTTTCGGTGCAATATCTGCCCACTGCTCCAGGAGAATATCAGGTTTCGGTTCGTTTCGGTGATAAGCATATTAAGGGATCACCCTATTTTGCTAAGATTACCGGTGAGGGACGTAAACGTAATCAGATTTCGGTTGGCTCTTGCTCTGAAGTAACCATGCCCGGTGATATTACGGATGATGATCTCCGTGCCCTAAATGCCTCCATTCAGGCACCTAGCGGTCTGGAGGAGCCATGCTTCTTGAAACGTATGCCCACTGGCAATATTGGCATTTCATTTACGCCCCGTGAGATTGGCGAGCATTTGGTGTCGGTTAAACGTATGGGCAAGCATATCAATAACTCACCATTTAAGGTGACTGTCTGTGAACGTGAAGTGGGTGATGCCAAGAAGGTTAAGGTATCTGGAGCTGGCCTTAAAGAGGGTCACACCCATGCCGACAATATCTTCTCTGTGGATACACGTAATGCTGGCTTTGGTGGTCTTTCCGTTTCCATTGAGGGTCCCAGCAAGGCAGAAATCCAATGTACTGATAAGGATGATGGCACCCTTAACATCTCCTACAAACCCACCGAACCGGGTTACTACATTGTCAATCTGAAATTCGCTGATCACCATGTCGAGGGTTCACCTTTCACCGTTAAAGTTGCCGGCGAGGGCAGCAATCGCAAACGTGAGAAGATTCAGCGTGAGCGTGATGCCGTTCCCATTACAGAGATTGGCAGCCAGTGCAAATTGACTTTCAAGATGCCCGGCATTACATCCTTCGATTTGGCCGCTTGTGTAACGTCGCCAAGCAATGTTACCGAAGATGCTGAGATTCAGGAAGTCGAGGATGGTCTTTACTCGGTACACTTTGTCCCCAAGGAATTGGGTGTGCATACGGTTTCCGTTCGTTACTCTGAGATGCATATTCCCGGCTCACCCTTCCAATTCACTGTGGGTCCATTGCGTGATTCTGGCAGCCATTTGGTTAAGGCTGGCGGTTCTGGTCTGGAGCGCGGTGTTGTTGGTGAAGCCGCAGAGTTCAATGTGTGGACACGCGAGGCTGGTGGCGGCTCATTGGCCATCTCTGTTGAGGGTCCTAGCAAGGCCGATATTGAATTCAAGGATCGCAAGGACGGCAGCTGCGATGTTTCGTACAAGGTTACCGAACCAGGAGAATATCGTGTGGGTTTGAAATTCAATGATCGTCACATACCCGACTCGCCATTCAAGGTATACATCTCTCCGGATGCCGGCGATGCTCATAAGTTGGAGGTACAGCAATTCCCCCAGGGCAACATTCAGGCCGATGCTCCATATCAGTTCATGGTTCGCAAAAATGGAGCCAAGGGTGAATTGGATGCTAAAATTGTTGCCCCATCGGGCACCGATGATGATTGCTTCATTCAGGTGATCGACAGCGAGATGTATTCGGTGCGTTTCTATCCACGCGAGAATGGTATCCATGCCATTCATGTCAAGTTTAATGGAGTCCACATACCCGACTCCCCATTCAGAATTAAGGTCGGTAAGGATGTGGCTGATCCAGCAGCTGTCCATGCTACCGGTAATGGCCTGGATGAGGTCAAGACTGGCCATAAGGCCGATTTCATCATTAATACCTGCAATGCTGGTGTCGGCACACTCGCTGTGTCTATCGATGGTCCCTCGAAGGTAGCCATGGATTGTACTGAAGTCGAGGAAGGATACAAGGTGCGCTATACTCCCCTGCTGCCTGGCGAACACTACATCACAGTGAAATACAACAATATGCATATTGTGGGATCACCATTTAAAGTGCATGCCACCGGCGACAAACTGGCTGATGAGGGTGCCCAGGAGACATCTACAGTAATTGTTGAGACTGTGCAAAAAATTGCCAAGGGAGGCAAAAATACTGGAGTTCATTTGCCAACTTTCAAATCGGATTCCAGCAAAGTGGTATCTAAGGGCATGGGCCTGAAGAAGGCTTATATTGGCAAGCAGAACCAGTTCAGCATCTCTGCCACCGATGCGGGTGAGTGTTGACCACCCAATCCTAGCAAGCAATTCAATTCTATAATCATTTTCTATATCTTTTTTCAATTTAGGCAATAACATCCTGTATGTAGGCATGTATGGACCAAAGGGACCCTGTGAGGAGTTCCATGTTAAGCATGCTGGCCACAACAATTATAATGTGCAGTATCTGGTACGCGATCGTGGCCAATATGTGCTCCTTATTAAATGGGGCGAAGACCATATACCCGGCTCCCCATTCCAGATCGATGTCTAGATCTAGCCGCAACAAAACATAACATACATACTATATACATACATACATATGTGTGTATGTATATACATATATATAGAGCATATATCTGTGCTACATAATTTTATGTGGGCGCTTCATTATTGTGTAAAACCATTTGTTCCAGGGTCAAATTTCGCATCGTGTATGTGTCTCTTTAATTTCTCTTTGCATACATAATTCTTTTTTGTTTTAATCTTTTTTTTTAAGGTAAGAGTCTTTATTTTTGTTATTTGTACATAAAATGAAATGGAAAAGATGAAAATTATGTTTGCGCCATTTTCATATTATAATTTATCGTTTTTGTTTTTCTCGTCTATACTTAAACTAAATGAAAAGAAAACTTAACTGTTGAGTCAACAAATCAATTTTGAAAGTGAATTGCGAACAATGCGAATTAAATCTCTTAAACAATTATTTAATACTTAAGCAAACATTTATGATGATGATTAATGGAAGTGAATGATGATGATGATGATTATTATGATTATTATGTATTATGTTTTTTATTATCACTATCGTATCGACATGTAATTTAAATGAAACGAAATAAACTAAAATTTACATAACACGATTGGAATTAACCTAATTAAGGAAATAAGTCGTTAGCAGTAAACGGGAAACGTTTGAAAAGAAATAATTTATTTACATAAGTGAACTCTTTCGTACTTAATATTACATGTTGTACTATTTAGTTTGAAAGTTGAAATTTGGCGGTCGTACATCATACACAGTGGCGCCACTCAGCCATTCTGTATTGTTAGCCCTGGTCAATTTAACAGCACTTCATAATGTACCTGACAACCGTTTAAGGTCAGAAAAAAGAATTTATTTAATTTTAACACTCATATTTGTGAACTGCAATTGATAGAAATCTTTTATTATGGAGAAATATAAGCAGAATAATTATTAGTCACTAGTTGGAAATGAATTAAGAATTATTTAGGCTGCAATCCATTTGAAAATTCCCGCCATCATTCTATAACATTGCATTTGAGCCTAACAGAACTCTGTTGAAGACTTAGCGTTGCCAGACTGTATGAAAAGATAAGCAAATTTAAAATTTCATCAGTTACTATATTGTGTTTCAATTTCTTAAACAACAAAATAGATAATTAATTGTTTACGTAAGCATAAACTTTAAACATGTGCTTACATCTTTGATTATCATTTCAAAATTAGGGTTCTTCATTTAAGAAAAGTTAAATGAAAGACAAACTCTAAAGTATCTAAGTTTTGACTGATTTGTCGAAGCTTTTAATATCACACATCATACCTTTATTTTAGGAATAAGTTTGTATTGTCGTTAGTTCCCTTCAGTGATCTTTAAATATTTATAATTACATAAAGAATTATGAAGGGCTCAGCCGTTTACTTTATCACTATAGTTCGTTCCTGATGATTACACTCACTATTGTTATAACACTGACTCATCAGTTAAATCTAGTTAAACTTTGCCCTCCATGGCATATAATTAACATTAACTAGCTATTTTAAATATTTTGTGATAAAGTCAAACCATTTTTTTTTTCAAACAAAACTTATCGAGTATTATATTTATAGCAGGTAGTATATTATTTGTTGCATTATAGTATATATCTCCAAGTTTTTTAAATTACAATGTCAAAAGTAAATACTCAATTAGGTAGCTAATTAACATTAAAAGTCGGAAGTTAAATCAATAGTTATTAGATATTCATGCGTATGATGTGCACTGTCAACATATTCGTTTTCTAGCCAGTTGAAAAAGGTTTGGAATTCAAATAGAAACGTTTTGTAGACATTGACTCATTGTCAGGGTAAGAAATTTTGCATCACCGTCATTTACCTGACTGCACTCGAGATGCGTTTTGTTTAACCAATACTTTTAAGCCTCATCTACATATACAAATCGAATCAATAAGCCACTCGAATGCATTTAGCGAAATCGCGTTTGGGACTTTATAGTCATCTGCCCCATAACCTCTGCCAAAGTATATGTATATATATATATATACATATATAGATGGATAGATATAGATAGAGATGCAGTCGTCAGTGTAGTGAGTTATTTGCACGATTTGTAGCCGTGTCCAACCACCATTGAATCCGCTCTGAATATCAATTGATTTTGCCTGTGCATGTTTCTGCACATTTTCTGTTTATTTGGTTCTTTTTTTTTTTAATTTTGATTTTTCCCAAGTACACGCTTGTTATTTTTTTTTATTTTGAGTAATATTTTATTAGTGAGAGAGTCGTAAGCCATAAGCCGTTCAGCCTAATGCGTTGAGTCATCATATAAATCAAGGAGCTTGACACAAAAGTCAATACTATATCACAGCATATCATTCATCGGAACGGTAGCAGAAAATTGCCCTACTCCATCGTTAAGAATCGGTTGAAATGGCGGTGATAATTATGCAGTGACGAGCAGAATTTTGCATACATATTATATGGTTATACATATGTGAAACGAAATCCGCAATGGCAATTATCTTCTCTACGTTTATTTCAGCTATTTTTATTTGTTTTTTGTTTTATCGATTGGTTCTATTTGTCAGCAGTAGCCTATATGTATGTTGAGGAGCATTTTTATATGTTTATATGTACATACGTTTTCTGTTGCCTCAATGACTTGGCAACTTGTTGCTCATTCCCAATATCATTATCATCATCAGGAATGGGCAATTGGTTTACGTGTTACTTGCATTCAAAGCTGATATCAATTCAGCTTGAGATTTACGAGTTGTATCTTCATCATTATATATACATATATATATATATATATATATGTATATATATTATATAAAGACAGCTTCCTTAGCTTCCCCTAACGATTAGCCTCATATATATATATATACATGTATGTATATATATAAGATATATAAGTACATTTAGCTGATTGCACAATTAATATGCAATGATGTATTCACAAAATTTTAATTAATGGGCCTTTTGTTTTGTATTTCATTTATTTGTATTTCTGTTTTTGTGTTTTAAGCATTTATTTCAGAGGTATTTTGCCTTAATAGATGGATGGATTGCCTTTGCCTTTGCCTTTGTTCTGTGTGAGAAGATACAATGGCAAGATACAGATGGAAACAGCGACAAACATGCTGGGAATTACGTGATTGATTGTAGAGTTGAGATTGCCGCACTTGTATTGTATATAGTAAATATGTACATATATGAAGTATATTGTGTTGTTTGCTATTTGCTTTTATAGTCAGTAAGTACATATTTAAATCGTCTAGCAAAATCTGAAATGAAATCAAAGAACAGACTCAGGCTAATGTCGATTAAATTTACGTTTTACTACCCTTAAAAATTCATTAGAACGTAGAATCCACGTTTGAAAAAAACTGTTTTTTTTTCTTCTTCAACGTTTGCTCTTATATCTTTCTATTGTAATGTATAAATTCTCGTAAATAACTAAGTAACGTTTTTATACTAATAATACTATAAAGTTTCTGACTGTATAATTTCAGTAAGTGACTGATAGCTAGTTAGAATATTTAAAAGCGATTTAATAACTAACAGTCCGATTAATGAAATTGTAAGCGACGCTTATAGAAAATATTAAAATATTGTAAGACAGAATCGAAATTATAAAACTTAAAATTTTAATTATTATATTATATTATATTATACTGTTCTATATTTTTCTTAATTCCTGCTCGGACTAAAATACACTTACATTGAAATAGAAATAACGAACTAGTCGTAAATACCTTGTTGGTTTTAAGGGTATCAAAAAGGAAAATCACAGCAAATGCAAAAATTTATGAGCATACACTTAACCAAAACGACGTCTCCGGGCGCACGGTCAAGGCATACCAATTACTTATCCAGAATATAGCCTGACGGATGTGAACTGCATAGGGATGGATGATTCATATTGGGGTTTTTTCCAGCATATCCCCATAGTCCCCAAGCCAACGTATATGAAATTGCAGCGTGGATCTATTTGCTTGATCTCAATAAATAAGGTAATGTAGACTAATTACCAACTCTGATGCTTGTAAGCAGTTTTTTTTTAAACATTTATTACAGTCAATTCGATAATTTGTTGTACCCTACCAAAAAAAACAAAAAAAAGGCAACTATATAGACTTGCGCTTTGCTTGCCCGCCTACAATGCGATCGCTCTGCTTGCAGTCAACGTCTTATGTTAGCGTCGACGTTGGGACCAGGTAAAACGCTGCCGCTGTCAGGTGTTGTCGTATTTGCAATCCGCACTCGGGTTGAGTCTGTTTTCGTCTGCCTGGCAGCGCGGTTCTGGGACGCGTAACAATTTCACTTATTTTGTGAACGATCGGGTAGTACGATCGGTTTGGTGTTGCTCGTTCAACGTTCAAATCAGTTCGTCGCGCTCAAAACATAGAGTGGTTTTTCCTGAAAATCTAACCATTTTCAAATTGAGGTTTTTGGGATATTTTTCAGTTTATGCAACACTGCGTGTCCACCAGTGATAAAATTTCGAAAGTGCATTGCTCAATAAAAAAAAAAAAGAAAAAAATAAATACAAAAATCCAAAAAAAAAAAAAAAAACACACTTACACACATCATTTGATACGAATACCGGTACCTGTGCCACTACCAAGATCGGGACACAGTCAGACAAAGATTAGAGTCGCGGATTTACGAGACGAAAAAAATAATAACAAAAAAAAAAAAAAAAAAAAAAAAAAACGTATAATTTGCCAACATCACAGAGATTTTTTTCTGTTTCGCCGCAATCCATTTTGCATCTCGTATCTCTGTGGGCGTGGAATTGTTGCACTTAGCGTGAGGTAAGTCGGGTATTATTTTGGATTAATATCGAATATGTTTCAATGATGAATGTATATTTAATACAACTGCACAAATGGCTTTCAAAAAAAAAAAAAAAAAAGGAGGAAAAAAAACCAACACTAAAAATAAAACCAATTTGTTGTTTCCTAATGACACTTCACAAAAAATCCTGTAAAAAATTGCGAAAAATTTTAAAAAATTTTCAATTTTAAAGTCTTTAGATAATAGTATGGAAAACAATGAAATTTAGCTAAATTGAGTTTGATTGTCGTTTTTCTATAGAAAAAATTGCTAAAAAAAAATTTCGCTAACTTCATTGTTGCGTATACGTCAGGTTGGTCAAATAATTCTATATAAAATTGTATTTTCCAAAATATTTTTCTTGTTTGCAACTTTATAAAAATAATAAAAAAAATCTCTTTCTCTCTCTATTGAAAAAGTTGAAACTTTAAAGACATATTTGGTGAAAACAATTAGCTATAAAATACGTTTTAGTCCAACCAACCAACTTATTGCCATCTATCAAATAACATTTTAAATAAAAAAAAAGACAATATATATATATATAATCGATAATGTGCCTTGGCACAATGCAAATATTGAATCAAAGTCAAATAGCATTAAACTTTCTTAAACTTTAGTTCGTGCCATGCGAGAGGTAAAGACAAAAAAAAAAAAAAAAAAAAAAAAAGAGAAAAAAAAATGGCAAAGAAAATATCTGAAAAAAAAGTTGGCTTTCCTTGCACAAGGCGTGAAGTGCACATAGAGAGGCTGGCAGACAGGAACAGGGTGAATGTCGGATTGGGTGGATGCTAGGCAACTGAATTCTGAGAATGGATTTTGTGGGTCTGTTGGGATTTTGGTTTTATGAATGAGTGCAGCGTAGCACAAATATTTGACAAATCCCGCGAAAAACTCTGCTTATGTTGTCACCACCCGTCGAGAAGAGAGCAGACAGATAGACAGACAGATAGACAGACAGATAGATAGACAAATGGCATTTGGCCAGTCATACTGATTAGGATTTGCCCGGAAATCAGGCAAAAAAAAAAAAAAAAAGGAGGAAGGAATGGAAATCATGATGGAATTGGCGACCATGAAGATGTTGACTTTAACGGCTAGATGCAACATTTGCATGCGAAAATCAAAAACTAAATTTACATTCATTTATCGGAGGTGTAATTTATATTTCGCACTTGGCCTTTTGTCTGATTTTTATTTCATTTTGTTGTTGTTGGCGTCTTTGTTGATGTGGTTGTTGTTGTTGTTGTTGTTGTTTATGCAACGAAAGCAAATGACCAGATTCCCAAACTTACAAACGAGCGCACAAACATATATATATATACATATATATATTTATATATATATAGACAAGACGCGCTAACGATGCCGCTTGCAGCTGCCAATGTAAGTGTGTAAGTGTGTAAATGTATCTCATGGATAGCTTCTCTCAGGTAAAGCAATCCCAAATGCGCCAATTTGTATGCAAGTGGCATTAATCGACAGGGGTAGTGAATAGAGGAGAATGGGGGGCAGGGTGGTAAGGATTTACCTTAGTCTAGCATCCAAAGTGGTAGCACAGAAGCCTTAACCGTAGTAGCAGCAGAAAAAAAAACAAAAATGAAATAAAGTTACGTGAGTTGTGCAATACTATAAAATTGATTTGTAATCGATAAATGTGCGAATATTGTGTTCTAGGTTTAGATTTTGGATTACCAGCGAAGCAAACAAACCATTTGGCACTTTAATAACGTATCTCTACGTGAGACTGTGTGCGGTGTGTTTGTGTGTGTGTGTGTGTGTGTGTGATTGTATTTCGTGCTCGTGTTGGCCACCTTTTGTTGCTGCAAAAATTGAAAAATCAAACACAAGGAAAACCACTTGATGGGGAGTAGCAGCAGCAGCAGCCACAGAGCCATTGACAAGGTCATCGCATGGTGTTTTATTTGGGGCCTGTATTGTGGTAATGTCTATGGTTATGTTGGAGTATGGTATGGTATCTCTCTCTCTCTCTTTCTCTATCTATCTGTGTCTCTCTCTATTTATATATAGCCGCATTCTAAAACGAATCTCAATCTAATGGAATCGTCGTGCAAAATTCGTTAACTTGGCCCGACAACCATAATATTAATCTATCTGCTGCTTGCTGCTTGTCTTGTTAAGTTGCGGCTAGTGGCAACAAGTGTTTAATTGCAATAAATGCACCTGAATACCTTGACTGTGCCTGAGCTTGAGCTTGAAGCAAGGCATTCTGGTTCTCAATAAAATGAAGAATCTGCTCCATACCACCTCTCCTCCCCATACCCCCTCCCCCCACACCATAAATAGATGATTCAATTTGCTTGCAAGGAGTATTTGTTTAAATTTAAGCTCACATTCATTCACATTTATTTAAATTTTATTATTATCTTTGTTTAAATGGAACGTGCAGACATTGCACACAAAAGGTTACCATTGTTTCAAGTCTTTTTTTTTTTTTTTTTTGGCCAATAAAAACACGAAAGAGCCATCAACTGGCTATACATACATATATATATATATACATGTGTATACATATATCCTGGTAGCTAGCTTTTTAATTATGCACATTTTTTTTTTTTTTGGTTTTTGGCCTAGGTTGGTAGCAACATGAAAGATAGCATAAGCAACTAGGTCATTACCATGATACTTAAGCTGATAAAACTCATCGGATTAAGACCTCGGTGTGCACATAAAGTCAGTACTTTGAGTTGGCTATAAAACTATGAAAATGGTTCAAAATATTATGTGATGCTAAAGATATACATTAAAGACCAAACGAAGAAACCAGACCAGAAAGTATGAAATAATGCAAGGTCACTTGTCACTTGTTATATCTATATACATAAGTATATAGTTATATATATTATAGTTAAACCTAACTAAATATAGTTATTGCGGAATTAAGTTATATATATGTTTATATATGTATATTTAAAGCGTAAACAAAAGGGGATAATTTTAACAAAAATAACTAGTTTATTTTCAAGTGTTAAGTCACAATTGTTTAACTTGAATTTAAATAATCTTTTAAGTAAATTTTTATGATCGTCTAATCTTTTTGTTAGTTCTTGTTTTAAACTTTTGTGATTTAGCTTAAGATAGTTGAAGTTTCATTTAGTTTAAGCTAAATTGTTTAGTGGGTAGTGTTTTGTTCCGTAAAAGTTTTGACCATAATGACTTCTTAACTGGTTTTGAAGACCAGTTGAGATCTAAACAAATTGTAGAGTATGTGATTAATATGCCAGGTTTTGACTTTGTGGTTGAATTGTATGCAATTTATTGTTTCTTTCGTTTTTTTTTGGGGGGTTAATTTATGATTTGAATATTGTTGTGGATTAAGTTTAATTAAATTTATTTAAAACTGACTAAATTGCTGTGTATATCATCTATTCCAGCTAGAATTTGTTCTTTTTGTTTCTTAGTTTAGATATTAATTAGACTAATTAAGCTACATTTTGGACTTGACTGCTGAAATATATATTAATTCTATATATTTTCTTAATTAATATTGCCATTAATATTAATTCTTTTAGAAAGTATATAATATTCTATTCAAGAGAATTCTTAAGCGTTTTCTGTATTTGATATTTTTACTTATTTCAATAAGGTTTTATCCTTTTAATTTGATATAATCTGCTAATTATTTTTAAAGCTATCATAGTACAAGACATAAACTGATATCTATAATATATCGTTATTGATATTGACCATCTCATTTTCCAGCTAAATTTAAAATATTAATAAGTCTTATTAACTGGTCTGCTTCACTGACCATTGACCATAAAAATAAAAAGAAAAAAAAAATGTCATATAGTAGAAACAAGTTTTGAAATTGACGTACTTAGGTTGTAATTAAATACAAAGGCAATGAAGTGGAATTACCCCCCTCTCCATCTATGCCCTGCCGTACCCCACTCCACCAACTAAATAAATGAACTGAATCGAACAAAAGTTAGTGGAAAAATTGAAATTGAAAGCGGAAATTTTACTCCCAAAAAATAAAAAAAGAAAAAAAAAGGGTGATGACAAATGAGTAATAACATTAACATTGCCGCAAATTGATGTACTACATAGTTTTGCTACCTCTTTAATTAAATTATTAATTATGTACCTTAATGAATGCATAATTGAATAATAAACTACGTGCAAACGCCCACTTAATGGTGTGAGAGAGAGTGTGTGTGTGTGTGTGTGTGTGTGTGTGTGTATGTTTCGATTGCCACAATTGTTCTGCTATTTTTGCTGTTGCGGATTGTTGTTTTTAACCTTTTAACTTTTTTGTGCATCCCATACATAAGTTGGGGCTCTCATTAAGTAATCACATGGAATATTCCCCGCAGCCAATTAAACCAGAAAGCCGCAACGTTGGCAACCAACAGATGCAACCAGCTAGCCAGGCAGTCGGCCAGGCAGTCAGCCAGCCAGTCAGACAGCCAGTCAGCCGGCCCAGGCCAGGCCGGGGCAGGCCATGCTAACCAGACACTGTAAGATGGATAGACAACCATGTAGAGATACTGTTACAGATACAGATACAGATACAGTTACAGTTGCAGATACAGATACATGCAACACACACTCACTCACAAATACAATTAAATTCGTTTCAGGAAGCATTTATGTAGTTATACATTGATGTATATATATATATTTCGGTATTTTTTTTCTTCCTACTTTTTGTTTTTTTTTTTTTTGTTTTAAGTGAAAGGCAAATTGACATCGAATCTTCCTTCTTTGATGGAAAAATATTGTAAAGAATGGAAATTTTTTGTTTCTTAAATATTTAAAACAAGTTTTATAATCTACAAAGTTCTACCTTGATTAATGTCATGTCAATTGCTACATGCAGATGGGGCACATGTAAATGCATTTTTTTTTTCTTAATTTATTTAATTTATTTTGATACCCTTTTGATCAGAAGTTCGTAAAGCCGATTTAGCTCTCTCCGTCTCCGGTCTGCATCAACAGTTTCACCTATGAGAGCAGCTTCTATAACTGAAATTTTGAATATAATTTCCCATTTACTGCTGGCATGTTATATATCTCGGAATCATACCGATCGGAAGATTATATCATATAGCTGTCATAGGAACGATCGGTCGTGAATAAGGCTTAACTTTAATAACTCTGTTGCCTTTTAAGTAAATCCTACGAAATTTAACATTTGTGATTTAAATATTTTTCTTAACACTTCAACCAAGTTTAATCAGAATCGTTTGAGTATATCATATAGCTGGCATGGGCCCAAAAAGGTTTTTGTATGAAAAATATTTTGTTTCTCAACCTAGTGTATCGATTTTTGTTATTTTTAATATCAAATATATATAAAAATGTGTCTGTTGAATCCAAACAGAATCGGTCGATTATATGCTACAGCTGCCATAGGAACAATTTTTTCCCTATGCTATGGAGATTAAATATAGATTTAACTATGTAGTTATATATCTGCAAGGGTGTACGATATTCACCACGGCTAAAAGTTAGTTCATTCTTCTAGTTATTTATTTGTTTTTTTTTTTTTTTAATTTAATGAGTTTATACTGAGATCTATTGATTAAAATTTATTACACAATTGTTTTGCTGGTGAAAACAATTTGCAGTCAATTTTGTTGTTGTTGTTGTTATTGCATTTTCATTTTCATTTTCATTTTCAATCGACTTAAACTGGTTTGACATAATTTTAGCCAAACAACTTTGACATGAAAGACGGAAGACTGTCAGTCCATGTGTTGTTAGACAGGTTGCAATCAGACTATTAACCATTATTTTAACTATGACTTTGACGATGACAAACTGGCCAAAGTAATGCGGAATCCCAATCCTGTGATTCCCAAACCAAAAAACAAAAAAAAAAAAAAAAACTCTACGCAGTTCCATAGCTAGTTACAATCATTATTACATACAAAGTTTCGTATTTCATTTTGTCCACTACCATTTCGGTTTTTGTTGTTTTTGGATTTTTTTTGTGTGTGTTTTTTTTTTTTTTTTGGTTTTGTTGTTGTTTGGCTTGTTTGCACAATTCATACTATATAGCCAGTTGCTCGCCAATGCTGTCGACTTTTGGGGCCGCACCTCCGTTGTGCCTCACGCACCGCTCAAACCATTGGTTAGCCAAAAGCAACAACAACAACAGCAGCAACAACAACAACAAAAAAACAGCACAAAATATTGTATCTCTTTTTTGAAATTTCTAAACCAAAGCTAAGCGTGTTTAGCCACAGTGACCAAATCTATGTGCATATGTATATATGTGTTTATGTCTGTTTGTGTGTGTGTGTGTGTGTGTGTGTGTGTAAGTGTACGTAGATTGGCGGCAGCAGCACTGATACTTACTAACTAAAAGCCAACAAGTCGCTACCAACTTCTAACTCATAAATAAATCAAAATGATGGCACAGTGGTATGAAAATATTTAGAAAAATAAATAGAGGCTTTAAATGAAAGCGAAATTCATATAAAAAATATAAATAAACTAAGATGTTGTAATTTACATATATAACAATAAATGAATTAATGGTTTTTGAATAGCTTTTATTGAGATATTTTTATGTAAACATATGTATATATATGTAGAGTTTCTTTCGCTTCTTTCAAAAATTCAACATAAATGAATTGAATTTATTTAAATTTAAAGCAATATTTTTATAAATTAGAATTTTTATATTACAAATTCTTATTAACAAACTAAGACCATTATCTTTGCTAGTCTATTAGATCCTTTGTCAATTTTGGTAAATATTTACATATGACCAAAATAAAGTTCCTATAAAAAGTTATGTATGTTTATTATTACATATAACTATGTAAATTATACATTTTGCAACATACTATTTTATTAGCTATTTTCCTTAAATATATTAAACCCACAAACTTCAAGGTTACTTTAAATAGTTAAGTAACTAAAATTGAGATTTCTTTAAAAATATACCAATAATAAAAATAATATATAAAAATAATATATATGAGAATATATGAAAATAATATATTAATAAAAATAAATATATGAAAAACAATAATATTAGAAACCATGGACAGTTTCTTAATATCTGTAAAGCGTTAAATAATAAACAAAAACAACTAAATATTCTATAACTGAACTAACAAATTGTATACTCATTTAATAATTATTTAAATATAAATTTTGTTGTATAGCATTAAGAGATATTTGTCTCCTCTTTACTTTGAGTTTATTATTTAAATTTTAACTAACTCAACTATATAGGTACATAGAGGTTTTGTTGTTTACTGTGTCAAACCACATTTTAACCACTGTAATTGTTGTCTATTTGCTGGTTAGTTTGTCCCCTTTCCCTGTACTGTATTTTCATACATTTGCGTGCTTCTTTTGTGCTTTGGTAATTTGTTTTAAATATTTGCTTAAAATATCAAAAAACTCATGGCAACACACGTACGGCTTTAGCCAAACTTGTACGTGGTATCTAACAGATATATGTGAAAATAAAATTTTGTTTGAGATTCAGTATAATGCAATGAAGGTGTGGGGGGGGTGATTATGGGAGAGGGGGTGGGGGTGTAGTAGTAGATTGGGATAAGGTATGGAGTATATGTTTGTGTGTGTGTGTGCCTTAAAGAGATTCTCATGGACAATAAGTGGAAGCAACAAACTAGGAAGAGGAAAATTTCACTAAAATTGCGTTGAATTGATGCACCAATAAGACATGTGGTCAATCTTAACGGTTCCGTATACGTGCCACGATCGAATCATTCATACAACTATAGATATATATATATATACATATGGTTGATATGAAATTGTTATGCATTACGCACCTCAAATCATGATGAAACGTGTAAGCGACGCATATTTTTGGTTCCCCTGCGTTACCTGTTTACCAATTGCGACCCAGTCCCAATTTCGAAATCTTTGTATATTTAATTCGATTGACCAAACATTTTCAACAATCTACGTGATAACATTTGCACAACGACCTTCAGAATCTCAAGTAATTCATTTAGAAAGCTTCAAATGTGGCCAACAAACACACAATTTTTATTTCTTATTTTTTCTTCTAAACCAATTTTGTAGCACAATAGGCGAGATAATTAAATCTTGAACACTATAATTCTTTATTGCATTTAGTGGCAATGATTATATATACAACTATACATATATACGTGTATGTCTATTAACTCTTATCCAAATTGTCTATAATTCTTTTTTTTTTTTTTTATATATATGTGGTAGTCAATTTAGTATATTGCCTCTTAATTTCAGTTATTCATTTTCAATTTGAAATAAACTTGTTTCTGTCTGTTGTAAAAACTATGAACTTTAATTAAATATATGCAAGTGATTAAATTAACTTCTGTATTTACCATAACCATATGCAAAACCATGAGCTACCAAAGAAGAACCCACAAAATTCCATAAAAGGGAAAAAGGGAAACCTAAGGGAAAAAATATACCCGCACACACACACACACACACACACACAAACCGGATTACATGCCGATCCTATCGAATTGCAAAGTGCCTTGGCTACTGTCTGATTTACCAGAAAATGAATAAAAAAAAGAATAAAATATGGAAAAAAAATAAGTACCACAACCGACATACCGACCTCACATACACACATACATACATACATATTTCCATCATGGAAAAATCATAAAATCAAAGAGTAATCCACCAACATAGGAGTGGGCGGAAGAGATAGAGAAAGAAAGGGAGGAGAATATGAAATATGGATAGTGAAAATGGGCTTACTTTAAAAATACTAAACCTAAAATTATCAAATATATCTACTAGTTAATTAATAAATAAACAAATAGTTATGATGAATTGATATGGAAATTCTATGGGAATGTCTAATCATTCATATTTCGGCTTATCTCTTGTTAAATTTTGTTAAATTATTTTGTCAACAATATGTTAATGTTAATTCAAGTTGAAGTCTTGTCTGAATCCGGTTCAATGATAGGTACACACACACACACACCCACCCACTCTGTATTTTTTTTCTCTTTTTCTTTTTTGTTGTGTTTGCATTCTACGGAAGTTCTGCAGGTGTTAAAAACCACTAAGCAAATCGTCAGTATCATGATGAAGTAGAGAATTTACATATAATTGATTATGTTTGAATTTGAATATCAGTTTTGTAAAAATTATATAAAAATTTAACTAAATTTGTGAATACCCTTACAGTTATTGCTTTCAAATAAAAACAAGGTTAACTATAAATTGGTGGGACTCCATTTAGTTGTTGATTATATTTGGAATTATTTGATTACAATTTAACTATTTTTGGTTTGTGAAGAATGATGCAATTAACACCTTTAAATTTCTAACTAATATTTGTAAATATTGGTTTAAAAATAACTAAAAATATTATTACCGGAAATATATTAAGAATTAAGTAAATGTGAATATGGAAAATATATACTATTTATTTTGAAGAAAATATTTTTTTACAAAAATATATTTTTATTTGGAAAAATCTTTTGTTTTACTATGTCTTTAAAAGCAGAATGAATAATGAAAGAATCTAAGAATTATCATTTTAAATATCTTATAAAATCTATTTTCAAGTTTTCTTTAATAAAATATTATTAAATAAAAATATTAAAAATTTATTAAAAACTATAAAGCATATCCTAAATTAAACTTATTGCAATTAATCAACAACTTAATTACTTTGATTGATAAATGCCTAAAGATTTTATTTAATTTATTAAAATAAATCATAAAATGCAATCTCTTTAACCATATTTTGCATAGTTTTTAAACTTATATTATTTATTTTTTAAATAAACAAATTTAGTTTCCGTTTATAAATTGTTGCCAATTTGTTTATTATTTATTATTCTTGATACATATATATATATATATATATATATTAATATTTGAGCCTTGCAGACAAATTTAATATATTTATTTATATCTGGCTCAAAACTGATTTTGGGTTTATTATTTTATACACACAAGTGTGTGTGTGTGTATGTGTGTCTGAGTTTATTTTTTACGCAAGCATTTAAAACATATTCATCTTCAATTCAATTTCCATTTTCGGCCATTGAATTGGGAGAGCGCATCTCAATTCAGTTATGAAAACTGAATTTTTACATATGTATTTATTTGTTTGTATATATATGTATTCTTTTTTTTTTTTTTTTTTTTGAAGCAGCAGCAGCAGCATAAAGAGATTTTTATATGTGTAATACGCATATATACATATACACTTTTACAATTTGTTTGCACATATAAATTGAGGTTTACACATATATATATATATATATATATATATTTATATATATACAAATGTATCCCATGTGCATACGTCACTTATTTTTATGAATTCTTGTTATTTTGTTCAATTGCAATCAATAAATGTGCGTGTGGGCGTAACCTATAGCCTATCTTTGGGCGCAATGCAACTTCATTCACCCCTTAACACAACACACACACACACACACCATGACACAAAGAAAGAAAATGAAAGAAACGGAAGCAGAGTAAGAGAATGAGATGGATAGTAAAAGAGGGGTACATTGTGTTGTGCTCCACATGTAATCGATTTAATCATAATCCAGCTTTTACTATTTATTGTTCTGAGTTATAGTATAAATATGTGGATGCATTAATACAACATACACACACACACGTTCATACAAAATATTATCCATCCCCCCCCCCTCCTTCCATCTTTTTCATCTTCTTTGTTGTTATTGTAGTTGCTTTTGTAGTTGCTGCTGTTGTTCTAAGACGCCCATTGGGCTGCTACGTTTACTAAAGAGCTCTGGCTCCATTGGAGCATATTTATGGTTATAGTATGCATAACTGGAGGCAACCATAAAGTAATAATATGAAAGCCACCACCTACAACCGCACCCCCTTCCCCCTCTCCGTAGAACACACATCTCCACCATCTCTCACTCGCTAGAAAACCATCATCCGGGAGCATTCCCTCCCCCCTACCCCCACACTCTTTTCGGAAAATGCTTCAATGTATTCTGCTGGCGGCTAAGGCGGTAGTGGATGGATATACATACATACATACATACATATATGTTTTGTATCGTCTGAAAGGCGTGGCTTTTGTAGTGTACAATCATTGATTTTGGTTCAACTTAGTTTTTCTTATGCAAATACGATACGCAAAAGCATTTTCCATTTTTACTTCCAATATCTTCTCCTTATTCCCCCCTCACACTCGGGTGTGTGTGTGCTCTTGGCTTTTGCATGAGTTAACGCCACTGGGTACGGATATTGAAATATCCGGCTTTTGCTTAAGTATTTATTAAAAACAACAACAAGAATAACAAGAACAACAACAGCAACCACAACAACAACAACAACAATAAAATAACATAAAATAAATAAAAATTCAAACACAATGCAGAAATTGGTCTAAGGATTTTCTTCTTTTTCTTTTTTATTATTGTTGCCACTTGATGCTGTTCTTGTTGTTGTTGTTGTTGTTGTTGCTGTTGCAAGTGTAATTCAAAGTGTTCCGTTTTCAATTGCTAAAATTGTTTACGACTGTTCTGGTAAATTGAAATTTGAGTACAATTTTTTTTTTTTTTTGGTTACACGTACAAAAGGTTTATTGTATTAAAATTTGAGATGAATGCGTGAAATGAATATATATATGAATTTGAAAAGGAATGTCAGTAAATGAGTAATAATTTCCATCTTCTTCTATTCTATTACAAAAGATGCCTTAAATAATATTATTTTACAATCAGTTTTTAAAGAAGAAATGCGAAGAAATCTTTTATTATTTTATCATTTATGATAAATGCATATTTCAGACAATATTTTATTTTGTATTTTAATTATAAAGTATTATTATATATAAACTATACAAAATTATAATTGTTAATATAAATTATACAAATTATACATATTTTTAAATTATTGGCAAAAAAAAAAAATAGTTATTCAATTTATTTAATTATAATTGTATAATTTCTCTAATTAGAACTAGTTTATATGATAATGGCATATTGTTTATTTAAGTTTTAGTTTGCAAGTTTTTAGATTACAATGTTGTTAATTGTTATACAGTTAGCGTATTTATTTATTTAATCATCTAAAAGATAATTATCTTAACAGAATCAACAATAAGTAGATACAATAATATATGACTATGTTATATTAACAAAATGAAGTAAGCAAGTCGTCCCTGCCGACTTGGAGTATACCCTGTACCAAGATATTTCATAAAATCAGACTCCGTCGAAAATTTTGAGCAGATTTTCGTGATTTGTCATTCTTTTGAAGGATTTTACCAATGTTCTATAGGCTCTAAGTTGGCCATCTTTTGACCGATTTTGAAAAGTTTTACATCAATCTTCTGGATAATTTGTGTATTAAAAAACTGCATTAAAAGTTGAAAAAAGATGAAAAAAAATTTTGACCGGATTTTCGTGAATTTTTGCAGTGTAACCATCGTTAAAATTTGCGAAAATCGAGTTGAAAATTAGTTTTCCAGATTTTTATGCTAATTAAAAATGACGATTCTAAAAAGTAAATAAAGACATAGTTTTTCAAAATCAGACGAGATTTGACTGAATTGGAGCCCTCTGAAGTGGAGGTTACTTGAAAGGATTGGTTCGTTGTCCTTCTTTTTTAAGGATTTTACCAATGTTTTAAATGCTCTAAGTTGGCCATCTTTTGGCCGATTTTGAAAAGTTTTACATAAATCTTCTGGATAATTTGTGTATTAAAAAACTGCATTAAAAGTTGAAAAAAGATGAAAAAAAAAATTTTGACCGGATTTTCGTGAATTTTTGCAGTGTAACCATCGTTAAAATTTGCGAAAATCGAGTTGAAAATTAGTTTTCCAGATTTTTATGCTAATTAAAAATGACGATTCTGAAAAGTAAATAAAGATATAGTTTTTCAAAATCAGACGAGATTTGACTGAATTGGAGCCGTCTGAAGTTGAGATTTAAAGCATTTTACCAATGTTTTATAGGCTCTAAGTTGGCCATCTTTTGGCCGATTTTTAAAAAGTTTTACATCAATCTTCTGGATAATTTCCGTATTAAAAAAGTTTTAATACAACTCTAGTTATAGTTTTTTCTAATTTGCGGTGGCGGAAGTGGGCGTGGCAAAAATTTGAAACAAATTTGATTTGTGTAGACACTAGACGGATTTTGGCACCAAGTTTGGTTGCTCTAGCTCTTATAGTCTCTGAGATCTAGGTGTTCATACGGACGGACGGACGGACAGACGGACAGACGGACGGACAGACGGACAGACGGACATGGCTATATCGACTCGGCTGTTGATGCTGATCAAGAATATATATACTTTATGGGGTCGGAAAATTTTCCTTCTGTCTGTTACATACATTTTGGCGACTTTAATACACCCTTGAACCCTATGGGTAAAGGGTATAAAAAGAAGAGGAATTATATTATATTATTTTATACCTTTAATATAGCATATATACTCGAATATTTCTTATATAAGCATATATCTCTAGATAAATCTCCATGTCCAGCTTATGAAGTTCAGAGGTTCTGGTATATTGAATACAATTGAAATTCTCTAAGCAAACCCTATTTAATTATTGTACAAATATCCAGCTGCTAATCATTAAAAAATTCCTGCTGCAACTAAGTTATAATTTATTAAAAATTGCTAATCTATGCAACAAAGTACAGGGTTTTATAACTTAAAATCCCTTTTTAAGATTTTTAAAGATAATTTACAATTCAGTGGCAAATTATATAGTCTAATTGAGTATAATATTCCAAACAGGAATGCAGGTTTTGAAATATGTTAAATTATAGCTTATATTGGTTCTCAAGGTTAAAATTACAAAGTTGAAATAAAATCATATATAATTAAATGAGTATATGCAGATTAGAAATGTTAGCTAAAATTGTAAACCAAACTCTAAAATGTTTATTGGTTTTTTAATAAATTTGTATATAAGCCAAATGAAAGATATTTAATATTTGCATTTTATTTATTATATTGTTTCATTGCCACCGCAAAAGTTAACAAACTGTTGTTAAATTTTATTTATTATATTTATGTGTGATGGTAGGGGGGGGAATTTTTAAATTTAATTGCATTTACATTACAAACGTTTGAAAATCAAGTTGCATTTAAATGCCATAAACAAAATGTGAAAAGCCAAGCATAAACTCTTAAACCAAAAGCTGAATTTCATACAAAACATTGTTTGCATTTCAAATAAATGAAGTAATAACTTTTATGCCATGTTAAACATTTTTATGCACTCCACAAACATTGTGAAGGAAAAAGCCAAAACAAAAAACACAAAGAAAACAAAACCAAAATGTACGAGAACGAATGAAAAATCAAAAAAAAAAAAAAATAAATAAATAAAAAGAAAGAAAAATGGAAAAACTGGATGAGGGAAGAGTATTTTACTTTATGGAGATTTTTGATTTGCAACAAGCTAAATAAATTGAATGCAATTTGTGGATAGCATAAAAATGAGCAACAAATAAATTTTCCGGCCAACAGCAAGTACATACATATATATGTGTGTATATGTGTGTGTGTGTGTGTATTGGGTTTTATTCCATACATAATTATGTATGGTTAGGAAAGTGCTCGTGGCCACGTATCAAATATATTTGCAATGGGGCAGCATATAAACGTTTAGATTTACCAAAACTGAGGGAGAGAGGTGGAGAGGTGGAGAAAGGGGGGCAGTGCAACACAATCAGAGGAATTAACAATGGCAAATTCAACGAAAGAGCCATAGAAAAACGATAGAATCACATCAACATCAAAAATAAAAAAAAAGGGGGAACAATTTTGTTTTGTTTCGCTTTGAGGTCAAAGGTCACTCAGTTTTGGTTGGGCGTTGTGTGGGTGGGGTGAATGGATTGACTTGGCTTGGCTTGGCTTGGCTTGGCTTGCCTTGCCTTTGCCTTTGCCTTCAGCCTTTACTTTGGGTTGCTTCTTGTACACAAGTGATAAAAAGTAATGAGCAAATTGTAACAACAGCAGCAGCAGCAGCAGCAGCAGCAACAACAAGAGCAATAACAACAACAACAACAACAGCAATAACAATGTAGCATAGTAAAACATCTTTGTGTTACTTTGTGTATGTGTATTTGTCTGCATGAGTGTGTGTGTGTGTATGGGTCAGTGGGTCGGTTATTGTTCTCCATTTTCATCTTCTTTCATTTTCTTTTTTTGGGAGGGGGGAGGCAAGCAGCCTCCGGGCAGAGAGCCAATGAATTGGGCGTTAGAAAACAACAGTCAAAAGCAATGAAAAGAGAAAAAGGGCATCGTTTAACGGGGCCAAAGTAAATGATTTGCTACGAAAATTTGTCACACAAATGTATACAAACACTTACAAACAATATAAGTACATAGATATGTATATATGTATATAGCATACGCACAGATATGTCCATACATAAAGATACAACTTGCTCAAGATTTGAAGGAAGCTTGAGAAGCAACAGAAGAGCCAACACTAAATAACATGCACAATGTCAAGATAAAGTGGCAGATGAGCAACACCAACACCAACACCACCACCACCACCACCAACAACAACAGCAACAATAACAAACATTGAACAACAAATAAGCAACAATAACAACAACAACAACAACAACAACAACATCATCATCATCATCACCGAAGACGAACAAAAGCTCTTGTACGTGTTAAGCACTCATTGCTGTCAAACATGCCGCATAGTTTGACGAAGAAGCATATATGTATGTATGTATATACAAATATATACTTATAGATACAGATATATGTATATATAGTATAGATATAGTATACTATGACTGCAGCGTGTGGGAAAACAAACTGTAACACTTGCGACTGATGGCCGCAGGAACAGAAAAGCAAAAGACAAGGATAAAGCAACTACCAAATAAATAATGATAACTCAAATAGTGCTGCCAATATCCAAATCGATTCAATATTATTTTAATCTAGAAGATCGATGTTCGCATAAAGGTACATATAATTCCATTGCTCTTTCTTCCGAAATCTGCGTATATATATTCTGAAAATTGTAATTCAAAATCTAGATCTTTGAAAAGCATAAATATAGTAAAGCGATATTAATTGAAATCAAAATAAAATAATAAAAATCTTTAAATATAAATACCGAAAGTTTATAGAAATTTGGAATAGAAATCTTTATTTGATCCTAGATAAAAAATGAAGGATCAATAACTACCAATTTTGAAGATTAATTTTAACATGGTTTTTCTCTATGAAAAAAACAATTTATAATATAATATATACATTTAGATGGTTTTTTTTTTTAATATTATATATTAGAACAAGAGTTTTTACCAATTTTTAGCAACTGTATTTTTTGTTTGATCTAAAAGACACTTGAAATATTTAAAGTAATAAACTCTGATCTTAATCTATATCATAAGCAAATTGATATAAAAATTGAACTTTGAGCTTAATCAGAGTTCTTTAAACCTTTTGATATACGTTGTTCATCTTTCTTTTTCTCCAATTTTAATATGCAAGTTTATTAAACTCTGAAATTTATCTACCTTTAATGCAATATTCAAATTTGTTTTTTTTTTATTCTGCTCTCGATATATTAACCCATATATGTATAATTATTTGCTTAAAGAAACAACGCATCAATTACGTTTGATACTTTGTTATCTCTCTCCTTTTTTTGTTTTGATTTTTTTTTTTTTGCAAAATCCAGTTTAAGAATTTATTTACCTTTGGCCTTCAAATTCATTTTATTAAACAAAGTATTATATGTATTTAGGTTCTTCCATTATTTACAGCAGGTTTGAATTAATTCAATTTTTTTGCCAATAAAATATATATTTATGAACCGTTTACGTTTATCAAAAAATTGGGGTTAATAAACCTTTTGATGGTTCTTAAGACAAGAATAATAAAAATATTTTTGAAATCTAATAACTGTTTTGAAATATGAAATATAAAGAATTAAATTTTATAATAATGAACAAAAAAAGAAGAGAAAATGTAGCAAGAATTTGTAAAGAAGAAGGTCAATGACATTTAAAGTTTAAATAATAAATATTATTAACATTATAAATATAATTAACATAACGATAAATTAACTAATGCCAAATTCTTTCACTTTATGAAAGAACTGAAATAGTTAATAAACTATATTTGTAAAAAAAAGCTTTAAGGTAATGACTACAAATAAATAAAATAAAATGTATAATATATTTTATTTACCATTTTATTCACTAAATTATATTATTATTTACTATATATGGTTTTGTTTTTGTACTTTTTATGATGTTAAAAACCAATTGAGATTTCTTTTGTGATTTTCTTGCTTTATTATTCTTTATTTTTGAAGTATTCTTTTTGTGATCTAACTATAAATAAAGTAGCCAAAAGGTCAGCACTGACAACTGATGTATTCCCTGCAATACATACACATACAGACACACACACGCACACACAAATACACACAGACACACAGTCGACACGCCACGCCATGCCACGCTACGCATACGCCCCGTGTGACAAGAGACCGACACTTGAGCCGGCAATCAGGCTGAAATCGTTGAGGCAAGTACAAAAGGCCGGGATGCCTGCAATCTGGTGCTCGCACTCATACATTCGCACGTATTCGGTCCACGGGACCATGGGCCATAGCCATAACCAAAGCCATAGTCAGAGTCAGAGTCAGAGCCGGAGTCGGAGCATTGCTTTAGGTTTGAAATGTGAGCTTTTTGAGCAGCAGCAGCAACAATAACAATACAAGCAACAAATATAAATCGTTAACAATAAATAATCGTCTATGAGAGAGCGACATTTGCTATTGTTGTTGTTGTTGTTGTTGCTGCTGTTGGTGTTCCTTTATGCATTTGTAGTTGTATTTGTAACACGATTGTTTATGCCATTGCGGCTTTGTTGTTTTGTTTTTATGGCTTACATACACTCAAACACACACGCACACACACACACACACCTATACAATCATAGACGTTTTGCTCCCCGCTTTGCCATTTCTTGCGTTTCGAGATCCGTAGAGCATAGTTTATTGTTATTTTATTGGGGCCCTCTTTTAGGCTTTCGCGTGCTTTGTAAATAATTCGTGCTCGTCGCATTTATGACGTGATTTCTTTAGCTGCTGCTGCTTAACCCTCCGCAACCCCCCCCCCGGTTTTGCTACCTCACTTACAGTTCCCTTACTCTCTGATTGTATTTCCTCATAGCCAGACTAAAATGACATTTGTTATGAAGGAAAAAAAAAGCCAACTGAATTGTATCTACAATTGGCAGCTGCAACTCATTTGATGGCGAAATCATACAAAATATATATACCCTTACAGGATGTGTAAAAAACTGAAGCATTAACAAAAAGATATAATATATAACAATCTACTTTTTTGATCAAATTTTAACATTTAAAACTGGAAATTACTTTATGCAATATATATAAGTGAATTGCTTATAAAGTTTGAATATATATTATTTATTCTTATTAATATATTTCTTTTTATACATATATTTATAGTATTAGAGCTAGCAGCACTTGAGAATTTGATTAGTTTCATTAGTTAACTTTATTATAATAATCCTTGAAGCCATTTTCAATGAGATCACAAGAAAAAGCTTAAAACTTATTAAAATTATTAAATATACTGATGGAGTATTGAAAATTTTTAAATATATATTATAACTTTTAGATAAAAAGTGAATATAAAAACAAATTTTAAACTTTCTACAATAAATTTACGACTCATTTAAGCCAACTTTCATTATATTGATAAGAGTATCTGGATTTCGCCACATTAAACATTTTGAACATTAATATATTGTATAAACTTTAGTTATCATTTTTGCAATATTGTTAAATTGTAAATTAATACAACCAACTGCAATCGTTTAAATTTTATTTATTTATTAGCGCATAAATTTGTTTACATGGCTTTTTGTTGCTATTGATGCTCATTACAAGCCAATCGCTTTGATTTTTGGTTGTTTCGATAAAGAGAAAGAGAATGAAAAAAAAAAACCGATTAATTAATATAAATTATATACGAGGTGTATTTATTTATAAATTTCTCAATTTTATTCATACATACAATGTTTCGTTTTTTGCTGTTGCTGTTGGTTTTTCTTGCTAAATGTTTGTGTTAAATGTCGATTTTGTAATGTTTTCTGGCTGTAATTTTTGTTGTTGTTGTCATTGATAATAAGCGAATTATGTAATTACTTATATATATATATGTATGTGTATGTATCAGTCTATGTGCATTTTGTTTTTGCAATAATCGTTATTTATTTTTTTCCTCAATAATTTTTTTTTTTTTAATGAAATATCAACCATAAATAAGCAGGTGTAATAATGGAGCAATAAAACAATGGCAATTGTTTTAGAAATTGACCATACAAATTAAATAAAAATTTAATCATTCCCACATACAGGTATATATGCATATATATATAATATATATATATATATATATATAATATATTCTATAAACTTGTTTGTGTTCAATTTAAATTTGTTGGTACAATTATGAGTATATCGTTGCATTAAGTTGAATGTTCAAGTAAATTGATAAAAACAAAATATATATAGGTACATATAAAATTAAATCCAATTTAATTAAAAACCAGAAATTTAAACTTTGACGCAATTTTTATACTCTTGCAATTCTTGTTTTAAAACATTTTTGTATCTATGTATTTAGAAGTTGAATATGATTGTAAATATCTGTATTTAAGTGGTTTTAATTCGATTTACATGAGTCATTAGAATTGGTGAAAAAGATTAACCTTGAGAATAATTCATTTGTTTACTCAATTTAGTTTATATTATTTGGCCAACTTTCTGTTATTTAACAAAAACAGATATATATTCAATATGATCAACTCTACAACAAATAAAACCTCAATCAAACTTGTTTGAATAAATTTAAAATTAAAATAAATAAAATATTTAATTTTTTTATTACTATTTTTATTATTAAGTTGGTTAACAATTCATTCGTGTGAAAAATTTAAGTTGATGGAATTGAACTTTCAGTTAACAAACTGATGGACATGAACATATTTAAAATAATTTGTGCCATCTGTTATATAAACACAATACACACTCACACACACACGCACAAAACACACACACACACACACTAAATTTAACCTGCTATTTATTTAATTAGAATTTATCATAAAGAGTTTTAATTACAATTTTAACTAACTTGCCACTGCCAGCTTCCGCTGTCATTCTGGTCCTTTTAATTATTGAATAAATATAATGGCTTTGTTGGTTTTTTTTCTTTTTTACAATTCTGGCTTGATGTTCTCATTAACTTGGTCTTGACATCAAAGCTAAGATGTACATATATATCCGCTAGGCAAATACAACTTGTTATACGTATTTCTTTTTTCTAGTTTTTTTTTTTATGTCTACTTAGTTGAAGATTTGCCCTACTTAAATGTGAAAACAATTTCTAAGGTATATGAAGATTAGTCAATAGAGGTAATTGATTTCATTTGATTTGCACTAAAGTGAGGCAATATCTATTCATATTTGCTTACCTTATACGCACATAACTGTTATGTTATAGGTCCACAATCATTTCGAACAGGCGCCAACAACAACAATCTCATAGGAAACTTAGCCATTTGGTTACACGGTCAAATTAACCCTGTCCATACCTCAAAATGGCAATGAAAATGAGATGGTTGAAAGGGTGTGAGGTAAGGGGGAGCAATGGGGGGACAGGTGCATATGAAAGCTGTTGATGTTTGATATTGGTACCACAAGCCCCATTTTGCCACATTTTGCCATCAGTGTTGAGCCATATCCAACAATGAGCAATGTCAATGCTCATTAGCTTCTCCAACCTCCAAGGCATCTATTTTGCCATTTACCTCACCACCCTACCTCCCTCCCACCCTCTCTAATTGGCCTAAGATATTTTCGCGCATGCGTAGTACATTTTATGGAGGCTGCAACAAAAACAACAAAAAAAGATGCTCCAAACCGATAGCAAACATCAAGAGAGACAGAGTCTCAGTTAAGACAAGATCAGCATCACGTAGCTGGTTGGAAAAGTTTCATTCTCTTTGTTTTCTAATGGCAAATGTTTGACGATTTGTCTAGCGACTTGCATTATATTTCTAATTGGTTATTACAAGTTTTCACACGTCTCAAATTAGCATTTTATTGCCAATGGTAAAGAAAAATAAAAAAAAAAAACAACTTTTAAGTTTACCCCAAGCAAACATTAGGCGACAAAATTCATTAATACACCAAACTCGTGTCAGTTGCAACAATAATTGCATAAGTACATATACACAAACAGATATACACATACATATATATGGGAAGTTGCAACTAGGGGGAAATCCTAATTATATATATAAAAAAAGTAATTTTAAGTCATTGAAAATATAAAAAGGTTTGCCATTGAAAAACATTTTCAAGTTTCATGTTTAGGTTTAAAACTTTTAAACTCTTATTAAACTCCTAGATAATTCTTTTTGAAATCATAGTATGTATATGCCAAGTTAATTAAAATTACTTGATCTTTATTGAAAACTAAATAGAAATGTTATATATAATATATGCTATCAAATGTGATTGTAATTATCTATGATTAGATGCTTTGATTAAAATATAAATGAAACCAATTTAAGAGCAAATATAAATAGAAATAATATATTTAATCTTAAATGAATTAACGTCATTAAAGATGAAAAGTAGCTAAGACATAGATGCCTTTATTTTCAGCCATTAAATGGATTTTTATTTATCTTGGATCAGATGAGTTTTTTATTTGCCATTGCAATTGCTGTTTTTTTTTATTCCTTTATGCATTATATAAACCCTAAATATCTAAACGCACAAGCACTTGGAGAGACATTTAAGCAGCTGTTAATTGATGCCCACAATGTGAACCATTATGAATGGCTTATTTCCAGTGTGTACCATTATAACGAGCCCATAAACTAGACCCTGTCACAAACCACTCAATTTCAATACCATTGCGACCCATAAACTGACGCATCAATATAATCGAAATTATCATTACCCGGACCACGTCTAGGGGGCGGTTATTACGAGTATTAAGTAGCAAGAGGAGCAACAACAACAACAACAACAACAACATCATTCGTAGTATTCCATTCTCCATCTGCATCTCCATCTCCATTGCCCTCTTTTACTCGACATAAAAACTATAATCAATATCCATATCCATTAGCGTTATCGTATCAACGAACTCGAATAATAATAACGTACATATGTATGTACTTACGTATATATATATATATGTATATCTAGATGTATATGTATTCGTATGTTTGTGTGTATACCGTACCGCAGACACAATCCAAGCTCAAACATCGAGTGGCAATATGAAGGAGAGAGTGTGTGCATGCAGCATGTGGCAGTAGGAGGAAAGTGAACCGGTCTCCGACGTCCGTCGTCCATTTGTCTTCACGTAATTATCTTTTAATAGATTTAACGAACATTTTTCGCACTGACTCTTTGCTTGTGTCATCCCAAAGGAGAGAACGGGGAAAAGTAAAGCAAAAAAAAAAAAATATAAAAAGAAGGAGAAAAGGGGAGGAAGCAAACAAACCAGCCAGAAGGCAGTCAGGCATCTACTATAGTCAGTCTCTGTCCAGTAGTCCATGCCAACGGAAGTCGGAAGTTGTATGGCACATGCGGCAGAGACGGTGGCACTGTCGGTGGCACTGTCGGGGTGCCACTGACGGTGGTGGGCATGTCGAGCAGTGGGGCAGTGGTTGTTGGGTTGTGGGGTTATTGTTGTTGTTGTTGTTGCCTGTGATGGCAATGCCAGCCATTTTCACTTTATGGACTTTCAAACTGTTGCTGTTAATTATTTCTTCTTCTTTTAATGTGGCCACTGCTAGGACCGCAGTTCTTATTCCTCCTGCTGCTTCTGCACCACCTTCTTCCTTCCCATCATGATGATGACGATGATAATGAAGTTATTGTTGTTGTTCTTGCTGATATTATGCATTTCTCTTACACTCTCACCAACCAACCACCCAACCATCCAACCAACCAACCTTGTGGACCGCATTGTCGTCTGCTTGGTTTGCCGTTTCTCTTCTTTGCTGTTGTTTGCACTTTTTCACCATTTTACACTTTATTACAAAAGCATTAAATAAAATTCAAAGCGAATGAGGCTCGGCCAAAAGTGAGATGGTTTGATATTGCATTTCGTGGTCTGGGGATGCAGTTGGGTAAATGGGTGAATATTAAGAGGGGATTGGGAGGTATATTTTCGATTCGCATTTTGGGGTTCCATTGAAATATGGCCAGACATCGATGTTGTTGCTGTTGTTGCTGTTGTTGCTGTTGTTGCTGCTGCTGTTGCATTACTTTCAGAGTTGCTTTCAGCTGTTTTGTTATTGTTGTGGTTCATACTTTTGTTTTGCCGATCCATTGTTCGTTGAGTTTTGCTGTTGTTGAAAGCAGGCAGCATCGCACGCAAAACAAGAGACCAAGTAAAAGAAGTATCAAAAGTGGCAACAAAAGATTTTACACCACTATCGGCATTATACCGTGGAATAAAATTGCCTAATATTTAGTCGTATTTATTTTTTATGAAATATAGATCTACGCTATCACTTGGTTTACTTCGAAAAATGTTACAATATTCAATTAAATCGAAGTTATATTATTTGGTTTTACAAATTACTTTCACCCAGTATTCCATTGAAGCAACCTTTGCTAAGAAAATGTTTTAATTATAGTAATTCATTTCATAAATATATAATACATCTACTTTACTATTAGTATGCAGTATGCTGTTTAAAAGGTATATATACTTATATGTATATATAATTTTTGTAGCTTAAAAGTCTCAGCTTATTAACATAATTTCTTTTCAAAATTTAAAATAAGGTTTCAAAAAAAAAATATTTTTAAATTTTTAGGTTGTAATAGTTAAAGAGAAAAAAGATTGGTTGAAATTTAAAATCCTGCCCCATCCACATTATAAATAAATAACTAAAATAAATAGTTTACATTGATTGCCACAAACTAAAATTAAAATGTTAATGGAAATTAACATTAGTAGACCAATTGGAATTGTAACGATCAACTGTTTTATTAACATTGACGTTAACATAACAGAACAATACAGAAAGTTATCCGATAAGACGGTTACATTTTAAAAGCGAACGGCGAACAAAAATATAGATGGAAAAAGAAGATATAAAAGAAATAATCGAATTATAAATCATCATTAATCTAAGTTGAGACGTTGCAATATAATTACTCTGATGGTCAAGATGGGCTGCAAAGGCACTCATGATATATGTACATATGTATACATATGGCCACCATATTGAATATGTATATGTAATATTAAATCAGTTTTATTATTTAGGCTAAAAATCTTGACATTCATATTGTTAATTGAATATAAACCTTTTGAGGTCGCAAGTGCTTTTAAATAATTGGCTCTAATATGAAGGAAAAAGTACTTTATAGTCTTATTGGATATGCGAAGGTAATTGTCAAATTTTGTGAATAATTTCAATTTAAAACAAATTAACCGAAATCAATGTAAATCAAAAAATCTCTTGAAAAGTCTCTTGACGTCACTTTATGATTGACTGACGTTAATAATAATAAGTTAAATATCGTTGTGCCAACCTTGGGCCAATTAAACATTAAACATTGGTAATGAACAAATTATTTAAAACTTCAAATAGCGCACAATTATCTCGAAATGGAGTATCTGCATGCAAATATGATGTGTTTGGGACTGTGTCTAATAGTGTGTAAAACTTAATGATAAAAAATGTTGGTTTATACAATATTTTGTGTATAAATTCTCACACTTGCCTGAACCACTGTGAAGAGAATCATTTCAATTAGCTGCGCTTCGATGTGCATCGACGATGACGATGAAGCTGGCTGTCGACAACAGCAACAGCAACAGCAACAGCAACAGCAACATCAACAGCACCAACAGCACCAGCAGCAGCAGCAACAGCAGAAGTGACTGTGGCCAATACTTAAACAATGTATAAAATTCGCCTACAAAGTTGCACATCCGCAGGCTAGAGAGGGTTTTGGTGGGGAGGGTTAGAAAAGATTGGGACGGTTAGCTTATTCAGTGCGTATACCTTCTGCACTTTTGCTGTTTGTGTTGCTATTGCTGTTGTTGTTGTTGTTGTGCCTTGTGGTCGCCGGTATAGTGCAATCAGCTGCAGTGGCTTTTTGGCCGACATTGCCAGTTAGTCAGTCGGACATTCAAACTGTGAGCTTGGCAATCTGCCCAGCCAACAACTGACTGACTGACTGACTGACTGACTGACTGACTGACTGACTTACTGACTGACAGACTGACTAACTGAGGCTTTCGTCATTCATACGACTGAGTGAACGCCGAGCCAAGCGGTGGAAAAGCCCCTCCAATTGGTGTGAAATGCAACACGACACTACCACTTGTACTCGCAGAAGGAAAAACGAATGGAAAATAGACTAGGGGAATGGGTATGAGTTTGGGTATGGGTATGGGTATGTTTTTGGGTTTGGGCATGGGAATGGGTATGGGTATGGAAATGGTAACAGCAGCGTTACTCGTTTCAATTGGTAAATATGCCAAAGATATGGTTTAATTGTACGAAACTTCGAAACACACAAAATTTATTGTTTGCAATAATTTTCCCGTTTTTCTTTTTCTGTTTTCTGTTTACATTCCACATACATATACAACATTCAGTTGCAGCTGTTGTATATACTTATGTATGTATATATATATATACAACTAGTTGGAAAAGTTGCTGTGGTGCACTTGTAGCTTGTTTGACTATGTATATACACATATATAGGTATATATATTTATTATTCATACATGGCCTTAAATTTTTCACTTGATGCCACTAAAATCGTGATGTTCATTCATTAAGTTGTCGTCGAAATTTGCAATTGTCATTATTAGTACCTACAACTAACCACTTTAATTCCCATTGTTGTTAACTAACATATTTGTTATTGTTGCTGTTGTTGTTGTTGTTGTTGTTACTGTTGTCTATATGAATTCTTGAACTTGTGTGCACAAGTTTTAATTTTTGTGCAACGTCATTGAATTGGCATTGCCATTTCAATTAAATTTTCAGCAGAAGTTCTTGCCACGCCTTCCTTTGGCAGTTGGCATTTAAGTGTGAATATGACTTTTCTTTAATTTAATCAACAACAGAATTTATAAAATAATATATTATGTTATTATGATATATAAATATATATATAGCTCGCTCCTGCTGTGTCGGATTCCTTTCACAATTTTGAATTTTATTAAAATTTTATTTATCTATGATTCAAAATTTGGTTTATGTTTTATGTTGTTTTGTGTGGTTTCTCTTTTTTGTCAACAGGTGTGAATTTTAGTTATGCTGTCGCCTTTTTGGTTTTCCTCTGCCTTTTCTCTTTCATTCTCATTGTTTAACCGCTCCTCGCTCCTCCATTTTCCGCCACCTCTCCACCCCATAGAGTGCTGTGAGCTCTGGATAAAAGTTTTAATTAAATTTTGAGCTTTGCTCAAGAGAAATTTACTTAAATTTGATTTTTAGTTGCCATGAAACGGTTGCATAGAGAATGTCTGTGTTTCCACTCATAATTATCACGATGGCCCGGATTATTATTTAATCATAATCAGATTTTGTGTTCAAATTAACATAAAGCTAGATTGAATTTAGTGTTGGATGGGGCAACTATAGGGCTAAAAGAGTCTCAATAAAACTTGGAAAATTGAAAAAGGAAATATTGTCGTATTCATTTAGAACAGATAATTTGAATGTTTTGCTATTATTATGTGAATTGGTTTAACTTTAAAGATCAAACATAAAATATAATTGTTTCATCTTTCAATTCCTTTTTATTTTAATTAGTTTATGGCAAATTTTAAGTTAACAAAATGTCATAATTATAAAGTATAAGGAGTATAGCAAAAACCACATATCACAATATATAGAAACGTTAAAATAGATACACATTAAAAGTATAAATCAATATACCTATATGTATGTATATATATATATATTTATGTCAAGATTTAAAACAGAGGCAACTTTGAATCGGTCTTTCTTTCTTATTCTTTCCTTATAAAGTATCTCAAAGTCGGTGCTATAATTTAGTATGTAAAAATCATTAAATTTATAGTTTCTTGCTTGTTCATTAATAAATACAATAAACTATCTTTAATATTTTATTTCAGCTTAGTTTCCGCCTTTAGTAATAGTCATTAAAATTATTTAATGTCTTAATCTAACTAAACAAAAATATTAATTTCTTTTAATTTTAGATAACAATTATATAGCCATCACAATGGATGATCCAAAGTTGATGAACATAATGAATGGAATCAAATCGTTTGAGGATCATTGTCAGCATATTAACAGCGGGCAGGGTGAGTACAAAAGAAAAAAAACAACAACAACAACAAATAAAGAAATAATAAACCAGTTTTGTTTAAAAACAAAAACTCAAGTATATTATATTAACACAAGTGAAGGGAGGAGGCCCAGCAGCATAAAAACAAAAACAAAAAAACCAAGAAAATTTGTTGAAATTGACAAATTATGTGACAGTCTTTTGTCTGCCAGCAAAATATAGTGAGTGCCTGGATGGGACGGCAGATAGGGGGGAGGGTGTGGTAGGGGCATGGCAAGTGTAGGTGGTGTTAGAGTTGGTCGGAACGAAGGCGTTTCACAAATCCAAAGAGCCAACAACAATTGTTGACAATTCACTCAAAGTGCTTGGATGTCTGTGTCTGTGTCATTGTTATTGTTGTTGTTGTTGTTGTTGTTGTCGTTGGCGTTGTACAAATGCCCCAAAGCGCTCAAAAGCTTTAAATGCCACCACAACCACTCCACACTCGCCAAGTGAGGCCACGCGGCGCGGCTCAATTTCGTAGCTCTCATAAACAATGGGGCAAGTGAGGGTGCGGCAAAGTTTTTTTTCTTTTTTTTTTATTTTTTTATTTTTTTTTTTTTTGGCATAACAATGTGGTGTAGAGGATCTTGGTGGAGAGGTGTGTGGCATAGTGTTCGTGGACATGGGAAAGGGGGGTGTATTTTGATTCTCGGCACATTTTCAGTTTCAGTTTCAGCTTGGCGCGATGAGAAGTGCGCTTCAGTTGCATTTAAGCCAATTAGCATAGGTAAACAAAACATTTGAGTGAGAGATCCAAGTGCCTTGTGGTTAAGTGAGGCCGTTGGGTTTATAGCCAAGAAAATGCTATGGAAGGGATAAACAATGATGGATGGATGGATGCATGGATGGATGGATGAATGGATGGATGGTTGGATGAATGAAGGGAGCAAAAATAGGGTGTCGACTCAAGTAGGTGTCAAGTAGTATTTGTCTGAATATGTTTGTTATGTTTGACGCTTGCTGGATATTTGCAACAATGAAGGACTGACACACACACAATACTCAAGTCCTTGTGGGATCCTTGAGAATGCCTGCATTTATTATGCAATTATCAAGTGAGAAACCCCATTGACTGACAGTGATTTACGTCGACGATTGGCAATTAGGCAGACCAAGACAGACGGCCAAGATACCTGTAAAATGCCCAGGCATTTAATATAGAAATTCCCGCATAATGTATATGCATGGGATATATATATATATAAATGTGTGTGTGTGCGTGTGTGTGCCTGTGTTTACTTGTTTTGTTCAATATGTAGATGAATGACTCGACGAGTTGCTAACTTGCAAATATTTATGAGTACCCCACAAGTGGAAGCTATCAAGTCATACCAAAGGGCACGATCGCACATTGGGCATAGATTAACTTATTTGATATATAATTTATATTAATATGTATCCATGCATACGTATATTTAAAAATTTAAGGATGTTTTTTATATAAAAAGTGATAAAAATAGAACGAAAGTAACTAAATTAGTTAAAGTAAGTTAAATTTATTGATTTCGTAGAGGTATTCCATTTATAAATATATAATTGTATAAATGTAGATATACTTATATCAGGATCAATGAAAATATTTAAAAGATTTTAGTTATTGAATATTCAATTGGTATACATTAAATATATATTAAATATTTAAGATTGAAAATAGAAATCAACAAACATAATTATTTTTTGGTATTAGTTATGTTCCATAATATTTTTACAAATTTGAGAGGATATTAGGAATAAATAAAAATAAATAAATATAAAGAAATTCTCAAATAAATTTTAGGAGATATATTAACTATATAATAAATATAAAATAATTATTAAATAAATTTTAAATATATTAATTACTTCATTAATATAAACTAATTAATATATAATAATTTGAAGGTTCTAACAACTTATATAAATAAATTCTGATATCAATTGCTTGATTAGATTCTTTTTAAAACATAAAAATTAAGTTTCAATTATTTTTTCATTGTTTTTTATTAGTTTTTTTTTGTAATCTAAAATTGTTTCAGCAATTTTCGCAATTTATATCTTTCTTTTTTGCCATATCTTAGACAGTTTTTTCGATTTATGATTTGATATTTGGTTTTAAATTGTGCCCAATGTGCGAGTAAGCAACAACAATGACTAGGCATCAGCAGGCGACATCAAGTGTTTGTTGTTGTTTCCATTTTGGCACTTGGCTAAAATGCAGGCACATGCCAACCAGCCAGCCAGTCAGCACCTACTCCTCCCTAACATTTAACCCCCCACAGTGGCATTGTATGTGTATGTGTATGTGTGTGTGTGTCTTTATGTGTCGTCGGCGTGAATTATGCGCAATTGAAGTGGCTTTTCGGTTCGCATTTAAATTCGTGACGCGCTTTTCAAGTTGGTGGCAAACACTGAGAAATAGTGATGAGAGAGAGAGGGAGAGAGAGAGAGGGCGAGAGATTGAGTGAGAGGGGGAGTAGACAAGTTCAACTGAGACTCATCCAATGATGCTCATCAAATTGGCTAATTGTTTAATGACTGTTTGCATTGATCTCTTACCCATAGATGAGTCGCCCATGCAAATGTTCTACAAGGATAAGGGTGTTTTTCTCACAGGCGGCACAGGATTCTTTGGTAAAAGTAAGTTAAACTCTTGTCCAGAACGTGACTAGAATATCTAAATCTCTATCTCTATATATGTATATCCCTCTATCACGACTTTTCTATTACTTTTCTATTTGTATTTGTTCGTACATAGTTATCATTGAGAAATTGTTGCGTGTCACAGAGGTGGGACAAATCTATTTGCTAATACGCACCAAGAAAGGCAAAGATGCATTTGCTCGAATCGAGGATCTGTTTAATGATCCGGTAAGTGTTAATAGTTGAAAAGTTCAATGGAGTGTTAATCCAAATAGAATGCAATTGAAATTTGATTCTCTTTTTTTTTTTTTTTTTTTGGTTTAAGGTATTTGATAAAATGAAACAATTGAATCCAAAGTATCGATGCCAAATCACAATCATAAGTGGTGATTGTTCATTGCCCGGTTTGGGCATCTCACCAGATGAACGTGAGATAATCAAAGAGAATGTTAACATTGTTCTACATAGTGCAGCCACAGTTCGATTTGATGAGAAATTGAAAATGGCAATTGCCATCAATGTGCATGGCACAAAGGAGATTATTAAACTGGCCAAAGAGATTGCCAATCTTAAGGTAAGTTATTTAAGTTAAAAGATTTATTCAATTGGTTACCTAACACCCTGTTTATTTTGTATTTGTAGGCTCTCGTTCATGTATCGACAGCATTTGCCCATTGCAATAAACGATATATTCAAGAGAAATTCTATAATGGCACAATAACAGGTGAAAATGCCTTCAAGCTCAGTGAATGCCTCGATGAGCATACGTTAAATACTCTAACACCTACCATAATTAATGGTTATCCGAATACATATACCTTTACCAAAGTGCTGGCCGAGAATATTGTGCAACAGGATGCACAGAATTTACCTGCAACCATCTTTCGTCCTGGCATAGGTAACATCTAAGGAGGAAATCTACCCATCATCCGATAATAATAATTTAAATAACTTATTCAAATTATTCTCCCTTAGTTATAACCACATATCGTGAGCCTATAAGTGGTTGGATTGATAATATGTATGGTCCTTGTGGTGTTATTGTGGGCATTGGTTCGGGTGTCCTGCGTGTATTTACCGGTGACATGGATAACAAGGCACACATTGTTCCCGTGGATATGTGTGTCAATGCTTTATTGGCCAGTGCTTGGGATATAGCACGAAATAAGTAAGTGAGAACTAACTATATATAGCTTATTCGTATACCAAAACTGGATAAAATAAATGCAATACATTTGTATAAAAACACATAAAAAGAAAACAAAAAGTTAGAAAATTGCAAATTATAATTGAAAATAAATTACTCAAAAAAAAAAGACAAGAAAAAAGGGCAAATGTTTCATTTTATTTTTTAGTAACGAATTTGAAATACCCTTATGCTAACCTGACTTCAGAAATTGAATGATTTGCCAATATATAGAAAGATATCCTATTAAAGGGATAATTTTCTGAAATATTTTAAATATTTAAGTACAATAAAAAACAAAAATTAATTATAAATATCAAGAAACATTTATAAAATATGCAACCATTTCTTAAGCGTAACTTATAAAAACTAAAATCAATTATTGAAAAAAATAATTATATTCTTTTCACTTACTTGTTATAGATATGAGAAACCGCCAATATATAATTATGTACCAGATGCTGATAATATGGTAACCTGGCGTCGTTATATGGAAGAGGGTTTTGAATATGGTTGCGTTATACCAATGCGAAAATCCATTTGGTATCCAAGATTTACAATTGTCCCACATATGTGGCAATATCATATTTTGTGTTTCTTATATCACACATTACCTGCCCTGGTTATGGATGCCATTATGGTCATCATTGGCAAGAAACCCAGGTAAGTAAGGAACTGATATTAGCAGTTTTTCTACTATTAATCCTTTTCTAAATTCTTAATTCTAGAATGATGAAGATCTATAGAAAAATACACAAATTGAGCAATGTTTTAAAATACTTTAGCTCGAATGAGTTTCGTTTTGATAATGATAATGTGAGATCTCTCTCGGAGAAATTAGATGAGAGGGATAAACGTTTATTTGCCTTTGATATGCGTAATTTGGATTGGAATAATCTATTTCGGGTTAGTCTATATGGTTTGCGATTATATGTTGTTAAGGATGATCCTAGCAATATACCCGAATCCATAAAACGTTATGAAAGGTAAATATAACAATATATATATATATATATATAAATATATATATATATTTGCATAAATTATATATAATTATTATATAATTATATATAATTATATTCTTTTTCATTACAGATTGAAGGTTTTGCATTATACCACATTAGCCATTGTCTATTCTTTAGCATTATGGGCTCTATATGCTCTGATCAAAATAATATTTTTATAAAATTTACATATATGTATATATATCTAACTGTCTAACTGTATTTCTTTATCATACCAGGGCACATCTCTCTTTGTAACATTTTCCAAAATATAGTTTTTAGCCATAAATGTACAACATACATATATATATATATTTATATTATCGAAATATGTATATATATATGCTCTTTAGTCATACGTTTAAAACGCTTTATATGAACGATGTGTGTATATCTTATATTAGTTTCTTTAGCCGATTCTTCTATGACAAATAAAAATTGCTTCATATTCTTTCATTTTGGGATAAGTTAAAAGACAAATAATCCTTTCAATTATTACTAATTGTTAAATGTGAAAAAAGAGGTAAATTGGAATGGGATATGGCAAAAATAAACAATATATTTTATAATCCACTACACTGACAAATGGTTGGGCGATAGAAATATTTACTTAAGACAATAAGATATGTTGATTTACACATCAGCTTAACAGTTATATTTTTTATTGCATATGTAAAAAAATACGTCGTAAAAATAATGCCCAAAGGCAGCTTATCAAATTCCAAACAGGCAACAGTCCAATCCAAATCCTGTAAGGCGCTTTATCGCTTCACATACACACATACACTCAGATATACACGCACACTCGTAGTCATTTTATATATATATATATATATATATATGGACATATATGTATATGTATAGAGAGACATAAATAAATCTGTGCATATATCGTTTTTGCACTGTGCAATATTCACACTCACCCATTCGAATATGGGGATATGTGTCTGAGTATGATTTCAAAATTAAAATCACAGCGTAACCCAATCAAACCATGGTAAGATTCAAGCTTGAAGGCACCTCATCCAGCTATTATTCTGTTCCTGCTTCACAATCCACATTCCCATATCCTGTAGCAGCTCATTCCCAATACAGTCATAAAACTCTCGCATACTCATCAAACATACAAGCAGCCAAGGATGCGATATATATGTATAAATTTACTATATCTCCTTCTCTCTCTCTCTCTTTTTCACGATGCGTGAGTATGAAGGATAGGAGATCTACTGGTTAAGGGCAGAAAGAAAGATGAGAGAAGTGGTTGGGGTGGAGAGATGTTGGGGGAGGGAAAAAGTCGTCGCATACGCGGTTGCCTTCATGAGAGTCAGTGAAAAATGTTTGTCAAACCGCAGTGAGCGTTGTATGTAATGATTGAAGCCATTGCGATGCTGATGTTGCTCTTGGTGGTAATACTGTATGGATGCTGGATATAGGATGCTCGCTGGTTGAACCTTCCCAATTAAAGTAAGCAGCATGGATGGGAGTGCAAAGTGTGTACAATGGTACAATAATTCTTCGATATGGTTTACTGCATAAATGTAGATACTACACACTATATATATATATATATATATAATATATATATAAGGAATAGAAAAAAATGCAAGTGTAGCGTCGCAGCATGAACGAACGAGCAGAACATTGAAAGACCAAACAATCTCAATCTCTCAAATTAGATTTTCAGAAAAATGCACCTTTGGGAAATGCACAATGAAAAAGCGACTGGCCTGCACACACACACACACACGCGTACATACACATAAACTGCCTCCACTCACACACACACACACACATACACAGAGAGACACACATTTCTGCCGAAGTCAAAAATTCATGTTCGTGTAAAAGCTTTTGCTCTCTTTTAGTTATGCCTTTTCTTTCACTCTCTTCGTCTGATGCTCTTATGCTCTTTTATTTCCTTTTTTTCTGTGTGTGTGTGTCTCACCAATATTCTCTTTCTCTTGCTGGTATGGGATGGCATGGCATGGCACGGCTCTCTCACGTAGGAAAGCCATAATAACGGTACATGAAGTGCATGCTTATTCAAGGGTTGTTCATTCGTGAAATTAATATTGCGGCAACCATCGTGGCGCAAGCTGCACACACAGCACGCGCGCCTTAATGTTTATGTTGGGGGCTCCAAATTCCGGCTCTTGCCTTCTGTTCAGTTCAGTTCAGTTCTCGTCTCGTTGTGCCTCACCTAACCTTTCCCATTCCCATTCTGGCTTGGCATGTACTATCCGTTTGTAGCGGCATTTTATGTGCCCCTGCACTTTGTTACTGTTTCGATGCAAGCCATTATTATGGTGTTCCATTGCCATTGCGTTCCATCTCTTTTATCATGCTCTCTTTCACTTGAATTTAATTCGGTCTCTCTCTCTCTCTCTCTCTCTTTAAGGACTATTTTGGCCGACGTGTGGTTATTTGTTCGCCCTTAGCATCTGGCTGTGGACGACGACTATTATCAGATTTTGAAATAGCTTTACGTTTATTACTTTTTTTTCAATTTCATCGTCTTCGGTATTTTGGTATTTGGCACGCTTCCTTATCTCTATGTATGTACACAACCTACCCTTACTGATTACCACCCTTCTCCCTCCCTCCTGTCGGCCAGTGCATGTTGATTTGTTGTTGCATCAACAATGTTGTATGCATCAATTAAAAGAAAAGTTAGCCTGGTGCTTTTTTATATGTCTTTATTTTGATGGTTAATCCCTGACTCGGATACATTTTATAAAATTATATTTAATAATTAATCATTTGATAGCATAGGACAAAGCCATATGATATACACTTTTCATATAAAGATTAGAAAGTTAACTTTGGGATATTCCCATATTAAAATGTGCTCACAAACTGGCAAATACTTTCAAAATTTAAAATAAAAATAATTGGAAATTAATATTAATTATAAATTATTGAAATGGCTGAAATATCAGTAACAAAATCGAAAATTTTCATAGCATACTTATTAGGGCATCAACACATCAAAATATTTGTAGAACTTTAAAACATAATTAAAATTAATCAGTTATAAGAAAAAAATTGACAAAAATTAGCAAAATACAGAAAACATTTAAGATCGTAAGTATATTAGTACATATTATTACATTAGCTTAGTCCGAAATATATTTGATTATACCTCTTTTTATTTGGTCTGGCCTATAGATAATTATATTTGTCCATATTTACATGCACAATTAAATATATACATATATATATTTTATGGCCCTTATCATAATCAGGCTTACATTTGAACAGTGAATTTTTGTAGTTTTTTCTTTCTTTATAAATCACAATCATTTTCAATTTAAGTTCAGAATTAAGAACATTTTAAGTGTATGTTTATATACATATGTACAATACACACACACACATACATATGCTTATTTAGCCGGCTTCCCTGCTTCTTTTTGTATCCTTGCTGTTTTGTAATTCCCATCATGTGCATGTGAGTGTTTGTGTGTGTGTGTGTGGGTATGTGTGTGAGTATGTGTTTGTTTGTTTACAGTTCGCGTGGGCTATAATTATTTAGCGTTACCATGTCACTGTCTGGGGCTTGGTTTGTTCCGCTTCTGTCCCTGCTCCTGTTCCTTTTACTACTCTTGCTCCTGCTGTTGCTGTTTCTCTTTACTTTTTGTTGCTTTTTTTTAGTTTTAGCGCTCGTGCGCGAGCTTGTAATAATATTTTAAATTAATTACAACAAACATGCATTTGCCTGTGTTGGTGTGCCATCGTGTTTGTGATTCTCTGTGTGTGTGTGTGTGAATATGTATGAGTGTGTGCGAGGCGTGCTTTTGTGCTGCTGTTTTGTATGAAAAGTGAATTAAGGCGAATTTAGTGCGCGTCGGCCACGTCCAAAGTGCATTTGTATGTCCTGCTCTGTCGCTAACTTTATCCTTGGCTGGCTACACACAGTCAGCCTCACTCACACACACACACACATAGAGAGACACTTTCGCTGGGTTAGTGTGTTTATATGCTGCTCTGTTGCTTACCCGTCCAATCCACATTTTCAATTGCAAGGAAGGCACAAGCCAAAAGCATAGGCACGCCTACGTCTATCTGAATCTACCTATCTTATCCTACCCTATACTCCCCGCATCTCCCCCTATATCTTGGCTTTTGGCATTGTCTATTAGTATCTCGTTTGCGATTCTCCGTTTTCTGTTCTAGTGCTTCTTTTGAAGTTTTCGCTTGCATTCGCATTTTAATTTGAAGTGCATCATTTCTGTTGCCCCCGTCTGCGTCTGCGTCTGCGGCCACAAACAGACAAACAAGTAAACACACACACATATATACATACACATTTACAGACAGACGGACTCAAACAGACAAACAAAAAAAGTGCTTATGCTCATTCATTCATTTCATTTCCCATTACAACCCAGAAGAAGAGATGCAACCGACGCTCAGGATATATCCAAAGCATCAGCATTCGAAAGCGTAGCAGTATTCACCTGAGTTCCAAACGAAGGTATTCTCTCTTTGTGTGTGTGTGTGTGTCTGTGTGTACCTATGCCTAAAGGGAGCTCTACGCTGAACGCAGAAACAAACAAAAATGGTTAAAAAGCAAGCCAAGCCAAACCAAGCTGAGCCAACAAGAACAACAACAACAACAACAACAACTACCAACCAACCGCCACTTGCCACTACTTTATGCCACTTCAACGCAACTCAATTGCTTTCTTTGCCTTTATGAGACTCTTTTTCTCCCTCTCTCTCTTACCCTTGCCCTGTCGCTCATTCGCTATATCTGTGTATATGTGTGTGTGTGTATGTTAGCTTGCGGTTTTATTAAAATACTCCTCACCCCCTCCTTAATATCCTTCTCCCTGGCCTTTTGCGCCTCTTGTCTCATTCTCATACTTTTTTCCTTTTTTTTTTTTTTTTTTTGCCAAGCTTGTTCTTGCAAATAATGAAAAGTGCCGCACATAAAATTTGCACAAATTATTTTAGCTTTTCCTTTTTTTTTTTTCTTTACATTTTACTTTACTTTCTCTCTCCTCCATATACATATATACATATACACACATACAAACATATATTGCCAGCGGTTTACTTTTTTATTTTTATTTATATTTTGTTTTTTTTTTTCTTCTTCTTCTTATTTTTGCGTATATAAATACAAATTATAAATGAGAGCAAATGCCGTGCAGTATTTCATTATATTTTTATTTGATAATTTTATAGGTGGTGCATTTTCATTTTCGTTTTTGTTGTCGCCCTAACAAACCAGAAAACAATAAAAACAAGTGAAAAAAAAGCAACCGGAAAGAACAAGCGATAACTATAACAAAAAGCAAACGAGAGAAAAAAAAATAGAAAACAAAATAAAGAAAAAAAGAGAAGAAAAAAGAGAAACCTATCCAAAATTAAATATAACGTTATTTATATACCCTTTTGTCTACAGTATTCTAGTTTAATTTCTTTTCTTTGTTTTTCCTTGTTCGCTAAGAAAAATGTACGAGATGAGATTTTCAGTCAAGTGGAAATATAAGAAAATTTATAGCCTTTATATTCCTTTTTTTCCTCTTCTCTTTTTAGTACATATTTTGTTTATTTTAAAAATTTTGATAAAAGTTTGAATATTTTTCAAAATGAAATGGAATTTACATTAAGAGCATTTTGTTAAGAGAATTTATTAAAAAATTCTTATAAAATATAATGCCAAATGATAAGGAAGCGGTTTGAACTCCTTTTTGAATAGCAAAAAATGAACTAAAATTTTTAAACCTATTTTTTAACTCCAAAGCAGTTTAAAGCACAACTCCAATAATCTTATATATATCAATCTTCTTGGTACAGTAAGTAATAAAAGCTTTAATACAAACTGCTAAATAACTTTTCATATTTTCTTTTTAGTTATACAAATCTTAATAATATATATGTTACATATATGTATAATTGTAATATTTCAAGACAAAAGCTATAATATAATGCATTTTTTTTGTTTTTATTTACATTTTATTAAAACAATTGTTTTGGTTGAAGGAACAAAATGTTAAAGGAAATTCAACCAATGCCTTTTCTGTTTTACTGTTTCTTGGTAATATTATTTACTTATAATAACAACAAAAAATCCAAGTTTATATTTCATTTGAATTAATTATCGCATCTTGATGTTGTTGTCTAATCTTTATCATTTATGGCATGTTGCAAACATTGTGATAAAATTAAAAGGACCTCGGCTAGAGTAAGGAAAAAAAAAGAAGAAATACCAAAATAAAAGGAGGCAACATTTGTGCGTGTGTCGTGCTGCTGCTGCTGCTGCTGCTGTTGTTCCCTCTGTTGCTGCTACGTTTCAGGGGTGTTACAAATAGTGAAATAGTCCAACGTACATCGTAAATATTTCAACTGCAACAACAAGAAGAGCAACAGCAACAGCAACAGCAATGGGAACTACAACAGTGGCAGCATCAGCAACCATAACGAGCACAAATAGCAAACAAGGCGTTGAAGGGGGTGTGGAAAAGAAGGAGGAGTACGGGTACGGTTTGTGAATGTGAAGGAGAGGCGAAAAGGCGAATCGATAGATTGCACCTGGTTCCAAGCTACGCAGAAAGTGTCCCAAGCTGGCAAACCGGAACCTTTACAACCTACCAACGAGGACAACGACGATGACGACGACGACAACAAAAACAATAAAGAACCAAAAAGGCGACTAGAACCAACAGCAACACCATCACCAAGACCAACACCAACACCAACACCAATACCAACACCAACACCAACAGCAAGAGCAGGAGCAGCACTGCCTCAATTGCTGTTTGTGCGAAGCTGCAACTTTGCCTGCTACCGACGACTTGGTCGTTTTCTTTGCCTTCGTCTCAGGACTCAGGTCTCAGCAGCGTTGAGCTCAGCAGTTTCCAGGATTCCCCTGACTCGGAACCCATGCGAAAATTTGAAGCGATTTATTTACTTTTTGCCATTGCCATTTGCCGTTTGCTGCTAGCAAAAAAAAAAAAGAAGAAAAAAAAACAAACCCAACCCAACCCAACCTCAACCCAAAACCCATTCCAATCCAATCCAACTCAACGTTCCTAACTCGTAATGTTGTGTCCTTGTATGTATAGGTTGTTGTTGGTTTTATTTATATGTTTTTTTTCGTCTTCTGCTCTTCTGCTTCTTCTATGAAATGCGGTGCAACAACAAATTGAGGCATATACGAATTACCTTGTTAATGTTGATTGACTGCATGTCCTTAATCTTTCAATGATAACATTTCATTTAGTCAACTTGAATGAGTACATATATGTATGTATATATAAATACTCAATGGCGACAAGATTAAGGTAATTTAACTAATAATAAATTTCAGAAAGTTTATAGAATTCTCAATTAATTATTTTATGATAATTTCTTTTAAAATTTTTCTTCCTATTAAACATTAATTCTTAACTAAATTTCTTTTCAGATCTTAAGTAAACCATTTTATAATATAGTTTTAGATACGTTATTGTTAATCATTGGTGTTATATATAAGATATCAGTATTAAATATCAGTACAATAATAATAGTTTCTCCAATATGATAAATGTGTTAAAAGTTTGTTTGGAATTCAGTTACAAACTTCATCTTTAACTTAAGATCCAGACTTATGACAGAATACAGAATTGTTTATAAGCCAGGTATGATATAGAATTTAAATGAAAATGTTCCTAGATTCTAGATTTTGCTTGTTTATGAACAGAATTTTACCATTTACTGATAGACAAAATGCGTCATATTTATTTTAATAAAATTTGAAGTTTAATTAAAGGAAGATCATGTAAGATGTCATTTAATTTAATAAAATAATGCTTCATTTGACCACTCATAATCTTTAATAGACCCTCCAAGGACCTTAACAAATTCTTTTCTTTAACAGATGTTTAGAATTGGAAATATTTCAAGACCGGAATGGAAGGTCCTCATAAACAAAGAAAATCATATTAAAGGAGATCCTTTGTGTCGCTCAATTTCATACATAGATATATTTTCTCCCTTTTTGCCCTTATAGTTTCGCTTGTTATTCTCTATTTTATTGTACAAATGGTAATGGTCTTGTTTTTCATTTTTTAACATTATTTTTTCCTTTCTTCATATTTTGTTCGTTGATTTTTATTCTTCCTTCTGTTTGGATTATATTGTCGCCGTTGCCGTCACCGTTTCCCGGCATTTGTCCTTTCATTTTTTAAGTTTTGCTTTACCAATTTTTAGTATTTTCATTTTATTTTTAACGTTTTCCTTTCGCTTTTCATTTCTTACTTTTTTTCATTTTCTTTCTATTTTTGGGCGCATTTGCAGCGTTATGACAAACAAGTGTCCATTTATTTGCCAAATTTAATGTTTCACCATTTTCTCTGGTGACAAATTATTCTGCTTCGATTTCTCGAGACTGAAAAACGTTTCACTACCATCTCCTCTCCTCTCCCCTCCCTTCTATAGCAAGCTAGCTGGCAGGCAGCTGGACAACTGTGACTTGAATTTAATAATAAAAAAAAAAAAAAAATGGAAGGGAGAAACAGAAAATGAAAAAAATGGCTAATGGGAAACGTTTCGCTAGATTGCCACGCCCCTAAAGCCAAACACAACCCAAAAAAAAAAAAAAAAAAAATAAAAAATAAACCGAAAACCAAAACCAAGGCCAACTGTCGCCTTTTGCTAGTCCACTGAGGACCTCTCGCTTACAGGACTAATATTTTTCAAATATTTAACAGCATCTCACCCCAAAATCCGCTGAGCTGGAGCTAAGTTTCTTTTTTTGGGGCTATCTTCTGGCCACCATCTCTCCATCGCCATCTCCATCTCTAGTTCCATCGCCATCTTACCATCCTTGATGTCCTTAAGCAACGTTTAGCAACGTTGGTGGCTAATGCATAATTTATACAAAATTTGTCATTGCCATTAAGGTAAGCACAATCCGCGTTTTTCACTAATTGGGCAGGTGTTTTAACGGTACTGGGCCAGAGTAACAGCATTTAATATAGGTTCCAGCTGGGTTGAATATTTTTTTCCTATTTTTTTTTGCTTGATTTTTTTTTTTTTTTTTTTGTAGGTGTTTTCGTTAATTAGCTGCTATGTCATGTAAAAAATATCTGCTTTGGATGCCCGGAGATATTATCTAAAAATGTTGTGTAAAACAAAGGTCAAAACATTTGTACACAGTTATACATTTTCCTCTTTTTTTTTTTTTTTTGTTGTTTTTGTTGTTTCTTTCTCGGGATTTTACTTGGGTCTGTGTTTGTGTGTGTGTGTCTGTATTATTTTTTTCCTCTTTGTTTCGTATTTAAAAAAAAAAAAAAATCTTCTGACATGTCAGCTACTACGACTACTATTACTAGGAGGGTAAAATTAATGAATAGATTATGATTAATGAGCGGCGACATCATTAAAATATATTTATATATTCAAATTGCGGTTTTCTGACCAAAAACGCCCAACCTCCATGAAGGTCCAACTCTCGACCAACTCGAGTCGTTTCCAGGCATCTATGAATGGAAAACGACAACGATGAAGCAAAAATGATAGAGAAAGGTCGATGGGGGAGGGAGGCAGAAAAGAAGGACCAGTATGAAAAGCGAATGAATGAAACGAGGCGGCATTGTCCGTCCGGATGGTTTTGCTCTGAAATGTCATACAACAAACACAAAAGCACACACAAAATGTTAAATCATTAGTTTAAATTGCCGCAACAAAAACAGCAAACAAAAAAAATTTTTTTTTTTTTTTTTTTTTTTTTTTTTTTTTCTTCGAAAATTTTTGCGCTCAACTATTTACAAAATAAAAAACAAAAAAAAAGAGAAAAATGTCTGCTGCTGTTGAACTTTTATTATAACCGTTACTGGCTACAACGAAACCCGTGTCTGCCTGTTTTGCTGTTTCTCTCCTCTTCATTCTCATCCTCATCTCCATTCTCATCATCATCCTGGTCCTGTTCCTGCTCCTGCTCCTGCTGTTGCTCCTCCTGATGCTGTAGACTATTGCTGGTCTGCTCCGTTCCTTCATATTGCTTTGTTTGTTTGTCCGACCGCAAAAGCTGCCCGGGTCCGTTGGCATTTTTGCATATTGCCCATACGCAATGTTGCCGCTGGGCAAAAGTTTTACTCAACGACGTTTGCTTTATTAAAAAACTAACAAAAAACGACAAAATAAAAAAATGGAGAGGAAAAATAGAAAAAGCAAAAAAATAAAAAAAAAAAGGAAAAGGGAAACTTTGCTCGGAATTATTTCAATTCTAATTTATTTTGTGTTTATACTGAAAAGGAAATATTCTGGTATTTTTGATCGTTGTCGCAGTTGGATAGTTGAATGATAATGACGACGAAAGGACGAAAGGATGGAATGGAATGATTTACAAGGGGTGGTGGCAGAGGGGCTTTGGTCAGGAGGAATGAACAAGGAACAAGGAAGAATGAACAAGAACTATGTATATTCAAAATGGCAAATGAGTTTTATGCGAGTGTAGTTAGACAATGACATGCACATAATTCAACTTTGCTATAGCAACAAATGCACTGCGTTCCATAGTGAATAAGAGAAATTAACTATAAGATAGGATAGGTGGAGGATAATGGGAGGTGGGGGTTGTGACAGAGAGAGAGAGAGGGAACAGAGAGGGAACACGATGTATGTAGAGATTGTTATAAGAAATGGATAATGGTAGAGGCAGAGGTGATATAGCCATCCATCTATTCCCACTTGCCAGCTCTTTGGATTGCTGTTTTAGATTGACAACATGGCAACAACGTACACACAGACACACACACACACACACCCAAAACACACCCAAAATACACCCAACGCACACACAACCCAACAGAATACACAGCAATATGAAAGTGATGGGAGTAGAGTTGAAATTGGTGGTAATGGTTGGTGGAGTTGGAGGGTGGATGGTGGATGGTGGTGGGAGGGCCAGAAGGGTCTTATAAAGAGCTTAGCAATAGCAATCGCAATCCTTATTCGTACTCGCATTTTCCTGTTCGTCCTTGTCAAGTGAATTTTGGGTGTTGAGCTAGCTTAAAAGTTATCTTTGATTATGTGTCGCTTTAAGTGGATTTATCTATAAACTTCTTGTGGGCTGTGGCCAAGTGACAAAAGTGATTTACACTCGACAGACACACATATAAATATATTTATATATATATATATACGATATACAATTGTCTATTTATTTACTACGATTATCAATTATCAATGATTTGAGCTTTACCTTGCTTTCGTATGACATTATGGATTAAACTCTATATGTATTTAATATTATATATTCAATACCAGCATTTGTACACTATAACTGACAATTTGATTGACTTTTCACCTTAAAGATAAAGGAATATTCATAAAGTTATTGTTATATTTTCTTGCAAGACTGAACAAGTAAATATGTTATGGATGAGATAAAAACAAACTCAAATAAAAACTGGCACAAACAAATTGGTAATGGAAATATTATTTATTTAAGCAAATAGTAATTTTTCAGTAAAGAAACTAATATAATTTGAGTTTATAACATTTAAATTTTTAAATATGATTTAGTACAAAAAATAACATTATTAAATACATTTTGCATAATTAGTATTTAAAATATAATTACTAAAGTAATAAAAATTTTATTTTGATTTTTTAATTTGAAGCAAGTTTTTTGTTTTATTAAAAACATTTTACTTTAATCAAAGATTGGTGGATAATATTTATTTAATATATTAAATATGTATTAGATTTAATATATATTAATAAAAAGAAAGAATTTTGTATATCAATATATACATTAATTATTGGAATATATTTGGAAAGTTTGTGAAAATTTCGGAGTATGAGTTATAGAAGAATTTTTATTTTATTGGCTGAAATAAGGAATAATTTTCAAATAAATCATTCCACATTAAATTACTCCCCGTTTGTACCAATTTGTAAATAGCAGATGAATCAGATGAATAAAACCAATGGTCTTTAAACTGTCCGAAAAAGTATTATGCAAAATATTAAATTATTTGTAAAGCAATTTAATATAATGTTGTGGCATTTTAGAACCAATTAAAATTTCGTATTAAATATCTTTATGCATTAATGTCAGTTAGTTTGAGTTTTGATAAGACTTAACTACCAGAAACAATGCATCAAATATGTAAGAAATTGCTCTGACTATCTCTCTCTCTCTCTCTTCTTTCCCTCCTTGCCTCTCTCTGTCTCTTTCTTTTTCCCTTTCTCTGTCTCTGTCTAAGTCTCTTCCATCATCCGCAAATTTCCGCCATCATAACATTTACAGTTGTTGCATTTTATAATCAAACTTGTTACTGGAGCTACTTTTGATTTAACGTCTCAAACTCATCCCTTCCCCTTCCCGTTGCCGTCCCTTCACGAGGCTTCCGTCTCTAGACTCTCATCAAAGTTTACCCCAACAGACAGCGCCGCAGCCGCAGCAGCAGCAGCAGCAACAGAAGCAGCAGAAGCAGAAGCAAACAGCAGCAAAATGAATAAACACTGGCACCTCCTGTCCATGCCCCCACCCCCCTGCCTCCCCGCTTCTGTTCGTATCTATGGAATTGCCCCCATCTCCAGTTTTGCCTGATGCCACTTCTCCTGGCTACCCTTAGCCGTTAAACCGACTTCAGAATTAATCAAATCCAAGTCAGATGTTGCGCGCTGCCAAAAAACTTAAGCACAACAACACCGACAGCAATTTGTTGTTATTCTTGGCAGTCGCTCTCTTTTTTGCTTTTTGCCCCCAGTACCCGATGTACCCCTTATTTACCATCCCCCTCCCCCACCACACTCCAGACAATCTTTTTGACTTCTGCTTTTAAGCCAATCCTTTTTGGTTGAGCGTGTTCCCCTTGCACCATTTTGGCAAAAGAGTTGGCGAGCGTCGAAGGACGTTCCTTTCATTTCATTGCCATAACGCACATTTACAAAATTATATTTGTAAACTTCTTAGCACCCTCCTCCTGCCCCCGCGCCCCATCACACCATCCTACACCGAACCAAATACGAAGTCCCACTTCATTGCTTCGCACAAAAATTCTCAACCCAAGTGGCCCTTTCTACAGATTCTTTTGCTCATCCGCCCCCTGCAGGCATTAATGTACAATGAAATTGGCCAAAAGTTGGCGCGCACATCACAAATATTAGCGCATAAAGATGATGATTTTATGACGATAATGAGGATAAGGATGAGGATGTGGATAGTATAGGGTGTGAGTGAATACGGGTGAATGTGGTTGTATGATGTTATGGCTTTTAGCTCAACTTAGCCAGAGTCTGGGGCAACATGTTAATGATGTTGTACCAATGATTTGATAGCCGCAGCCGCAGCCAATAAGCCAGAATTCATTCGAGTTGGCCACTAATGAAGACTCAATTACAATGATGTACCTACCAGGGCCCCACAACCAGCCCACTGCCTCCATTCAGGTTCATTCATCTAGAGTTCTCTATGCTTGGCCTGCTGTTCATTAACATTTGACCGTGACTAGAACCACCACAACTGGACGATTGGACGGCTCGACAACTAGACGAGTGAATATTGGGGGATGGAGCGGAGGATGGGGAGCCAAGAGAGGATGTGGTTAATGAATCTCTATCGAAACTGTAGCCAATTTCGATGATGCGGCTGGTTTTGATGCCAAAAAGTTATTCCATCGTTGACAGCATTGTGTGCCACAACATTTGGCAGCATAAGATTCCCGGATAATTAGACTTAATTTGCTGACCTTGACAGCTCTCTTTCTCACACTCTCTAAAACAAAAAAAACTGACAGCATCAACTGTTTATCTGACATAAGCTTCGGCTATATAATTTGTAATTTGCATTTCTAAAATATTCATTTTAGAGTTTGCGGCCCATTTTTACATGATTTTTGCTATTTAATTTGTATAATTAGGAGTCGAATATTAAGCATTTAAGATAAGTACAACAGATTTGTTTTGCTAGCGTCTCCCGTTACTTTAAATATTAGACTTCAATGTTTAGCAAACCAGTTTAAAATGTAACGATTAAAAACTCTACTAATGCAATGTACATATAATTTATTTAAGTATATGCACCGATTGGGAAGTTAACAGAGCCGTAACAGAGCGCTGGCTCAAATGTTAAATTTATAAATGCATTTATGCTAATAACATTATTTAATACTAAACGAAAAGAAACCATTACAATTTAGAGTTAATTGTGAAAATATAAAGATACATTATTAGAAGAGAATTCGATAAATCAAATAATCAAAATTATCATTTGACAATAACTAATTTAACCAATTCTAATATTAATTAAGTCTATGAGTGAGGCTATATTACTAAAAGTATTAACTTAAACGCATGGTTAATCAAGGGAGGATAGCAATAGCTAGTTAAAATACCTTAACTAATTGTTCATTTCCTCTCCTTATGTAGCCTATGTTAAATATAATTGGGCCACAGTATTTTAAATTGTTAATTGTAAATTTCTTCTTCTTTTCTTTTGTTTTTAAATACGAAAACAACTTCATTAGTTATAATAATCTAATTTCCTTTACGTCTTACTCCAGTCTCAGTTGGCCAACTCCGAACACTATGCAAACTATTTGCCAAATATTGATTTTAAGTGCTACGTATTTGCAATTCATTTGGCTTTTACCCATTACAAATCATCTGTTTTCTTATTACTCTTCATATTTTTATTTGCTGAATGGTTGGCAAACAAATTGCTTTTGTAATTTGACGTTTAATTCGCGTAATTAGTGTGCCGACATTCCTTTTTTTTTCTCTTTTCCTTTTCCTTGCCGATTTCCTTTTCACCGTTTCGACCGTTTTCAAGTTCCTTCGTCTGTTTTTTTTTTGTTTTTTGTTCTTTGCTTGTTGTGTTGGCTTTAATTAAATTCATTGCCATATTTATGAAACTTTTTTCATTAAATTTTTTGCGTTATTTCTTGGGCACATTCCCCGTTCGAACCCTCGGACATATTTGTCCAACCGCCCATAACCGGAGCCGCAACCGGAGCTAGAGGATCCCCTCACCATTCGCCTGGGTAAGGGAGGTAGGGAGTGGGTGCAAGCGATTCGAAATATTTTTTTTTGCGGGCTTTACGCATTTCCGTTGGAAAAGAAAATGTTATAAAAATAAAAAATAAAAATTCTGACACCTAAATTGCTGTGACATATTTGATTTATGAGGCCACCTATTTGGCCCGAAACATAAAAGCATGGACCAACCGGACAAAAATACAAAAACAAAAAAAAAAAAGAACCAACAAAATGAAGAGGAGCAGACGAGGAACAGAACGAAAAAAAAAATCAGTAAAATATGGAATAACGACTTCTGGAATACCCTCTTTAAAATTACATTAAATTAACCAAATTATGAAAATATTTAAATAACAATTACAAGTAATTAATTCAGTTCAATTTAGTATATTATAGTTTTTGTTTGTCAAGCTAATTATAAAAAAAATTTGTTAAATTTAAAATGCTTGAACTTATAAACGATTATAGCTCTGCTTAAATTAAAATCATTCTTAAATGATATCCATTGTTTGCTTATTTTGGTAGAGACCAAAGATATTTACTACTCACTATAAATTTTCACTTTATATATGTATATGTATATATATATATATATATATATATATATATATATATAGCGAGAAGGACAAAAGTATAAACAAGTATTTTTTTACACTGTATATGTATGTATATATTCACTATAGGTATTATTATTTACCTGATGATGACTCAGCAATAATCCAGATCCGCTACACTCGGCACAAGTGCACTGACGAAAATTCCACCTCAATCGAACATTGTTTTTCTTCATCATGAGATAATACAGATCGGATGAAAAATGTTTGTGGTAACTAAAAAAAATTAAGTGAAAAAATAGATTAATCCTGTATATATTTATATTTGTATATGTTTTTGTAGGAAATCAGTGAAAAGATAGTTACGCAGCCTTGATATGTATATCATGTGAAAGATATATATATATATACAGATACTGTAAATAGTTATTCTTAACCAATAAATATTATTATTTTTCATTTGTTAGATTGATTGAACTGACTGTAATCTTGTCTTTGATAAACTTAATCAAATCAAATGAAAGTATTCAAAAAATATTCAAAATAATTATGATCAAAGCAATGTTAAGCATTTTCGCCTTTTTAATGCGGTTAGCAAATGTTTTCTCGGTTTATTTTTCGATCTTCTTAAACTTTATTTCTATTTCTTTACTCATGTAAATCTTTATTTGTATGATCTCAATTGAATAAATCTTTTTTTGAGATGAGACTTTGAAACAGATTATTAATGTCAAAAGAAATGAAACGAATCGGTGGCTGATGATGATCAGTTATATCCTATCGTGACTATATACCTTTTTTGACCATTGTGTATAGGGTATAAATGTTTGAAAAAAAAGGACCAAGCTAAAAAGGAAGCAAGCAACACATAAAAAACACGAAAGGAAGTGGCACTAAAACAATTACAAAATAAAAACGATTACACGCCACTTCCGGCGACATAAAAATGGCGCATGGTTACGAAAACGAAGATGCTTGACAAAAGGGTTCGGTTAAGGGACCAAACTTCATACACATACACATACATACGCATACAAACACACACACATACTCACTCACTCTTACACATATACTAATGTATGTATATATACATATATACACGCATCCATTTAATAAAAGAGGCCACTAAAAGACGCTAGCAATACAGGACCATAATCTTGGGTTAAAGACCATTAAGAATTTTTATTTTCAATTAAACCCGATTTGCCTTAATGCCCCACAAGGCCGACAACGACGAAGCCGAGATGTCGCCGACCAACAGCTATAGCAACAACAATAACAACAACAGCAACAAGAAAAGGCCATAACAGCAGCAACAACATCGTGTGGGCTGGCCGCCGGCAAGAAATTTATATGCGCCGCATAGTCTAAAAGGGTCGGCCTGTCGTCCCCGAGTCGCTGACTTTACGCGTTAACCCCCTTCCAAAAACCAAAAAAAAAAAAAAAAAAAAGAAAAAACAAAATAGAAAGAATGAAGAAAAAACCAAATCCCGAATCTTCTCGATGGAAAGCACCAAGGGCCGGCACCAACACCAACGCCTAGGACAAGGGTGACTAAATTCAAATGCGATTTTTATGCTATTGCTGCTTTTCGATATAGGGAGGGACCAAGTGGACCCACATAAATAGGCATGCCACTAGAATGGACTAGGTAAGAGAAATATATACGATGAAGCACGACATTCAAGGATAAAGGCAGACGACGAACGAGGGCAGAGAAACAAACACACAAACTGAGAATAAAAAACAAAACAAAAAAAAAAAACAACTGCAAAAGAAAAACACAAACAACTCGCAAAGCGCAACAAAAGTTTTGCCGATATAAAAATAAAAAAAAAAATAGAAAACGAAAAAAAAAAGAAAAAAAAAGTGTGGCCTGCTCGAGTGGCCGCTGCCATTCCACTGTTTCCTCCACCCCACCCTCCCCGCCTGTCCACCATTCTAAAAGGAGATGAAGGAATAAAATAGAATATACTTCTCCCATCTAGCTTAGCCGAAACAGAGTGGAATGGAGGAGTAAAGAGATTGGGGTAAAGTGCGGTGAAGTGTGTGGGAGGAGAGAAGCAAAGTATATTTAAGTGCTTAAAGTAAAATGATGTCGTACGAACTCGAAACTAAAAACAAGTTAGTATGGTAACTTTTGGCCTTAGGCACACACACACACAGAGACATACACACAGAGACAGACAGACTGATACTCAAACACACACACACAGATATACATACATATATATATATATATGTGTGTGTATATATATATATATATATATATAAATACATTACTGTGTGTCTGTATGTCTGTCTGTGTGTGAGTGGGTGTACACAATCCGCACAAAAAATCGTTGTAGCGTATCTATGAGCTCGCATCTTTGAGATAGTTTAGCGTGAAAATAAATTAAAGTACGGTAAAATTGTTGGCAGTTGATTATTGAATCGCTTTAGGTCAAAGCTCAACAGTCTAGAGAGAGGGGTGCTGAGCAGTGGCAGTGGGTGGTTCAGAATTCGCAGGCGGTCGAGCAGGCAGCCAGGCAGGCAGCAAACAAAATATAACAGCAACAGCAACAGCAACAGCAACAACAACAACAACATGGCAAACAAGTCAGCAACAGCAGCAACATGGCAGGCAAGCAGAGATTAAAGCGTTTATTGATGCGCAGATTGCGCGCATTTTAGCCAGGAGGAACAGAACAGGCAGAAACCGAAGTAGACCCACAGGAGCAAAAGGAAGAGTAGGAGCATGAGTAGGACCTGGTTTCTAGAGCTTGTCTTCTGTGTGTTTCTGTGTGTACTTTTTCTCTGTGTGTGTGTGTGTCTGTGTATGTGTGTGGGAGTAGCGAGAGTCTGCAACTGAAATTGTCAGTGGCTGTCTCTGCTTATGCTCAAATTGAAATAATTAAATTGATAAAATGTGGCAAAGATTAAGCGCCGGCACTTTATTTGGCTTAAAGGCAGCAGCAACAGCAGCAACAGCAACAGCAGCAACAGCAACAGCAGCAACAACAACAGCAATCCTTACTAAGCCAACTGTGGAGTGTTGATTAAATAAATAAACCAATATTGCCCAAGGCTCTGCCCCGGTATGTACTATATATATACATACATATATGTATGTACGTGTGTGTGTGTGTGTGTGTGTGTGTGTGTCTGTGTGCGTAACAGGTAATGTTATTTGTCTTTGGCATTATTTTCAAATCGCTTTTGAACTGCCATTTGTTTGCCATCGCCTTTTGGCCTTTTTGGTTTTTGGGCAAACTTTGAATTTGTGAATTGTTTGCTAAACGAGTAGATATAAGTGTAATTTGGTATGCAGCTACGCGACTTTTCTCCCCTTACCCCCATCCCTTTTACACGTACCCTACCCCCACTCTAATGACCCTTTTATCCAAATATTCGCTATGCTATTTCAATTATTTCGCTAATAAATTCAGTTAATTGCCGATTTTTTGGGTTGAACCTTAGGCAATTTGATATCTAACCCCTTTACTTTGCCTCCCCCTTCTTGTTCCCGACAGCAAACAAAAGGAAAATCAACAGATTTTAAGCACATTTTAATTTGTATAATAAATATGAGCAACTGAGTATGTATATTAAGACCCTTGATTTAATTGTTTTTGCCAGCTTTTGTTGCTCATTTTGTTGATTTGAACAACTAAGTAGCGGTGTATGTGCGGATGTGTGTGTGTGTGTGAGTTAGAGTGAGTAATGAGTGTGGGTTTATGAAATGAAATTTGATTACACATTTTTGGGAATTATGTGGCATAATTATGACGGCCACATATTGCGTATACGTCATGTGTTCCCTAGAATATGTAATTATACAAAGTTTTCTACATATTTATAGTATGTAATAAATATTAAAGCAATCTATGAAAATGATTCATTATTTTTCATCCCTTTATTTTATTTCAAGACTAAAAATTCAACATTTTATATAACAAGTTAAATTTACTTTAAATTTTGGGTTAGTTTCAAAAATATTTAATAAATTAAATTTCAAGCATTTCTTATAAAATGTATTTTGAAATGTATTCTAATGAAAATTATTAGTTAATTATATTAAATAATATCAAAATATACAACTCTAATCCATAATTGGAATGATTTTGAAAACGTTATTTACATACAAAATAATATTTCTTATTTAGTTTACAGAATGTCAACAAATATAAAATTCTTATATTTATACAAGATTTCGGATATAAATCCCATGTTACTAAATCAGCATTAAGTATACGCCGTGTTGGTCTAGTGGCTTAATTTCAATTAACTTAAACTAGTTGAATGAATGAGCAACAGTCATCAAACTAAGTGATTTCTTTACCCAAACAATGCAAATCTAGATCTAACAATAATCCGTAATGATGAAAATCCATCACGTAATCAAGTTGAAAAAAAAGCATTGCCTACTGTTTGGGGCGTGCAGATAGGTGGTTTGGGGTGGGATGGGGTGGATACAATGAAATTTCATAGTTAATCAATGCCACTTGGCATTGAGTTTGGCATTAGGATTGAAATTGGGATTGAACTCAGACCAACGGTGTGAAATTTGTTACGCCGGCTTATCAAAATGCTGAAATCGTCATGTGTACGGGCATATAAGCCATTTGAAGGCTTTGCCGGGATTGCTAGCACACAAACACACATACACACACACACACACACATACCTTTTGAGTGAGAAAAGGAGAGTAAACGGAGACTGAGAGGCGAACTCTAATGGCCTTAGCCATTTCCGGCAACCTAAAACGTTAGCCGCAAATTAGTTTTGGGCTCCGCCGCTGCTGCTGCTGCTGCTGTTGTTGTTGTTGTTGTTGTTGCCGTGCGAACAATTGAAAAGAGCCCAAAAATCGAAATCTTTTCAAAAAGCCAAAGCGCACATCCTTCAATGGCATCGGCATCGGCATCAACATTGCCATCGGTTGGGCTGCGTCGTCACTTTAGAATTCATTAAACGGCCTCCTCATTAATGGAAATGGCCGATAACATTTTTGGGCCACGCTTCGATAAGCGTCGAAGCCGTTCTCTATAGCCAAGGCATTGTTCGCTATGCCACTCTAGTATACCGTTACGGATTTCGGACCAATATCAAAAAAAAAAAAAAAAAAAGAAGAGAAAAATGAAAAAAAAAAAAAACGAAGTCTCCATAATTCAAAAACAACGCCATAGCCGACAATAACTTCAAAGACCGCAAGTAAATTAATGTTAATTTTATGCTAAAGTCGGCAAGCGCCCAAAATGTAACCAACAACGTTGAATGCCACCACCACAAAACCAACCACAGAAGCAGGAGCAGCAGCAGCCGCACCAATCAACATCATCATCATCATCATCATCATTGGCATTGGCGTCGGCATCGGCAACGGCAACGGCATTGCCAACCGACGCTCGATTGGCATTTTGACACGGACAGGCATCTTGAGCCGCCTACGGATTAAGAGCATCAGCATCAACAACACCATCATCAGAGAGGCGGCAGATGAAAATTTAAAATTTATGCCAACTGCGGCACATAATTTAAAAATATCAATCAATTCGATAACGCAGATTGTGTGCCTGCCTGCCACACCAGGCAGTGAGGCAGTCAGTCAGGCAGGCAGGCAGCGATAGAAACAACCAACCGAATGAACGAACGAACAAACAAACAAACAAACCAAACTGGACTGAACCAAAGTTTCTAGAATAGAACGGGAAAGCGAAATCTGGGTAAACAACGTACAAAAGGAAATGAAGAAACAGGACAGTGTGCATTAGATGGCATATAAATGGCAACAAAAGTTGCCATACCAATTGCAAGGAACAGCTGCTGCTGCAAAAGTCGTGGCATCCAGTCCTTTCGGTTCAATTCATATTTATCCTTTGGCTCTCTGTCGGGTTTCTAAGCTGACTGCGGCTGCCGATGCACCACCAAAAAGCTTCCAAGTGAAACTTCTCCAAAGCTAGATCTTTAGCCATCGTTTATAGCCATAAGAACTTTTGTATATATTGTATCTCATAAACGTAAATCTAGAGATGGTTGTATGGAATAAAAAAAAAAGAATAAAAAGAATAGAATATAAAACACATTTCTGATAAAAAGTCAAACAAACAAAAAAAAAAAAAAAAAAAAAAACAAAAAAAGAAACAAGAAAAATTGCTAACATAAATCAAAGTGATAACTTTGAAATACTCTCTATCATTCCCTCTTTCTCAATAAACGCAACTCCATGTTACCTCACTAGCTTAACACTTTGGCAGCAAACAACCTTCCAAAGCCAAATTAGATAAGTATAGACTGCTATATTTGCTGTATTTAAGATTTTGTTCAACTACTTGGAAACGTCTCATTCAGTCTCATTCATTGCATTTAATAATCGTAGTTATAGAGAGTGTGAAAATTGCAATTCTGTTTTACGTTTATTATACCTTACTCATTTCTCTTAAATTAACTTTAATCTATTGTTGCCTGTAAATGTAACATTTGTCGTGTCACGGCAAAAGATCTAATGCATTGTGTGTAATAGTTACTTGTATAAGTTCTTACTTTAAGTAGATAGAATATTGAATGGATTTTTTGATCTTTTAACTGAGTCGATATTTTTATACCCTGACTATATACTCCAATATATAAATTGTAAATTCTTAGAAGGAATTGGTTATCCAATTGAATTTTGGTAAATAATAAAACTAGATGGAAAACTGACACAAAAACGTTATTCATCATTATTTCAGCATTTTCATTATATAACTTAGATATGATATTTATAATGACCTTTGATTATACTTATTCTAAGTGATATCGAACCTTAATCTAATTGCACAAAGGATGCTTACATTAATAAATTTCTAATAAAATTCAATAGAATCTGCTTAACCTGAAGATTTTCCCTCCCATTTTCTATCTTTTCTTGTTTTAAAAAGTAGATAATTAAAAACAATTCAAGCCAAAAACTAATAATGCATTTGCGACAAAAATTTCTATAAACATTCTCAATATTGTTTATCACATTTATTATTAAATGTAACTATTATTTAAAGTATTTGTTTAAATAAAAAAAAAAAAACACAGATAACTTCATTTTATCATCATACTAACATAATGTGGGTATACTCCACTTAAAAGGGTATTAAGATATAAAAAAAAGGTAAAGCTAGCTGGTAACAAAAACATAGTAAACAAGTTTCTCGTTTTATTTTATTTTATTTCTTTCTTTTCTTTTTTTTTTTTTTTGCACGTGAAAGAGAGCAGCCCCAACAGCTGCAGATGCAGTCAAAGAGCCTGGCTCAAAGGACAACGACAACGACAGGAACAGTGGCAACAACAACGCTGAATGCAACAACCGGAACGTAATCGTAATACAAAAAAAAAAAAAAGAAAAGAAAAAAAGAATGAAAAAACTACAACTTGAAACATTTCTCTTGCAGGTTGTGGTTGTTGTTTGTATTATTTTTTTTTTTTCTATAGTTTTCTTTTTCATATTTGAGCCTGTGCCTGTGTGTAGCCTGTGACTACAAATGTACTCGACAATTCTCGCTTTGACATTACCATTACGAGTCAAGCATCAAGGATAGAATGAGAATAGAAGGGGGGAGGGGGAGAGAGCAAAAATGGTAATGGTTGGATTAGGGGCGTGGCTAGGTTAAGCTCAAAGGTGCACTATTCTCCTCTTTGACGGTGTCATTTGCAATTTTGTGGCCATACCATGTATGGCAATTTGATGAGCTTGCTCTTAAAGTCTTTAAGTCCAATCTATGTATAAGAAAAGTAGCAAAAAAAAAAAAAAAATGTTAAACATTCTGAATAGTGTAATTGGCAAAGGAATTGTGATTTACTCAACTAAGAGGATTTCTGTCTACAGGATAGAAGCCAAAAGGCACTGTCTATTCAGTATATAAAGTACACAGAATTTTATATATAGATATTTAGTTGGCAATTGTGAAAGGAAATTGCAAATTTTTCGGTAAAATTTCCTAGTTGTTAATTCAAAAATTCCATTAGGAAAATTGTCAAACATTACGTTTGAGTTACATTTTATCAATATGTGAATGAATGCATAATCAATTAGAAATCAATGTTTTCGAATGATTTTAAAAGTAAGATAATTTTTGAGGATTTTTATCACTTGTGTTTTTAATTAGCTTATTGAACACTTAATCCAATTCCATTTACAAAGGTGGCCAGCCAATTGGTTTGCAGATGCAGTTCCGATAAATGTGCCAATAGCAAAACACACAACACACTTACACTCACTTCAAGCACTCCTGGTTATTTTTTATTTTTCTTTTTACAAGCACAGACATTCATTCCCCTCACCCCCCCACACACATTTAACCCTCACCTCACTGACCCATCCTCTCTCTTCTCTCTATCTATCTACCCATTCACCAGTTGACCATTGAAACGTACAATTTGGAATCGAAAAATCATAGTATAGAAAGCCAAAACAAATTCAATGTCCTGTTTGTTTGGTTGTTTGTTTGTTTATTTGTTTGTTTGTCTGTGTGGGGCAAGCCACTCGGCCGGACACCCAAGATAGCTGCACAATGGGTAAAAAACTGCAATATGCGGTTGTAAACCGGATATTTTCTTCTTGGCTTTTGATTCTGTAACCAGGTTCATGCAAACAAGACATGAAAGCAAAGCAAAATCAGGATGCCCTGACAGAAACAGAAAGCACCATCATCAGGAGCAACCAGAACAAGGACCAAGCCCTTGGTTATCATCAGTTAGTTAAAAGTATAAAAATGAGTTTCTTCATCTTTATCGGAAGCTGCTTGTGACTTGTTAGTTAAGTTGAGGAAATGAAGTGGCATGATAATTAAATATGAGAAGGACATTGCGGCAAAAATGTTTAATTAAAAAATTCATTACTTATTTTTAATTTGGTATAACTTTATTATTCTTAACCTTTGTTAAATTCAACATATGAAAGCATAGTATGTGTGTTAAAATAAATTACTATGATTCTTGATCAATTTTAAAGAGCTATAAACCATAATTTTTAATTCATTCATAGTTTTATTTCATTTTTTTTAATGTGGCAGGGTGTTTGGTTTAAAGAGTAACGATCATTATGAAGAAACGCATGAACGTGTTTACTAACACTAGCATTTAACAGAAATAAGATGTTAACAGAAGTTTGAACAGGCTTTAACATAACTCCTTTAACAGGGCCAGATTGATTCTTCAAACGATCATAAACAGAAAAAGCCATATAAATTCAATATAATAATACTTTGTTACACATACACTATATATAAAAATCATATACTAAATATAAAAATAAATGGTTATATTTTTAATAATGATTAGTTACCTGTAAATTAAAAGTTACATGTTTGATACCTTGCCATCGTTTACTTTTGCGTTTAAATATACAAAGAAAAGCATTTTCAAAATTAGTAAGCTCTATATATAGCAGACATTTTGATCCATAAAGCAATATATTTATATTCTAGATCGGTCATGATATCAGTAATTTAAGATGTTTATTATTGCGAAAATGTTATAGGCGGTATTAGAAGTAAAATATTTGTAGATGAAAAAAATTTAAATCTATATGACTCTTTCAAAACTTAAGGCTTAATTTTTTTTGAAATCAAATTAATTGCTTTCACAATCCGTTAGAAAATTTAAAGACCTAATAATACTTTAAAAGAACAAGATTTAGTTTACAAAACTGCATCTTTAATTTTAATTTTCTTTGTAGAACATTGTTGTTCAATTTTAATGGTTATTTAAAGAAACACAGAATGATTACGGAATTATTTATTTTAAAATTCCTTTTAAATAAAGTGGAGGTTGTGATAATTCTAAATTGAAAATTACATCTCACTTTAATGCTAAATATTTAGAAAAATTTATCTATAGATAATAGAAGTAAATAAAATGCTTTCTGATGGAAATTAGTCGAATACTAGAAAATGAATATTAATATTAAGTAGATTAGATTTATTTAAGAAACATTTGACTATATATATGTAAATGCATATATGTATATACATACATTAGAAGTCTTTACCTTATTAAGTCGCAATGGTAATGTAATTTTCTTTCCCTCTCTCTCATGAGATTTCAAATTTCGAAATAAACATCATCATTTAAATGACCGAGAAATATTTACAATGTTTGCACTCAACTTTCATTTAGGCCAACGGCTGGCAATTTCCCCTTCAACTTCAACTCAAACTTAAACAAGTTGATAATGATGACGATGATGATGATGATGATGATACTGGTGGAGTCCAGCAAGTGTTTCCAATTAGTTTTGGCCATGTCTGCATGCTACAACAGGATAGCAAGAGAGAGAGAGAGAAGAGAGAGTAACAGACAGAGTAAGAAAGAGAAATTGAAAATTGAAAACTGAAAACTGAATTATTGTCAGTAGACGACATCTACACTGGATGGATGAGGGCAACTTGAACAACATAAATGTAATTCCTTTATTAGTTATCGATACACGTCGTCGTTGTCGTTGTTGGAGGAACTCTACACTCAGACACGTTGGTTGCTCTATATCTATATCTATATATCTGCTGTATCTGTATCCGTGTATTGCTCTTAGCTAAAGCAGCGATGGTGCTAGTATCCGGCGCAAAAGATTTACCAAACATCCGTTTTGAAAATGCTCGCTGTTTGCTGCTGCTGCTGCTGCTGTTGTTGCTGCTCTTAATGTTGCTGTCGTTCACGTTGTTGTTGTTATTGTTGTTTCCAAGTTTGTTGGCATAGCGCGATTGCAGCAAATCAGAAAATGCTCGCTCACAAGTGTGAATGTGAATATTGATGGCGAACCAAAAGAATGTTTCTATGCATGTGTATGTACATTGTACATATACAGCTATGTGTGTGTGTGTGTGTGTGTGTGCGAAACCCAAAGCTAAGGTACCAGCAACGATTCGCGATTCTTAGCCACTTCGCGATTCTTCGCCAACTTGCATGCCACTCTAGGCGGCCCCACCAACCACCACCATACCCCCGCCTCCATCAAACAAACGAAAAAAAAAATCCGCAATCATACCCATACCCATACCCATACCCATACTCACCTCCTCTGCCATCATAGTCCCCTCCCCTCGGTGCTCTTTTCTTTTTCGTTCGTTCGTATGTACTTTCGTTCGTTCCTTTTGCTTGCTCGCTTACTTGCTACTTCCGCTTCCGAATCCGTTTTGTGTGCTGTCGCCGCAGAAATTTAACGAAGTCACACGTTAGTCGTTGCTGCCATCGTCGCCAATACCACAGTCAAAGCATCGCCTTCTCTCTCTCCCTCCCTCTCTCTCTTTCTCTCTCTTTTTCTCTCTCTCTCTCTGTCTCCCACAGACAAACACACACTCTCATTTACGCTCTAGCTCGTTTTCTCTTAGTAGCAGCATCAGTTGGAGTCATTTTGCTATGCTCTTTCGTGTCGTTTAAACTTCGGCAACATCTGCCTCTGTCGTCATCGTCATCGTCATCGGTATTCGACATCAACAGCGGCAGCAGCAAGACCAGCAGCAACATCATCTGTTTCGCTCGCATAAGCAAGGACACAGCATCCTTTCAGTCACGGAGCGTTCGTCAATGCAGTCGGTTGGCATAGTCGCCTTTAAAATACTTCCCTATATTGTTCGAATATTGTTTATATAGTCAAATAACGTGTGTGTGCCGGTTATAAGTTACGCGTATTTCGCGCCTCCTTGTTATTGTATTAGACATTAGTTTGAATTGTGCTGCAACATTTATTGTTTGCCCATTTGTGGCAAGACCCAAATAGAAACTGACTTACTCACCATTTTGTGTGTGATTGTGACTTTTTGGTCTCTCCTAGAGTGAGTGTGTGTGTGTCTGTGACTGTGTGTGCCGGTTGGCATTGTTGTTGTCACAGTCATTGTAATTGTAGTGACAGGGTCGCAGTCGTCGTTGCCGTTGCCGTTGTCGTTGTCGTCGTCATCATCGTAGAATACTTGACATTTTCGCCGCCAAATTGTGCGATTTCTTGGCTTGAAACGTGAAGAGAGTTGTTAGTGGTGGTGTGATGGTGGTGGCCTTATCCTGCACTCCACCACTTGACAACATCGTTGCCACCATCATCATCAACATCATCATCATCATCATCATGCTCCTTCTCTAGTCGTTCGAATCGTCTGGCTTGGCAAACTCAAATTCAAATTTTTTGCAATTCAATTTCTATTGTGCATTGCCGATGCGAAATGTGCGCATCGTTTGCTGTCAATGCAAAGCATTTCTCCTATTGAAAATTGAAAATTGCATGCAAATTAAATAAATAGACAGCCAACAACAGAGTCTCGTGCCCAACAACAGCTGATATAGATAGATAGACATATATATATATATATATATATAGACACATACATATACATATCGAAAGCGTGAAAGAGATAGATAGATTTATTGAAATAGAAAAAGAAAAAAAGGAAAAGAAGTTAGCAAAAAATGACTATACCACGTTCTCTTACTGTCTGTACTTGTTATGGTGATTGTGATTCTGGTTTAGATGCTGTCCGCAATCAAATCAAACGTCATTAGCACTCGCGACAATCAAACCGACAGCAGCAGCAACACCAACACCAACACCAACAGCAACAGCAACTGTCTTCGATTGACGGCAGCAACATTTGGCAAAGAAGATAGAAGAAGAAGAAGAAGAAGGAGAAATTGGAGAAGAACCACTAACTTGTTATTTGCATAACTTGCTGCAACTTCACATCACAGGTATGTAGATGGTGGTTTAGTCGGTGGTATAGTGGGTGGTTTTGTTGGGTTGGTTTGTTGATACCTGAAAGCTAACAAAATGCTTTGCAAAAGTCGATTTCCGTTTTGAAACCTCACCCGATCCTTTAATGTTTTCGCCCACATTTCTAGCACTCGGAGAACTTTGCTATCATTTCTATTTTTCCGTTTCTGTGTTTTTCTTTTTCTCTTTTTTTTATTTCGTTTTGCCTTGCCCCCATCTTAGCATCAGTATCAACTTTACTGTTACGGCTCCGACTCCGATTCCCCGTTCTCCATTCCGTTCCATCATGGCACGTTATCCAACTTTTAGTTATGGCTTTCGCTTTTTCGCATAATGTCAGTTTTATTTGGTTTTGGTTTTCACTAGCGGCACCCAACCAACCCATTCCCTCCATAACGAACCTGGCCATTCGGCACCCTTGCAAGATTTATTGTGCTCACACTCATACATACGTACATATATTCACACACACATACACACACACACATACACACACACACATATATGTATAACACCTTCCCCATATACGAATGAGCCTGTGCCCGTGCCCGTGCCTGAGCCTGTGCCTGAGCCTCTGTCGCGCGCGCCTTGGGTCTGGCTTCTCTGGGTTCTCGCTCCTTACCTACCCACCTTCTTTATTTCTTTGCTCGTTCTCTTATTCATCTGCAGCTCCATAATCTCTACTATTTGCATCGCAGACTTTGCTTTGGATTTGGCCATGCCATGGTTGCCAATGGATTTAGTTATGGTTTTTCTTACTCTTCTGCCTTCCGTTCTTATACTTGTTTTTCTTTTTCTCTTTCTCTTTCTATTTCTTTTTTTTTTTAGTTTTTCTTTTTTGTTTTTTTTTTTTTTTATGCTCGTCTTCTATTTCTCCATTTCTGTCGTCCTATGGCTGCGCTTTTTTTCACTTTCCACTTCTCACTGGGACGTTGGACGTTGTTTGTTTTTGTCGCTGCTACACATATACATACACTGAGCAAAAAATCTTTGACTATGTTTTTAGAGGCAAAGCTGTAAGAACTGTGGTCTAACCGCATGTTAAACGAAACGAAACAAAACGAAACCAAACTAGAGATGTTAGCCATGCAAATCCTAATCCTGTTTAAGGACTCCCTTTACTTTTGGTTAAAACTATTTGGCGAAATTCTAGTATAGGATCTGAGATATATAATATAGCATGCTATGCCTCAGAACAAGAAATTAAAGCTTTAGTAGAGGATCTGAGGTACATATAATAATGTAATATAGCAACACAAGGAAAGGGAAACTTGTTTTACTTCTATATAATTTCAATAAGTAAATGTCATCTACAGAATAGAAAATTATTTATTAGCTGCATAATTTAGTAATTATATAATTAATTAATTTAAATTTATTAGAAATTGTAATTGCCTATAAGTTTGATGGTGGCATTTCTTCATTTGTTTATTACAAAATATTAACTTTGAAGTTTAGAATTGACAAAGAACTTAGAATTATAGTTGCTTAAGTTATTTATTATCCATTCAAATTAAAAGAAATATATAATAAATAATATAATTATTTATCTTGGCTATTATTAATATAATAAATTTGTAGATTAATTATTTTAAAAATTATCAAACGGGAGAGAATTTAAATTGGGTAAGTATTCAAAATTAATGAAAATTTCAATTAAAATTATATATTTATTATAATTAAATATTTCTTAAAGAAATCATAAGAAAATGAATATACATATCAACGCCTTTGATCAATAAGAATCGATAATTAATAACTTTATTTCTATATAATTTTAAATTATATTTATTAATGTTTAATTTAAGCTTCAAAAAAGCATTTTATAGTTTACGATCTAGCCCAATTTGATATTTCCGAATAAGATCTTCGAGTGTATCAAATTTGAAATTTTCAATTTTATATATATATATATATTTGTTGTTGTAGTATAAAAAAAGAAATGCATATTTTATTTCAATATTGATTTCCCTATTGATTTACAAACATTGTAACTTTATTATCCATCCAATGTGAGGTATGACACAATACTCCAGTTAATCCATAAAAAATTTCTCAACCATCCATCTAACCCGTACGCATACGAAATGGCAACATAACTGACAAAAAGTTGCGGTCGCACTTACGGGTAACATTTTTTTTCTTTTTTTTTTTTGGCTCCGTGTAGACTGGAGCCGTAACTCTTTCGCTCCTTGAGGAAGCCACACACACACACACACACTCATACACACACACACACACGGTCACACACTAACTCGTGAGAGATGGGAGTGAGCGGACAAAGACTAACAGGATTTCACATAAAACGGAAATGGCATTATCCTCGCACATATTGTTGTGCGGATTTTAGTTTTTATTACACCACGAAGAATGCGGGTGCCCCCCACCCATCCCACCCCTTCCAATCCACCACATAAGAAGCCTCAAAGCCTGCTTCAGAATATTTTTGTATGTGTATCGCATATGCGCGTGTGTGTGTGTGTGTGTGTGTGTGTGTGTGGTTGGGTGTATGAGATACATCAAGGGCTGGTCTTGCCACAAATTGAAGCACATCTAAAAAGATACCAAGGCCAGGAGCGGCAACACTACTCCACCTCACACACGTTGCAATTTATGGGCGGTACCTTTAAAAAAAAAAAAAAAAAGAAAAACAGGGGAAAAAAAAAAACAAAATTCGCATACTTTACTCCGGAGTGCGGACGGAGATGAGTAGAAATGAGACCGGAGGCTTTACGCTAATAGTTATGGAGCATTCCAGTGAAAGCGGACGGATTGGCCATTGTCTTTGGTAAACGTGTCTGTATGTGTCTTCGGTTAAGGTGGGAATGGGAATGGGGATGAGCATCTTGGCATAGCTCTCAATTGTAGCCCATTTTTAGAGAGCGACTGCACCTTTGTTTGGCAAGACAAGATTTATGTTGCTTTTGGCCAAAAAACAACAAAGCGTCAAATGGCCAGCACCATTCCGCATTTCTAATCCATTCCGCTCGGCCAGCCGACCAACCGACCGACCAAACCGACTTTTGCCTAACCTAAACAAACACTTGAGGTGTGTAAAGTTGGCCGACTGGTTGGTTGGTTGGTTGGTTCGTTGCTTGCTTTTGGCCTTTGAGTTGCTTGCTTTCTTCTTCTTCTTCTTCTTCGAAGTGTGTGTGTATGTTTTGTTGTTGTATTGTTGTTGTTTTTTCGTGTGTTTTGGTTTACATTTGGTGAGGTTAGATTTTGGTTTTTTGGGTTTAGGTTAAACAAAGTGTGGCTGTCTGTCCCACAGTCAGTCTCTCAGTCTGTCTGCCTATCTATTCTACTATATATATATTTTCATATATATATATACTCTTTTCTGTTCTGTTTCTGTGCTTTTGTGCTTAATCACAACACGCACATTTACATATTGGTTTTTCGTAAACTTGAGCAATCCTTTAAGATGCCAGTAACCCTTTTTTACCCAATGTCCTGACTGGTCGCTGCTTTATCTCCTTTTCTTTTGTATTGTTGGCTGTGCTATGTGGTTCAAGTTCAGTGACGGTTAAAAGAGATGGAGATGATGTTGGAAATGGAAATGGTATGGTTGATGGCGGAGGTGGGTCAGGCTACGGCTTACGCTTAAGTAAACACTTACCAAGACACACACACACACACACACACTCGGCGGGCGGTGGCATCCCTGGGTAGCCATTGCCAACCTTTTGTGGCCTGGCATTGTTTTCACTTTCAACCAACACCCTCAATTTCCTTCACCGCCCTTATCATAAGCCCATGCTCATGTCCCTAGCTTTGACTGTCTCTCAATTCGTCCGTCTCTCCGTCTCTTCGTCTCTCCGTCTGTCCGTTCGTCAGTCTATCTGTCTATTTGTTTGTATGTCTGTCCCACTGTCTGTGTCTTGCCTTGACTGCTTCATAAAACATACAACAAAAATCTGAAATTGATGATGGGCAGTGATTGTGAAAGTTGGCAGTCAGTTAAATTGGGTTCTGGTGTCCCCCACTCCCCCTCTTGCTTGGGCGCCCACTTCCTTTGGGGCGCGTTAATTGCTTTGTGAATGGTGTCCGCCTCGGCCGGAAAGTTAACATTTAACTTTAGTCTATTTTGGACTTTAATCTATTTATAATTGAGGAATGCATAAAGCATGTTAAATACGAAACTTACACAAATTCTACTTTGTTATGCGTCCTAATCGGACTGTTCGGTAGGGTAGCTCAGATTTGGGAGCTAACAGTATGGGATGAGAGAGAGAGAGAGAGAGAGAAGGGGAGATATAGCATTTAGTTCAGTTTTGCTATTGTTTTAAATGCGGATTTTGACGTCAATTTTGCCAAGGTTCAGTTTGAGGTAAGGACGCAAGCAACATTGACGGCAACGGAGACGGAGACGGCGACGGCGACGGCGACGCCAAAGACGAAGACGACGATTCACATAATTTGCATAACTAATTTGTGGAAACTTTCGGGCATAGGAAGTTGTTGAAAGTTCCTGAAGGAGCCACCAGCCAAAGCCGAGTAGCTGGCTGCAGTAATTTTCTTCTAGAAAAGTGCTTAATTCTTTTAAATGAATAAGGACACAGGGCCATTCGAAAAGCTGTCCTAATTGAATACATGAGAGCATAAGTTAGCTATATATGTCTATGTGTGTGTGTGTGTGTGTGTGTGTGTGTGTGTGCGGGGTAGTACTTTGATATCAACTTTGATTGCTTTATGGCACTTGAGCGTACAATTTGGCTTAGTTGGCAGTTGGTAGTTGGTTGAGTAGTGAACACTTCCTGGTCGCCCAAACCATCTAACTTACTTTTTGGTCATTTGGGGCCATGTCTATGATATTTTTTTTTTAAGAAGAATTTACATTCGAATTTGTAAACCTTCCATGGCAATAAATGATGTTGATTAATGGAAGACTTTTAGTCGTTCTACTACCAGCAAGCATAATTAAGCATTGATTATATTTGACTTAAGTAAAAAATATAGTTTAAAGCTTCACTTAACATAAGTTAAGCCATTAATAATAGGTGCAAAATGGTTTCAGATTGATTTATATTTAATGCAAATAAAATATTGTTTTTAATAAAATAAATTAAAAAATGTCTAAACTGTTTAAATCAATTTTATAAGTCTGAAATGACCTAGTTAATAAACCTTTTGTTTTATTTTTTTACTTATGTTATAGAAAGTTAAACATTTATTGATTTTGACATGTCAATTACTGACAGTCGATGCAGATGAAAATTGCAAAGTAAATGTTCGTACATCTCAATCAATAATTCATATATACATATATATACATATAAATAATAAGTAATTTCGACAATCATTCAGCCACAATGTGGACTAGTAAAAGAAATATGACTATATACATATATATTTATAAAAAATATTAAATTGTATTACTTAATGATAACTTGAACTAAATTCTAAATTTATTAAATCCAACTCTAAAAGACTTTAAATTCAATAACTTATTGATTGATACTATCCACACATTTCATTTAATAAATATATAAAATGATATTCTTTAAATAAATATATATGTATCTAAAAAGCACAAAATACTGGTCTAATCCACTTAACATTAAACACATTTTTTGATATATAATCCCACCATAAACAAGTAAATAAATGATATTCTTTAAATTTAAATTAAAAATATAAGTATAATACTAGTAATCCCATCATTGTCATTATTTCTAACGAGCATATCCTAAAATCTACTGTTTATATTTGTCATAAACTATTTCTACTCTTTTTCACAAACCTCGCATATTGTCCTATCAACTTTCCTGCTCGAGTGCACTCCGTCTGTCTCCATATCTGCTTAGTGTCTCTAAAAAGATGGAGAGAAACATTTGGGAATTCAAAAAGAGAATCAACAGCATTAGACTAAAGCTCTTTTATCTTTTTATTGGATTTTAACATTTCATTTTGGGTGACATTTATATGTTTATATAATAATAAACCAATAAAGAAGTTGGTCTTAAACAAAAAATTATTTTCCATATATTATCTATATATTTAAATTATACTAGTATTCAGTTTGAATTATTAACAAAATATAGTTTATTAGACAATTAATGGGCTTGCACAGAAAGATATTTTGAATATTTGAATATTTATATATTTAGAAATATTAATAAGAAATCATTTTGATTGTAAAATAATTGATAAATCTTTAGTCATTATTTCCATTGAAATATCTGTTGCTTTATGCGCCAATATTAGTATTAGTGTAAGTCATAGATTCATGTAATTGAAGTGCTTACTGATATATTGGACACAATTTCACTAAACCTTTGATTTGTGAATCCAATTAGCATTGGATATCGTACACACACATATGTATATGGGAAAGTTCTCAATTTCAATGACAGTCCAGAAATGAAATGAAATTTACCGCAGCCGCGCAGGAGCTGGTTGGAATCCAAAGAATCCAAAGAGACCGTCAGCAAACACCAACGTGACCATAGTCCAGTTAGAGAGCTGGCCAAAGTAGCAACAACAAATGTTGGCACACTTTATGGTCCATGGAGCCACATGGTGTTTGAGGGGGTTTATGGTAGCATCCACTTCTTCTCGCTGGTGGGGGGGTTGTTAGAGAGGCGGCTGTAGCATTTTAACAAAGTGTTAAACTGAGAATTTTATCTGCTATTCGGTAATTCACAGCAGTTTCAGCTCCAAGGAATACACTGCTTCACTCTATCCACGAAAAAGACGTAGAGAAGACCAACAAAAAGAGGAGAAAAAAAAAAATAACCAGAAAATAGAAGTAAAAGCGGAAAAAAAAAATTAAGACAAGCTGGAGCACAAAAAAGTGTTAATTTCAGCGCAGTTCTGTGAGCTTAGTTAGCATTACGTAGACGAGTGGGAGTGGTTAAGGGAATGTGCGATGGGAGGGGCAGTGTGGGAGGGGGTGGTAAATTTTTGTATGAAGTACTCGATGTTGGGTTTTGCTGTCGCTGCCGCCGTCGCTGCTACTGCTCACTGACCTCAGCAATTACTCCACGCCTTTATTTTAATTACACGAAAAACAAAGGCAATGAAAAGTAAAAACGGAGGCACACACAGCAAGCAGACAGCAAGCAGCATAAAAATGAAGGCAGAAAGCGAACAACGCAACGCAATGAGAGAATAAAAGATAGGATAGAGAGAGAGAGAGAGAGAGGGAGAGAGCAACAATAACAACAACAAAAGCAGAAGGAGCAACAGCAGCAGAAGCAGCACCGAAAATTAGGATATAATCCCGGGGGCATAGTTTTAATTCCCAATACAAATATCACTACACGGAAAGTACAACGTGCATAAATTTCAATGACGTTGTTTGGTGGCTGGTTGCGGGTGTATATAATGGTGGGGGAGGAAGGGAGAGGGGATGGGGGTTGATGGTTGGGGGAGGTCGAGGTGATTTTGCCTGCCTGCTGTCTCAGCTTCTTCTTCTTCTTCTTGTTGCTGCTGGTTGGCCTTACAATTACACGCACAGTCACACACAAACACACACACAGTCAGACAGTAGTAAAAGACTTTGAGACAGCCGCACAGGGAGCAGCAAGAGAGACTGATAACAACGCTCATTTAAGTTGTATGCTCACTGGCACAGTCAGTCAGTCAGTCAGTCAGTTAGTCAGTCAGTCAGTCAGTCAGTCAGTCAGTTAGTCTGTTAGTCAGCCGCAGTCAGTCAATTTGAAGATGCTGGCATTGGCTTGGCTTGGCTTGGCTTGGTTTGGTTTGGTTTGGTTTGTCTTGGCCTGGCCTGGTTCTGCTTTCAGCTCAGTTCGGCTTGGCTGCCCACCACAGACAGTGGCATTCTCGGTGGCTGCTCATTTAAATAAATAAAGAAATCTGAAGTAACTTCTTGAAATTCCAACACATTCCATATCATTACTGAAGGGAACCCACAAAAATTTCCTCAATCCCTTAAACTGCGGCATCCCCCATCATGCACCCACACACACACACAGACAGACACACACACACAGGACGATATATGTAGGTATATATATATATATATACACTTAGGAGAAATGCTGCTGCCGCCGAAAGCATCAACATCAACGTCAGCTTCAGCCGGCGACGAGTCGCAGTCGTAAAAAATTGTAACGGATGTTGCGGCCATGTATGTGTGTGACTATACTCACACAGACACACATATTTGTATATATATACAATGCCATACATGCATGTTCAGAGCCGAACCGAAAGAGAGATAGTGAAACAAGTGGAAACGAACAAACTGAGCATAGAAGAGAGAAAAAGCTTTTTACTATCTCCTCTATTACCCCTACACCCCTTGCCATCTACTGACTTTTTTATTCTCTTGTAACTTGAAACTGCATTTTGTCTGAGTATGAGGATGTAAGTAGGCGGGGTGAGTGGGGGGTATCAAAGGCAATGATGCAGTTGCTGTCGCATTCGCTGCTGATGCTGCTGCTGCTGCTGCTCGTGCTGCTTGTGCTGCTTCTGGTTCTGGTCCTGTTGATGGTACTGCTATTGTGGTTCTGCCTTCGGCGTGTTCGCATGGATACAGATACATATGTATCCTGTACGAGTATATATATATATATATGTATATGTACATATTATCAAGGCGAGTTCTTCTACCACAGACTAGAATCGGACCTTTTTTTGGGTACACTTAGAGAGAGAGAGACTGGCTATTTTATTAGAAAGTTTTTCAAAGTTAGTTTGCGAGTGAAACAGTCCCGAGTTTGTGGCTGAAATGCTGGAAGCCTAATGATAGCTCTCTGCGAGAGCCCAGTTCCGCATAGTCAAGAGAAAATTGCGGAAGTTTGTGCAACTGGCTGAATGATTGATTGTCATGCCTGGTGGTTTTATTTACTTACATTGCATGTTCTATTTTTTCTTGTTTTTTTGTTTTATTTTTCTTGTTTTTTTTTTTTTATTATTTTATTCTCTATAGGACCGCAACTGTTTTTTATGTTCACTTCAGTCGCACATCTAATTGACACAATTCGTTGTTATTCCATTAAAGAAAATCAATTTCTTTAGTTTTTACGAGCGTTCATCTAAAGTTTTATATATGTAAGTATATAGGGCTTTAGACTTGAAATAATCATAATAATAGCTACATATGAGTATATACAATTTATATGTATTAAAGAGACAAATACTTATAAAACAACCAGCAGCAATATGCCCTCGCTTTAGCCATAAAGACAAAATCCTGGTTGGCCTGCCCAACCGAATACCTCGATTAGCCAAAACTAACCAATTTGACACAGACAAACACACAAGGAAATGCGCATCTGAAACATTTATATATATATATATATATATATATATATATATATGTGGTCGTATATGGAAATAAGCAGCTCTTGAATTTCACCCACATTGCGACTTTAGCCACCAACTCCAATTTGGCCCGTAAAGTGGGCAACGCAAGAAAAATGAAATCAAAAACAATAACTTGTCTCCTGACAGCATTCCACAAGAGCCAGGGCATACCACCACGCACGTTCCTTTTTTTTTTATTATTTCATGACACTTGTCGAGAAGAAGGGCATATTCGTTTTTAGATGGATGTTGTCCTAGCTGATGACCAAAGGTTGAAAATCAAATTCATTGTCCAATTATATATTAAATATATGAAATAAGTCTATTTTAATTTGATTTTGTTTCATATACTGAATTATTTAAAGATTTAACAAAAAAACCAAACAAATTCATTTTCTGACTTAATAATTAATTATTATACATTATTTCTTATAATAATTCCGTTGTTCTATTTCTTTTCCTTTTTTGATGGCAATTTATTTCAAAATTTTTTAAGTAAGAAATTTTTCCAACAGATAATTTTACCTATTTATATTTTTACGATAAAAGTGTATTAGAATTTCGGTTTTGCTGAAGTATTATTGTTGCTTTGTGTTTTTTTTTTATACATATATATATATATATATATATTTTATTCTCTTACTACGTCTCTTATAGCGTCTGCTCCTTGGTTTGACATCTTCGTCTGCTTCTGGCTGGGCTGGCCTGGCCTGGTCTGGTCTGGTCTAACGGTAACGGTCTTGCTTTTTGTTGTAGTTGTTGTTGTTCTTGTTGCTTTCTTTAGAAAAATGTTATTACGTGCCGCTTTCGTTGGTGCTGGAAACTTATGCAGCGCTGCCTATGCCCAGACACGCTTCGTTCTTCCCCTTTTTGCCATGCCCTCCCTTACAGTCCCGTCTTATCCTACTAAGAAGAACGCGCGCCTCGCTTGATTGTGTTGTTATTCAGCTTTTGTGTCCTTGTCGACGTTGCTTTTTTTTCGTATATGTGTTTGCACCACACAGTGTGTGTGTGTGTGTGGCACTACACATTTTTTCGATACTTCTTCTTAATGTTATCGTTGTGCCCGCTGCTGCTGCTGCTTCTCCTTCAGCTGGCGACGCCAATGCTGTTGGAGCCTTTGTCGCAACAATTTTATTTGAAGCTGCCACACGTTTTTTTTTTTTTATTTTTTTTTTGCTTTCTTTCTTTTCGTTTTTTTGCTTCATTTTTATATACAATTCCACTTTTTTATGGGCATGAGTCCTCCATCCAATGTCCTGCTTCCTTCATCCTGGTCTCAATGGCATTAGGGGCTAATATTTGTAGACTTTTTCAGAGTTGATTGAGTGGCACGCACTGGCAAACACATATGTGAATAGTGGGCGTGAGTGAGGCGATGGCCGAGGGTGACAGAAACTGACGAATAGCAGTGGTATAGGGGATGAAGTGGGTGGGTGGTAAACATTTTGCTGGAATGTGGCATGTGGCCTGTGGCCATGTCCATGTCCCAAGCGTTGTTTTCACAGCATTTGCTGTTTTTAGTTTTCTAGATTTTTGAATTGATTACGATATCAATTATGTTTGCTTTCGGTTAACGCAGAATGGGACGGGTAGGGACAATGTCCCTTGGCCAGTTTGTTTGTTTTCTCTCTGCGTGAAATTTGCCCTGGCAACATTGAGTTGAAACCTGCAGCTTCTGTTGGTGATGCTTTGGCTGCTGGCGCTGTGATTTGTGTTTGTCCTAATAGAATAACCAAACTCACTATTTCGCCTTTCCGCCATCAATCGCCGTCTCTCGCCATATCGCCATCTCACCATTTAACCATCAAACCATCTCACTATATAGCATTTGCCCTTCGCCATGTCCGGTGAAAGGCGCTCAATTCTGGATTCCGTTGCGAGTGCGTTTGGTTATTTGCGCCCGAAAGTATGCTTTGTCTTATATGTATAGTATTGTGTGCGGTATGCGCGTAACTCCGTTGATTTGAGTCTCCTACTGAAAACACCGACCGACCATCATCACCCACTTTAACAAACTTCCCCTCTGTCTCTCTCTCTCTCTCTACTCTTTACACTCTCTACTCATGCCGTATTGTTTGTAAAATTTGCTTGCACAGTGTGCGGAAACCGCCGAGGTCTAGTTTCGTTGTACACCCAAAGCGGAAGGGATTTTACTATGAGAGCCGCTGGCTGCCACTGTTGCTGCTGCTGCTGCTGCTGCTGCTGCTGCTGCTATTCCTGATAACACTTTAACAAAAACCGTATACTATTAAAAAAGGATTAACTATAACAAGGATACAGAAATAATATTTTCAATTGAAAAATGCATAAAAATAAAGAATTATCAGTAAATTGGTTTAATATCTTACAAGTGAAATACCTAAAAGACCCTTCAAATAAATTGCAACATATAATCTACTTATAGATATTTGACCCTCCAATTATGATTGATTTTTATTTATTTCAGAGTTGAGTTTATCAATTATTTCTTTCTGTGTATTTGATGTGTTGCGGGGGAAGGGGGGGCAATTACGCTACGCGGCCTGGTCATATTAAAGTTGTTGTTGGAGTTGGCTTTGCCCGCTACCACAGCAAAAATTTGCAACTTTATTTTGAGCTATCTACTGTCTGCAGTTATGCAAATATGAGAAATTGCATTTCACACAGGCAGCAGCAGCAACAGCAGCAACATCAGGCTCGAGCGGCATCATGGAAAAGCAGGACAATAGAGGCAAAGAAACAAAAGTATATTGGAGTTGCTTCTGGATGGTAGATGATGTTAGCTGGAAGCTGTTTGGTTCAGTTCCCTTGGTTGGTGGGCTTGCCACGCGGATTCGTTGGTTGACTGGTGGGTTCGTTGGTTTTTCGCTTCTGTTCGAAAACATTGGCGGGAAAAGTTTTCGCATTATTTGAAAATACAACGCGTGCGATTTTCCATTGCAAATTGCTGAACATTTTGCCCATGTTTTTCCATTGGCCTTTTTTACCCTTACTTGCTAGTCAACCAACCAAACAGCCAACCAGCCAGACAGCCAGCCAACCAGCCAGCTAGTCAGTCTACCAGCCAGAATACAATTGTGTTTCTGTTTCAGTTTTCAGTTTTCAGTTTTCTGTTCTGTGTTTCTGCTTCAGCCCATTCTGGTTAGGTATCATTGTATAATATCTGTTGGATGGAAGAAGATTTGGATGGAAGGGAACATTTGCACATATTTTTCACAATTTAAAATAAACGAGAAGTAATTTAACTGCAACAAGGACATCTCGAAAGAGCAAGAAATTTTACTTTTTTATACAAGTTGTCATAGTCATACAACCAACGACCTACACACAGACAGAAGCACACACCCACTCACCCACCTACAGATTCACTCGTATTCAACCGACAGATGCCAGAGGCAAGTTTTTGGGCAAGTTAACAAAAGAAAATGTGGTCCTGATGTGAGGAGTTTTGCAATTAGCCATTCTAATTTGAAGCTATATAATGGATAGAAAGGATTGTGGGCACAGTTAGGCACAATGATGACTGACTTGGCCTTTAGTTTGGGATACCAGCAAAACTATAATTTCTCATGTCTCTGAATGGCTCAACGGTTAAGATAGCAATTTAAACTAAAGTAAAACACAAGGAAAAAACCAATTCTAAAATGTAAATGATAAAAACTATTTGTGAATTGAAAACATAATACAAATGACTGCCTAAAGCTAAGATAAGATTTTCTCATCATCATAAAAGAATGGTTTTAGGCAGTCTAATGAATAATATAGCAATATTTGTTTAATAGAGTTTTATATTTAATTGCTAGAGTTTTGTCAAAAATATTAATAAATTGTTTTAATATTGTTTAGAAATATCAGGGAAAGTAGGTAATATTCTAGAATTTAGTGTCAATTTATTATCAAAAGGTTGCCTAATATTTTTAGCTTAATATATTATTTATACATATACGCAAATTATAAATATGTGGAATTTGTGAAATTATTGCGTAGTTAGTTAAATTTTATTATATTTATAATTCATTTAATTTTTTACCATTTACTAACATTAATATTTAACCATTTCTTGTGAATGGCCTACATAATTAAAAATCGTAAATTGAACAAAATCCTAAACCAATTTGATGTATTTCAAAGATTAAGGAATTAAATAAATTTCTTACAAATAGAAGCTTTAATTCATTACATTTAAATAATATATTGAATGATCTTAGTTTTCTAAATGATACTTATATAAATTTGATTGTATTAGAATTCGTAATTGGAATAAAATTGAATAGTTCACCTAATATATATAAATTGTTGCCTATAAAGCAATTGTCTTTTTAAATTTTGAAATAACTATTTCAATCGTTAATTTATATTTATTTGAGAATTCCAAAGTTTAATATCCTTAAATTTCTTTTTCAATATACTTATAATATACAACTAACAAATATTTCGATTGCCATACTGAAAGAAGAAACGCTTTAAAGGGGACAATTTGATTTATTTAACTTTTCCATTCCCTTTTCTAATTAAGTGATAATTATAGTGTAAAGAACATTATATACTTAATGATATTTAGTTCACAAAATACTGGTAAATATACTAATTAAATATACTTATATATATATATATAAATATATATAAATTTAAGCAGTAAAGTTTTTTGATGTAAAGCAAAATGCTTAGTAGAGATTTAATAAATTACCTCAGCACGACAGCAGTTTCTGTCAGTTACAGTTGCTTCTATAGTACTTACCAGCCATCGTTTTCCCATCCACTCTCCATCTCTACCCTCCTACCGCTCACTCTTTTCTCTCGCTCTCTCTCTCTGTCTCTCTCTGGTTTTATACCAGATTGTCATTGCACTAATCACTCCTCAGCCACAGGCAGAAATAGCAGAAACTTAATTTCTAATTACGCGTGCTATTTGTCAGCGTTTTTTTTTTCTCGTTTCGTCTTCTGTTTTGCTCTTCGGTTTTGTTTTTGGTTGTTGTTGTTTTCATCAGAAATAGTTTTCTTCTCCTTTCTTTCATACTTTTTCTATCCTACTATCTCTCATTCTCTTTGACTGTCTGTGTTGTATTCTCGGATTCTCTGATTCTGTTAGTCTGGATTCTTTCTAGTGTTTGAGTGGCGGAAATCTTGTTGGCATCAAATAGTCTGAGCATGCCTCATTTCCAATTAACAATAAATCCAATGGTAGTCTCAAGTTGAGAGACGCTTTGTGCTAACCAACTGAGCGTATGAGTAATTTAATTTTACCGCAACTTTGGCCTTTCGCTATTGCAACACAATAATAAGAAGAAAGAGAGACAGAGAGAGAGAGAGAAAGAGAGAGTGAGAAATATATATATACCTATATATATATATATCTATAGGTAAAAAGAGAACGCGAGACAGAGTGAGAAAGAGTAAAATTGCACAGTTTACGCAATTAAAATTGTTGCCAGCGAATTCACCCCCCTACCCCCTATTTTTCCACTCTTCTTCTATATATTTTTCTTGTGCTTCTTCGCCATGGTTGCAGCTAAAAAGCTATTTGAGTGTTGTCTATGTTGCCTGAATTCGTGTCTTGGTGGCCGCAGACACATCCTGTTCACGTTTCTTTCCTGTTTCCGACGTTGTTGTAGCTTTACCTCTACATCTAGCTACATATTGTTATTGTAATTGTTATTGTTGTTGTTGTTATTGTTGTTGTTGTCGTCTTGGCAGCCCTTTTACTTTTCATTTGCAGGTAACTTGCGTTATAATTAAAAAATAGCAAAGCGCATTAGAGACAACAAAGAGCTGCCAGGAGGCCAGACAGTAAAAACTGCCCTTACCTACCCCCACCCCACCCCCACCACCACCCATCACCATAACAGACTGGATGATGGTGGTGGGGTTTGTGGAAGTGTCTCAAGTAAAAAGGAGCCACACACATAAAATGCTTTGGCTAATAGCCATTTTTACTTACTTCACCTGCTGAAACTGTTGAGCAGGCCAAAAAGCCAAGTAAGTGCCACAAGATGAAGAAAAAATAAAGAAGATGAAGGCAACGACGAGGAAGTACGATCCGACCCTCCTTTTTTTTTCTCCAAGTAAAAGAGACATATAAAAAGTTCAAGCTCTATGTCCACTGCCTAGGCCAGAGTTGCCAGGAGTACTATAGTAAAGGGGGCAAGTGGGGGGCGTGGCATTCATTCCGTGCGTGCAATTAAATGCGCCGTTACATTAACTTTTACAGGGTGTCTGCTGTACCCAAATGTCGAATCTGTAGAGCTATTCTGCGTGTCTGTGTCTGTGTGTGTGTGTGTGTGTGTGTGTGTGTGTTTTTGTGCATGTTTTACTTGATTGTTGACTTGATTTGTTTTAGCTTCCTCATGCCACCCGACCCCATCCCGCAATCCCATTTAAGCCTCCATCCATAGTATTGTTCCCTAGGTCCCATTGACCCCACTCAAAACAAATTGCCGCAACTCGCCAAAAAAGCAAAGAAACAAAACAACAAAATAACAAAAAAAAAAAAAAAAGAAAAAACCATAGAAGGAAAAACAAATTGTTTTGCTTTCTTTTTGTTGCTCATTTGTGCTCAGTTTTCTGTTTCTGTTCTTTGGGCCAAAAGTTTTGGGCCAACTACGTCTAAGACTTCGCAACCGTCCAACCACGTAAACAAATGTTAACTTTCTCCTTAGCTACGTTTCATTTTGTTCTTGCTGTTGTTTTTGTTTCTATTGTCGTTGTTGTTGTTGTTGCTTTTTTCGTGAATTTTTTTGATTTAGTGACTTTAATTTACGCTCTTCTCAGGTGCGCCAACTGTTGCCCTACCCCCTCCCTCGCCCTCTCTGATATATTCACCCATCACCATCACCATCACCAACACCAACACCGCCCCCCTTACTAGTTCCCTCCCATCGTGCAACTGCCATCAACCCCAATTCCAATTCCAATCGCTGCCACTTCTTGGCCTCCACTCGATAGGTAGCTTCAGCATCAACTTCAGCAACGTTTCGTTCGGCTTTTTTTTTCTTTTCGTTCGTTTTCATTTTTAGTGGTGCGGAAAATTGATTTATTACTTGGAAAATAAAATGTGCTACGTGTCGCACACACACACACACACACACAAATACACCCACATAGCTAGTGAAAGAAAGAGCGAGAAAGACAAGGAGAGATGAGGAATGAGATTGAGTGGTTGAGAGGGGTAGGGGTACGGTGAGGAGGGTGAAGAGGGAAATCTATCTACGCACTGACTTGCTTCAGGCTGGACAGGAGGTTGCCGATTTCTGAGAATTGTGGAGGAGCGAAAAGGGGAAATTTACGCGCATACATAAATGCCGACAGGCTCGACTTCATATCACCTCCAATTCTCCAACCCTCCCCCCACCTATGATTGCCTCCCTCTCTCCCCTCCCCTCCCCACCCCACCACCCCTTTAGGCTGACTATCTTGCTGTCAGTTTGTCTGTCAAATCACAAACGCACCGCAGTCACAGACACAGACACAAACGTAGATATGGACAGAGTCAGAGTCAACAAACACACATACACACACACATAGAGAGAGACGGGTACAACCACACTTACCTTTCACTCACGCACAACGCACACACACACACACACACAAACACAGATGTATGCATATATAAATATATATATACAAATATATATATATTTGATAAATCAATCAATCAATTCGCATTTTTTTCATTTTTTTTTTTTTGTTTCTCGTCTGTGAGTTTTGTTTGCTTGTGTGTGTGTGTGTGTGTTATTTTTATTATTTTTTTTATAATCTTAATTTGTCTTTCACTCGCGCGAATGGCGAACGACTCTGAACCGCGTTTGTCATTTATTTTGGATATATACACATACATATATATATATATATATATATATCTTTACATATATTTGTGTATGTCTGCGGATATTTGTTGTTTTTGCCCTAACGCAATTCAGATTTCACATTTATTGTGCGCTACACAGAACACCAAAAAATAAATAAAAATAAAAAAAATATATATACAATAAATAACAGCTATATGAATTATTTCAAATGCTTTGACTTATATACGAGTATAAGTTGACGATTTCATCAACATAAAATAATATTAAATAAGTTTTAATATATATACTATATATATATATATATAAATATATATATATATATATGTGTATATTTGCACTTAATATACTGAATTTTTAATCAAACTTTTTAAATTTTTAGTTGTAAATCATTATATATATAAATATATAATATAACCAATTTAATTATTTAAATATTGTTTTTTACAGGTAAAAGACAATGATATTTTGAATATGTAGGCATGGTAAGATTACAATTATTTATTTATTAGAGAAATTAAGTTTACTGTTCATTCAAATTTTGAATAATAATTGAAAATCTGAATCAATTTATGAAATTATTAGTTGTTTGTTTAAACTTTAAAGTATATTCTACATTTTTCTTGTTTTATGTAGGTATGTGTATATATTCATTATAATTATATTAAGTCCAGAGAGTCAAACTTCTTGGTAGAAGGCAAAAATTAATTAAGTGAACATAAATGTGCATAAGTTCACCCAAAAAGTAGGATATATATATATATATAGGTTTCTACAGACATTTCTTGATATTTTCCAAATTATGTTTCTTTCATCCATCGAAAATCCAATTAAAAACTTTACCAAACAAAGAACAATAAGATCCAAATTTCCTTTTAATAATTTCATTATTTTTAAATAAGAATTACATTTCATATTTTATTTAACACTAAATATAATTTAATATTTTTGACTTAACACTTAATTTATATCATTTATTTATATTATAATTGAAAGCAAATAAATAAACAAATATGTATATATGAAAGCCTTTACTAGTTCTTAGCATAATAAAGACCATTTACTAACTGCTTAACATTTTTTCAAATATTTAGGAAAAATTTGTTAGTTTAAAATATTTTGAAACACATCGAAATCAAAGTCCTTTATTTACTTTTTGAACTAACAAAGCTTTATTGAACATTTCATCAAATATCTTAGCATATAAATGATGAAAAATTGTTGAAATTTTTTATTAATAATTGTTTGCTTAAGTTGATCCGTTTGTTGTTGTTTTGTTAAACTAATTTGTTGCCTTTTGAGATATTTTCGGGGGAGCAAAAATTTTCGAATGCCGCAAAAGCCTCAGAAATCCTATTGTAAAGTGTAAACAAAACCGCCGCAACCGAGCTCTGTCAGTTGGCATTCGCACATTTGGCCATCCATTTTCCACCCCGGCTTGTTACCCCTCTCACTTTTACCCCCCCAGGCCCCTCTCTTTGCCTGTCTAAATGCGTGGCCGCCCAACCACGCCCCATCATTGTTATTGTTATTGAAGCTGGCGTTGAGTTTTTGGTTTGTTTTTCCGTTATAATATATTTGATTTGTTGTTGGCCATTTTTTTTTGTCTTCCCGCTGTTGTTGCCATTCAGCCTACAATATTTGTAATACCCTGTACCCATTGATATGAAAAGGTACATTAGTTGAGCATATGCTGATAAATAGCAGGGGTGAAAATATATTTAGAAATATGTAATCATCTATCGGCCATCAAAACCTTGGAAACTAGATCCACTCTTCTTCCAGGTAGCTCTGTTTCTTGCAACAAATGCTGTCTCACCTATTGTAAAATTTAATATATACATATATTCATTCCAATATCAACATTTCTATATTTAAAGTTGCAAGTAAATAAAATTTCCTGAAGATGTAAGATAATTTAGTATGTATTATTATTATTATTAAAGTATAGGATATAGTTGTAAATCTATCAACCTAACTATACTTTATAAGCACTAGCAACTAAGGCCATCGGCTTAGACGAAAACTACATCCATGCACTAGCCTGGGATTCGAACCCGGGTCCTCGTTGTTCAGTTGCCTAAATGACTGGGCCGCTTAGACAACTCATCTACCGAGGACTGCTAATTTAGTAGTAATTGGTTCTTTTTGTTGCTAATCATTAGAAATTTTGGATTTCATAGATTTTCTAGTCGATGTAGGGTATCTTCAAGTCGATCTCATGACTTAAAACACCGCGGGCTGTTGTTATTTTTTTCCTCTTTTTGGTTGGCTTGACTTTTTGTCGGTTATGTGTATCGATCACTGACTGAATACGCACTCGAACGAATCTCAGTTTGCCTCCAACCCCCGACCGTTCCCTCTATCATCCCTTGGGGGGAAGTCCAACTGAACTCTATATCTCTCTATCTCTCTCGGTGTGTAGCTCATTCTCTTTCTATCGCGGGTGACGTTATTGTAATTGGTGTGTTCTTGTTGTTGTTGGTTGTTTCTTTCTATATTTTTTTTCTGTTCTCTATTCGTTTTTTTTTTCTGTTTTGCTTTTGCTGATGTTGTTGTTGCTGTTGCTGTTGTTATTGTTTTTGTATGCTGTATTTGTTGTTGGGCTTTATGTTTTGGCATTTTTGCAATTATTTCTCGCACAAAATGTGGTTTTAGCAGTTTAATTGCTTTTGGCACGAGTGTGTCTGTAGTTATTTTAGCAAATTTTCACAGCATCAGCATCGATTTATATGCAGAGCACAACAAATCCAACTCCCAGTAACTCCTCTTTCTCCACATCAGCCACCTCACCTCCTCCCTCACTCTGTCTATCTCTCTCTCTCTCTCTCTCTCTTCGTTTAATACAAATCCAAGCAGCTGCTGCTGTTGCTGTTATTGTTGTTGCTGGTTACCAACACGCACTAATTGTGGGCCATTGGATGTTGCTGCTGCTGCTGTTGCTGTTGCTGCTGCTGTTGCCGCTGCTGTTGCCGCCGTTGTTGACGCTGTTGTTGTTTTGCGGCTGAGCAATAAAACCTGAGCTATGTGGCCCGTTGTTCCTGTTCCTGTTCCCGTTTTACAAACATACATACAGACGACACACATACACACACACAATTATACATACGAAACATAGGAAGCAGGACGCAGAGCTCATGTTATACGCGTCGTATGCGTGACATTAATTTAATTGCAATTTCACATGAGAGTTGTCCCATGTGTGTGTGCGTGATGTTGTATGTGAGTGTGAGATATTTGCCACAAAAAAAGAAAAGTTATAAAAATCAGATTTACAAAATGTTAACTTTGATTTCATTTCTTATTTACGACAACATTCAGAGAGAGAGAGAGAGAGAGAGAGAGAGAGAGAGAGAGAGAGGTCATATGAGAGGTTCTACAGCTGTTGCACAGTGGTTCAATTGAAATAATTACCACACATTTATATAGAAAGAGTTAACCTAAAGGGTTAAGATAAGTAGAGAAATATGTATTTAATTTTGCCAACATTATTCTATTTTTAAATCTGAATGAAGCCTTTTTTCTATTTCTTTTTTTGTTCTTGTAATAAGTCTCGTTAGATATTCATTGGTCAATTTCAATCAAAATTAGATAAATGCATAGACATTTGCTCACGCTGGTTAGTGGTAGAGTTAATTAGATACATTAAGAGATTTATGATCGCCAGAGGACATCAAATTAAGGCTTAATGATGATTTGCAAACAGGCACACAGACACAGACACAGACATAGACACAATATTGCCTTGCATCTCTATTTATAGTATAGTTAAACCTTCGGATTACTAGATTTAAGAAAAGCTTGTAGCAATTAATTAACATTTTAATAATAATATATTTGATAACTGTTTCTTTTTATTATTACTCTAAAAGAGTTGCAGCAGTCCCTATTCAAAATTTATTAACAACTTTAACAATATTAAAATTAACTTTTCGATTTTAGTTTTGTGCACACAACTACTTTTGAAACCTGACCCAGTGTGTTTGTATGTATGTGTGTATGTGTGTCTGTGTGTGTGTGTGTGTGTGTGTGTGTGTGTTGGCAACTTCAAGAGATGTTGGTAAAACAACCAAGTGTATAGGAGGTAGCAGCTGTTGATGCCCACTCGTATTACATGAAGGAAACATGTAGAGTTTGATGCTCTTGGCAGTTAGTCAGCTAACAGTCTTAGCGGCAGCACATCTTTGCGGCTTGCCATTTCACTTTAATGAGTTAATTATAACCGAAAGGCGTCGATTATGCTCAGTTATGCGCACACAAACTGTCGCCAATTTCGCATGCTTCACTGAAGCAGAATGGGGGAATGCCAAACTGCCAAATGGCAAATGGCGAATGCTTATATATTGTATCTCTCACTCCCTCCCTCCCTCCCTCCCTCACTCCCTCTATCTCGCTCTCTCTTTAGATGTGTGTGTGTGCCAGAAAAAACAACAAGAGAACAGCAACAGCAACAGTAACAACGGGTAACCGGTAAGGACGACTCCTTCGGCATCTTTTGCTGCTTATTATGATAATGACATGTTTGTATGTATCTCAGGATGCGATTGTCGGTTGAAGTGAATGTGGGGGTGGGATGGTTGTGGCTGACAGGTGTGCGGCGAAAATGGAGACTTTAAGTTCCACAGCACTTCAAAACGATGTCGTTTATTGACTCCTTTAGTCTTCGTCTTCGGTTTCATTCAGTTGTTGTGTTTGTTCTGCTTCTGGAGTTTTGTTTTGCTCATTTTCGATTTTTTTTTTTTTTCTCTTTTTGCCTGTTTTTTTTTGTGCTTGTTTGTTATTTTTTTGGTCTTTTCTGTTTTAATATATATTTTTTATATTTTGCTTTGCTTTTAATTGGCAATTGAACTTTCTTGTGAGGGTCTACGTGTCGTATGCGTAATATGGGGGCTTTGTCAAGGATTTAGGCATTTTTGGGGGCGGTGATGATTAATTGATGTTCAAAGGGGGGAGAGCGGCAACTGGAGACGGGGTGGAGTGCAAAACCCATCAATGTGATTTAACTCATTTAGCTGTGCCACAATTGGTTAAATGAAGAACGGTCAGGGGAGGGGGATGTGAGAGGGGTTTTGGGCCATGTAGATGGTAAGGATCAATGCCGCGAACTGCCATTATGCAAAATTTTAATTAATTTTGTATAATCCTTTTGTAATATTCACAAATGAATACAAATTGATATTAATTCTCAAGTGCTTGGCACTAAGGGAATCAATTGATTGACAAGCAAAATAATTTCCAGTTTTATTCACAATCATTAACAATGACAGAATTATGCAAATAAGCAAATTCAGTATGGGTGTGTGTGTTTGTGTGTGTGTGTGTGTTTGTTTTTGTGTGTGTTTGTTTGTCAGTTTACCAAAGTCCTTTCTTAGCAAGCCCACCTTCTGTATTATTAATTAATAAAACAAAACTAACTACGCGAAACAAAAGACGAAAATCAAAACAACAATAACAAAAAGAAGAAGAAGAAGAAGGAAAAAAAAAAACAATCCACCATAACATATAAATCAATATATCATAAATCATGATAAGTACTTGAAAAACTAATAAATCATTAAGTTGCATTTCCTTTACTAAAAATACTTTTACCTATTTCCTATTCCTCCAACTCCACTTTGAACTTGTATTAAATATTAAATTATATATATTTAATTTAAGTCAACTTGGCTATTTCCATTTTATGGTGAATTAATTTATTAAATTATAAATTCTATCATTGCTCTATGTATTTCAATATAAGTTATAATTGATTTCTCAAAGATTCCGCTTAAATGGAGTTTCTACTCAATCCTTGTATCCTTTCACATTTTGCTATTACTTATATCAATTGAATTTCAAATATTTACCATCATATTTGATTAGTGTCCTTCGATTCGCATTCATTTATTTAAATGTTTTTGAGTACAATTAAGCATTTCACCTAAAGATATTTTCATAAAATTATCTGACAAAATATTGTGGCAAATTAACCAAAAATTAAATCAACTTAATGTAAGATTCATGTAGAAGAGATGGGACTGCTGCATGCAAATTAAATAACCATTTGCTGTTGATTGCACATCAATCTAGGCATATTTGTGGCCCTCAAATGTATGTGTGTGTGTGTGTGTGTGATCTGACTAATTTAATCCTATCTATATATGCACAACATTTCACATTTTACAATTTATATGAACATGATGATAATTATGAGCAATTGTTGTCATGTCAAGCTGAAAGATACCAAAATAATGAAATGAGACTAGAGAGGCATATTTTATTTTATTCTTTCCACTTGACAAATATAATAATTCACTTTACAATAAGAGAGAAAACCCAAAAAAAAAAAAAAACTAACAGCAAAGAGATATTATTTTAAATATTTCAATTTGATAGTTAAAGTTAGTTGTTGGCCAATTTAATTGATTTCATAATATTTTTAAATCTCTAAAAATACTTAATAATAATTCTAGATATTTAAATTCAAATAACATATTAATTGGCATAATTAGTAAATGAAATTAATTGAGGTATCTTATTAGTTAACATATATATAATCAGTCATAGTCGTTATATTGTCGTATAGCTAATTAGCCATGACTACCTATAAATGTAATTGAAACTATTTTAGTATAAATTATGTAATTGATTTAATTTTCAAAGTTTAAATTGATTGATTGTAAACCAAAATTTAAATCAGTTAAAAATTAAGATCTTCTTTGATAATAATATAATAATATATATATATATACATTATGTTAAAACAGAGCATAAGTTACTGATTGGTAAAAACTTGCTAATCTGTGAGAACTTCAGCGATATAATAATGCATATACATATATGAGACATGATTTCAAATCCAGGTAAAATCAAAATATAAACTTCTGGATGTCCAAAAAATCAAAATAATTGATGATATAAAATATTATCTCCTCCTCCTAAAGTAAAAGTATTGTAATAGCTCCAGCTAAAATATAAAATGATATGTCAACATAATTCGAACAATTGAACTATATATACTGCTATAGATAGAGACGAATTTAAGCCTTAAAACATCCTTAGAGTATTTTAATTTTAGTCAAAATAAGAAATAGATTTCTATATCTATTTCTATTTCTTAAAATAGAAAGTCATTTTCTATATCCACCTTGTAGTAATTATAACTTTATATTAAAGCTAAACGATATTTCAACAATAATATGTATAACAATAATTAGTTACCCCTTTGTAACAGGTATATATACATATATGTATAGACCCTGTGGGCTTAGCTTCTATAAGCCTTTCAGCCCTTTGACAAACATATATTGACCTAACCTAAAATATTTTGTGAATATATTTAATTAAAACCAATACACACTAGCTAGCCCACAATGAAATTGAGAAACAAAATTCTTGAAAATTTCATAAAATATTTTGCTTTATATATAAATTTGCTTCATTCTTTTTAAATTCATCTTCAATTTAAGAGACACAGATATCTTTGCCCAGGGATAGGCAAATGAAAGCAAATGGTTTGCAACATTCTGAGAACAATATCAATGACAAATTTGATTAAATAATAATGATTTATTTGCCAAATTGCTCAAGTATACAAATGTCTCTGTGTTTGTATTTGCTTATGGTTGTGTGTGCGTATGCGTGTGTGTGTGTGTGTATACATTGAATGAAGCCTGGATTTATAGCTATTATTACATTGTTGTTACATGGCATAATTGCTGTTTGACATGACATTAATATTTCGAAACGCAAGTTGAAACTGTTTAGGTGGTAAAAATTAAATCCAATTTATGCAAAATATGTACAATTTTACAATTTTACAATATTGTTTACTTCTTTTCATATTTCTGTACAATTTGCCAATTTTGATGGTTGCCAAAGCAAAATAATAGACACTTTTATCTTTCTCTCCATTGTAATATTTAAATTATATAGAAAATATTTAGGTAAATGTCACATGAGAAAAGTTTTTTTGGTTTTTTGCTTTTGTTTAATTCGTCTACCTCGAAGTTAATTAGGTCATAAAGTTCATTTAACAATTGTAATGGATAATGAATAAGTTTGTAGTGAAAACTGAACTAAAAAAAGTTCTATATGGTAAGCAGTTAGTTGATCGCTGTTGGCAAGGTGTGGGTTAACTTTTATTTCATTCTTCTTCTTTTTTTCTTTTTGGTTAGCTTAAAAACTTTAATTGGCTGCGGTGCATGATGCGTATACGCGATGCCATGCCATGCCATGCGATGCGATGCGATGCGACACGATGCCTGGCATATGCCACTAATGCGCTTAACTATTTGAAATATTTGTCATGGCCATGGGGCATAGTTTTTGACGAAGTCATAAACACACACACACACACTGGCTCACACACGTAGAGAGAGAGAGAGGCACATACACATGCAGACACAAACACATTGAAAATTAAATATTTTAATATTTTACTGGGGTTGGAAGAAGCAGCTGGGTTCTCATAATGCCACGTGGGCGTATGAGTGACATTTATCTCTTTATTTGACTGCCGCTAATAAATGCGATGCTTATTAATTTCGCCCAGGGCATATGCGAGTGTCAAACTTTTGTCACTTTGAGTTCAGTTGAGCTCCCTCTAACTCCGGTTGCTGTTACCCCCACCCCCTCCCCTCCACCACTCTCTCTCTCTTTCTCTCTCTCTTTATCTCTTTCTCTTTCTATATCACTCTCTAACTGTCTCACTCTAATACGAATAAATGCTTTTGTGCCACGTGGCGTATACGCATTTTGTCCTCAGCCTGAAATAATAAACTCTTGTCGTGTGGGTTTATTATCGCTAAAATGCACAATTAGTTGATGTTTTTGCGGTGCTAATGCCTTAATGTTCATACACACACACACACACACACACGCACATACACATACACATACATACCTGCACCGACAGAGATAAGTGCCAAACTTTAAATATATATAGTCCTGATATGTATATAGTACATATTGTATATGCATTCATTCCACTCGATTCTAGGTTATATTTAGCTCCCCCCCCCACATGCCTTCTGTGTGGTCAGCCAATGAATGATAATTATGTACTGTATTTATTATTTTAACCGCTAATTACATAAAATGCATATTAGTATGGAAATTATTTATAAATATGTTTCACAAAATGACTCAAACCACTTCATTCCTATACCAAGCCATATCCGCTTTTTCTCTGCACGGTGGAATTAAGATGAATTGGAAGTTTATTGTATATAGTTTAACTTAAATAATTAACTTAAATTTTAACTTAAAAAATAGTATTTTTATCAGCTTCAGAAAATAAAAAAGAAACGAGGAAAAAATAGAGTAAAATTTGCTATAATTTAGAATAGAAAAATAAAAAGAAACAAGGAAAAATATAGAGTAAAATTTTGCAACAAATATATAGGCAAAATTCATAATTTCTTTTGGATTTTCTTTAACATTTATATCAATAACAATTATATCAATAAACAACACCATTTCTTCCACTGTAAAAAATATATAAAATTGTCACAATGTGCTTATAATAATTTCAAACCTTATTGCCTGCTATTCATTATCGATTTTATAGGATTTTATATGCCAAAGCGATAATCATGCAAATTTCTCTTAATGAATGTGGTGCATTTGATTTAGATATTTTAGCTAAAATGTTTAAATAACAAAAATATGAAATAATAGACAAAGAACATACACAGTCAGAGAGATAGAGATGGTACAAGAGGCAATATATATATATTCATATGCCATAATCAATTTTATGCCATAATCTTGCTCTATGTATGTATATATATATATATATATAGATATATATCTATATAGAATGATAACTTTATTCAATTCAACCACAAATTGGGGACATGGCTATAAATCTTTGCTTTTCACAGTCAACTAACGAGAAAACAAAACTTAGTAGAGAATCTCCATTTTCTTTACAGTTTATTATAAGCTTAACTTTCCATTAAAATATATAAATCCTCTTGCTCCTCCTTTTCCTTCTTCATCTCTATCTTATCCCATACCCAGAAAAGTGAAAAAGAAATGGCAAATTGTTGTTGTTGTTGTTGTTGCTGTTGCTGGTTCTGCTAGTTTTTAACGGCTAAAACCAAAACAGAACCAACAGAATGAAAAAAAAAAAAAAAATAAACAAAATAAAAAATTGGGACATGGCCGAATAAAAAGGAAAAGAGGAGGAGCATCAGCGGCAGCAGCAGCAGCAGAATATAAGGATAAAAAATCCTTAGCACAAAAGTGAACTCTAAGCAAAAACAAGAAAAGAAAAAAACTAAAATTTTAAAAGAAGAAATGGCAAATGTGTATAAATTTCAACAAAATATCTTCAACTTAATAAAAGTTTTGGGGTTCCTCTCGCTTCTCACACCTCCCCCTAATCCCATATTCGTTGCTTTTTCTCTGTTCTGTAGTTCTGTATTTTTTCTCTTTCTCTCTCTCTCTCTCTCTGTTTATCTCGTTCTCTCCGGTGTATATATTTTAGTTTTCTTATTCGAATACCTTTCAACTTTTGGCTAAATAATCCGGGTAAATACATACTCAAACTCATGTGCATTCGTTAGTACATAGATACACACACACACACACACACACATGATATACATTTACATATACACAATATGTAGTTATGCAAATAGCATCATCGTATCATCAGAGCCAATCCTCTCCCTTACCATCAGGCAGCAACCGGGAACCAGGAACCAGAAACCATCACCTTATACCCCAAAAACTAACTTCCATTCTCTGCTCGATGAACATGTGTACATTATCAATTCATGACGAAAGAAAAACTTCATTTTTTTTCTGCTGCTTTTTTTTTCTTTCTGCCAAACCGAAAAGACCTCTCAACAACAACAACAACCAGAATAACCAGAATAACAACAACAACAAAGCAGTAACAATGGAGCAGGAGAACGATGATGACGCCTCAGTTGCCACAGAAAGTGCCAAATGGGCCAAGGATTCGGGTACTCGGGACTTGGGACAGATAGGGCAGAAGAGAACAGAACAGCATAAAATAGGGACAGGACAGGAGCGACACTGACAACTCCCTAGATGCCTGCTCCTGCTCCTGCTCCTGCTCCCATTCCTGATTCTGATGGCTGACATCCGAACCGAACTTGCGTTGATGCCTCAAGTTAAAAGTTTATTTAAACTTTCTTGCTCTTTGTTTTTCGTTCTTGCCAGCTTTTTTTTTTTTTTTTTTTGTTTTCTCCCTTTCGAACTCATACATATCCCCATATACATCCACACCCAACCGCTCACACTCACACACACACACACACGTGCATACACCGTGTGGTATAATGAAAATTTTTGCATTAAATATGCAAGAAAACAGCAAATGAGCCTGCCAGGCTGATGTAATGGCAACTGAGGGTATTTGACGGCTGATCAACACAAATTTCATTTAATCAAATGTCAAATTGAGTTCCGGCCAACAGTCAACCAACAACTGAAATGACAAATATATATATATATATATATATATATATGTGTATGTATATACAATGTTTGAATGCGGTTAATTTGAGAATTGGCAATTGTTTGTCCCATAATTTGAACACCCTAGAATCAAAAGTAAATAAGGATATTTAAAAGTCATCGAAGAAACTAAAGACAGATATAGAAAAAGTATTCTTGCATAAAGATTGCTGATTAGTTTATATTATTTGAAATACTTTTTGGCCACGTTTCGTATCTCTAATTAATTTATTTAGTAACTCCTTGGCAATACCTGATATATATATATATATAAGTCTATAATCTATTATGATTCAAATAAAGGATATCCCTTTGTCGATGCATTCACTATTCATCCGTAACGTTTCGGTTTCAAGTTTTTTTGTTTGGGTTCCCTTTGTTGTTTCCGTTTCGTATGGGAAAATGTCGAATGATTAAAATTGTATAGCATTATTAACGATGTACATATATATATATATATATATACAAACATACGTACATATATCACATACACTCGCATATGTCTCGCGGCTGCAATTTAGTTGGATTTTAGTCGATTCAGCGGTACAAAGCGAAATGCAAAATGCCGAAAACCAAATTACAAATGAACAAATACATTCTGTGAAATGTTTGTCATCTGCATACACAACACACTCACACACACACACACACGCACAGACACTTAAGCACACTCAGTGGTATATGTATATGTATATATTTATATGAATAAATATGTATACGTGATATATACATCATACATTTGTATTTGTCGGTTGGACTTGTTAATTTAAGCAACAAAAGTTGCAAAACACAATACACAAAAAAAAAAAAAAAACCAGAAAAAGAGAGAAGGAAAAATCACACGAAATGTGATGACCCTCGTGACGTGAAGAGCCATAAAAATATGAGAAATATTAAAAGGCATGAGGAACCCATGGCCAAGACTAAAATTAGAGGAGGGGAAGATGGCCAAAAGCCAAATGGAGGAGTTAGAGTAGCATGAAAAGGTGAGTTTGGGTACTCCCTAGGGAAGCGGCACGTAAATCGTAAAAAAAAGGTTGCCCCTAAAATGTTGTGTATGGGGGTCATGTGGCAAGGTGGCAAGATGGCTATGGGTCTGGCAGCTTATACGTGTCTATGACTTTTGCGGAAATCAGGCATAGAACATGAGTGTGAGACAAAATGGGAACTAGCTGGAGAAATATGTAGTCGCCTGTCCTGTATCGGAATGGGATCATTAAGGCCATCATCCGAACTGTCAACACTTGGAGAATAAGGTTCATTCAACACTCCAACACTCTCAAGTTGGCTGAATTCCTTTTCTTTCGTTTGCGTTTTTTCTCTTTTTTTTGCATAAATTCAGTGTGTAGAGACCTTAAATCTTTTATAGAACATTAAATTTTTTATATTTGAATTATTTCAAATGCCTTACAATTAGAATTAACATTTCATTAAAGCTGCAAGCATTCAATTCCATTAAAGAAACATTTTTTTTAATGATTGAATTGTTTTAGGTTTCATTTTATGATTACCTATTGGGAGGATGTAATCTTAGTGACTCACTAAGACGGAAGAAACGAGTGCTACCTACTCTGTATTCTCCTCTTTACTTTCTACGTTTCTGAATTCCTTTTGCCATATAAGATAAGAGATCGTTGTAGATCTTTCTTATTTAATGAACATTTTACTCAGATAAGTATGCAACACTTTGTTGTAATAATTCTATTTTAAGACTTTTCTGATTCAAAAATAAGCTATATTAGATATTATTGGTTGACTTTCTTTGTCTTTAGGATTTCAAATTAACAAGTTAACTCTTACTTTGTTTTTGTTAACAATAAACTTAACAGTTTTATTTTATTTTAAGTTTAAGTTTGAGCGTTTGGTAAAAGAAAGAAAATCATTAATAGAAAACATTAAAAAAAAACAATAAAATTCAAGAATTCATTTTTTAGTTTTCCCTAATTGATCTTTACTTTGGTTCCAAATGATACTTATTTGCATACTGTGTACCCTTGAGCTCAATTGATTTAGGGATCATCACAAAAGTTCTGAGACAAATAAATCTTCTTCAGTGGTAGCAGTTTCGTTTCCTTTTCTCTTCGTTTCGTGTTTTTTTTTTTTTTAAATTTAAACATGTATACAGCAGTTGTAAACCAGATAAAGATGACTACAAATCCACAACCATTGCCATAGTGATATGTTGATGGTAACACTTGGTTTGACTGACTGTCTCTAAATGAAACTGAATATAGTATATATGTATATATGTAGATATATATGTTGTTATACATGTATATATATATATAGTATTGTCATCTCGGTAGCTTGTTAGGTTGATAGCTCAACCTTTTTTTTTTTTTTGTTACGGCTTATGCATATAAGTCGCTTATGGTTGCGCCCTCGCTTGTTCTTTCTACTTCCACTACTACTAGCTTTGTATGCCACATGCTGCATGCACATATATACACCTTTCTATATACAACATATAGTATAACTAGCAGCTATGTGTTTGTTTATTTCAACTAGTTAGTTATTTTTCTCTGCTGTTTTGTTGATATGACTATAAATTTGTTGCGCTTCTTCATTGCCAGCTTTCCATATACCTACATATACATATAGGTACACTCGTATGTATAAAAGTTTTAGTTGTTGTTTATTTATTTTCCTTTTTGTCTTTTTTTTTTTCATCGTATAACTTTGAAAGAAGACTCACAATAGCAATGACAGATAGAGAAGAGTATGGACTCTATGACACAGAGAGACACAGAGAGATTCGAAAGATAGAAATATATATATATATATATATATATAGAGAGAGAGAGAGAGAGAGAGCGAAACAGACAGCCTTTGAATAAAACTCTGCACAAGTAGCTCACAAAAGTATCAAGTGTTGTTTTTGACGGCTGCATATTGACTTAACTGTAAAAATAACGAAAAAAAAAGAAAATGAAGAATAGCAAAAATGAAAGGAAGCAAAAAAAAAAAAGGCGAAAAAAGAAAAACATCCAGACGAAAGAGCCAGAACTCTCTGTCAGAGCCATCGAAACTGACTTGGACCAGAGGCCATACACAGGGCAGACAGATAGCCAAACAGTTGAGCAGAAGATAAAAAGATGAAGCGGAGCCGCCAGGCAAAGTTGTACAAGGCAAAAAACTGGACGCGTGTTGCAAGTGTTTGGATTGAGTTGTTAGTCAACTGATTTGATTTACTGAATAATAAAAATCCAAAACACACACATATACACTCAGATAAAAAGAGAGAGAGAGAGAGAGAGAGAGAGAAAGAAAGGCAGACGGACTTGGACAATAAACAGTCTCATAGACACTTGGGCACTTGGTCATGGCACGAACGGCAAGTTTTATCAACTACAATAAGAAAATATGACAGGCAAAATGAGATTCACAACAACGAAATTCCTTTTTTTTTCTATTTATTTATTTAGGTTTATTTCTTTTTTCCTTTTAGATATTCAAGATTAATTTGTTGTTATATAATACAAGAACAAAAAAACTGAGCAATGGACAATAACAAACAAACAAAATAAAAAATATGAAACTACAATATGAAAAATAAAACCAATTGCTGAATAAGAAAAAAAAATAAATATGATAAAATTCCTCACGAAAGAACCAAAAAAAAAAGGAAACCTAACTGATGATGAAAAGTTTTATATTTGCATATATGTGTATATATACAGAAATGTCATAAAGCCAGACAGAGTAAAGATAATATAGATTGTATATATAACTTTGGATACACTTTTTTAATCACAAATGTTTGAGGAAAAAGAATTTTAGTAAGATAATGAAGTAAGCAAGTCGTCGCTGCCGACTTGAAATATGATAGCTTTAATGTGACTATATCGACTCGGCTGTTGATGCTGATCAAGAATATATATACTTTATGGGGTTGGTAAATTTTCCTTCTGCCTTTTTAGCGACTTTAATATACCCTTGTACCCTATGGGTACAGGGTATAATAAAAACATAGTTCTCAAAGATATCATCGCAAACTTCTCATAGATTAAGAGTGAAAGAATAATATATATATTTCAATCGATTTGTTTGTGAATTAATACCATATGTATTTAATTATATCAAAGTTATTAAAACACAAAACGAAATGAATGATTAAATATACATACATACATATTAATTCATTTTGCAAGTCTTTTTGTTATATTTTCAATGAACTTTTAAGAGTAAATTGTTCAATTTAATGACCATATTAAAATGATTTTCATTTATATATTTCGCCTTTTTTTCTACCCCCCTCCCCACTTCTACTTTTTGTATCGCTTTGTCTCATGCTCATTGATTAATTTTTGAAAGCTGACACATACGTATACACACACACACACACACATTCATATATGTAAAGTTATGAGGATTGTAGCAAATGCGGCTTCCTGAGTTGTGAAATTGCTGTTCAAGGCAAAGCTGAAAATACGCATAAATATTCTGAAAAATATTTTCACATTGTGGTGCACCACTTACACATATATATACATGTCCTCTCCCTCTCTGTGTGAGTGTGTGTGTGTGTATACGTGTGTGTGCGTCTGTGTCAATGTATATGAAATAAAATATGGGCGAACATGACGTATGCGTAACATAAACCAAAGACAAATGAACAATTGGATATAAATAAGCGGCGGAACACACAGACACAGATACAGACACACAGACACGCAAACACACTCACACACACACACACACTCCTATACGCACATAACGCAGCGAGATGTAAAGTGACACGAATGGAAGAGAAATGAAACCAAATAGCAACAAAAACCTAAAAGAGAAAAAAAAAACGCAAGAAAGATCCAACAAAAATGCAAAAGCGACGCCGAAAAATTAACAGCAACAGCTCAGCCGGCTGCAACAATGAAACAACAGAATGGAGAGAGCGAGAGAGCGAGAGATTGTGTTATGGTAAGAGGAGTGTACATGAATGAAAGGGTGACGACATGGGGAAGAACGGAAGAGATGGGGAGACAAAGAAAGAGTGTCATGTAAAAAGCCTTTCAATGCATACTGCATACTTTTAGGCTGGTGCGTGTTATGCGATGCCCGCGGTCTGTCTGTGTGTTTGCATGTACATGCATATGTATATATGTGTATGTTTGTGTGTATAAGTGAGGCGCCTAGAAAACGCGATAAAAGCAATGCATAAAATGCGCGAGCAAGCAAAAAAAAAAAGAAAAAGAAAAAAAACAACAACAACAACAACAACAACACTGGCAAAAACGAGATGTATAAAAAAAAACCAACTATGAAAATGAGTGGCAAAAAGGCAACACGTCCAAACGATGGGGCAACAAAAACGTCCCATATAGATGGCCACACACTCATTCATACTAACATACATACATATACACATATACATATACATATCTACAAATACATTCACATATTTGTATGTACGTACATACATACATACACACAAGCAATGTATTTATACACACCCATTGAGAGCAATGGCGACGTGCATATGCTTGAATGCGCGTGTTCGCACTTGCACACAAAAACAGAAAAAAAAAACAACATAGGAAAAAAAGAACGGCACGCAAGCAGCTCGGCAACCAAATGCACAGCACATTCAAAAATCCAACACACATGCAATGTGAGTATGTGTGTTTATGTGTGTGTATGTGTGTGTGTGAGAGGCAAAATGAGTGCAAGTGGAAAAATAAAACATTTTTGCAATTAATTGCGCTCAATTTAAAATGTTGCAAAATTAATTCAAGAGTCATGCCAAATACACAGGCGCAGTCATTTATGCAAACACAGACATGGAAGAGGGGTTGGAAAGGGGAGTGGAAGACACAGAGCAGAGAGAAGAAGAGGATAAAGGCCACTAGCACAGCTGAAAGGCTGCTCAAGCGAGCAGACAAATGTACAGTTAAAATGGACACACACACACACACGTATACATAGTCATTCACACACACACACAGAGACATACATACAGGCACACAGGCACACACACATACACACACATGAAAGACAGAGCTAAAACTGAAGCTCCAACTGAAGCTAGAGTTTGGGCTTGCAAATGTGGCGTTGATGATGTGAAATAGGACCAAAGCAAAGGACGAGACAGGCAAGGTGCTGACTATGCTGGACAAAACGTTTCAAGACGAATACAGCACCAGGCCGAAACAGAGACACATAGAGAAAGCGAGAAAGAGTGCGACAGAGAGAGAGAGAGAGAGAGAGAGAGAGGCAAACAAGCCAAAAGGAAAATGGCAACCAGACTCAGAGTAGGACCCGGACCCGGACCCGGACTCGAACAATAAAAATAACAAAGCAAATGCAGTTGCACGGAATGGCTGAGTCTGCCTCAAGAAAACCAACCAAATGAGCATACATACAAATATACAAACACACAAACATACACACACACACACACACACACACACAATGCATATGTATGTTCGTGTGTGTGTGAGAGTTAAATGGGTTTTCTTTTGCCAAGAGAGTAAAGAAAGAGATGCTGATGCGGGTTGGGGGCGAATGGTACAATGGCGGTAGCTGCAATTCAAGTTGCCGGCAAGGAAGTCGACTGTTGAAATTAAGCCAACAGCAATTACAGCAACAAATGCGGCAACCAGCGCCGATTATGAATCCCTCATTCACCATTGTTGAATGTCTTAAAGCTAGTTTATTCAAGAGATTCATAACTCTAAACACACTACCCCTGAAAACTAAACAAAAAAAGAAAATACTAAAACTGCCTAAACACCAATTAAAATGGCAAAAATAAACTAAAGCACAAGTTAACCACAAATTGCAGCTTAAACAACTTTCTGTAAACTAATTTTGAAGTAAGAAATCCTTGGAAAAAAAATGGCAAAGTATTCTTACTAATTGGTATTCAACATGAATTGTAAAATCTTATTGGATTCTTAATCGCCATATGGAAAATAGGTAGAAGAAATTTAATAATAAATTAGTCAAGTCTATTAAAACTAAGAATAATTAATTACAAATCTGTATAAATATTACAAATTCTTAGCAAGTTTTACTATTGATTGTAAATTTTTCGATTAGCAATTATCTCTCTTGGAAACTGTACAAAAAGTAATTAGATATTTTGCAATAGTAATTAATTTAAATGACAATTAATTTAAAAGGAATATAGACTAAAATCACATGCAATTTTATGGAAATAAGATTAACTTTCATTCGTAATAAATTCCTAATTCTTTTTGTTAAAACAAAAAGATTTCATCTATCCAGAATATTTTTGAAGGGTTTATATTTTTGCCTGTTTGAATCTGGTATATCATATATCAATAATTTTTCGAAGAAAAATTGATTTGCCTTGCTTTGGTGAAAAAATGGTTAGCTTAAATAATTTAAATAAGTCTTTCTATATATATAGATGATATTGATATATGTATACAGATAAGTATTCTATGGGCTCTCTAAACTTTATTTTCAACATTTGTTAACTTTTCAATAAGAATTTAAAATATAAACATGAAATAATTTTACTAGATGAGATTTTATAGATTAGCTAACACCAAAGAAAGCAATAATAAATAAAAATTTAAAAGGTTTCAAGGTATGACTTTAATATAGTATATATATGTAATATGTATGCTCATAAAAATTTTGTGCTAATTTTCAGCATTTCTCTACTGAACCAGATCCACATATTTTGTGTGTGATGTGAATTTTTGATTGGAAATGAAAGTGTTTATCCCATTTATTTATTTATTTATTTTTTTTTTTTTGGCTATGGATGAGTTGTGCCTTATTGGTAATGGGACACAAGCATCCCCCATTTTAAGACCCACTTGTATGACTATATGATTATATATTTGCAGTATATGTTTATATGTATATGTAGTATCACTATAGCCAAGTCAGTGCCATTCAATCGCAATCCTCAATGATAAGCTTTCAATTACAATCAAATTTGTCAAATGATTGAGCAATCACGACTATTAGATAACAGATAGCAAACATAGGCGGCAAGCATACACTGTGCGTGTAAAGCTTAGACAAACACATATAAATATAACATACATACACACGCACACTCATGCATATGTATGTGTTATCTTATCGCTTCCGTTAGCTGCTGCCTTGTGGCATCTAGCAAGCTCCCCAGCTGCGGACAGACGCATGCAAAAGAAAAAAACAGAAAAAACACTTGCGCCCAGTTCAATGGAGTTATCGTTCAGTATATACACACACACACACACATACATGCTTACTCTCATCCGCAAACTTCCCCAAAGCGATTCCAAAAACAACTTTGTTCGTTTTTTTACACATCTATTTTTTTTTCTTTTTTTTTTTTAGCTCGTTGTTCCTTTTTTTTTCTTCTCTCATTCTGTGAGTGGTGTCTCAGTGTGGGCAAATAAATGCCAAGCGCTACGTAAACCAAATAAAGTCGAACGCACGCACAACTCCCCACCTACACGGACTGACTACCTTCTGCTTCCCCTTTTCCCCCCGTTTGGTTGTACACATCTTGGCCTCTCTCTCTCTCTCTCTCTTGCTCTTTCCCCCTTCCCGCAACACGCACACACATTTAACAGTAACAGACGTTGGCAATGAACGCAAAGGCAGAGCAGCCTGAAAGTAGGCAACAGCCTTTTAGTCCTTTAGTTGCTCAATTTCAGTTTCACACTTCCGACTACGACAACGACAACGACAACGACAACGATGACGACGACAGTGACAACACACACACACACACGTGCACACACACACACGTGCACACAGACACACACGAGCATCACACACACACACACACCCACATAAGCCTTACTCTAGCCAGTTGTCCTTACCAACAGACACATATGCATACGGGCCGTGTCTCTGACTCCAATCTCGACCCCCTCCCCAAACCACTTCAATGCTCAGCTGCAGGCGTAAAAACGTGCGGCATACAATTTACACAACGAAACGAGACGAAGAAGAGAAGTAGCAGCAAGGACGATGTCGACGAAGACGACGTAAAAAGACATGCAACAACAATTAAACTTTCAAAGACGACGACGCCGCTCGACACGGAAAAAGTAAACCGAGCAAAAGTTGTTAACGGCGCATAAAAAAAATGAGCAAACTGAAACTGAAAGAAAAATGCACGAAAAGTGAGACCAAGACCAAAATCCAGAACCTAGGACCCAGAACCAAGACTAAGGCTAGACCAGAAGTAGCAGCCTGCAGTCGTGCAGGAAAAAGGAAAAGGCACGCGCACAGAGTCACTGAGAAGGATAGCCGGAAGGGTGTGAGGGTAAAAAAGTGGACAGACTAAGGGCTATAATAGGATGGGGTAGTGGAATGGCAGGGAATGGGACAGACTGACGGAAGGACAGAGCAAAGTAGACAGCGGCAAATTCGCATGCAAATTGTGCGCGAAAAAAGTTAGACTTGGGGCACATGCCCCACAGAAAAAGACAAAAAGCGCAAAATAAGGAGAGTAAAATAGACAAAAAAAAAAAAAAAAAAAAAAAAATTGAAATAAAACAAAAAGGAAAGGAAAGCCAACGTAAGAAAGTTTCCTCATACACATGTGAAAGAACATGACTAAGAGTGAGTGTGTGTGTGTGTGTGTGTGTGTGTGTGTATGAGAGATGGGGTGGACGGAGTGTGTAAAGTGGTAAGGGGCCACAAAATTTGAGCATACATAAATGTAAACAATAAAATTGTAGAATAAACTCGTTGCCAAGGGGTGGGGGAGGGTGGAGAAGGGAAGTTGAGAGCCGTGTTGTGGCAATGCCCGCCAGCGACAGCAATACCAAACAAAACAACAACAAACTGCCAACGGAAAAGCTTTTCCTTGTCATCATTTCACGAGCCGACGCTGCAGACGTCGCCGCCGCCGCCGCAGCAGTCGCTGCTCTTTTATGCCCTAGGTATGAGACAACGGCAATTATCACAATTGTCCCTGCACTCATTCACTCGGCAGTGAGTCGAGTTGATGCCCCATGCTCGTTCTACCCAAAAAAAAAAAAAAAAAAAAAAGCAAAAAAGAAGAATAAACGAAAAAGGGAAAACCCCTTCATCCCAACTGGCATTCATTCATTCAATTCAACACCTTCCATAGACACCTCCTCTCGCTACCCGCTACCCTTTCCCAACACACCGGAATGCTATTCCATTCATGGCTATACGACTAGCTAGCCTAGCTAGCTGGCTGGCTGACTGGCTGACTGGCACCGACGACTTCTCCATTCATTCCACTTACGCATTGTTTCTGCTCGACGCCTTGATGGCTTTTGTTGCTGAGCCTGTGTTTACATTTACACTTTGGCAAGCATCATTTCCATGCCAGTTGCCACTTGCCACTTGCCAGTTGCCAGTTGCCTGCTACTAGCAACCAGTTACCATTTACCAGTCTATGCCTCAAGGCTTAGCCCTTTCCAAATCCTCCACTCTTGGCTGACTCTTTTGCGGCGCATTTAGTTAAATTGTTTATTTGTCTGCCATCCACAAGCAACCTTTCTCTATCTTTCTCTCCCTCTCCCTTCCTCTCTCTTTCTGTCTGTCTCTCTCTCTCTCTCTGTCACTCTTTAAGCATTCAGTTTGTTCACAATCAATTAAAAGTCAAGCGGCAAATGTTTAATTAAGCTAAAACGCCAGTCTAAGGGAAATGCAGCTGCTGTCAATTTTCCTCAAGGTTTTTAATTAGCGTCACATCTTTTGCTGCGATTTCCAATTGAGTTATTCATTTACCATTATTGCCAATTGCCTTTTAGACTTTAACCTAAAAAAGAAGCAAAAAAAAAAAAAATTGAAATGTAGAATCGAAATAAAGAAATAATGGATCATCTTGGTTTGTTACTTTATCAGATACTTTTTATACCCTTACACTAAGCTAATGATATTTGATTTTCAAATGTTGATCGTTTATGTAAATATGGGATTTATATGTACTCCAAAAACTGATTAATACTAAGTTAAGTTGCAGTATTTTAAATTAAGATAAATGAATTTTTCTTAAACAAATGTTGAGTTTTTGAAATTTTGAATTTCTTTGTAATTAACAACAAAGTTCAATGAATTATTGTTACATTAAATTTAATCAGAAATATTTCAAAAACCAAAAAAAAAAACAATTATATTTTGATTGAATGATTAATACTCAAAAATTGAAAGTTATTATTCAATTCTTTAAAATATAACAAAACCGTGTCGGACTTTGATTAATATATATTCATATAAATAATACAATATAAAATATAAGATGAATACATCTAATACTAAATGAACACGTATAAAGGCTATCAAAGAATTTTGACTCTTGGAAAATGTTTTCTAAAATTCTGTCTTAATTTATTTCCTTCTTCTGGATATTCTCTATGCCAATGTGCAAATGGTTATGATTCCAGTAATTATAATACCAATCCAACTAAACTAACTGCCTAACTCTTTTAGGGTATAAAACGAGAAAGAGATATAAACTAAAAGATAAGAAGTAAGGGATAAATAAAAAGGGCATGGCAAACTTTTTAATGCAGTCAGTCAAATAGTTGAAAGCCGCTGACATGGAATATAAATTTGCCATGTTCCGCATACACCTCTCCCCCTCCACCCTCCCTCTATCAGCTTAAAAAGTCGCCAATAATTGGCTACTAATGGTCGCACATAAAAACTTTCGACGACTGCAATAAAAAATTGCCATTGGCAAAAAGTTTTGTGCACAGCAATAACAACAAAAAAAAAAAAAAAAACAAAATGAGAAAAAAGCAAAAAAAAAAAAAAAAAAAGAACGAAAATAAAGGGGGAAAAACAGGCTACAACAAAAACAATTAACATTTTCATTTTGTGATTTTTCGCTTCAACTTTGCAGTGTGAAATTATTGCATTTGTCATTGGTGTTGTTGCTGTTGCTATTGTTGTTGTTGTTGTTGTTGTTGATGTTGCTACTATCGGTGTTGATGTTGCTGTTGCTACTGTCGCTATTTATGTTGCTGGTGTATTCGCATCCATTGTTGGCACTTACAAATGCGAATGAAATTCATTAACATTTGCCCCAGAGGAGTATGACAAAAGGATGAGAACAAGTACAAGGACAAACATGGCACCTGTATGGCAGGACTCGACTTGTTTCCGACTCTCGTTCTCTTTCTCTCTCTCTCTTTCTCTTTGTCTCCAATTCTCATTCTCTTCACTTGGCACGCGAAAGCATTAAGGAAAACAATTTTACCCTCCGTCTCGTGTTTAGTGGACAAAAGTGTGGTGTGAACAGAAAATGTCGGGGGATACAAAATCGAAAATGTTGCCAAAGTTTCTATACTAGATTCACACACACCCACACACACCCACACACACCCACACACACACACACATATTTATAGTGTGTATAGATGCCTTAGAGGCACACAAAACACTGCTGCTGCACTCTGAAAGTTTTTAGCCTTTTTGTCCTGCCTGCAGTGTTTGTTTTAATTTAAATAAATGAGCTTAAGCGCACTCACAGCACTTGATCCTTTAAGGCCTTACTGCTTATTCGCTGCCTTTGGCATCGTTCTCGTTCCCGTTCCCGTTCCCATTCCCGTTCTCATTCTCATCCGCATCCGCATTAACATCCGCCTTCTTATACCCCATTCTCATTCCCATTCCCATTCCCATTCTCTTGTCCTTGTCGCCTTTGTTGGCATGATTTAGTTGACGACGATGGCAACGTTGGGAAACGTTTGTCCGCCAGTATATGCAAGTGCTAAGCATTTTTAAGTCAAATTGCATTGTCGCCAGTTTGCCATTTGCCTGCACGACTGACCCGACGAACGTCATTCCGTCATTCCGTCAGTCAGTCACCAAGTCACTTCGTCCTTGCGTCACTTCAGTCAGTCATTTTTTTGGATTCGCGTCTCTCGACTCAAGGGTTTTCCCTGTTTTTGCTTCTTGTTCTTGTTGTTGTTGTTGTTGTTGTTGTTGCAATTGCTGTTAGTTGTGCAACTTCAAAAGGCTTTTCCGCTATTTTAGTTCGTTTTACTTGGCACGGCATTTTTCCTTTTTTGCTTACCTTTTGCAGTTGCCGTTTTCTTTTCCTTTTTATTTCCATTTGTTGGGCACAAATTCAGCTCCTTCTTTTTTGTTTTATTTCTTTTTCTTTTCTTTTCTTTTCTTTTCTATTCTATTTTTTTTTCTTCTTTTTGTCATGTTGTCTTCATTTTTGGTTTCTGTTTACACAGCAAATTTATTTATTTTCACACTGGGTGTGTGTGTGTGTGTGTGTGTGTGTATGAGTGTAGACATTTTTAAATATTCCATCGTTTGAGTGCCAATGCAAATTTTATCTGTCGAGCAATCAGAATAAGAAAGAGAGAGATAGAGATGGAGAGAAAAAGAGAGAGAGAATTGAAGGAGAAGAGGTAGCCTGAATAAAGACCAAGTCAATGAATGTGGCACCAACCAACAGCTGAAATTCAGTTAGAAATTTGTCAAGTGTTTATTTTGATTTTCAATTGCATAGAGCCGAGCATATTCGGTAGTCAAATGAAAACGAAATGAATAAGGATGTATACCAAATAAAACTTAAATATTAAATATTGTCACAGTTTCCGAATTCGTAAATCATGTAACAAATTTCGTTTTCCCTTCTAGCAAAATATTTAATGTCAATTTAATTTTATTTAACTATTACATAAATTATTTTGCTACAACTGTCTTATTTGATTTAAAATAATCTGAATTATAATCTAAGTTTTCATGAAAATAAAAGTTCGTTAAATATTTCAATTCTTTGTGCTATATATATAAAAGCATAATAATTAAATCCTTACTAATTTAATATTTATAAATTTAACGATGCATCGCGATGCTTATAAATTTAATATAAGTCTGCGATTGTGTTTTTAGAATTATTGTAAAAGGAAATTGCATTATTCCTCAAGTACTTGAACCAATTTTGGTCATAAAAGAAATCCTTTTGGATTATGCTATTAACTGATTCTCTTTGAACTCAAGTAACATCTTTCAAGCTTCCTTAATATTTCTAGTTTGGTTTTCAATATTTTGATCAATTTTATAGGATTTAAGTTCTTAAAAAATAGAAAACCAAGTTAGAAAGTAAGTTACTTAATTGTAAATTTCTTTTTGCCTCAACATATGCTAAAAACTTTTTCAAATGCCATTATATATTTTTGATTTTTTTTTATATTAATTGGTAATAATTTTAAGAATGACCTTCTTCTAGTTTAAAAATTATTCACCTTAACTATTTCTTATTCAAACATTCACTTTTAAAATTCAATTTTAAAATTGTTGCCCTGTTTCTATAAACTGTTTTCATTTAAAATCTTTCTTGAAAAATGCTTCACCCCTTTATATTCTACTGTAAATAATCCTAATAAAATTTTGTCATATTCTATCCCTAAATCACCAGTGGAATGATTTTTATACAGAAATCTAATGAATATTCTATAAAATCGCTTGAATCAGTCCACATTTGATTATTGCAAATGAAAATTGTTACAAAGGGCTTTTGTTTTGTTTCAACATTATTCTTTCTTTCTTTGTTTTTATTTATTTTAATCAATCAATATAATTAGTTTACACAAACCGATGTATATATATATATATATATGTATGTATGTGTGATCTAATTAGTTTGCCGTCACTCAAATATAGCATTCCACAGCTCCAGTAGCTATCGGCTATGGCGTTTGAAATGCCGCATACCAAACGTAACCTTCTTGGCACACTTTCTCTCTCACTCTAATTTAATAAGTAAATCACATTTCCACCTTTTGAGAATGTCCTTCTTCATCTTCTTCTCTCTCCCTCTCTCCGCTCATACTCTCCTCAACTACTACTACTCCTTAGATATTTGCTAGGCATTCGCTTAAGGCGATGCATTGACACCTCGTCAAAAGTTTGCAAGGCATTGACGGCATTGCATTTTTAAGGCTAAAGATGAATGGGCGTTTGGCTTTGGGAGTAGCCGGATGTTGTGGTATGTTTTTTTATTCTTTATTTTTTTTTTTTTTTTTTTTTGCAAAAGTAAATGAGCGAACACCTCGTTAGTTTCTCTGCTATGCCTTGAAACTTTTTTAATATTTGCATTCATATTTTTGCATCTTTTCGCCTTGAAATTTATATATATTTTTTTTGTACCTTTACTGGGTTTTCTTTTATTGCAAGTTCTGCATAAGACTGGACGAGGTGGGAGCGGGAAAAACGAAGCACGATGGTGAACAAGGATATGCCAGCAAAGGCGGTCATAAATTTTTGTTTGTGTTGAAAATTGCATTTACCTTTACTTTGTTTGTATGTGTGTGTCGGCCAGGATAAAGATAAGGAGATGGTGGAGGAGAAGTAGATAGAAATGAAGAGTAGGTGATGGCGGATGATGGTGTGGGAGGGGGGGGGCCTGGAAGCAGGTTGCAGCTGTTTGTGGGTGGTGGCAAAGAGATTGAGATTCCGGCCAGTTGCCATATTGGCGTGCGCCCCTAAAAGCAGGCAGCGTAAAATTGTGCAAGCCAGATAATCAAGTTAGTGCTGGGCGTGGCCCCCGACCCTTATCCCCTCTCTCACTTTCAAGCCCTCTCTTTCTGTGCCCCTGGACCCCCAATTGCTGTTAACTGTTTGCTGCACTTAAACTGTACGGCCTGATACAAATTTCGACTGAAATGTTTCATGAATTTTTTCTGATTTTTTCGCTTCTCTTTCATTCTTTCTCTTTTTTCTCGTTTTTTTTTTGGGTTATTTACTTGCAGATGTCAATGGTACTGGAAATCAAAGCCTTTTGGCACAATTGGCGCAAATAGCAAACAACAGCAACAACAACAACAACTACGGCAACAACAACAACAACAACAGCAGCAGGAACAACAATAGCATTGGAAAATCTCAAACACGCGGTAAATAGAAATTGAAATCGAAAATAGAAATTCAAATGCAAATCGAAAAAGCCATAAAATAACAAAAAGAACCGCAACAACAAAAATATTCAGAGTAGAGGCAAGTGGCAACAGCAGCAGCAGCAGCTGCAGTAAATAACAATCAGGAAAAACAAAACCGCGTCAACAACAACAACAACAATAACAACAACAAAAACAACAACTACAGCAATAGCAAAAGCAAATACAACAAGAGTAACAAGAGCAACAGCAGGACAATAATGGAGGTCCTGCAATTGGCCTTGTTTGTCATTTTGATAATAGCCAATTGCACGGCTCAAAACCAGCATCATGGTAAGCGATGGCAAATTGAACTTGACATATGAAATACACAAATTCAAATCAATTCTGTAACAATTTATCCATCTAACTATCTATGATATAGAGTCAAATTCACAATTGGATCCTGATCCAGAATTCATTGGATTCATTAATAATGTTACATATCCAGCCGGACGTGAGGCAATTTTGGCCTGTTCTGTACGCAATTTGGGAAAAAATAAGGTAAGAGAAATTATCGTTAAATTCTGCAAAAGCTTAGTAACTTGACATTTGTAAAGTAAAGTAACATGTTATAGTTATTAGATTTATAAACTGACTGACTGTAGTAAGAAAATTGAATCAGGTTTATACCCTAATCAATGTAAATGTATCGAAACAGATTAAACCTTTGATGAACATAAAAAATGATTTAGTTTTCAATTATAGTTAAATATTTTATTGCCGATTTAATTTTACTTAGTTATGGCAAGCATATCCTTGCAAAACTTAATCTCAATATATTTTTTCAAAGTAGAATCAGATTTAACAGTCATATTTTCTGTTTAATTTGACGTTAACGGAGAAATGTTAATTTTAAATTACAGACATTTGTTAAGCTAGACTTATGTTAAGTCTCTGTTATCTTGGATGCAATTTTCATTTATTTATAATTAATTAATTATTTCTCAACTTTAGGCAGGATAAAAAAGAATTTACTTATGAAAATAATTTAATGAATTGAAATTAAGCTTAAAAAGTAAAAGGAAACATATTTTCGTAAGATAAGCTCCTTGTTTTTAGTTAGTTTGTATTTTAATTATTTAATTGTCACAACCATTTCCTGTTATAGGTGGGCTGGTTAAGGGCTTCCGACCAAACTGTATTGGCATTACAGGGACGTGTGGTTACCCATAATGCCCGAATAAGTGTTATGCATCAGGATATGCATACGTAAGTAGTTAACAATATCTTTTAAAAATTGATTCAAAACTAACTTTATTCATGGTAATATAAATTTGTTTTCACTTAGTTGGAAATTGAAAATTAGTAAATTGCGTGAAAGTGATCGAGGTTGTTATATGTGCCAAATAAATACAAGTCCAATGAAGAAGCAAGTTGGTTGCATTGATGTACAAGGTAAGTCCACTTTTATACATACATACATATATACGTCAGGTTACAGTGTATCTAATTGTATGTTACCACCCTAAAGTCCCACCGGATATCATTAATGAAGAGTCATCCGCTGATTTGGCCGTACAAGAGGGTGAAGATGCCACACTTACCTGCAAGGCCACAGGAAATCCCCAACCTCGTGTCATTTGGCGAAGAGAAGATGGTGAAATGATACTTATCCGCAAGCCGGGTAGTCGTGAACTAATGAAGGGTACTATTCCATACATCCATACATACACACATATATATATATATAAAATTAAATGTCATCATTATAATGTTTAATGATTGAAACTTTTCTTTACTTTGATGCAATACAGTGGAATCCTATAATGGCTCCTCATTAAGATTATTGCGCTTGGAGAGGCGGCAAATGGGTGCCTATTTGTGTATAGCCTCGAATGATGTACCACCGGCTGTCAGTAAACGCGTCTCCCTCAGTGTCCAGTGTAAGCTAATAGCTAATACAATCCAGTAACAACATCATCATGATGGAATTCCCATCTCTTATTTCAGTTGCACCCATGGTCCGTGCCCCAAGCCAGCTATTGGGCACTCCGCTTGGCTCTGATGTACAACTGGAATGCCAAGTGGAGGCATCACCATCACCTGTCTCCTACTGGCTAAAGGGAGCACGCACATCGAATGGTTTTGCCAGTGTTTCCACGGCAAGCCTTGAATCTGGTTCACCGGGACCCGAAATGCTGCTCGATGGGTAAGATGCATGGCACCAAAAATTGTTAACTTGATCTAGACTTGACTATTCTCTATCATTCCATACAAGGCCCAAATATGGTATCACAGAGAAACGTGATGGCTATCGCGGAGTCATGCTGCTGGTGGTCCGTTCCTTTTCCCCCTCCGATGTGGGTACCTATCACTGTGTCAGCACAAATTCACTGGGACGAGCCGAAGGCACTTTACGTCTATATGGTATATACTATCTTTACTATCCCAAAAGGAACTGAAAATTTTCATATGGTGAATATTTTGCTATTTGTAGAAATCAAACTGCATCCGGGCGCCTCGTCCAGCAATGATGATCATCTGAATTATATAGGAGGTAAGTTCTATTTGTTTAACCATTAACAATTTTGATGGTTTTGGAATCCATGTCATTGTTATTGCTATCTGTTGACAGGATTGGAGGAGGCAGCACGCAATGCGGCAACCAGAAATCATGCCACATGCCACACGTGGCTAACGTGGTTATCAGCATTGTTACTCTGGGGGGGACGTGCGAGAGGAGCGTGATATCAAAATTGAGCTGGAGTCGGCAATCAAGAGTATTCCTACAGATTCCCTCTGTAAACACACACACACACACAGATCCAGACCCACGCTTATGTTTATATATATAATTTTTTTTTGTTCGGTTCGCGTAAATGATAAAATGCAAAAAAAAAAAAAAAAAAAAAAAATAAGAAAAAAGAAAAAAACATATTGCCAAAGGCGTCACATCGCAATATATATATATATATATATATATCATTTGCATACGTATCAGAAATCGGGCTATTCCCCCTGCCCCTTATCCAAACACTTAACCTACTTAATCCCGAGCAATCTTTACTGCCCCAGAGAGTTATATCAGGAGAAATCCTTTTGGTATAAATAACCCAAAAAAAAAAAAAAAAAAAAACCACACACAAAAAAGACAAAATGGAAAGACACGAATTCCATAATGTTACATTGCATATAAAATAAAAGAAAAATAAAAAGAAACAAAAACAAAAGGAAAAATATGAATACTATAAAATAGTGCATAAATTTATTAACGTATAAAATATAAATAATGAAAAATTATTGAATAAATTAACGCAAATAAAGTAAATGGAATAAAATTTATTGCCTAAATTTGAATTATATTCATTTAGCCAGTCAAAATCGAGTGCGTCATTGTGATTCCGGTCTGATCTGATCTGATCTGACAGCAACTAAAATTCCATCTGTTTACTTAACCTTACTCATAGAGACATGGACTTTGGCAATCTGTCCGAGAATGTGAGTTTGACCCGTTTTTAGCAATTGATCAAGGGGCTTCATTTTTACATCGTAAAACTTGATGGCTAATTTAAACCACTGGAGGACCATATGTCCTTGCTTTTCCCATAAATGTTGACCCAAGGCTATGCAATCTAAAGAGCTTAACTTAGCACTAAAATAAAGATGGAGAAAAGGATTGAATAACAATCTAAATATATATATGTTGTGTAATTTCCAACTTACTCGTAATGCTTATGTTTTAGTAATCCTTTGGCCATATCTTCTTCGTTCAGATTGTAGGTATTTTGTATAAGAAACAATTCATCGGCAGCTTTCCGAAGTTCCTTTTCATTGATTGCATTCAAATTGAACTGAGACATCGCTTTCAAAGAATCTATATTAACAGTTGTGTAGTTCAGTGTAAGAGGCTTAAAGAAGAACCCACCTGTAGCCACTTCTAATTTGAGAAAATCTACCAATTTCGGCACATCCTCATACATGCGACGAAATAAAGACAGACTGGTCACAGGATTATGTAAAAATGAAGTAGGATCTCCGTTTGCCTCTTTTTCCTCATTTCCGCCTCGGAGAGAACTCTGTGAAAGTCAAAAATTTTCATTAATTGAAAATATATCTCATTGTTAGGTATTAAAACTTACAGATTAAGCATATCAACTTTGCATTGGAGACCCTCAGCATATAGATTCAAGTGATTCATCAAGCCATCTTCCATTTTCATTAGATTTACCATCTCGGGAGTCGATGTGGCAAAATTCTTAGCCCTAGCAAATGAAAGGCTCCAACATATGAGCAGCAAATATATGATCATTATTCTGGCTCCAACAATCTACTTATGAATTATTGCTTATATATCGGGCTATATCTAATGCAGAACAAAAAGAGGATGACTAATTGAGTTTTTATGCTTTAATAACATGAGAAATTCCTAGAGAGTTGCCGATTTTTATTTAAAAGAGAGAAATCGGAGAGATTGAAAACATTGGAATTATTAGTTAAAGAATATTTCGAATATTTAGTTAAAGATAGATGGATATTATAAATATAGGTAAAATCTAGTAAAATTTCATTTATCTCTGCATATTCGAATATCGAATTTACTTCATTTTACAATTCTTCTAAGAATTTTATAATGAAAGATATTAAAAATCTTTCATTATTTAATAAAGTTCCATGTGAAGGATATAATATGATCTTGATAAAATTCTTAGATAACCAAAAAAAAAATATAATATCTAAACATTTAACAAAATTTGTTTCCCTCTTTATCTATTTATTCTACAAATGCAATGGTTTTTTCTTAATATAAAGGAATTTTATAATTAATTCAATTAGACCTCAAAATTAAAAGGCTTTTGTTTCATATTCAATTTATTTAATGATTTATTAAAAGATTCGAGTGCAGGCTACAATTTCTAAGTTAAAAGCAAATTTCTAAACATTCTACATAAAATTGAAAATATTTCTTGATATTTTGAATACTTTTTTCCATTCTAAGAAAAGGAGCGCAACATAGTTATATAGGACATGGCCGAACGCACAATCTGTATAATACATATATAGAAATTATATATTAAATTAATAGTATTTAAGAATCTTTAGTTATCTATCAATTATTTGAACAAACCGCGGAGAATGCCTCCATGTTGGCCTCAAAAAAGTAACCAGTTATGCGGCAACCTTTTTGGGCACGGATTATACTGATGAGCATTGAACGAGAATTCCCCAAAGTTGATCCCTCCTCATACCATGGACTATTATAGATGGCCCAAGCGAAATTGGTGCTCTCCGTTTTAAGATATTCACCACAATAGCAGTAGGAATAGGCCTGAAATGTCATCGATAACATGTATGAGGCATAGTACATACCCTGCGGTTGATTGTAGCTCATCGAAAATAGATACCCTACAACGCATAGCTGAAGGGAGGATATAAAAAATTGAGCACAGATCAAAGGCTCAAAACAATTATTCAACTGCACACACATATCCAATGAATCTTGATAGAGTTTAAAGACTTGTTTTAAATTATCATCCGTTTCCTTTTGGCTTGAACCACGATAGTTCATCATCTTGTAGTGGGCGACCTTAAAGAAGGCACACAAATTGTGTGTGAAACCACAAAATAAGGTATCAATACTGACGGCTGGCAAAACTACGGCCATTGAGGCACAGATGCTCCAAAAATAAGATATTAGAAAATTACGAATAGAATGCATCTCCCATGGAAAACTAGAGGAAATTAAATATATTATATGGAACTTCATTCTATTTGAAATTAACTTACTCGCAGGGAAAGGGTAAGAAAGGCTCAAATTTTCCTGTATCCCTGTAATTGAGTATCATGTAGGTGCAGGGCATTAGAGCGTTTATTAACCAGGCCACCAAAAATAAGTTTTTAAACCATCGACTTATATTCTGATCCCATCGATTCTCTTTCTCAACAATTTGCCTATAGACATCACCCTGACAAATCTCTAAAAACAAAAGGACCACAAATAGATATTCAAATAATATTCTTAACAAATTGACTTACCATCGTTTATCATTTGACGAAATCGGCTTACCAATTTGGTAAAATCGCCACGCGAAAGGTAAATCATGCTATATTTGAATAAACCCAATAATGTGATCAACAAGGCGCACATTGCATCACAGAATAGATCCACAGTGGTCACATTGTGCAATACGGCAGCGGTTATGAAGGGTGTTATAGTCGATAAGGCTAAAATGAAAGGTGCTGCCCGATATGGTTGCTGCCAACTCTCCATCTTAGAGGATAAATCGAAACCGATTAGTTTAATAAAATTGATTTGCACTTGTAGAAAATAATCAATTGATGACGACATGTCGAGACTTCAACTAGAGTGGAACTGCAATTGTTTTGACCATAATGGATATCCAAGGCTTTTATAGTAGCCGTGTTAATTGCCTGACTTCATTTGACAGGACTTTGTGAATACGAAATGAGATTTCAATTTGCATTTTAGCAATCGAAGGGTATCGACACCTTTTTCATTGGGGCGTGTCATATCCCTAAATTATACCTAACAAGTAACCTATAGCATTTACTGTCAAAGTAAGATTAAGAATTTCACACAAATCAATATTCAATTATAACGAAAAGGTAAGTAATATATATATACATAGATATATATATATATATATATATAATCCATATGTATATAAATTCTAATTAAACTAAAGATATCATGGCGGAAGTTAAGAGTCCGAGTAGTCTCAAAGCAGAGATTCCACCACGTATTGAACCTTATATTCAACCAGTTAATGGAATTGTCCAGCCACCGGTTATACCGCCACTTAATCGTCCTGGACGTAAAACGAATGTGTTGGAAGATCTGAAATCGTTATTAAATTATATATGGAGAATTCGTTGGTCATATCATTTTCGTAAGCCAGTTGATGCTGTTACCTTGGGCATACCCGATTATCATACTATAATTAAGTATCCCATGGATTTGGCCACCATTAAAAAAAGGCTTAATAACAATTATTATTGGCAAGCCGATGAGGCATTGGAAGATTTTGAATTAATATTTGAAAACTGTATGTTGTACAATATGGAGGGTACACCAGTATATACGGCTGGCAAGGAATTGAGAGCTGCATTCTATACACGATTGGCCTCAATCGATATGAGCAATGAGGTGGAATTGCAGCCGAAACCGGATAAACGTAAACGTAGAATGATTGAATCATTATCTCCGGCTCCACCAATGATAAGAGGTGGTGGACATGAGCCAATCATTAGGAATCCAGTACCCAAAGCAATATTAATTAAACATGAGCCAGTTGCAGCACCATCACCGCCAAAGATTACCGCAGTTGAGACGGTAGAAACTAAGGTGGTAGTGGAACCCCCACCACCGCCACCACCACCTCCTCCTCCACCTCCACCACCACCACCACCACCACCACCACCACCACCACCACCACCCAAAATAAAGGTAATAACAACCGTTTGCTATAAGAAACTGGATCGTCTCATAGAGAAGAGTCACTGTCATCATATGCTCAAAGCGTTAGTTAAAAGAAAACGTCGTCAATATACCTGGGCATGTAATCGGGCCGAATTCTGGCGTCGTTATTCACATAATCCCAATTATGATCACGATGCTGAGGAGAAGCTGGACTGGCAGATCCTGGAGCAACGTTTTATAGACGATGAGTTTGAGAGTGTGGAGAGCTTCGTATTTTCTGTTCGGAAAATGTTTCACAATGCCCTTCGTTGCTTTCCGGATGATGCTCTGGTCAAGACTTCCGTAAAGAAATCGAATGAACTATTTGAAGATCGCCTACTAAAGTATAGGGAACTAATTGGTCATGCAAAAAATAGAGCTCGTGAAATTGTAGGTAAAAGAGTTGAGGAGAAAAAAGAAAAGGAAGCCGCTGCTAATAATGGTGCTGTCGGAGAAGGCTCTGAACCAATGGAGTGCCCGAGTACATCTAAGGTGGGGGAAAAGAGCCAGTGGAAGGCCATTGGTGACATTTCAAAGGGTCTTCCAAGTGATACCCAACTGTGGCCCGTTGAATTTCAAGGTGAAGGCATGAACACGGCACCGGGACAAATGGCACAACCTAGGGAAATGGTATCAAATATCAAGAAAGTTGAACCTAACTATGGGGATATGGTGCCGTCTGTTAGCAGGAATGTCAGATTGAATTGAGTTAATTGATAAAATAAACACTCATATTTATGAATAAAAAATTGTTCCATTTTAGTATCGAAATTGAATTCTGGTTGTAACGGAATGTAGATAGTTTGTAAATAACTCGCCAAAATCTACACCTCTGCCCAGTGGCGCTACCGATTTTCCCACCCCTGGCTTAATGTAAGAAGCGTGTAGATAAATGCTTAATAGTGGAATTCCGCATTTCCCAACACTTGCAACGCAAACGCAAAGAGAGAGAGACACACAAACTGTTGGCTCTCGAGAAATATGTGAAAAATCGTGAAAAATATCAAAAATAATTGTAAATTTGGTGTGAAATGTTTGTATAATCGTTATGTTCAATGTTTAAAAGTTGAATTGTGTTAAATTTCGTTCGGAAAATGATTAAAAAAATGTGAAAAAGAAATGTTGAAAACCTGATTCGGGTGAAGAAGAAGCAGGCATCATTTTTTTTCATCGTCGTAAAATACTTACGTACACATACATACACACACACACACGCAAACACAAAACATATGTATGTATGTGCATGCGCGCCCGCGAGAGAAGAGAGCATATAAATAAGAAAGAGAGACTGAGAGCGTGTGAGTGAGTGCCAACTTTGTGTTTTTGTTTTGTGAGAGAGTGGCGCGCGGCGAATGTGAAAGTCAAAGCAAAAAGCAAGAAATAAGTGAATGAAAATAACAAAAACAAAGAGAGCAAAAAGAAAGAAAATCCAAAAAATATTTAGTGTGAAAATTGTGAATTTTGTCAATTAGAAAATGTGGCTCCCTCTTATTTGTTAACTGAATGTTTAATTTTCAAAACAACAGGTAATTAAAATGATGTAAACTAATTAAAATTGAGTACACCCCGTAGATAGAAAGATGGATACATATCAATGTATATAGGCGTCGACAATTTGTTGTTTTGTCTGATCCAGTGATGAGTCAGTCAGTCAGTCAGTCGATTCGAGAATTCCACGAGTAGCATTTGAATAACATTCCATTCTAATTTATGTATTCTAATGCATTTTGTGTCACATCGTATTAATTATATTTCAAAACTAATCCAACTAATTAATTAGTAGTTAGCTATTGAGAAATTTGTATCTAGGAACTAAAAACCATTTGTTGATGTATGTATGTCCGTATGTATATAGTTTTTGTTTGTATGTAGTTAGTTAACAGTAGCGAGATACATTCACTCGTTTGCATCGACCCACCGAGGAGCGACCTTTGTGAAATGCAAATTAAGGCCGCCGCCGCCGCTGCAGCAAATCTACAACAACTACTGTTATATATGTATGTACATATAAATGCCATTTTTATATGTAAATATACCCAGCAATCATAAACTATATGGGTATGTGTAACGGGCGCTAGTATCTGCGCTGGTCAAATCTGTTTTATAAGAATCAGATCTCTTTAATGTGTCCTACAAGTTTTAACTGGTTTGTTACTTGCAATATAAAGATTTGGTAGTAAATTAATGTGCCCATGCAAGATACAGAGTGTCTTAAGGTCGGATACTTGGTTAGAAATACTTCACACAGTAGTCGAACAGCCACACACATACATACATATGTATGTAGGTACAAATATACAGCATCAATAAATACTGTTTAATGGCAATTGTTTTTGTTGTCGTCGCCTCATTTTAAATCAAATTGTGCGCTCATTTGCCTGCCTTTTGCTCTCTCGCACTCTCTTTACCACTTCTGTCTAAGCTCCCTTGGCTTTTCTCTCACCGTTTGTATAACTAAAAATTGAGCTGATTGTTGAACAGTTTTTAATAAATTATACAATAAAGCTTCAACGCTGCGCCGCGACGCGCCAACGTTGATGATGATGATCTTGATGAATAATTACAAAATATATTTGTGTATCTATCTGCTAGGCAAATTCCAAATCTCCGAGTAGTTGTATATATGTACATATAAACGTGTGTGTATGCTTGTGTGCGTGAAACTACGCGCCAAATAACATTGAGGCGTAAAATGAGTAATTGCGCATATTAAAAATTTTGCCTTTCAAAAGTTAAACACACATCCACATCATCAGCCAATGGGCCGTAGGCTAATGCAAAAATATTAAGAAAAATAAAAAATGAAAGCATCGACATTGTGATACCCTATTAAAAACATAAACATTCAGATTAATAATTAATTCATTTGCCCTATTGCGTCTTTAAAACCAGATGTTAAGATAATATAATAGATTTTTGTAAAAGCATTAACGAAGCTCTTTAAATACGCATTCAATATTTTTGTTAGTTTTTTGTTAGTAAATTCGATTATTGATGCTGATCATATTGTATTGAAACTACCCCCTGTTGACAAATACGTGGTACGCAAATCTCAAATGCCGATGCACAAACGTCTCTTTGTCGTCGCTGCGATGCATTTACGCTCTGATGAGCATACCTAATGCACAATAATAACAATTGCTCTCTGATCCCAACAACTTAATGCACGCACCTCGCAAAATTGCCAAAAAATTATTCATATTGTTAATAGATCTCTCTTTCCCTCCCTCTATGTTTCTTTTTCTCTTGTTCTCTTTATTTTTCTAAGCAAAATACATATTAGTTTTTATTAGTAGTTTTTGTTGAGGCTGTGTGCAGCTGCCAAGTGGGTTACCCACACAGACACAAATAAATATCCACACCACCACCTCCAATATATACATATGTACATATTTACGTACATATACATACATAAATAAATACATATGTACATATATTGGCGCGCACATTTTTGTTTCACCTTTGCTGCGTGTTTTGATTTCCACTCATAAAAATACATACATACACACACAAGCACATTCATACGCGCTCAACAACACCCCCGCATTCTCTCTCATATACTCGTTAGTTTGACTACCCCCCATTCCCACCACCCCCACTATTGCACATCTTCTTTCTTACTCTCTTTTTTTCTGAGTGGCTCACATTTGTTGCTTTTGTCCATCAACTTCTTCAGCTGCTTCAGTTGACTTTCTCTCTCCCCCGGTGCTGCTCCACTAGCGCTCTCCCTTTCTCTCTCCCTCGCTCTCTCTCACTCTCTTTCTTTCTTTCTCTCTGTCTTTTGGTCTTGTTTGTCTCTTGCACATGTATTTAAATTCTTTTTTTTTTTGCATAATTTTATACAAATTTACATATTTTATGTATGTATGCATGTAGCTGTCGCAAAGCTCGTTGTGGTTGACTTCGATTTTGTATATACATATTTATCTATACATACACATACATATTATAGTTGTTTCTACCCGCTGGCCAACTTGTCCGTCATGTTTATAAGTTGTCTATTTGGTGATTGTATGAGTGGGTGTGTGTCTGTATATGCAAGCGAGCACATGAGTGTGTGAGTGCAAATGTTGTGATTGTCGTGCTCAGTTTTTAATCGTTCGGCAGTCAATTCGGCTTTCAATCGTAGTTACCTGGCTGCCCTGTCCGTCTGGGTCTGTCCACATTGTCTGCCTTCCTCTCTTTGTTACCGCTTTGTGCTTGACTTTAATCTTCTCAATTACTCGCAATTTGCAACTCGGGTACGGATTCGCCTCCCTCTCTATCTCTGTCTGCCTCTTTCTCACTCTCTCTCTGTCTCTCATTTTATCCGTCTGTCTTTTTCTTTCGTCTGTATTCTGTTTCATTTTGTTGCCCATTCTTCTTATTCATGTTGTTTTTTTTTATGCATTTTGCGCTTGTTTTGATTTCTTAATCTTTTTACCATAATTGATGGCAATTAAATTAAAGGTGTGTGTGCGGCGGCCTCGTCGTTGTCGTTGTCGTTGTCGTCGTCAACGTTGGATTGTTCGGGTGAGGCTGACCGTTCGGCTGAAGCCGGTTCGTTGCCGATATGTTTGAATTGGCCAGTTTGGTTTTGGAGATTGTATTTGTAATACTTACTAGTTCCCCCATCCTCCTGCAGCAGCAACCCCACGCATTGCACATTACTCTTTTTATACCCTGTTACTCTATACCTTATACTCCTAGTATATAGGTACGTTTTGATTTACATATTTGACCAAATAGGATAGAGGCTACTGTTAATGTTTTTATTTGGTCTATACGATTATCTATCTATTACACATAGTTTAAACATTAAGGGAAAGGTTTACTATTGGTTTATTGGAATTATTTTTTATTGATCTAATGTACTATTTAATTATTACATATATCCCAAATGAGTTTAAGACTAGTAACCCTCTTATGGTTAAATAGAAAGTTCGAGGGTATTATTAACTCCACGCTTCAGTTATGCATTTATGTACATATGGGCACTTATATTAGTCGATCCAGTAATTTGTATTTTTCTCGTCTTTGCTTTTGATGGCCGTTCGCATTTTGTCATCTTTTGATCAGATTTTATTGATTAGTTCAATATTCATGCTATGCTTGACAGTTGGTTGTGGCATATAATTAAAACGATTTAGTTAATTGATGTCAACACAACTCAGTCAACTAGCAGCTCAGCTTGGTGTGTCACTGAATCAGTGTGTATGTGTGTGTGTGCGAGTGTATTATAAATTGTTGACAATTGTTTTGAGCTTGAGCAAAATTAACCTTTGCATTGTTATATCATGCTTAATATATTATTTTTAGTTGCATTCACATATTATTATTATTATCCACAGCACCACCCAACAAACATTATAAAACACTATCATTATTATCACCTACAAAATATACATGAAAAGAAAACATACACACAATTAACTAACTTTACTTAAACAGTCATTTAAATTAAACATAAAAAACTTTTACTAAATAAACGTAAAAGGTCTCTGGGATGTTTAAATTACTCCTTGCCATACTATCAAGTCATTTATAGAGAGATTTAATATACATATATGATAGAGGGATTCGTGTATAAAGAAATATCAGTGCTATAATATATACATACTTACATACATACATATGTATGTATATATAAAAAATAATAATTAAATTATTATTCATCTAAATTAGTGTAAAATGTGTTATCCAATTGAGTTTAACTTTAAACTTACATCATGGTCCCCGCCACCCCCGATCAAGTGAAAGAAAATCGACAATTAATCGCTGTTAAAGCTGTAAATGAAATCTCAATCGGCTGCTTTGATACTATATATTGTTGCTAGTAACTAAATTCATACAAACACGAACAACAAGCATTTGGAGTACAGTTGACAAGATTGACTAACTAGCTAGCTAACTGGTTAGAGCGAGCGGGTTAACTACAGTTGTCGTTCGGCTAAGTAAATACAAACACCTTTTGGAAAACCGAAAAAAGAAAAAAGAAAAGAAAAACAACTACAATAAAAAGACAAATGCACTGACTCATGCTAAGACAGAGCTGAGGTAGCCAATCAATGGTTAGTTCTACTGGCAGTAGTCAAGCGAGGGTGCCCCAGGAACGCTATTCCTGTTGAACTTTAATGTGTTTTAACTACTTATCCTTACATTCATTCATACATGCATACATACATCCATTCCATCAACGCAGCGGTGGCTAACCGTTCGTCACATGCAACTTCCACTCTCAACCTCACACCCACCCACAAACAGCACCAACCAAAACATTCACTCACTCAGTCACCCAACAAACAAACACACACACATACACACAAGAACAACATCACATGTACAACTAGTTAACTTTCAACTTGTTTGCCAACTGCAACCAAAGCGAACTAATAAATTTCTTCATTTTTGTTTTTCCCCCCCCTATCAATAACTTTTTCCAGATTCAGATTCAAGCAAAAAGCTCTCTAGCCAAGACAAATTCGCGTATTCTCTGTTAACCTCCTTACGCCCGCCCGCCCATTCAGCACACACAGGCTAACAAAAACTTGATGCGCAAAAACTGTGCTAGTGCAAATCGGTGTAAGAAGTGAGTGTTTGTGTTGTAGTGGCAATGATGTAGTTCGATGCCGCTCAGATGAGATGATGATGCTGCGATGATGATCATAATTATGATGATGTAGCCCGACGCTATAGCCTAGCTGACTGCTAACACAGTTGAGAGTAAAAGAAAAAAAGTTCTGTGAAAGTACAGCAATGTGGAAAATTGTAAATACCTCGAACAAAAACTCCAAACGCAGAAAAACTAAACGCGCAAAAAAAAGAATTTTCATGCTCTTGTCACCATAAGACGACCATAAAGGAAAGGAAAAATAATACGAAATATACACACACATATACGCAAACACAATCTCACACACACACACACACACACAAAAAAAAAAACAGTCATAAAAAAGGCAGTCATAAAGGAAAAACCCACCACTTAACCGTAGTGGGCTACACACCAATAGTAAGAATTTAAATTTCTGGCAAACGAAGCAGCAACAACAACAGCAAGACAGGAGGTACAACAATGCGAAACAAGAAAATCCTGCGAAGAAGAAAAAGTTCAAGTCTGAAGTAGAAAAACCACTTAAAACGTCGATTGAACGTCTACGGGACGAGTGACACAGACAGATAGACCGAAGGACGGACCGACAGACGACAATCATTTAGAGAGAGAGTGAGAGAAAAAGAGAGAGTAAGAGAAAGAGAGAATTTATCATAGTAAAAGAGAGTGATGTGAGGAATCTCGGGAACGAAGACAGAGCGAGCGCGTGCTAAGGAGCTGCAGCAAGCAGTTATTTCTGTTGCCTCTTGTGACGTTATTATTTTTATTATTTTTTTTTTTTTTTGTACTACATTTAGTGGTAGCAGCGTGAAAAAAGGTGGTGTGTGCCGGTGGTCACGCAAGACGAAGCAGGAATAGAGGCAACAAAAGCAGCTGCAATTGCACCTTTAGCGCGCCCCGTTGTTGCCGTCGTGTTCGTCAGGAGCAAAGAGAGCGCTCTCGAGAGAGCACAAGAGAATCAACAAAGACTGAGTGACTGAGGCTGGCGCGCTTCAACTTCGACGTCACCTTCGGCTTAATAGTTGTAATTTGCAAAGCAAGGAGCGAGGAACGCGCGCCACTTCGACCAAAAATACGGGAACGCGAGTCAAACGAAACGATTCGAAACGAAACGAAACGCGTCCGCCTCGTATTGCTTCGTGTGTCCATAGTGGAATTGGTAACCACAGCAACAACAACACTAACTCCAAGGCGGGTTTAAGTGATAGGGTTGGAGAGAGGGCAAGAGCGAGGGGAAAGGGGAAAATTGACGCATTCCAAGCGTGGTTCGGTTACAGGAATTGTTGTTGCTGCTTTTACCTTGCCATAATACCGGTCTTTTTTTTTGGACTCATGTTAACAATGTTATTTTCGCCTGCAGTTGCAGTGGCAGCCGTTGCAGTAGTTGCAACAAAAGTGCCGCCAACGTCGTAGCCAAAACCAGCAGTCGCCTTCTCGACAAACGGCAACGATTCGCAAATGCAAAAATTAAACACATCCATCAAGTGCGTGTATATATTATGGGCCGCTCGAAGTTTCCGGGGAAACCATCCAAGTCGATTAATCGTAAGCGGATAAGTGTCTTACAATTGGAGGATGAAGGTGGAGCGAGTGCTTCGTCGGCTACAGCCCCATCGGCTGCGGAACAGCAGCAGCAAAATGAACAAAGTGCTGGTTCAGCATCGCGGGAAAAGGGCAACAATTGTGATAACGATGAGGATGATAATGCGCCTACTGGTGGTGCAACGATTGGTGCAAGCGGCGGCGGTAATAACACCGCCAACAGTAGTGGCTCCACCAGCAACAGTAGCGGAGCTGGAAGCGGAGGAAGCAGCTCTACCAATGGAAATGGTGTAAACGGTAGCAAGAATAACGATAATGGCAATGGCCATCAGAAGAGTTCAACACAAGATTCTGCTTATCTAACAGAGGATGGAGATACTGAAAACAAGGATGCTGCTGCAGTTGCACCTGCAGGCGATGACGATGATGACAGTAGTAGTGACAAGAGACCAACATCCTCCAACATTGTGGTGCCGGTTAGTGCATTGCAACGTGCACGCAAGGGGGGCAATAAGAAATTCAAAAACTTGAATCTGGCCAGAGCGGAGGTGATGTTGCCCTCGACATCGAGACTGAAGCAACAGCAACAACAGTTGCAACAACAACAACAACAACAATTGCAACTTAATTGCCCCTTGTCCTCATCTCCTGCAACAGCAGCACCAACGTCACCGAACAGCAACGGAGGTGGTAACATTGCGAACCCCTTTGCTGCCATTGACGCAAGAGTGAATGAGACTGGCGAAGATGTTGCAATGGTAAGTTGATTCCCTTTGTTTTGTTTACTGTAAGGTTTACTGTGTGGCCCCCGCACTATCTGTCCCACTCGCCCACCCCTCACCGCTTCATTATTATTATTATGAATAAGTTTAAGCCGCTTTCCCTCACTGATTTCTCCTCCTCCTGCTCCTCCCTTCTAGTGGCCTTTTGTGTTGCGTGATATTTGCTTACCCTCACCCTGGAATATGTGTGGTGTTTTCTTTCCTTTTCCCTTTATATTTTTTTTTTTTTGTTTTTTTGTGCGAATGTAAATAAGAACCCCGTCAAGTTGGGCACTAAATTATGCGCCCTGGTTACCCCAGTCTGGACAGCACTTCCAACCAGCCTATTGCTTGTTCGGTTACCTGCTTAATTGGCTTTTATGACGTTTTCGCGCTTGAGCCCTACATGGTGTTGGTGTTGGTGTTGGTGATGGTGATGGTGGCATAGACGGTGTTGGTGTCTGTACTTTTATACTAGTATATATACTGCCTACTAACTTGTTTCCCATCCTGTCCAACCTCCCCCCTAAGACTTGCACTTGTTCCGATTTCTGCCTCATTCTGGTGTGTGTATTTTACTTTGCATGTTTCTTCGTCTGCTTTACTTTTTACGAGCCTGTAGTTAGTTGCATGAATTATTGATTTGTTGTGGCCGGGCAAATCATCAAGAAGTCCCCATCGAGAACCCCTTTACCATTATACTAAACCTTTATTTACGCTTTTACAGAAGAAGTTGAGTGAAATGCCCAATGAAGTTGGCGCAGAGATTGCTGCAACAGCAGCAGCTACCGGCACTTCAATGCCACCGATTGCCTCCACTAGCCAAGCGGCAAATACGATTGCGGGAGGAGGAGGAGCTCCAGTCGCCGGTAGTTCAACGGGAACAAAGCAAAAGAAAACAGTCACGTTTAGAAACGTTCTAGAGACCAGCGATGATAAATCTGTGGTGAAACGTTTTTATAATCCGGATAATCGTATACCCATTGTCTCGATTATGAAAAAGGACTCGCTGAATCGACAGCTAACCTATTCCCGGAATAGCGAGTGTATTGTGCGACCCTCAATTTTATCAAAGATACTCAACAAGAACTCCAACATAGACAAATTGAATTCGCTCAAGTTTCGATCTGCGCATGCCACCAGCGATTTACTTGGAACCGGATCGAGCACGAATCTTTTTGGTTCTGGTCTATCGCGTGTATTTGGTGCTCCATTAGAAGATGAAGATATCGAAATGGGTGGTGTGACTTTTCATAAAAATCAGTCGCAGGAACCTCCCAAAGATGATGACGATAATATCGAAGATGATGAGGAGCCCGAAGAGGATATTGATGAGGAGGATGAAGACAACGATGATGGAAGTGCATCAGAAAAAAGTACAGAAATTCCAGCTGGCTCACAGGATGAGAAAGACGCTGCAAACGAAGAGAGGCAACTGGTGATGGACAAACATTTTGTTCTTCCCAAGCGTACACGATCATCGCGAATAATTAAACCCAATAAACGGTTATTAGACGATGGTGTTATTGTTGGCAAAAAGCATCCCAGCGAGGCTAATTCCAAATCCAAGTCTAAAAATTATTTCAGTCTAAAGGAAAAACCGTTGGCTACATCATCATCTACGTCAACATCGACCAATGGAACAGTTTTTCCCAGTTTTGGTAGCTTAAAACTTAATAACAGTTTTGTATTACGCAAGCCGCGACTGCAGTTCCAACAGATTGATCAAATGGGACCTTTTGGTGGTGCCAAGTCCCCCACAAGTGGAATTTCTGGATCAGCTGTATCGTTTGGCTCCAGTTCTTCTGGTGTGTGAAATCTAAATGATACCTTTTTTTCAGTTTTAATATATTTAATTTTTTTTACTTGTTTTACAGTTCCGCCTCCATCCTCAGTATGTGCAGTATGTGCGTCAGCCCTTAACAACAATGAGGTACCACAATCACGCAAATATGGCGGTTTGGTCTGCGACATTTGTCGTAAGTTTATCTCAAAGATGACCAAAAAGGCAATATCAATCTCGAGCAGTTCAACCGCACAGCCAAGCACTCAACAGCAGCTACAGTGTAAACAAACAGAAGGTAAAAGACTCGTACAAAGTATTCCAATCTCCTTTCTCACCTTCACTATTTACCTCATCCAGGTGGTAGCTGTAGCATAAATTCAATGAAGAGTCAACTGAAAAATTTTAAGAAATTGTACAAGGATCGCTGTACAGCATGTTGGCTAAAGAAAAGTTTGGGAGCCCTTCAGTTGCCAACCGCCCAGAAGAATCGGCTAGCAGTCATTCTGCCGGCAAATATGAGAGGCGAGGCATCTCCTAAAGATGATAACTCCGTAGCATTATTATCGCCCACAGGATCCCGTCGATCTACACCGTCTACTAGCTCCTCCAGCACATCATCTATCAAATGGAAGTGTAGTACAGAAACGACATTAAATTTAAAATCAAATCCATTGGCAGAGAACAATGTTACCTTTGGTAGTACACCTCTATTGCGGCCAGCCATACTCGAAAAACCTTTATTTCTTAAAATTGGCAATGTTCAGGATCAAAAAGTGGCAACAATGGAAGCAGTTAGTCCGAATTCCGTCACAGGCAGTATCAACGAATCAACAAAGAGCAATACGCGCAAAAGTAAACAGGATAAATCAATCAAAGATTTGGAGGCGGAGAAACCTGTGGTGAGTCCCACGCTTAAGAAAGCATCGGAAACCCCGACTTCAGAAATACCTAAAGAGGAGCAGCTAACTGCTACACCAAGTGGTACATCTGCTCCTGCAACTGTCCAAATTGAAACGAATGAACCATCAGCCACTGGGGATAATCTCAAGCGTCAACGAATAGACTTGAAGGGTCCGCGGGTGAAGCATGTATGCCGTAGTGCTTCTATTGTTTTGGGTCAACCATTGGCCACCTTTGGCGAAGATGAGGATGAGCAACAGCAACAGGAACAACAGCAACTGCAAGAACCAGAAAATGAGGCAACTCCTGCTGTGGAAACAGTCGCTGCGCCTGCCCCACAAATGATCATCGACGAGAATGACAATTGCGCCACTTGCAAAACCACACCAACAGCAGCCACTGAAGCCGTTCCAGAGACCAAAACTAACAACAAATCTTTAGTTAATACTCAGCCAGAACCAGGCAAGAAAACAATAGCCAAGGTGACCACACGGAATTCAGCTGCAGCTGCAACTGTGACATCTGTATCCAGTCTTAGCTTGATGGGCAATAAGAAACTAAGTAGCAACAGCAACACGGTGAGCAACCAAGCAACTGCAACAAATCCACCAAGACGCCGATCAAAAGAAATAAGTCGACAGAAAACCTTGATTTCGATAGATTTTTGGGAAAATTACGATCCGCCAGCAGTTAGCCGGACGGGATTTGGTCTAATTGTCACCGAGACTGTGGCACAGCGTGCTCTTTGTTTTCTCTGCGGTTCTACAGGTCTAGATCCGTTAATATTTTGCGCCTGCTGCTGTGAACCGTATCATCAGTATTGTGTCCAGGACGAATACAATTTAAAGCACAGCTCATTTGAAGACACAACCCTAATGAACAGTTTGCTAGACACATCCGTAAATCCCTCTACTTGCACGCCCTCTATAAATCAACTAACACAGCGCCTCAATTGGCTATGTCCACGCTGTACTGTTTGTTATACCTGCAACATGTCGTCCGGCTCAAAGGTGAAGTGCCAAAAATGTCAGAAAAACTATCATGCAACCTGCCTTGGTACGAGCAAGCGACTATTGGGTGCGGATCGACCACTTATATGTGTCAATTGCTTAAAATGCAAATCCTGTGCGACGACAAAAGTGTCCAAATTTGTTGGAAATTTACCCATGTGTACGGCCTGTTTTAAGCTACGCAAAAAGGGAAACTATTGTCCAATCTGTCAGAAGTGCTACGATGATAATGACTTTGACTTGAAAATGATGGAATGCGGTGATTGCAATCAGTGGGTGCACTCCAAGTGCGAAGGACTCAGCGATGAACAGTACAATTTACTTAGTACGTTGCCCGAATCCATAGAATTCATATGCAAAAAGTGCGCCCGTCGAAGTGAAAGTTCACGGATCAAGGCAGACGAATGGCGTCAAGCAGTTATGGAAGAGTTCAAATCTAGCCTTTATAGTGTGCTCAAACTGTTAAGTAAATCACGACAGGCTTGTGCATTACTCAAGCTAAGCCCGCGAAAGAAACTTCGTTGCAGTTGTGGAGCAGCCAATGGCAATGGTCAGGGTAAACTTCAACCGAAGGCATTACAATTTTCTGGCAGTGATGGTGAATCGCAGAACAGTGATGATGTATACGAGTTTAAAGATCAGCAGAATTCGAGATCATTAAATCTTACCTCACAATCCCAGACCAAGTCATGTTCTTGCCTGCAGCCAAGTATTACGCAATCCCAGTCGTTCAGTTTGGTTGACATTAAACAGAAAATTGCCGGTAATACATATGTATCGCTAGCGGAATTTAATTACGATATGAGCCAAGTTATACAGCAGAGCCAGTGCGATGAGTTAGATATTGCCTATAAGGAGTTATTGAGTGAGCAATTTCCATGGTTTCAAAACGAAACGAAAGCCTGTACAGATGCCCTAGAAGAGGATATGTTTGAATCTTGCGGTAGTGGTGGTGGTTATGATGATCTCCAAGAGGATACACCTTCCGACTATTCAGAACAAACTGTGGCACAAGCTGCCCGCACTGGTGTATTAGATATACCATTAGATGATGTGGACGATCTAGGAAGTTGTGGCATTAAAATGCGCCTCGACTCAAGAGTCTGTCTATTTTGCCGCAAGAGTGGCGAGGGCTTGTCCGGAGAAGAGGCACGTCTACTATATTGTGGGCATGACTGTTGGGTGCATACCAATTGTGCCATGTGGTCGGCTGAGGTTTTCGAGGAGATCGATGGATCGCTACAAAATGTTCACAGTGCGGTAGCCCGTGGCAGGATGATTAAGTGTACAGTTTGTGGGAATCGTGGAGCAACGGTTGGCTGCAATGTAAGATCCTGTGGGGAGCATTACCATTATCCGTGTGCTAGGAGCATTGATTGCGCCTTTCTTACCGACAAGACCATGTATTGTCCTGTTCATGCTAAAAATGATAATGCACTGAAGGCCAATGGTTCGCCTAGCGTCACCTATGAATCCAATTTTGAGGTGTCGCGTCCCGTATATGTGGAATTGGATCGTAAACGTAAGAAGCTCATTGAACCCGCCAAAGTACAATTTCACATTGGTTCGCTGGAAGTGCGACAACTTGGATCCATTGTACCTAGGTTCTCTGACTCATTTGAGGCCTTGATACCTATCAATTTTCTATGCAGTCGACTCTATTGGTCATCGAAAGAGCCGTGGAAAATAGTGGAATACACTGTGCGAACTACCATTCAAAACAGCTACTCATCCACACTGATTGGCTTGGATGTGGGACGAAATTTTACTGTTGATCATAGTCATACTAATAGCAATATGATGTTGGCCAAAATTGCACGCTGGCACAATAGTTTGTCGCGCAATGATCTCCTAACTGACACAGACTGGACAGAATTTCCCAATATGGCAACGGATGAAAATACGGAAGAAGAGCCGCAACAGAATGCTGATCTGTTGCCGCCTGAAATAAAGGATGCTATCTTTGAAGATTTACCACATGATCTACTTGATGGTATTTCAATGCTGGACATATTCATGTACGAAGATCTCGGTGATAAAGTGGAATTGTTCGCTATGAGCGAACAGTCCAAGGATGGAACAATAGCACCCAATCAAGCCAGTCAAACGAATAACCAGACAGTTGCTCCTAGCATCTGTGATGAGGACACTCGCAATTCCAATAGCCTGGGTGGCAGCAATTGCTGGCCAGCAAGCAATCCCGTTGAAGATGCATTACTTTCGGCTGTGCGCACATCGAATCAAGTCCAAGTACTCAAGTCGCGTGCCTGGCCAAAATTGGATGGGAACAGTGTCGCTGCAATTAAAAGACGCAAATTGTCCAAAAATCTAGCTGAAGGTATGCTTTTGAGTCTCAGTAATCAGCAGCGTAACAAGAAGGAAATGGCCACAGTTGCTGGAGTGTCCAGGCGTCAATCGATGAGTGAAACGTCCACAACAGAAACCTCCTCTTCCGCCTCGGCAATACGCAGCAATAAGAATTTCACATGGAGTGCAGCGAAACGTTACTTTGAGAAGAATGAATCGCGAGAGGAGACTCCAAAAATGAGAATAATGCAAATGGATGGTGTGGATGATTCCATAACTGAATTTCGTATTGTTGGCGGTGATGGGAATCTCTCCACGGCCCAATTTACTGGTCAAGTTAAATGCGAACGGTGTCAGTGTACTTATCGCAATTACGAGTCCTTCCAACGTCACTTGCCCAGTTGTGAGCCCATGTCAACAAGTGAATCAGAATCAGAGGCCACAACTGTTCCATCAGTGACACAGTTAAGCGCCGAGAGTATCAATGAATTGCAGAAACAGGCATTGGCCGCTGCCACATTGGGGAATGCAGGTGGAATCAATTATCTACAGGCGACGTCATTCCCCCAGGTCCAGAATATTGGAACATTGGGACAATTCGGTTTACAGGGGTTGCAGCCATTGCAATTGCAACCGCAGTCCCTGGGCAATGGCTTTTTCCTATCACAGGCGAATCCTACACCAACAGCCAATACGGGCAATGATGATCTCCAATTGTATGCCAATTCTCTGCAAAGTCTGGCTGCTAATTTGGGCGGTGGATTTGCTCTGACGCAGCCCACAGTAACGACATCGACACAACCGCAACTCATAGCAGTTTCTACAAATCCAGATGGGTCGCAGCAGTTTATCCAATTGCCACAGACAACGGCGCCACAAGCAGCCACATATCAAACGTTACAGGCAACCAATACGGATAAGAAAATCATGTTGCCTTTGACAACAGCAGCGAAACCTCTTAAAACTGTAGCCACCAAAGCTGGACAACAGGCAACGGCGGCTGCCAAACAAAAGCAATTGAAATCGGCTCATCAAGTTAAACCAATTCAGGCGAAACTTCAGCCCCATCCCCAGCCGCCACAGCAGCCAATTGCCGCAACTGCCACTACGCAGTTGCTGGGTCAGAGTTTACTGCAACCTCAGCTTCTGTTCCAGAGCAATGCCCAAGCACAGACGCCGCAACTAATCCTCCCACAGGCACAACCACAGAATATAATTTCATTTGTGACTGGTGATGGAAGCCAGAACCAACCATTGCAATACATATCCATACCGACCACCAATGACTTTAAGCATCAGCAAGCGACAACTACGCCCACATTTTTGACCGCTCCTGGTGCGGGAGCCACATTCCTTCAAACGGATGCCAGTGGTAATCTTATGCTGACTACAACACCAACAAATTCTGGCCTACAAATGCTTGCAGCACCATTACAGTCCCAGCCCCAGGTAATTGGAACACTTATACAGCCGCAGACATTGCAACTGGCAACAACTACGACTGCAACTGGGGCGGATGGTACACAGAATCCTTCGGGGCAACAGCCGCTTATATTGGGCGGTGCCACGGGAGGTGGTGCGACTGGCTTGGAATTTGCCACTGCAACGCCTCAAGTTATTTTGGCCACTCAACCCATGTACTATGGACTGGAGACAATTGTCCAAAACACGGTAATGTCATCGCAGCAATTTGTCTCAACTGCCATGCCAGGAGTATTAAGCCAGAATGCTAGTTTCTCGGCCACAACAACTCAAGTGTTCCAGGCGAGTAAAATTGAACCAATTGTTGATCTACCCGCTGGTTATGTGGTGCTCAACAATCCGGGCGGAGATGCATCTGCTGGCAGTTTTTTGAATGCTGCCAGCGTGTTGCAGCAGCAACAGCAGCATAGTCAGGATGAATCAACGACAACTACTCAATTGCTACAGAATGCCAATTTCCAGTTCCAAACGGTACCAACATCCGCCACATCATCATCATCATCCATGGACTTTGTCTCCAGCACTCCAATGGTGGTCACTGCAAAAATACCACCTGTGACACAGATGAAACGGAAAGCGCCGACTGTTGTAACCAATTCAATGCCGGGCCTAAATAAGATGGTGCAACCGCAAGTGATCAACAAGGTGTTGCCCACCAGCATTGCTACCCAACAGGCCCAATTGAAGCAAAATAATGTCAATCTTAAGCAAACAGTTGGCACATTGAAGACCAAGCCAACAGCCGGTACCAACTGTGGAGCTCCACCCAGTATTGCATCGAAGCCGCTGCAAAAGAAGACAAATTTAATACGTCCCATTCACAAGGTGGAAGTGAAGCCAAAGGTGATGAAGCCTATACCGAAGTTAAGTAATCCTCTGCCGGCAACAACATTGGCTCCACCACATCCCCATCCACCACTTCCTGTTGTTAACCCAGTGGTGCAGCAGCGTCTACCGACAGCAATGGCAATCCAACAGCCACAGCATCAGCATATCCAACAACAATTGCCCGCTGTGATTCCGATTCCGGAGCCGCAGCAAACAATTCCACAATTTGTTGTAGAGACACAAGAGCCTGGTATTGAAATGGTTAATCGTGTCCAACACTTTGTCACCAGCAATAGCAACTCATTGCCCACGAATGTGGTGAATCCTCTACAGCAACCGGCAGCTAGCACCACTAGCAGTCGGCCGACAAATCGTGTATTGCCCATGCAACAACGACAAGAGCCACCAGTTCCATTAATAAACGATGCTATAGTTCCGTCGTCTCCGACTCCACCTAAACCAATAGAGCAACCAATAATTGTGTCCTCAGTCTCTAGTTCCACCAAGTGTTATGCCCCAAAAGCATCTCCGGGTACAATCTATGAAACGGAGTTAAAGACAACCGATGCAGGAAGAGATAATTTGGTGCCTCCCAGCACAATAACAGCAATGAACACAATCCTGGAACATCCACAGGAGCAAATCATTACAGAAACATTTTACGAAAAGCAGCAGCAGACACAACAACAAACCGGAGGAGAAATGTAATGAATTAATCCTACAGCCGCAGCAACCATCCCATATGGAAATAATCAGCAATGGTTATCTGGTTGAAAAGCATGGATTCCAGATGGAAACCGATTCATTACCTATGGAATCCAATGAACCCTTTGCTTCCCTTAAAGTGTCTAACAATGAGGTCAACGAAATGGACAGGGTTGATGAAGAAGATGATGATGATTTCAGTCTTAAAATGGCCACATCCGTTTGCCAAGATCATGAAATGTGCTCCGATAGTGAGGAGCCAGCTGTAAAGGAAAAGATTAGCAAAATATTGGATAATCTAACCAATGATGATTGCGCCGATTCCATAGCAACGGCCACAACAGCTGAGGTAGAATCCGCAGCAGGGTATCAGCAAATGGTTGAGGATGTTCTGGCCACAACAGCAGCAGCTGCTGCTGCATCATCATCATCATCATCGGCAACACCAAACGAAGCCTTTGAGGCGACAGCCGAGGAGACAGCCGCTGTGGAAGCTGCGGCCAGTTATATCAATGAAATGGCCGAAGCGCATGTCCTGGAACTGAAACAATTGCAAACTGGTGTTGATCTCGAAATAAAAAAGGGGCAGGAACCACCCAAACAGCAACCAGAACCAGAACAACTAGTGGAGCAACCAACAGCCGCTGCACCAGAGCCGCCTCCACCAATGCGTGAGCCAAGAAAAATCAGCGGACCACATCTGCTTTATGAGATACAAAGTGAAGATGGTTTCACATACAAGTCCAGTTCTATTGCCGAGATCTGGGAGAAGGTATTCGAGGCGGTGCAAGTGGCACGACGTGCACATGGTCTAACTCAATTGCCAGAGGGTCCATTGGCCGATATGGGTGGCATCCAAATGATTGGCCTTAAAACCAATGCCCTAAAATATCTGATCGAGCAATTGCCTGGTGTAGAGAAATGTTCCAAGTATACGCCCAAATATCACAAACGGAACGGCAATGTCTCGACGGCAGCAAGTGCTGGTCATGCTGGTAGCACTGGAGCAGGTTCGACGATTGATAATTGCCAGCCATTGATTGACTATGGCTCTGATCAGGATGAATTGCAGGAGAATGCTTATGATTGTGCGCGTTGTGAACCATATGTCAGCCGGTCGGAATACGATATGTTTAGTTGGTTGGCCTCAAGACATCGCAAACAGCCCATACAGGTGTTTGTCCAACCCTCAGACAACGAGCTGGTGCCCAGGTAAGTCAAATGGAAAATACTGTCTGCGACTGACTGTCTGTAACTAATCCATATTTGCATTATATATAGACGAGGCACTGGCAGCAATTTGCCCATGGCCATGAAATACCGTACACTTAAGGAAACTTATAAGGATTATGTTGGTGTTTTCCGCTCTCACATTCATGGACGTGGTCTCTATTGCACCAAAGATATTGAAGCGGGTAAGTTTATATACATATAAACTAATAATTAACTACAAACTAATTTGTTTAATATCCGTGTAGGTGAAATGGTTATTGAATATGCTGGTGAATTGATACGCTCCACATTAACGGATAAACGGGAGCGTTACTATGATAGTCGGGGCATCGGTTGCTATATGTTCAAGATTGATGATAATCTGGTGGTCGATGCCACAATGCGTGGCAATGCGGCACGTTTTATCAATCACTCCTGTGAGGTGAGTAAAGAAGAATGTGTGCAATAAAATGAGAGTTGGAAAAGAAAAAAAAAGCGAACCTAAACTTTTTTCTATTATAGCCGAATTGCTACTCGAAAGTTGTCGACATACTTGGCCATAAGCATATTATAATCTTTGCGCTGCGTCGCATTGTTCAGGGTGAGGAGCTGACCTATGATTACAAATTTCCATTCGAAGAAGAGAAAATACCCTGCTCATGCGGCTCCAAGCGCTGTCGCAAGTACTTAAACTAGACAAGCATCAAACATTGGATGGGTGCTGGGCGCCCAATCCACTCCTCTACTCTCATACTCAATGATAATACATCCAGAAGAGAAACATTTGTAGTTAACGGTTATTTCGATCTATATTTGGTCAATCGTGATACTTTTTCATTATATATATATATATATATATATATATACTATATATATAAATACCATACAAATTTAAGTAGAAGGTGTAAGAGTTAAAACGTTGATATTATATCCCATATATATAAATATATGTTTAAAGTCCGGCACATATTACGCAACGAATGCATATATATATATATAAACTATAGAGAGCAGAAGCGAGATCTGGATAATCAAAATCCAATCTCTACGATAACCTTAAAATGTAAACTCGATGATGTCAGTATTCCGAGGGAGAGCAATTTATTGTAAATTATAGAACATTTAAATTGCGATTTATGTATTAACTATCTAACGCATGTATAGTATATATGTACATATGTATCTGTTAACACAGACCCAATATATACATATGTATCTTTATATAAATATGCATGCATATATATATAACTATATAGCAGAACTACAACAATGGAACCCGTGACCATTTACGACTTGTTCTATATACGATTTCTTAATAGATTTCAATTTGTTTTTGGTAGTTAAACGTATTGTCAAGTCAAACGATTACTTACAGGGGCTTGTGTTAGTTTGTAAATACTTTCATATACATATGGATACTATATATAAATAATATATATATAAATACAAACATACTTATACTTAGATGTATGTATATGTATAATGAAAACCGTTAAGAAAATTAGCTACTGCATAAGCTGCAACAAAAATGTCAAACTACAAAATGGAATGAAACTATTTTATGTAGAATATGTGCACACAGCCACACACACACTCACACATACACAGAGAGTCAGACATATATACAGGCAGGCAGGCAGGCACATGTAAAAGAAAAAAATCGAGTATTTCTGTTTGTTAACAATTAGAATTAACTATCTATAATATCCACATACATATACCCAGGCGTATGTGCAAATATCCAACTAAGCATCACCTTTGAAATTATTATGTGAACCAACAACACCAATTTGATTGTAAAATTTAATTCGTATTCATAATTTGTATGTGGTTAATTAGTTTTCACCCCCCCTAATACTTTTTCTATATATTTTTTTTTTATATTTTGTGATTTTAAAATGTTCACTTGTGCCCATGTAAATTTGTAACTTTTATTTATACATACCTACATATATAATTGTAATTTCTATAAATTGTGTTCTAAAATTTTAAAATTGTTTGTCCCATACATATGTACATCCCCCCTTTTTTATATAGAGATAAAAATTTGTTTAATTGTAATCATTATTTATAGAGCAGCTCCCTTGTATTCTACTAGTTGTATGTACATTGATTTTAAGTTTAGTCTCTAAAATTAGACCGTCTCGGTCCGGTCGGTATTTGTCAAAATTAGAAAGAAACCAATTTCATATTTTTTCTCTCTAAGTTTCTATAACTCACACAATAGCAGGCGAATGTACAGGCAATGTTCCATAGCATTTTTTTGGCAGCCATTCAAGACGGCGCGCACTTTTTGCATGTCGTCAAGGAATTTTATATTTTTATTCCCTAAAGAAAAAACAGTTTAATAAACTACAGAATAAATTATTTTTTCATTGAGTTTTGCATTTGCTAACAAAAATATATACATATAATAAAAAAAATTAATGAATTAATTGTTTAACCAATGCCTTAAATGTCGATTGGCCCGACGTCTTCGTGTACGATCAATGCGTTCCTTGGCCTCTTTTGCCGCACAGAGTGCTTTATATGCTGCTTTTTTAGTTTTATTGTAATCACTGCGTGCTTCCGCCAATTGACGCATTAGTACTCCAACTCGATTTTGGGCTGCTTCTAGAAGACCGGTTTTATCGGCTAACGATTGTTGACACACTGATGACACCTGCTCCGAACTGTCATAGTTTTCTCTAGCCAATTTGAGTCCGGCTAAAAGTAACTTGTGCTCCTCCTGTGCCTGATTGCTCGCTTTTTGCGCCAACTGTGCATTGGATTCGGCTGTGAAGAGTTCTTGCGTCTCTTCCTGGACAACGACTTCGGCTTCGCGAACCTATGAAACAGGATTTATTTATGAAAAGATCTTTATTAAACTGTATATAATTCTATAGTTTGGACGACCTAGCTCACCTCCATCTCCAGTTGCTCCAAGACTTGACCCTTTCCGGCTAGAACGGCTTCGGCAGCTTTTGCGGCTGCTGCCGCTTTCTCCGCATATTCGACTTTAATTTTTTCCGATGCTGCCTTTACGGCACTTGCCATATCCTCATTGGCCTGCTTTGCCTCCTGGGCTGCTTTTAAAGCTATGCCGGATGCGCGTTGCTTTGAATTTCCACCGGACCGACCATTAGAACTCCGTTCTTTTTGATGATCATGCTGTTGGGATGAGCCGCCGCCGCCACCACCAGATTCACAACCACCGGATTCTCCGCCACCTTCGATGTCGTTTTGATCTATCTCGCTGCCAAATTCGAAGGCAAAGCACCGCTTGTTCCGTAATCCCGATGCAGAGTATCCGCCGATTAGTACTGTCACAGACGATAACATAATGAGGGATATGATTTGAAAGTCTAGACGCATTTTCCATTATATCAAACATTTTTTCGAATGTCTACTTTCTAATCGAAGGGGCTCTGACAAATCCGAATCCAAATTCCAACCACAACATTATTGAGAAAATCGACAGAGATCGAGACAATGCTCGCGCGCCCAATCATTTGCATGTTCCTTTTATTCAACATTGGCTGTGTGTCCCAGAGTTATCTGATACGACCGCGTGAAAAGGTCAGTAGGAGAATTGTTCGATCGGCATGAAAATTCTGTATTTTGTTTCAGACTTACAGCAAGCGACATCTCATGAAGAATTATCCTGACTTGGTCTGGCTGGACGATGACGGGGGCAAAAAGGATAGTGGCGGTGGCGAAGGTGCTAATTGTGGTTCAGGCAGTGGTAGTGACAGTGGCAGTGGCAATGGAAGTAAGGGCTGTGGCCAAAATGGTCAAAATCCACTTAGCAAAAGTGATCCAAAAACTAAAGCCTCCAATATTGCACAGAAAGCTGCACAGGAGGCCAAAGCTGCAAATGATGCACAAGTGGCCGCAGCTGAAGCGGCCGCCTCCCAGGTAAAAATAGAGCTGGCCGATAAAGCTGTTCAAGCGGCACGAGCCGCCGAAGCAGCGTTAGCTGGCAAACAACAGATTATGGAACAATTAGAGCTCGAGCAACGCGAGGCGGAGGCTGTAGTTCAAGAGGTAAACACTTCCCTGCAGAATACCCAAACAAATGCTGCCGCCGCGAACGGAGCTGCAGGCGAGGCTCAGAATCAACTGAACCAACTAAAGCATCTGGTGGATGCAGCCACTGCTAATATGGCCAATATCGAGAATGTGGCAAGTGGCGCCCAACAAGAACTGGCCGAAAAGACACAGCTGTTGGAGGCAGCCAGGAATCGGGTGGACGGCTTAACCCGCCAACTAGTTGCAGCCAAACAGGATTTCGAGAAGACCAAAAAGGCAGCGTACAAGGCAGCCTGCGCTGCAGTAGAAGCTAAACAAAAGGCGCAAAGGAATCGACGAATGCTCCAAGAGAATCGGCACAAGGATCATTTGAAACTTCGGCCCAGATCAGTGAAAAAATTCCAAAGATGGAGCAAATGAAGTGGATTTTGTATTTATTATTTATACATTAAATTTTCATATATTTTTTAATGGTGAAGAAAGCATTTATTTTAGTTTTAAGAAATTCAGAAAATTGTATGTACTTATATACATACAATTTATATTGTGAAATCGGTTACTATATATTAAAAAAAGGAATAGGGCAAAATGTTTGGTAAACAGTTCAAACTTTTTATTATTGACATAATCTGTATATAGAAAATCTCTCGAAATCATCCTTTTTACGGAAAGAAAAGGAGAAACTGCGGAATTCGAATCTGAGCTCTTCCGATTTAGATCCGCATATGTATGTATGTACATATGTATGTTTAAATTATATATGTTTAGTTTTTGAAATAAGCAAAGCAGTTAAAGCTTTAAAAGTCGTCTGAATAATGACTTCAAATGGAATCCAGGCAAACCGAATCGGAATATGCATCACCAGAAAGTGTTGCTGACAATTATCATATTGCTGCAAGTGGTTTCAAGATTCAATTGCATCATCTATGGTATCCCCAATCACTGCCTGTCCCACTTGTATGCAGATCCAGGTGGTGCAGGTGGCGGATGTGGCGATACTGGCGGTGGAAGTGGAGGTGGCGATGGCAATGATAAAAAAGGTTGCATTAGTGCTGGAGAGTCGTTGGGTAAGGGCGATCCTAAGGCAAAGGCATCAAATATTGCCCAGAAAGCGGCGCAGGAAGCGAAAGCCGCATCAGACGCCCAAATGGCCGCCGCCGAAGCAGCTGCCACCCAGGTCAAGACTGAACTTGCAGAGAAAGCAGCTCAATCAGCCCGAGCAGCAGAGGCAGCATTGGCTGGCAAACAACAGATTGTGGAGCAATTGCAGCAGGAAATGTCCGAGGCTGACGCTGTGGTCGTCGAGGTCACAGCCTCATTGCACAGCACACAAACCAATGCCAATGCAGCTTCTGCAGCAGCCACCGAGGCACAGAGTCAACTTAATCAGCTGAAACAACTGGTTAGCTCGGCCACTGCAAATCTTGGTAATATAGAGAATGTTGCCAATGGAGCACAACAGGAGCTTGCGGAAAAAACCCAATTATTAGAGGCGGCCAAGAACCGAGTGGACAGTCTAAATCGTCAGTTGGTGGATGCAAAACAGGACTTTGAAAAGACGAAACAGGCTGCCTATAAAGCGGCTTGTGCTGCAGTGGAGGCCAAACAAAAGGCATCGCGGAATCGTCGCATGACCCATCGACGGCGGCCTTTTCGGAAACCCTCGAAATATCTAGCGAAAATGTAGTTGTCCCATTTTATATTTTTTGTAAATACATATATTCTTTTTTTTTCTGATAAATACAACTAAATGTGTGGGTTTCAAGAATTCAAATACTACTAACCGTTGCGCTTAACAGCACAATTTACATAAGCAGTTGCTGTTAACCGCTAACTGTTAAGTGTATACACAAACAGCTGATTCGGCAAATGTGTCTCCGGTGCGGTTTTGTTATTTAATTTTAATTGTGTTCAATTTTAAGTGAAAATGTTAAGGCGCAGCTTAAAACAACAGCTTAGACACCTGGGGAAACGGTACAATAGCTCCCACTATGTGACGACACCGATATTTTACGTAAATGCTGGTGAGACAACTGCTCCAACCAAAGAGCCAATTCTGTCGGTGTTCTCAGTTACGATTTCCCCAAAATTTCTCAATTTCTGTTGCAGCCCCACACATTGGCCATCTGTACTCGGCGGTCATAGCCGATGCCCACTGCCGTTATCAGAGATTACGTTATCCAACTGTTGATGTGCGTCTTTGTACAGGCACGGATGAGCATGGAACTAAGATTCAACAGGCGGCTGCTGGTCACAAAGTGCCTGTTGGCCAATATTGTGATGAGATATCGCAGAGTTATCGAGATGTCTTTCAGGCAGCACATATACAACATGATGACTTTATACGTACTACAGAGCAGCGGCATAAGCAAGCCGTCTCTCATTTCTGGGTAAGATGTGGCTAAAGAGATTGATTCTAAATATGATTCTATACATATACGTTTTACATTACTTTCCACAGCGTACACTGCATGGAAATGGTCACATATACTCGGCATCTTACAGTGGATGGTACTGTGTATCCGACGAGGTCTTCCTTACCGACACCCAGCTGCGTTTGGATGAGGTTAGCGGCATACGATACTCTCTAGAGTCTGGACATCCGGTCGAATGGACAGAGGAAACTAATTACATGTTCCGCCTATCACAATTTCAAGATGATGTGCGACACTGGGTTAAACAGGAGGCACGCATTCGTCCAGCCAAGTTTGAAAAGATTCTGTTGGATACTCTGAGCGAGCCATTGCCCGATGTGTCTGTATCAAGACCATCAAATCGTGTTCACTGGGCCATACCAGTGCCTGACGATGATTCTCAAACTGTTTATGTGTGGCTGGATGCTCTAGTTAATTATCTCAGTTCCCTGGGCTATCCAAACAAAAAGGTAATCACTTCTAGGAATAATATATAGATTTTTTGTGTATTAATTGTTTGTTCTCCTTATAGTTTGCCACCCACTGGCCACCAGCTCAACAAATCATTGGCAAGGACATACTTAAGTTTCATGGAATCTATTGGCCAGCCTTTCTGCTGGCCGCTGGATTAGCGCCTCCCAATCAGCTATATGTGCATTCGCATTGGACCGTTGACGGCCAAAAAATGTCCAAGAGCAAGCACAATGTTGTAAATCCGGTTCAGGCGGCCCAACAATATACTATGGAGGGACTGCGCTACTTTTTGCTACGTGAAGGAGTAGCTCATAGCGATGGCAGTGAGTATCTGGTTAAAACCACGCAATCCTTTTCACATCTGTGGCTTGTTCACTTTGTGGCTTTCTGTGACAGTGGCATGGGCAACTTGTGGTTTTTTGAAATAGTTTTTGCCATCAAATAATCAAGTGAAACTATTTGTAGGTTGTGGATTGAAGGGTCCATCTACATACAGACAGACAGACATACATATGCATATAGCCTCTGGTTAGTTTCACCTTTTGCTTTAATTTGCATTTCAATTTTATGCCCGAACTGTTAAAGCAAAAGCAAACTTTTGGTTCGCTTTTTGTTTATTTGCTTGCAAAGTTTTTTGTTGTGCGTGTGTATGTGTGTGTCTGTGTGTGTGTTTGTGTTTGTGTCTTGAACTTGGCTTAAGTTTTTGCTCATTTGCATAGGAGTAGCCGAAAGTTTAAAAGCATTTGGAAATGTCTTGACAGAAATGAATGAGATTGGAGGGGGATTCGGGTGCAATAGGATTCATCGCCGCCGTCATTGTGAACATTCCAACTCTTGGGTTGGATATCAATTAATACGCCTCGCTGCAAACAGAAGTCGTTTTTGAATTCAGGCCTGGTCAATGAGTTAACTGCTACTGAATCATCCTTCTGATTGATTCCTTAACCAATTTTTGTTCTTTCAATCTGCATAAATTGGCACTTCAGATGACATCCCATCTATTCCTCCCACCACCACATGGCATTTAAATTTAATTTTCAATTATTGCTGGCTCTGCTTTTTGGTTCTTTTGGGCCACGTTTGTTCCCTTTATTTAATTTGCTTATGCAGTATTTTATTTATTCATTTTGTATTTGATTTTCTTTTATTTTTTTTTCGTTTCGTTTTCGTTTTTGTGTTAGTCTGGCTTATGTTTTTTTACGGCTTGTTGCCCTGCGGCTAATTTAATTGCATTTTTATTGCACTTTTGCGCAATATGAAAATGAAAAGAAAAAAAGTGCGAAAAATTGCCAACGCTGCTCTATCACCTTAGTCCTTTGCCCCCCCCTGTCCGGTATTTTATTAAATTACGCAAGTTTTAAGTGCACGCGTTTTACCCCTGAAATATATAGTACATACATATTTACAGGATTTTCCTTCTTTTTTTTTGGACTGAGAGGAAAAACAGAAAATCTGTTTATATAGTTTTTTATTTGAAACATGAGTTTATCTTTTCAAAACATTTTAAAGGACTTTTTTTTCCTTTAACCACATCCACTTGATTTTCTTTTATAACTCAATCATTGGCATTAGTGGCAACATCATTAAACGCACAACTTTTCATTACCAGCAATTTGATTTCATAATGTGGTTGTTGCTGTTGTTGCTGATGCTGTTGATGTTGCTGCCGTTGGGGCACTTCCGTTTAGTGGAGCTGCCCGTAGTAAAGGTTACATAGAAACTGCATTTCGAATTTCCTTGCGGTTGCTTGGGAAAAGAAATAAGAAGTAAAAACTTTGCATAGAAATGCAAAAATGTGCGCAATGTGCCAGCAAATGACATTGCATGCAAGGGAGACTACTGGACGTTGATGTGGCTCCCTTAAGGCTTCTCCACTCGGTTTTGAATTTAAATATTCCCAACTACAAGCTGTTGCCTGTTGGCAACATCTTCTCATATCCCTACATTAACTATGTACATATATAAATATATATACAGCAGTTGTGATCATTATGAAGAGATGATTTGCTGTTTTATATATTATCCTATTCATTTATTTGTTTAATACCAAATATATTTATTGTTAATATCAGTCAAATATCGTGAAAGTTATATGACAACTATAACTTTGCCTCAACATGAAATGTTTAAGAACAAAGGCTATATAAGGATATATGCTAATATGTAAATTAACAACTCCTTTTCTCTTTTTGGATCTACTTATTTTTTTTTTGAATCCCCAGAATATATAAATCTCCTTTTTTTTGATGGAAAATTTTGTTAACTCGATAATACTTAAGTAAAATTCTTCCTAACTAAAATTTGGCGTTGGCTCTTTCTTAGTTTCCACTAATTTTATTAAAGGACACTTGAAACTTAGTTACCTTTTAATATGCTGACATGTGCCTTGGCAATTAGCAAGTACTTTAAGGTCTGGCCAACCAGTCAAAAAGGTGGCTATGGCTCTAGGGCTCATCATGTTATCCTTTAACTCTCTATCTGTGTGTGTGTCTGTGTCAAATATTTGAGAAGCAGTTCACTCTTTTGCCTTGTCACTTAAACACCATGTTGTTTTGCGAAATAATTTACACACTGATACATTGAGTGGGCGGAACTGAGTCAAGTCCTGGCCGCAGGACAACGCAAAAGTGTGTCAAAAGTTTTGCAAAAGCAACGGAACTCAACAAGCGACAAGTGCGACAAGTTATTCAAGTTATTTAAGGTGCGGCAGACAAAATGCAACAACAACAACCCAGTGCACGAGGGGGGAGCACGTAAAAAAGTATTATTTATATTTGCCAAAGGCAAAAAGTCAGCAACAACAACAGAGCCATGATCAAAAGAATTTGGTTGTGCACTTCCCACATCCAGTCACGTGGACGTTGCCAATGTGGGCCATAAGAGTTAGCCCAGAGTTGAACTGAATGTGTTGTAGAAGACATGTGTTTCGGTTGTCTTGGCACATTCGAGCAAGTTTTGCCATTTGCCATTTGCAATTTGTAGCTACACACGTAAGCAGTTAAGACTGTTACGACTTGGCCCAGAGTGGGAAGGAGCACAACGTGTTGAAAATGCAACTAACCATAGAGGCGAAGGCAACTAATAAACTTTGATGCATTTCCCAATATATAATTGATTTTCCATTCTATTTCTTTGCCCGAAAAATCGGATCAAAATTTGATGCCCAAACGAAAGTCCGTTCAAATTAAAAAAAAAAAAAAAAGGGATGTCAAAATGAAATTCACTTGTATACATCCTGTCCTGGGGTTGACTTTTAGAAAGACAAATAAGAATGCAGTTTTACAGCGGCACTGAGAGAAATTTAACTATATATAATTGAAATATATGTGGGGGAATCAGTTGAAAATCTTATTTAAAATTATAAATTTATTTAAATGACAGATCACTTAACAAATTGAATAAGTATTTCTATGGAATAGAAGTTACAAAATTTATATTTATCTATCACATTCTCTCTGTGTATTCATTGAAATTCAGTTGACTTTGCTTTAGCTTCAGTTTCAGGTAAAAAAAAAGTTTTCCTCTTGGTTTTGCTGCATTAATAATGGCAAGCGCACAGATGTAGGCAACACTTTTTCCCCTCTGTCGTTTCTCTCATGTCTTTTTTTTTTTTTTGTTTGGTTTTTGGCGGAAGGCCATAGTGTCTGAGCCGTGGTGTCAGAATGACAGCTGCGCTCAAGTTCGCAAGATGCAAATTCAATACCACCAACGGGATACAAAGACCAAAAGCCCATATGAGATGAGAAGTTGATTTGAATTTTTTTCAAATTGCCACCGCTGAGATAGAGTGGTAAAAATAATTTTTTTACAAATAACTGGAACAGAAACATGAATTATTATCGAAGGACATTAATAATTGAATGTAGATAAAAACAACCGTCAATCAAAATGACCTAAAAATTATTCTAAAATGGTTGTGTGGGCAATTATCCAAATTACTGACACTGCAGGCAAATGATATTACAATTTTAATTACCAATCGCCAACCGAACGGAAAACGTTTTGTCATCCAAACGCATGGCCATTGTCACGTATTTTGTTCGATATACGGAATTTTGAGTGGTTGAAATAGAAATGGAATTGCATGGTGGGTATATTTGAATTTTAATTACTGCGGACAGTAATTTGCAGATAAATAGAAATTTGCAAATCCACCTGAACTGACCTGACCTACTTGTCATGATGGCCACAATGAAGTGCTCTTATTCCATTCCATGCAATACTCGCAATGTTGATGATTATTTTGCTCACTTGATATCATATATATTTTGATGCAGCTTTGCACAGCAATTTATAGTGAAAGTATAAATTTAAGCTACTTAAAATCCTTTTATTTGCAGCAACTTTCCTTGTGTCGCACTAAGCAACTTACAACATTTTGTAGCACTTATTTGTATAGAGAACATAGTATAAGGAATTCTGTTCACCGCCCTTCTCAACAGTGTCTCTTTGCACATAAAAATATCAGCTTATAGTTGTTGGCCACACCCTATTTTTATTTAGCCATTCGCATTTCTTTCACCTTTTTGTTTTCATTTCGTTGGCATTGAAAGGTGAACAGGTTGTTCTTTTCCCTTTTTTTGTGATTTTTTTTTTTTAACACATTTCCGCTGTCCTTAATTCCCTTAATGCCCTTTTTGGTCATGAAGAGGGAATGAAACAATTTGTAAGCGACTAAAAAAAACACCAAAAAATTAAAGCAAGCAATAAGCAGAAAGGGAAAGCAAAATTAATAGCTAACAAAAGATTGTACTTGTCGTACAAAAGCAACTGATTAAATCTGCTTGGTGATTGCTTTTTATTTTTAGAATATTGAGTTCGTTTGGATTGCAAATATTCTGAATTAATATCAAATTGTCTCAAATTCTACTTTTATGTTGTAGTTTAATAAATGACAATAATCAAAGTTTACCTTTAAATAAATACAAATGAAAACTTTATTGGCCAACAGTTGGCAGGACATGTCTATTATGGCTTAAACAATGCAGAACTAAGTTTTATCCTTCTTGCACACTTCAGATTACAGCCATGTGAAGGCACTGCGTATACTTAATTCAGAGCTAGCGGACACTTTGGGCAATTTGTTATCGCGTGCCTGTGCCAAGTCGTTGAATCCACTACAAATCTATCCGGTCCTGCATTCTGAACACTTGACAGAGTTCTTGCACAACTTGGATGCAGCCAAGCGTCTGGAAGAGTCATTGCTGCAACTGGCAGGTAAGTTAAGATTTACCAACTTCTTGTCATTTTAATATTTTAACATCCAAGCTAAAGTTAAAGTGGATTGTTTATAATCTGTACTTCCGGCCAATAACTACTGGCAAGATGGTTCCCTAGTGTACTTGAGAGTGTGGCCAGCCAGAGAGAGAGAGAGAGACTTGGAGTAATGCATTTTGCATTTGCGTTATTCTCATATTTTTGCAGAACGATGCCAGCAGCATTATGAGTGCAATCACTTCCACTTGGTGGCTGACACGACTATGGCGACGTTGCATGCGGCAAACAATTTCTTTGAGACCTCAAAACCTTGGGAACTGAAGGGTGGCGTCAATGCACAACGGCTGGAGACGATAATCGGTATGACAATGGACGCGTTGCGGCTATGCGGCATTGTGTTGCAACCCATAATTCCGCAGCTGGCCACACAGCTGCTCGATAAGCTGAGCGTGCCTTGGTCGCAACGCTGTTGGAGTTGTCTGAGTCAGAGTTTTGCCACAAACGGCAAAAGTATGACCAAGGGTAGTCATCAGTTGGATGGAGAAACCAGTGCCATGCTTTTCCAGCGCATTGTCGAACAGCAACAGCAACAGCAGCAGCAGCAGGATAAATCAACACAAAAGCCACAGTCAGCCAAGCGCAGCAAATCAAAGAAGGAGCGGACGAAGGCAACTGCTGCGTAGAAGTAATAGCAACAATGACATCTTCAAGTGGCCCGGCACGTAGCCATAATAAACTGTATCCAAAGTCAAGTAAAATCAACTTTACACTAACCATTGGCTGACATTTATTCATAGCGCTCTGGGTCCGGGACCAAGCCTAACATAGCGTATGCTTAATCAGCGCTCAAGTGGCCACAAATCACAAATGCCGCTCCCATCCCCACCCATCGCCATTATGTTTGCTATCTTGGCAGACTCTCATTAAAATCTACTTAATTATCTGCCTAGGCCGCAAAGGGAAAAGGAAACCATTCAGTTGTATAGATATTATTATTATTTATTACCCATAATTGACGATAGATGCCACATTCAGGTGAATGGAATGGCACCGCATTGAGGGAGCATCTCTTCGTAATGAAAAAGTTTTCACTTTAATGAGGCAAATTGAAATAGCCACTTATTTGTTAATTTATTTTAATTTGCACAGACAGGGCAAAAAAGTAACAACAAGAAGGATCGAAACTAAAAACAAAAAAACGAAAACAAACAAAAAACATATAAAAAATGGAAAAGTAAAAAAGGAATCTACAAAACGTAATCAAAATAAATGGCAATGTTGCTCTCAATCTAAGTGGGAATGCATGTTAGCGAGGGCAAGTGCAACCATTAAAGGCGAGCCACTGAAAATTGGCAGCCAAAGTTGATTGGATTAGTTCTCTGTGCTCGGTGTCCAGTTCTCGGTGCTGGTGCTTGGTGCTTGGTGCTCGGTGGCCTCTCGCAGCCTGTAGTCGGTGTAAATTGCTAATGTGTGCTCATCGCAATCAGGCCGTTGGTAAACAATAATTTCCCTTCCATCCCAGTATATGTATGTAACGTTTTCGTGCCCAGCCATTGACATTGATTGGTCTCCATTCCCGTCTACCGTCTGCTACAAAATCTAAATGGCGTCGGCCAATTAGTGTTGTTCCTCAAAACACGATGGACGATCCTTTAGTTAGTTAGTTTCGTGTGAGAGAGCTAATCCATCAAATCGGGGATGACTGACTAGCATCTTTAATCATATGTGTCTTTCTCTTTTTTTATCTCAAGCGGATAACAAGGAATTTTCTATTGTATTATTATGATTAATATGTCAAATTGCTAATTTATTTTTAAAGCGTTATTTATTCTTGGACCAAGAAGTTCAAGCGGTTTGTGTTATATCCAAGAAATTGTAATCAGACTTTTATACAATATAAAAATATGTTAAACTTAAGACGACAAATGCTTAAGAATGAGGCCGTTTAAAAGAGGATTTAAAATGTTAATGAAATATCGCTTAAACGTTTCCTCAGTAACGAGGCAAGAGCCACCAAAGTGCAGACAAACATAAACAGCAACGTTAACATGCTTGACTTGTAAAAAACTTGTTAACTTTGCATTTAAAATTTAATTATGCAGGCTTCTTTGGCCCTAGCGATACTCCCCCATCCTATCAACACTACAGACGACCCAGCAGGAGCAACAGCTACAGGAGCAGCAGGTAATAAGGTTAATGATTGAGTTTTAATGTTGCTTAAATGGGAATGTTACATTGTTGTAGTTGCTTTTGCTCTTGTTGTTGTTCTTGTTGTTGTAAAAGAGGTCCTTGTTGCGTTGGCCAGGATAACGCTGTTGCACTTTACTTTGATTAATTACTGAGCTGTGCCCTGTTGGCCTCGACTGTGCCCTTTAGCTGTGATTGCATCTTCCAGCCTGTGGTATGTACTTTGCCAATGCATAATTTAATTGACCATCACTTCGTGACGTATACGTAATATTATAAGTGAAATTCATATAAAGTTTGCATGAGGTAATATCTATGCATATACCCAAGTACCTTTTGACCTCTTACTTATCAACGTTTTGTGGAAATTTTACAGCGTTTACAAAGTGTCAAAATAATTTTTAAGAGTATTAGGAATATTAATATTTCTTTTTTTTCTGTATAAAACTATTTTTTGACACCTGAAAACATAATTTTTGGGGTACAAAGTTGATAACATAAAACGTTTTGCCTATCGAATTGCTAGGAGGTCCTATTAAGCTATACCATTTCGTCCTGCGGCTACAAATGTGGAAGTTAGAGCCGAAAACCCAAAAAAGACGTTATTGAAATGTGCTATAATTCCGCAGGATATCAACCGATTTTGACAGGATGTATTTTTTTAGACTTCCGAAGAGTCGGACTATCGAACTGCATTAAAGGTTTTTCATATTTTTCTCGAAAATTTTTCTCAATTTTTGCAAGGGGGTTAGTCGTAAAAATTGTAAAAAAATCCTAAAAGTGCTTGTATCTCCGCTGTTTCAAGGACGATCAGGATATCCTTTGGCCAGATGATAGTCCTTGTTAATTAGAATCGATTGACATTGTCAGATCCTTGAAAGTCCTTTTAACAACGGAGAAATCAGGAGTTTTTTCTGTTGCGAAAAATGGCTATAACTCGCGAATCCTTTCAAGGATCAGGACGAAACTAATGTCAAATGAATCTTAATAACAAGGACTACTTTCTGCGTAAAACACATCCTGATAGTCCTGCGGGAAGCCGAGATATTTGGGTTTTTGTGATTTTGACCATATCCTGAGCAAGTTTTTTTGAATAAAAATTTATGTAGCATACTTTGGGGGTGAGCTTAATTTTGGCTGTCAAATTGAAATTTTGCCACCTGAATGAGAACACCTGAAAAGAAAATACCAGGCGAACAGTAATAGGCAGTAGGTCGATTTCCAAAAAATTATTTTATTAAAATTTTAATTTTTATTGCATACTTATGAGGGTTCAAAAATGTTTGAATTGCGAAATTGCAATTTAGCCAGCCAAATTAAAATAGGTACCAGGCGAACAGAATAGGTAGTAGGCAAATCTTTTAAATATACAATTCTTGTGGCCTACTTTTAGGGTGCCTACGTTATGAAATTTTCCTAAAAGTCCCGAAAATCTCCATGAATTGGAAATTTAAAGACCAATCTGGATGTCCTTTGGTTTGGTGATACTTCTAGCTGATTGGCGTCACCTGTGATGGTCATATCCTTGAAAGTCCTTTTAAAATCTAAAAAATCAGCCATTTATAATGTAAACAAAGATATAACTCGCGAATCCTTTAAAGAATGAGGATAAATTGATGTCAAATGAATGCTCATACGTATGAACAAGGACACTGTTTTATGCGATATACACATATGTATATATATATATACATCTTCCGGTGGTCCTTCAGAGAGCCGAATTATCAAGGACTTTCCGCTTCCAACCGATATAGGTATATAATTAAGGGCATCCTCGGAAAACTTATCTTTTCATCCTGCAGCCTCGTAGAAATGCATAGTTTTGTTATGAAGCTTATCTGTAAGCAGACAAAAATATCTGTTAGTTATTTTTTAAATATAGTATCACATGGAATTATTTACTTATTATATATACAATTCAAAATACAATTGTTTGTTCGATTTTAGATTAAGCTTATAACTATTAGATAGCTTACAATTCGTCTGTTAACTAAATGTATTACAATTTTTTAAATAAACTTCAGTTTACTTAACAGTACTGAAAGTTTTATTCTTTCGCTCGTTTCGACTGTTAACCGTTTTCTTTCTGCTCCCAGGAGTTGCAAGAACTTTGATGTCCTGAAAGTTTCATGAGTTTAATATCCTTCTATAAAACCTACACCGCAACCGGAGAATAATAGCATGAGTTAAAAGCGAAATCACACTCGGAGAAAGCAACACATTCTGCTTGTTTCAAAATCAGCGTAAGTCACCATCACTGCAAATCCAAATTGTGTATATTCTGTAATAATAAATATTGATTGTTTAATGGGTTTACATCAATTAAAATAAAAGTGCGAATGAAAATTTATATTTGGTACATTTCTACATAAAATTCGTTAAACTTTAGTGGGAAATACAAAACTTAAAATTGACCCAAATATATTTTAAGGGAAGCAAAATTTCAGAGTTACCTTTCCTACCATAGCTTATCTTTGTCTTTTTAATTCATAATTTTGCAATGAATTAATCGAAGTACAACCAGTAATTTATCCGCCAATATCGATTGCTATTATTGCAAATTTTCTTATTGTTTTTTCCTCGATTTTCCGTTTAATTGCGTGTTTCATAAGTTTCGATTAGATTTCATCACATCTGTAAAATTGACAATATTCAGTATTATACATAAACAGTAAAGATAAAGTTACAGTTGTTATTGTGCTTGCCTTTGTGATTCATAATATATGTACATATGCAGCACAGTTTTCAGATTTTATATTAAATACCGACAGTGTTTTCCGTTTCACTTTACACAACTTTGCTAGTTTAAATCGATTTCGCTCATCTTTATCAGATCTAGGAAATACAGAACGATATTAATAAGTTTATTTTATAAAGAAACTGAATAATTTTTAATCCACTTTTTTTTTTACCACAACACAAACTTTGATCCATTCTCTTCGGCACACGCGCACTGACTGAAGTTTGCCGCCCACGCATGCCGCTTTTTGTACATGATCGAGAGTCAGGAACACAGTGTTGAAAAATGCAATAGATCCAGTGTTTTAAAAAACCTGACAATTAAAATGTAATACAACCCTAAATTTAGTCACCTTGTTTTTTAACACTTCCAAGAATAACTTTTCCAATACTGAATTCTTGTTTGCCAACACACATCTTGTTTTTCAGCCCTCACTGTGAATTTTTGTTTTTCAACACTGCTGAGGAATTTTTGCTTTACAACACTCACGGCGAATGTGTTTTGCAACACTAGTCCAGTATTATAGTTTTACAACACTTGTTTATTTGTGTTTTCCAACACTGATTTATAAAGTTTGCTTTTCAGCACTGGTCCAAAAAATTTGTTGTTCAACACTCACTATAATATTTGTTTTATAACACTCATCTAGAATTTTTATTTTTCAACACTCAATTTTAAAAATCGTTTTCCATCACTCATTTAGATATGTTGTTTTTCAACACGTATTTAAAATACACGTTTTGCAGCACTGAGTTACGATCATGTATAAAAAGGGGCATGCGTGGGAGGAAAATGTTAGTCAGTGAGTGGTCGTGGGAAGTGGAGGTTTATGGTGTGGTAAGTCAGCTTAAACTAATATATGTTATTTTTATCAATTAATTGTATTAGTACAATATCAAATAATTAGATCTGATAAAGAGGAGCAAAAGTGAGTAGATTCAAACTAGCAAAGCTGTGTAAATCACACATACGTATGTACATAAATACATATGTAGAACAATATCTATATATTCAGTAAAAATATACATAAATAGTGTGACGCGATCAGTGGATTACATCTTGATTGCAAGGCAAATTAATAACCTAAAGATAAAGCACACTTATAACTTTTAATTTATGTTTAGACACATGTACTGAATATGCATATATTGCCAATTTTACAGATCTGATGAAATAATGACGATAATACTGAGGATATTTAAACTGATAGTTAAGGATAAAATTATTGTAACCCAACACAGGATAGTGGGTGCCGCACTTTGAATTGTAATGAAAATTTTGGCCAACTTTCCACTATGAAATTTGTTTCACATCTAATTTAATATTCAAAAGCTAAATTGACTACATTTTCTACGCCTTCTTAGGCAATCCGCTACCTGATGTGGATGAGATTCACTCTGTTAGTGTGTTAGTTTTAAAGTGAGTGATGTGATAAGTTGCTGGCATGTGCAGCATGTGAGAGGTGTGTGAGTGGTAAGTGAGTTATGGGCAGAATATGAGATTGCCTACATATTGGATGTGGATTGCATACTCACTGATTAAATTCTATAATGCATATTATATGATGGCCATTGTGTCCATATTCTGTAAAACATACATACAATTTCATTATTACAAAATTCAATTGTTTACAATAAATGCAAATACTATAATTATTATTTAAATAAAAGCGCGTTGTTGTGTATTCAAACACAAGTTACGTTTAAATAATTAATGCAACAAACTGCCGGTTCTTTCAAAGTGTTTAATGAAATAATATAATAAAAATACCAGCACAATAATATACAGACACGCCCACAAAAACCCACACACACTTACACACACATGCAAACCATAAAAGCAATAGAAAATCAGAGGAGCCAAAAGCCGGAATTTGTGTAATTTGCGCATTAAGCAATTAAATATGAAAATTAAATTGAGCATATTTGGCATTTAATTAGTAAAGCTTGTCAATTACTACAGATTTATGTGGCAATTGTGGCTTTAATGCAAATAAAAATGTTGGCAAATATCAACAACACGGAGTGTGTGTGTTCTCAATTGGACACATGTGGGACAGTGTCAGCACTTAAGCTTCTTTTCTTTTTAGCCAGACAGACATAGACAAATAGACAAGCAGACACGCAGACAGACAACGAGCCTAAGCCATTTGAGCTGATGCCATCAAACCGTTTTGCCGCTTCACATAATTTGTAATTAAATTCCACTAAAAAATGCTACCGAAATTCCTAATCCTTACACACACACATGCATATATGTACACACACCCATACACACACTCATACATGCACACATATGTATATACATGTGTATATGGACAACAGCAAAGGACCATGGCCACAAACTATGCCAGTCGTTATCCCTTTTAATGAATTTTTTCCTGCTCGCCTGCTGGCTGCTAGCCAGCAAAAACTTTTACCCCTTTTCTATTTATCTCTCTTTCGTTCGTCTGTTTTTTTCCGTTTATTTTTTGCTCGGAAAGTAAATATTTTACTATGGCACTATTTAAAACATATAGCATACATATTCAGGCTATGTCGGCACAGCTGGGCTGCCTGAAGCAACAACTCGACCTCCAGCACAGACTCAAACCCAAACTCAAACCCAAAACCCAGCAAAGCCAACCCATTCAGGCCAGTAGAGTTTTAGCCAGACTGTTGCCGTTTTATTTTGCAATATTTTTCAGGTCAAAATGTCGTAGAACTTTTATTAACTTTATAACCAAGATGTTTGTATGTGTGTGTGCATGTGTGTGTGGGGTGCAATGTGTGTGTGTGTCCTACGTATCTGTATCTAAACATTAAAAGTAGCTTAGTGTTTGTTCACGTTTTACTTTAGTGTTGTGTTTAGGTTTTCCATGTTGATAAGTAATATTGGTCATGTCAACAAAAACAAAAACAACTTCAATATCAACATGTGTTTACGCTTTAAAGAGATTTACACTTGAAAATTTCTGAGATTTTTTTTTTCCAAAAATATAGATAAATGTTGCATTTTGTACAAATCAACGATTTGTTAAACAAAGTATTAAATTTGTTTTACAAATTCCCATTGCAATTGTTTGAACTATAAAGTATCTAAGATGTTTAGTACGCTTCACAACACTGGCATTTAATATTAAATATGAAATGCAATTTTTCACCTTCTGCTATAAAGGATTCTCTTTGTTGTCTGTCTATCTACCTGTCTCCATCTTATGCTCTCTCTCTCTCTCTCTCTGTTTCTCTTTGCTATCAAACAAGTACTTATGTATAGTAATAATGAGCTTAAGAACGCAGCTGTTGGTGATGATGATGATACAGATGATAATGATAATGACGAGTAAGACAAATTAATTTTCTTCACTTTTGCATGACAATGCAAAATTTATAAAGCAAAAAAATGCAACGGAAATGAAGAAGAAGAACTTAACTTGTGCAGCAAAACGAAATGAAAAATGTTATTTAATACCGTTTTGAATGCAAAAGCGAACAACAAATGAGTTTTGCAATCTATAAAAATATTAAATTATATTCTTAAAAGGATGCATTCAAGAAAAATCAGTTTGAATTTATGATTTACGAATTAAATTTTAAAATATTGAGTAATTGAAAGGTATGAGAACAAGATGTTAGAAGGTGTAATAGATATACATATCACACACATCATATATCATCTCAATGTATGCATGTACTTATACATATGTACATATCTATTTGTAAGTAATGGAGTAAATCGTTTTAAAATTTCAATTGGAAACCACGGTAAAGACTTAAAAACTGAAAAGTAAGACTTACTGGCATTTATCCATTATAAATGAAAACTAATCCATTCCGTTATTGTTTTATTTATGGGAATTCCCGAATATTTTCTCTGCATTATATTTTATATTTAATCCTTAATATTTTTTGATTTTTTCACTCTTCATCTTTAAAGCCACTGAAAAGTAAAAGATAAATATATTTACTAGTCTTAATTAAGACTCATATACTTACGAATTACTTCTATATTTATAGATGAGTTCGCAATTTTTCTCTTTCTGGCATTCTTGTTCAATAGAAATACTACGTGGCCAAAAGCTAAAATGGAAAAAAGCATTAAACTTGATTAAAATCTTTATGCATATTAATGAGTTAATGAAAGGTATAAAAAAGCGAATTTAAGACAAAAGAATATGAAGAACAGGAAGTACTCAAGAATTTCTTATTTTTCAACATTAGCCAAAATTTAAGATTGGAAAGCTTTGTCATTTCATTGAGCTGCAACAAGTGGAGCCATTATCATGGCTCACAGACTTCAAGTAATTAATGCCACTTAATCTAACTTACCTTTTATTCTTCGAGCCAATTAAAAATGAAACATACGAGAACAAAAAGCTTAAATTCCTGTGACAATAAATCCACTTGACTTACTCGCATAAGATTTAACAAAAAAAAAAAAAAAAATACTTACACACACATACATATACATATATATATATTTACTTATATATGTATGTATGTATGTATGTAGTTTATATTGTATTAGAAGATGAGAATTGCCACTCAACATGTTGCTGTTGAGCCGCTTTAAATGCTTTTTGTTTGCTCTGTTGCTTTGTTTTCTTTCAGTTTTCTTTTCGTTTCTTTTTTTTTTTTTGTTTTTTTCTTTGTTGTGACGGGGAAAGGGAAAGAGAAGAAAGAAAAAGAAGCAACAGCCCAGACATTTGCAGGTACATTTACAGAAAGACAACGACAACGACAACTAAATAAAATTGAGAATGAAAATAAAAATGAAATACATGAGAGCAGCGGGTGTTGTAAGCATAAATCTCATCAATCAAATGGAATTGTGCGCATAAAGTTATCGGCTCAACTTACAGCGGATAACTCAAACCAACCAACCATCCAACTTTAGTTCTCCTTCCCATTTCCGTTCCCCTTCCCATTGCCATTACCATTCGCTTTCGCATTCCCATTCCCATTCCAATTGTTCCGCTTTTGCTACATTTTCCCTTTCACATCTCCTTTGTCCCGGATAATTCAAGTTTATCGTTTCAATCTGCTGGAGCTGGGCCCCTGGGCTAGTGTTTACTCGAATACATACATATGTAAACGTATATTTTTTCTCGCATTTGTTTTTGTTTTTTCTGTTTTTCTTTTTTGTTGTATTGTTCTATGCCAGCGCATTAAACACAAATCGAGCTTGGGTACTGGGCGGCCTACGGGTTCCCTTTGATTGCGGCTGAAGAGGTCTGAGTAGTTTTAAGCTCTGTTTACTTTTCTTTCTTTTTTTTTCCACTTTTCCGTTCTGGTCTCTTCTCTAAATCCGATTTATTTGCATCTGTTTTCATATTGTTTGGATTTTTCATCTCTTTCTCTCTGTTTTTTTTTTTCGAATGGGTCTGCGGTTTCAAGTCTGAATCCTTGCCACAAACTCTGTTGAATACGGTCGGCATTTTTTGTTTGGAAACTTTGAAGTGCGCTTAATTAAGTCGCCTAATTATTTATGGCAACTGAAGTACGTTTGGGGGTCTATATAGGCAAACAAGCCAACAGTCGATGGGCTTGAATCCATTTTATATTTCTGCCGTTGGCCATATTGATTAGGTGCTCAAATATGAGCATAATGGCCGTATATTAACCGCTCGAGGCATTAAGGTCATATACAACCGTTTAATTTATCACAAAATTTTTTTAAGAGCAGTCCACTAAAGCTGATCGCATGAACGTAGCAATGGGGTATTAATATACATATCTAAAATGAGTAAAATTTAAAAGTTGTACACCTTGACGTTTAATTAAGTAGAAATGTCGTTAACAAACCTTAAACTTAATCATTCATAAGGTATAAAAATTTCATCCTTTTCATCGCACTTCCGGATTCCTTTTTTGGTACTTCAAGGACTGATTACGTCTATGTTTTGGCGGCAATTGAGAGAAAGAGGGAGAGAGAGAGAGAGAGCGAGAGAAGTTTCTTTCTCCATCCAACCAGGTCGTAAAACGTTTAACGCAGTTGAGTTACCAAACTTGCCAGGAGCAAGAAACTTTGTTTCTGTCGATATTTGAAAAGTTGTTGCTAATTTTCCATCGTTCAAGCACTTGGGCAACTGAAATTTGATGTAATTAACTGAAACGTTTGCATTTTAATAGACTTTACATTACGTATAAAAACAGAGAGAGAGAGAGAGAGAGAGAGAGAGAAAAGAAATGCTAAACAAATTTAACGAAAAAACAAAAACGAAAGGTTTGAATTATGAATAAAGTTTAAGTACAAGTTGAAGTTTAGCCATTATCGCGCAAAACGAGCTGGTAGAAATAAAAAAAAAAAAAACCAAATAAAAGGAAGTAACGATTCAGATGGGAACTAAAATCGTAAGACTTAAGGCGCTTCCCATCAAGCATACGCATTGTTGGCTTTGACTCAGACTTTGGCCAAGGCATTTGCTAGCACATTCTTGGCCATGTGTGCGGCAAAGCATGACTAATGACAACTTTGGACCGGCCAAGTATATATCATTTCGTTTAGCAAATAACAAATATCAGCGACCAACATGGAGATAGCTTTTCCAGGAAGAGAAACAGAGGGAGACGGGGAGAGAGCGAGAGAGAAATAAAAAGAAAGGAGAAATAGAAGTAGATGTAGAGAGAAATAAAGATAAATAGTGTTTTGAAATGTTTTCTTGCTTGGCAGATGAAACGAAATTTGTACCACACTCGAATGAAGCAAATGTGAATGTGAATGTGAATGAATGAATAGATCTCTGTCTCTTTTCTACGCTTCGGGAGGGGAGGCTCTTTGTTTTTCCCCCCTTTGCTCGTTTATATGTATGTGTTTATATGTATGTGTATAATATAAATAAAAGCAAACAACAAGCCACAGCGACAACGAGCGCATTTGCAACATTTATTGAGTCGTTGAACGAGTTGAATGAGTTTGGGTTTTATTTTTAAACGATGGCTGGACTGAAGTGAGCACTGGCAAAGACTAAACGAGCGTACACAGTTTAAATATTGATTTACGAGCACACTCACACAGATGCACACACACAGACACATACACATATATATATATATATATATGTATATATATATATTCACATAGACACCCGCAGACAGTTGCTTGGACTGGGAAAGGACATAAATTGATGACACAACAACCACAATACGGTAGCTGGCATTTGTTTCCTTTCTACTTGTTTGTATTTAAATAATGGACAGGCGTGAATTTTTATTTGAATTGGTAATCTTTGCAAAGTGCAAATATACCAAAAACAAGAAACAAAAGAACACAATGCGCTCAGGAAGAAGCAGGACGAAAATTTAAAAAAAAAGGACACACTGTACGTTAAGGTACACGGAGAAAAATAAATATGCTGAACATTTCCAAGGTTTCCCCTAGTTGCCGTGGCAAGAGGCTTTGGCCTTGGCGATGTCTTATTGACAGCTTCAGTCAAGGCAGCGCAAGAAAATTGTAATAAAGTAACAATAATGATGAATAATGAATTCACTCACTGTATTCAAAATTTCTTGATTTTCCCATTCCAGTGCCATTTTTTTATATTCTCAGTTGATTTCTTATAGATTTGATTTAAACTGCTCACAATAAAAAGTAAATGATAAAAGATAAAAGATAGAACATACATGATATGAAATAGTTTCAAAATTATTATTTTTGGACTTCGGGAAATTCATGTCCATTGTTTACGGCTTCGCCAAGTCTACAAGATAAAATATGCAAAAGAAATTTAATAATACTCAATCTGTATGTAAAACAAATGAAAAATTCCTTAAAAGAAATGTAAAATATTTCAATTCGAGTCCATATAAAGTTTGATTAAGACTTAGATGCTAAGTTACTTGGAAAAAAATATATTTGCATAAACAAATATTATCCCTTTAAATGTAAAATAATGTATTGTCTTGCTGATAAAAAGGCCATCTATGTATATATCTATTTAAAAAATCTAATGGAATATCAAAACAATCTTTCTAAACTCTAACAAAAAATAAAAACAATGGATATTTAATTAATTTATTAAAGGTGAGTAATCAAAAATTGTAAAAAATTTGAATTAAAAAAACAATTTAGATGAACTTTTCCTATTTTCTTTTTGCAGATATCCTTAAAAATACAATAAACGATTCAGTAGAAAACATATACTAAGTAGTAAAGTTCATATTTATACTTTATTATAAATATTAATAATTTAATTTTGATTACCTAGTTTTAATTTCAAAGATGTTTAATATTTCCCAAAAAGTGTCAAATTATTATTTTATAAAAATTAGTTAGAAGAAACAAAGAAGAGACTATTTTTAGTTAATTGTAATCAAAATGTTAATCGAAATCCTTTTTTTAAATTATGTTTTTATATCTATTTTGCAAATGTCTTTTGCTTCTTTTTTTTTGATTTAAGTATTATACATACAGGGATAGTAAAAGGGATTTTACATTTGATTTACTGCCCGAGGACACACACTTAACCAACAAAGCCAGTTGGCCGAAACTCTATTCAACTGGCCACCGTCCACATCAGAGCCAAGCTAATGTCGGCTCATTTCGAGTCGCAAAGTGACCCCAAGTCAGGTTGCCCATCAAGAAAGCCAAAGACACACACATACACACACACATACATACACATTCACATTGATGAGGCTCATTAAGAGCCTGCGGCAGTTTCACTGGCAATGGCAAACCTCAAAATTGAGCCTGCACTAAGCTGCACTTAAGATGCAAGTGCTTAAAATTTGCCAAACGATTCAATGGCACACCCACTGCATACACACTAACACACATACACACACATACAAATACCAACAGACAGGTGTAAACGATGTCTTAATCACTAACCATTGCTATTATCACCGCGCCTTTAAAATAGAAAATTTGCTTTTTCTCTCCATTAGCCAGGACTAAGAATATCGATCAAAACTTGAAGTAAAAAAAAAAAAAATGCCGGCACTTTACCAGCAAGTCAACTTCTGGGACAGCTAAGCAATTATGGTGTGCGGATGCGGATGCGGATGCCTTAGCTGATGCAGACAAAATGCGCAAATTGGTTTCACTTGACAAGGCAAGCGTGAAAATGAGGTTGTTTTACGTCTACCCTCGCAAAAGAAAATGTAGTAAATGTAAGAAAAAGGGAAAAACTTTCGTTTAGAAGTTGCGGCAACAGTTTTACGCTTAACATTGCACATAAAATTTGCCCAGATGACTTTTGACAAATGTTTGCCATGGCGTTGCATCCGCATATCTCATGTGTTAAATTAAATTGAATTTACAGCATCCAAAAGAAAAGCTATATATGTATGTGTTAACACATAAAGTGTTGCTAATCTAGACTCAGTTTGATTATTTTTTCGTCTTTTTCTTTTCATTTACCACTTACAGAGAATTCATTGTTCTGACCTTTAGTGTCATAATAATTAAATTGAGCAAATGCCAGAATAAACAGAAAATCTTAACGCCCACATCTGACACCTGCTTTGTTATTCAGCACAAGATGATTCCATTCAACACGAAACTTATTTGGTATGACCAGAGAGAAACTAAGTCCAGGGCAATAAGCTTTATGGACAATTGCGGTAGACTTTGTGTTTTCTGTGCCTTTTGTTTTGCTTTCAATTATTATATCCTTGAACCTTTGAGATGAGGTAAATCACAAGTATATAACACTCATACACACACATACACATACAGATACACATTTATTTCTATATATAATACTCTACCTATACACATTTTGGCTAACGCAAAGGTATTTCAAATATCAAACTTTTTGATATAAATGCCAGACGCTGAAATGTATGCTATGGTTTTCGTTCAAATATTTATCAAGAAATATTAAAGAACTGATTCGAATTGGTTTTGTTGCATTCATGTAGACCAAAGTTTGAAAAATGTTGGCCCATTTGACATGACTTCACTACTTTATTTTTTTTTTTTTTTAGCCTTTATAAATGGCAAGCTGTGCACTTGAGTTGGGCCATGATTTTATCCATTTGGCAAGTAGCAGAACATTGCACTCGAAATTCACGATACGATGATTTATGCTGTTGGCTGGCTCTGTTTGGCGACTACATCAATCATGTGTCTTATGCTTGACTGATAATTTGATTGATTCCACAAATGGCAAAAGGTTGACGGGGTGTATATGTACATACACACATACATACATATGTACATATGTATGTATGTATATGTTGCTGTTGACTGGTTGGGCGGCTACGTTTATGCATTCTGAATGAATGCCAGATCCCCTGAATTTCACTTGCAAATTTCTCGCATTTTGATTATTTATGTTGTGGGTGAAAAACGCAGCCAGTATACCATGATGCCACTTTCCTTTTGAATGGGGTTAAAGTGCATGAGTTAGGTGGCTCAGTGCATCTGAAAATATTTCCACTGGTTGCCGCCTGTGGTTCTTGTTGGCTTTTCAGTGCTACGTTTTTCTTTTTGCATTCCTTCAAATGCATAACTAAATCAAGTCGTAGAAAACCAAAAAAGAAAAAAATAAAAATAATAAAAATCGCGCACACACACACACATACGCACACAAATTTTTTCCACTGTGGTCTTAAATTTGGCTAGCAATTTTTTGTTTTTGTTTGCGCATTTTCCTCTTCTTTTCTTTTTGATATTCTCTCTCTCTTTATTTCTCTCTCTTTTCCTTTTCACTCACTGATGGCTATGTCGACTTAAAGCTATTTTAAAATGATTGGCTTTTATGTCAATATAGCATCCCAGTTGTTGTTTGTTGTTTTTTTTTTTTGCCTCCTGTTTTCCTCTTTATATTTTTTTCACTTTTTTATTTTGTTGTTGTATTTTTTTGCCTCTCAGTATTTTCTTACAGCTTGTTGACTGCGTTGCTTTTTAAGTGCCTCAATAAAATACAATAAATATACACATAAATTTTTATATTATCATTTTTTTCTTCTCTTTCTCTTTAAGCGTTGCCTTTTCGCCTGCAGGTAGTCGTGTAGGTCGTGGGCAAAGTTGTCGTCGCGTTTTTTAATAGAGCAAAAAAAAATATATATAAAAAAAATGAGAAAAAATAAAATAAATACTAGGAAGTAGATGAACAAGGAAACAAAAATGTTGAAATGAGTCTTTCCTAAATGTGATGAGCGAAAGGTCTGTGTCAGTCCCTTTAAATATATCATTGGCCATGGGCCTACAAGAAGGGGGGATGCCATTACGAAAAACGTTTAAAAATGTTGGTAATATTGCTAATATTTTATAGCACGTTAATAATAGCAAAGTCAATTAAAATTGGAATTTAACCGGAAATTGAGTATACTAAAAAGGATTATATTTTAATGGGAATCTTTAGCATTAAATGTAAATCGAAAAATTTACTACAGTTATTTATATTTTAATAGGAATGTTAAACATTAAATAGGAATTGTTTTATTTAAATATATTAGAGAGTTTTTTCTTTGGCAAGTGTATTAGAAAGAATATGACTGCATCAGGTTGTCTTGTTTGAATTTTTTGCATAACTGTCTTTTTTTTCGAATTCCCTCGACTGTAGTTTAATGGTACCAACTATGTTCTATTTTATCATGGAAATGCTTGAACTAACTTTTTTCTTATCTTGTATATTTACACAATTTTTTAAGCGGATACCAAAGCAAATATTATTCTGAGATCTTTGCTACGCTTATGGCTTAGCCAGCAGCTGCCAAATCGGTTTGCCATAAATCTTCCAGTTCCAGTGCACATGCTACCTTCAACTCAAAATACATACATGTACAACCACAGACTCACATACATACACGCACAGACATATACATTCATCCTTTTTGTATATGAGAAAAAGCCGCATGAAATTAAATTAAAACGAAAGCTTCTGCTTGAAGGCACAAATCAAATTTTCACATCGACGCCTCCCAAAAACAACAAGGAAAATCACATTTGCAATAAGTTTGTTGAAAATTGAAGCGTAAAATAAGCATTCGTCACTCACTTTTTTTCCTCATCCACATCGTTTTCATTCATTTTATTTCAGTTTTTCATTTCTTTTTTTGTTCTTTCTGCTCCTAAAATAATTGTGCGTATAAATCTGAGCATCCTAAACAGACCAACAAAAAAAAAAAAAAAAAAAAAAAAAACAGAAATAAAGTAAAAACAGGGAAAGGGGATGGAATATATTTTTTTTGTTTTGGGTTTCATTTTGAATTCGATTTGTTCGATGGAAGAGTGTTAAAAAGTTGCACGCACAATTGATTTATGAAAATTTATTGCACACATGTGGAAACACACGGACAAGCTCACAGACACACACACACACTCGCACAAATACAAGCACACATTTACTTATATAGACAAACTCATACAAATACAGATATATGTATGTGGATATATACATATATAAGTACATATATACAAAGGCATTTGTGATGTTTGTTTGCCCATTGCGATATGCAACGTTTTTGTTTTTTGATTTCGATGGCCCCCAAAAATTAAAGCACAGACAACATCAGCAATGCTGCGGCAATAAAATCAAAGTCATAAAAGCTAATGAGCCCGAAAACTCCTAACTGATGCCATCCACCCCTCCTTCTTTTATATGTATACCCTCGCCACCCACTCTATACTTTTCGCGAATGATGAAAATCGTGACCATCTTTTTGCTCCTCACTACGTTTTCTTCATAAAAATCAAACAGAACGCAGCTAAGCTCATAAAATGACAACGATCGGTGATGCCAATGCAAGGACACGGGAAGGGGGAAGGGGCATGAAGCATGACTACCTATGACAGAAAACGTCATAAAATTTACGCAAATTGTTGTTGTTATTTTTTCATGCTGTTGCTTCTGTTGTTGTCGTTGTTGTTGCAGTTGTTTTTCTTCTGGTATTGCTGTGAGCACGCATAAATTGCCGCAAATATAAACAAAACAAAAATATCTTAAGCTAGCTTATAGTGCCAACTGGAGGTATACCCTACAATTAATGTAGATACATTTATAAATTTGTACTTATTAAATGGAATAAAAATATAAATATACTTAAAATGAATCAAAGTAATAAAAGTTTTCCATAATTTTAAAAACTTCACCCAAAGGCAAAGTAAGAAATTTAAAGTAAATTTCAATTAATCCATTTCATGATAACTTTAAAAAAGGAATCATTTGCTAATCAATAATTAAATATTTCTACATTTTAAAGCTGGACTATTTCAGTTCATCTATATGCAATGTGATTAAACCATGTAAAGTAAATTCAGCACCCCTTTCCCCTTTTAAGACAAAGGGTAGTCTATCAGTCTTTTAGCCAAGTTTTATTTTCATATTTTTCTTAAGGGGAAACTTGGTGTTTTATATATTTTTATGGCTTTAGGTTTTATCAGGCGATTTTAAATAATAAAACGAAGATATGTTTATATAGTATTTCTGTAGTATTCAATATTAAAACTATTTCAATGGCTGCTATATACATAAAATGATGAAGAATAGTTCTATTTGCAAGCCATCTCAATAATAAACTATTTGGAAAAAAATTAAACTTATGTCTCAGAGATACTGATCTCAACAAATACAAACAAATTTAAATTATGCAATAAAAAATAATGTATATAAAATTATCCTTAAAGTGATCTAGACTTAGGTATATATAATAGCTTAAGACCTTATGGCTTAAATATAATTTATTTGGGGTATTCACAACGTATGGAAACTACTTGTAAATGAATAAGTAATTAAATAAATAAGTAAATAATTAAGTAAATAAATAAGTAAATAAATAAGTAAATAATTAAGTAAATAAATTAGTAAATAAATAAGTAAATAAATAATAATTGATATGGAATAATATTTATGATTATTATAATTATTTGTAAATTACATCTGGCATATTTTATTTAAAGGTGAGAGCCATAAATATTAAAAAGTAAATACAATAAATCAATAAAATAATACGATAATCAATGAAATATACAACATTATTATATAATAAGTACAGTACAAATAAGATATATATATATTAATAGTAAAGATATGCCAGATGTGTACTCATATTCAAGTTGCTTAATCCATAAATTAAATGATTATAATTACTCTTTCAAATCAACAGAATTGATTGACATTTTCATAAACCAACAATAGTTAGTTGATCTACCCTTCGAAAGGGTATTTAATATCAAAAAGTCGAGTAGGTCATCATCTGAGCAGCAGCAGTTGGAATAGCAACAGTATCAGTTGATTTATGTGCTGATAATAAAATCAAATTGTTGCGCATATGTTAGACAGTGGTTCTAAGAGTGACTATATGTATATATGTATAATATACGAAGGAATCCCTTAACTACATAGCAGGGTGAGAAATGTCGGATGAATGAATTCAAGACACTGTGTATCATATAGAAATTGAAATCTATATCGAAACTTGGACATCACATACACAAACACACACACACACACACATACTGACTCATACACTCACAATTGTCACGAAATTACTAACAATAATAGAAATTCCAAGTAAGCAGAATGAACAAAAAGTACAACAAAAACTCTGATGACTGTGAGGAAAAGGATAAGGAGAAGTCAGATAAAACATTGGACAAGACATTCTTTGAGGACCTTTGGCCCGTTTTGTTAGATGAGAATAAGTGTCGTGTTGAGAGCAACTCTGTCGATTATTTTGTGCCATCCAAGAAATTCAATCAACTCTATTGGCACACATTCTTGGCCAAGGTGGGCTATCCGGACTATGTAAAGCCCCATGAATTGCGTTGCTGTGAGGGTGCCAAGCAACAGGAGGCATCCGAAGAAGAAGCCGAATTGGTGGCTAACGAAACAGCCAAAGAAACGACCAATGCAACACATGGTCATGATTATGAGAATCGTGGCTCTTTGGCTATAGAAAGAGTTGTGAATCCGGGTCGTCAATTGGATGAGAAAGAGAAACGTATGGAGAGATTAGCATATAGTTTTGCCAATCGTGTTTATCCATGGACTATGCAAACACCAAAACTTGGCTTCGAGCTAACATCACAACTGCGTGAATGTTTCAATAAACCCATGGAAATGAATATTCTTCAAGATATTCATACTCACAATTGCCAATTGATGATAATCGATGCGGGCAATGAGATATGCGTTGAAGATTTTCAACGTTGGATCAAATTTCGTCCATATATACAAATGTTGGCATTAGTCCGATGTCATCGTGTGGAACGTCGTCTCCATTTGCTCAATGTCTTTCATACATTGCTTGTGGAGGAGAGCATGGAGAATTCATGGCATGATGAATTGCAGTGCTCCCTGCGTTCCGGTTTTGAGCATGCTAAAAATATTCATTTGATAAAGGATTGCAGTAATCCTTTAGTATTTGTATTCTCCCAATGTCGGGGCTTTTGCACCTGTGATACCTATAAAATTGTAAGACGCAGTTAACGCTATATATATATCCCTAAATATATACGTGTATCTACCCATTACACACTCACAAATTCCACATAATATCTATATATCAGATATTTGTGCCCAGGCACATTCTAAGGCCTTCAACTGTACAATTCCTAATTGAACCCTGCAAATTAACCATCGAATTGAAGTACCATGTCTTGCCTCCAATTAGGTCTCAATATGCTGCGAATTCCGCACAATTTATATTTCGAGAGGGCTGCTGTCGTAGCAGTCAATATTGATGTCGACTGCAACATGCATATCCTGACATTATACCCATTCCAACCCTCACTCTCTCCCTCCTGTCGTAAGAACACCATGAGCCCATGTCGTGCCGGAAGTCTATACACCTCAAACAGGCGTCGGTCGGATATCGATGTCTTAATATGCCAATGCCTTCTCCACTCCGTTCTCTTCTTCATCCACTGTAAGACATAATTTTATTTGCTGCAAATAAGGAGAGAAAAGAAAAAGGAAAAATTTGCTCCAAATCTCAACAAATTACCACAAAAGCTTAACAAACTTGAACTGATTATAAAAGTTGCTGGCAGAGATGGCAGAGAAGCCCTTACTTCGAATACAACAATAAGGTCACAATAGACACTTGGGCTTGCAGCCAAAAATTGAGTACATATATATATATATATATATATAGATGTTTTTTTGTTGTTGTTAAAAGTTTTACCCAATGCGTTGTGTTGTGTTGCTACATCATTTTCAATACACATTCGCATAAACATTGCATTATATTATTAAAAGTTGCCTTGTCGTCTGATAAGAACTTAAACTTTTTCTTTTAAAAACGCAAAAAAAAGAGAAGAAAAAAAATAAACATAAAACGAATACGAATACGAAAACGAAAATTGTGGGGACTGCAAAAACTTTTTTAAATATGAGAAAGAGCGAATATGAGAAAGAGAGAGGGCGAAAGGAAGAGTGAGAGAGCGAGAGAAAGATGAAGAGAAATTTATGTTAGCGGGCCACTTTGGCGTATACTTAATGTGAGACAAGTTATTAGAATTATTAATAACTCGTTTTTTGCCTCTGAGAGGCATCACAATAATAATCTAGGCAAACCAGTTTAAGAATGTGCACAAACAAATAAAAAAAAACTCAATTATACATATATTTCTAATATTTAATTAAAATAAAAACTCAAAATGTGAGCAACAACATTGCTGATAAGAATTCATTCAGATTAAGATTAAATTTTTCTAAACACACAAAGCTTAATGATAATGGCCTATGAACTGAATGATTGAGGAAATTCTCTTACAACTCTTGCATAAACATGGGTTTTGCATTGGCCTTGTAATTGGCCAGATCTTCGAGCTGGAAGAGAGGTAAGGGGAGGGAGGCAAATACACTAGCTATGATTGTGAGGAGGGGAAAGCCCGATAAACCTGTTCCCAGGCAGCTGGGAAGACTAATGTTTTATATTGCCATCGGGGAGTTCCACAACCTGCATAGAACTTGGACGATGCCTCTTTATCTCCGCTTGCCGCTTTTGCCGCTTCGAACCCGATTCCAACGACAACGACAACGACAACGACACAGCCTTCAAGCTGGCTAATCAGAAAATGTGAATCTTGTTTAGTATGTGTTCAGCTTCAATCAGCATCGGTTCAATGAGCAACGCATTGTGCCTCTTATTAAGTCTTTGTCTAGGCATTGCTCTAGCACAGCGTTTGCCACCAAATAATTGTGGCAGCGTCTTTCACTATGAACGTCAGGGAGATAGTTGGACAGGTCGTGTTACCCCACCACAGGATGGTCTAACCAGTTTGGATTGGCTTTTACGTTTTGTGGCTCATGGCTCAAATTTGGTATGGTCCAAAGTGCAGGCACAATTAAAAACAATAAACACAACAATAATAATAATAATAATGAATAAACGTGTGAGGACTTTTTGTTATTTGTTTTAGGCTGGCACTGTTAGCAATTTACAACCATATCCAAATAAGGAGACAGCCTATGAGAATATGTTTGCCGGTAGAAAAGCCGAGAGTTATCTACAATTCAATAATTTTTATGATGAATTACCAAAAATAGTTCGAGTCGAACTAAATGGACAAGTTTTGTGCACGGCCAGTGAATGTGAGTAAATCAAAAATGAAAATCAAAAATTCATTTTATTTGGGATTTGGCTAACTAACAAAAATTCCCCTTTTAATTTCGAAAGTTTAAAAGGAACTAGCTAGGAGACATTTTAAAGATCAATTAAGAGACCAAAAAAAAAAAACTCCCCTTTGGGAATTTAGAAATTTCAAAGGGAATCAATTTGGGAATTATTTTAAAAGCAAATTATAAAAGTAAACAAATTAATAATTAATAATTAGATGCTAGTAAATGTTAATTAATGTAGGGTATTTTCAATTCGCTGTGATTTAATTATCGGCTCTTATAACTGGTTTTTGTATATATATATGTTTTTTAATGGCCAATAAATTGGTTTTTACCTTACAAACAGATGGCGCTCCCTCAACGACAATGACCCGAAAGCAGCACATTTCTGTGTCAACAAATAATCAACCGGCGGTGCATCATCAAGTGATATACCAAAAACCAGCACCAGCACCAACACCACCACCAGCACCAGCTCCACCTCCAACAAGAAGTCCTCCAACACAAAACCCATTTATATCATCAGTAATCATTAGTGGTGGCAATAGCGGTGGAGGCGGAGGTGGCGGTGGCGGTGGCAGGCAGCAGCAACAATAACAAATTTCAAAGTAACCCCTTCCTGCAAGAATTCTTTAAACCAGAGACCATACATATACGTAATCCAGAAAATACTCTGGAAGAATGTGGAGTGGAGGGTTTTTCAGCTCTACAAGCTGGTGGAGAGATCTTGCCACGCGGACGTTTTCCATGGCTTGCTGCTCTTTATTCTGGTACCACAGATTTGGTTTATAGATGTGTCACCACATTGGTATCTGCACGTACTGTGATCACAGCTGCCCATTGCATTTATAATATGGAACCAAATCGTTTGAGAGTGTATCTTGGTAGACATGATCGTAATCAGAATCCAGAAGATGGTGCCACATTGATGAAGGTACAAAATATACGCACTCATCCAGATTTTATTGGTAATGTTGTACCAGATTCGGATTTGGGTCTATTGATATTAACCGAAACTGTGGTATTTACAAATTTTGTAAGACCAATTTGTTTATGGACCTCATCCACACATCTGGGCATGAATGATAATGATGTGGCAGCTGTGGCTGGCTGGGGACTGGATGAGAATGGCAAAGAAACGCGTTTTCCGAAGACGGTCAATGTGCGTACCGTTTCCAGAGAGCAGTGTCTAAGGGAAATGATAACAGCCAAGGATTTTCTTACGCCACGAACTCTATGTGCCGGCAATAGCCGTGCCCATGGACCATGTTTAGGTGATTCTGGTGGCGGTTTAATGGTATTGCGTAATAATCGTTGGATGGTCCGTGGTATTGTCTCATTGGCTCAACGTCGTGGTGATATATGCGATCTATCCCGTTATGTTATCTATTGTGATGTCGCTAGACATTTAACATGGGTAGAACAGAATATTGTCAGATAATTACCGAGACTCCGAGACTGCCATAGACATATATTTATATAGAAACAGGTATTTATATTAATGATGTGAAAGAATACAAAAAAAAAAAAAGAAACTTGTGCGGCTTAATTAAATTATATAGATTTTTATATACCTTCTATTTGTTAAATAATAAGAAATTCTTAATAAAACCGAAAGCACATAAAAATAGTTAAAAAAAATTTGCATTTCTTTCAAATAAATTAAAAGCGAAATTGTTTTATTTTTAGTTGGGCAATAAAAAAAGGTGATAATAGTTTTATTTGCATAGTTTAAATATTTATAAATATTATTATTATTTTTTTTATTAGAGGGGCCTGTCATTCACAACTTGTTTTGGATAATCATCAACCCAAAGAGAGAGAAAGAGAGGGAGAGAGACGACTTTAAAAAAAAAAAGAAACAGAATGAGAAAATGCTTAAAAAAAACTATAAAAATATAAATTAATCATTCTCTAATACCCAATTCATTTTGTCCTGTGCAGGGTCATGGAAGTTATCAATTGAATTCTGAAACAATAATAATCTAGAGAGCCCTGAGTGATCGAGAGAAAATTAGTTTGTTCAGTTAATCTATTATATACAAAATATATAAGTAAATATTACTGAGTATTTTTTTATTAAGTTAAGTTAAGCTTAAAGCGAGGCTTCCACTCAAGAGCAATATTGAAGATCTGGAGATCTGGTTTTTTTTTTTACCAGCCTGCTACAGCGACTCAATGACAAAAAAATAACAAACAAACAACTCGATAGGGTTCTCTGAGCAATATGAAACAAGTGGAACCCCGTTTTAAATATCCATTGACGCTTGTCGCTTCCACAGTGAGCGGTTGTTGAAGAGCGCAAGCGGAACTCGTTACAATATATATAAAATATATAAAAATCAAAAATCCAAATAAAGAAAATGTATATTAGATGGCTAACCATAACACTGACTGTGATATTTCTATTGTCTTCGATTCGAGGACAACTGGTGCCAGAGAATGCCTGTTCCCAATATTTTCAGTATGTCAATAATGGTGGCGGAAGTTTTGAGGGTGAGGTAACACTGCCCACTCTAGTGCAGGGCCGCAATCGAATAGATTTACGTTTCTCACAACGGGGCCAGCAAAACGTATGTGTGATAAGTACGTAAACTGGTTTCATTTGGCTATATTTATATCTAAGATTATTTTTATTATTCGCAATATAGCAAGCTGTTGTTGGCGGCATTACGCCGTATCCCGATGAACGGACAGTGCGCAATAATGTGGTAAATCCAAAGTTCCGGGTAACCCTTTGGCCAGATGCTGCAACCGGTGTATTACCAAAATTAACAAGTTTTGCCTATAATGATGCTTCTCTTTGCACTGCCAGTGAATGTGAGTGATTCCAATGGATGATCCAAGATCAACTGTTTAGCTGATCCATTCTAATTGGTTTTCTTTTGTTTTTTTTTTTTTTTGGTTTCCTCATTTTAGATGGTCCACCCAATAGTTATTTCAATCGTTTCTATGAACTTCATGTCATTGGGAATATTAGACCACAGCTGGGTGGTACATCATCAGTATTTAATCCCTTTACTAGCAATGAACCCGATGTTAGTGTTCAGACATTATTTTTCGATCAAACTGGTCAATTACCGTGGCAACGTGTGCCAACTGTGGTAACAAATGATGGTAATAGTGAATCTCCTGTACGTTGGCAGCCTTGGGAGATAAGTCCAAATACATTATCTCCACGTCCACGTCCACTTCCTGCAAATCCAATATTGGAATTTAGGCCAGTAGACGCAGCTACTTCACCAACAATAACCACACAAAGACCTACATCGCCTCCTCCTCCACCACCATCACCACCACAACCACAACCACCAGCACCAGCACCCCCAAGACTAGGCCCAGCACCCCCCAAGACTAGACAGCACCCCCTAGTGCAGACCAGTCAGACCAGTACCAACGTTTCCACGAGTACTCGAATCAAGTATCAAACCAACAGCTATTAATGAATGTGGTATTCAGGGTGGATTAAGTCCATTCATTTACAATGGGAAAGAGTATCCACGTGGCCAATATCCATGGCTAACAGCAGTCTATCATAAGGAACACTTGGCATTGGGTTTTAAATGTGGAGGCTCATTAATTTCCAATACCATGGTCATTACAGCCGCCCATTGTGTCTATAAGATGAGAGAGGATCGTGTCCTGCTTGCCATGGGCCGTTACGACTTGGATGATTATATCGAGGATGGTGTGGAGAGGCGGGAAGTTAGGCGTATATTGGTACATCCCGATTATTCCACACGTGTTATGGCCGATGCAGATCTTGCCATGCTAACCATGCAAAAACCCGTCGTGTAGGTGACTATAGGATCTTCTTACAAAACTATTTTCTAAATATTTAAATTCAAATTTTATTTCAGATTCAATGACATCATAAGTCCCATCTGTCTGTGGACAGAGAGGGATAGCCAAACGGTAGCTACAAAGGGATTTATTGCTGGTTGGGGCAAAGATGAAGTTGACAATGCCATGACTCAATTTCCAAGGGTCGCCGAAGCAAAAATTGTCACATTGACAGAGTGTTTAAGTAGCTGGGTGGCTGTACAAAGGATTTCACCTCGTACCCTTTGTGCGGGAAATAAGGATGGATCGGGTCCCTGTGTTGGTGACTCTGGCGGTGGACTCATGGTTATGCGTAATAATCGATTTCTACTCCGTGGAGTTGTATCTCTAGGTGAACGGGGTACGAATGGTGGATGCGATCTTAATCAATATGTTCTCTATTGCGATCTAGCCCAACACGTGTCTTGGATAAATGAAAACTTAAGCTAAATTTATTTAATTATTTTGCATATTCTACGAGATTAAACAATTTACATTAAGATCTTTTGAAATTTGCCATTTTTCAACGCAAAATCCAATGTTTGGTAAAAAGTAAACAAAAGACAAAAAAAAAACAAAACAAAAAATTAAACAAACTTAAAACTGGTTATGAGCATCATTTCTGATGTCACGTGGGAAGGAAGGGTGAGGAGGAGGCATGATACAATACTGCCAAAAATATCCAAACATTAATAATTGGACATACTTAAAATAAAATTAGAAAAAATCAACTTAAGACACGGGCTGTTGAAGAATTAATTGTTGATTTGCGTTAAAATGAATTATTGAATTTTTATTTGATATGCATAAATGTCATTAAACCGACAATTGTATACACTTCACTTATAATCGAAAAGTAAGAGAAAAAAATAGTTGCATTTATTTACATACTGAGACAAGTGTCTGGCGACGATTGACACTCGGAGATACATCGATCGGCTAATAATAATAATAATATAAATAAATATCATTCACCGATCGACTCTCAATGAGCGAGGTTCGGGAATAAGCTTTGAGTGCTTCTGTTTATTTGTTTTTGTTTTGTTAATTAAATGGCTATAATGAAACAAATTCTCTCACTGCCTGCTTTGTTCTTAATATTATGTCAAATTGGCAAAATTGTTGCTCAATTGCCATACGTTGCCTGTCCACAATTGTTCGAATATCAGGGCTATAATGGTCAATATATTGGTATTCTAACAATCAGACACAATCCTCAAGTGCAGAATCATACATTATTATTGGAATTCTCTCAGAATGGTTACTTTCAATTGGTATGTATGTATACATATATATATATGCAATCTATACTAAATACTTAAAGTAAATTTAGCTTTGGCTTTTCCCCATCCCATTTGCTTTTGCAATGAATCGCTTATCAGGCATAATTAATCTGGTTTTCTCTGTTCTTTTCTATATATAGGAGAGTGCTGGCCGTATTTCCGTTGTGGATGATATGGAAGTGCAAAAGGCAAATCTACGCAATGGTTGGCCAATACAATATCGTGTCGATTTCCCTATGCCCCATCTGCCACCAAAGTTAACAAGTCTAAAACTGAATGATGAAGAGTATTGCAGATCATCAAAATGTTAGTAATCGATATCGATTATAGTCGATAATCTGTTAAATTTATATACATATTTCTCATATATCTTTCAGTTCCCCCGCCAAACACATCAATTTCATTGTCATTTTCATTAGCATCTTCAATTGTTCCGCTTTCATTTCCTGGAAATCGAGTTAATCCAACGTCTCAATGGGAACCATCCATTACTTTACCACAAAGACGTCCGTTGGAACCTTCGATTTCTCTACCGGAAAGACGTCCTTTAACTCCAGTTCAGAAGTTGGAACCAACTCAACCACAACGACCGTTCCGTCCAGATGTTTTAGAACCAACATTTGCCTCTGATACCTTAAATGATGTATGTGGACGCGAAAGTTCGGCCACCACTCCTCTTATCTTTGGAGGCGTGGCATTAGAACATGGTCAATTGCCTTGGCTGGTGGGATTATTTGAGAAGCGTGAAGACAATGGTTTAACCTTCTTCTGTGGCGGCACACTGATATCAAAATCCACAGTAATTTCAGCCGCTCATTGTTTCCGTCATCCTGGACGGGATTTGCCGGCCAGTCGCACAGCCGTTTCCATGGGTCGCAATAATTTGGATCTATTATCAGATGGTGAATTGATAAATGTTGCTCAATTGCAATTCCACAAAGACTACAATCAGAATATATTCTTAAACGATATAATACTTTTACGGCTAAATACAAGAGTTGAGTAAGTGGAATGTCGAAAAATTTAGCCATCGATTGAAATATCAATAATTAAAATTAATTATTCTAGATATACGAATTATATACTACCAATTTGCTTATGGAATACAAATTATCGCAACGAATTGCCACAAGGTCAAAAATCCTATGTGGCTGGCTTTGGTCCGGATGGTAATGGTAATGAAAATACCGATGTGGCACGTGTAACTGACACCGATATAGTCATAACGCCAAGATGCAGGCAAGAATTACCGGATCGTCTGGTTCAACCAAATACAATTTGTGCCAAAAAAGTTGGAGCCGGTCCATGTTCAACTGATGCAGGTGGCGGCCTTATGATTAAAGAGAATGATATTTGGGTTCTCCGTGGCATTGTTGTGGGTGGTGCCATAAATGTTGAGCAAAATACCTGTGATTTGAATAAACCGATTGTCTATACGGATGTGGCCAAACATATTAACTGGGTGCGTCAAAACATGTGGAATTGATTTAGATATCTTTAACAAATGTAACAAACACATCTCAATTAAATAAATTTCTTTAAACTAAACTAAATTGTTCCTTTGAATTGATTAATAACAAGAGGGGGGAGAAAACCCAAGTGTTAAATCAAGTTATGTTCACATGCCACCTGATATGGCTAATAAAATATTCGTTTCCATTAATCATAGCCTTAAGTATAAAAATACAAAAGAAAAACTATAAAAACAAAGAATTTGTGACACTCTCTCAATCTTTTATGATTTTTTGTCTATATGTAGCTACTATTTAAATCGAGTTTGGGAATTAACTGATCTCTAGCATTTGTTCATAGCAGCTAACGTTATCTGGTTTAGAGACAAAGAGAGGGAGACAGAGAAAGAGAGAGAGAGTGAAAGAGATTAAGTTGTATTTGTGATCCGACCAACTCAGAATCAGAAAAAAATACAAATCATTAATAGATCAACCCTCAACGAGTGCGGTTCGCGTCTGTTCGCGGTTATTGTGCATTTAATTTATTATACAAAATTTATACAATAAAATCGCATTTAAAATGCGTCAGCAATTAGTACTTAGTATTTTTTTATTTTTATTGCAATACTCTGGAATTTTGGCACAAAATATTCCACCAATTGCTTGTCCACAATTATTTCAATATCTATCCTATGATCAGCAGTATATAGGACATATTGCCTTACCACTTGATCCAAACGTTATAGTTAATAAACTGCAAGTCAAGTTTTCTCAACGTGTTGCACCCAGGGGGGTAAGTTTACTATAATATACAAATATATATACAATATCAGATATACTATCTGTATATGGTTACAAATTGTAAAACGGGAAATAGGAATTATATATTTTCCGTGTTTATTTGTTGTTAATATTGCTCTCTTATCACTCATTGACCTCATAGTATGTATGTATATGTGATTTTCCCTACAATGCATTCGCAAATGCAAAAACAAAAATAACAGCAAATTGTATTTTCTATGGGAATTGCTTGAATGATGATGATAAGACATAATCTATAGTATATACACATATATATATTTATATTTGTATATGTTGACAAAGAGAGAAAACCCTACAATAGCCAAAACTTGACAGAGAGTCAATCGGAGAGCTGTGTAACCGGTTTATGAATGTTTTTATTTTGAGTGAATGAGTGGTTAGAATTACATTGTTTGTGACGTACATTGGGGGCGGGGATAACCAATTGATTTATGTTACTAGAAGATAAATGATTTAATTTATACATAATTATTGTGGTTTCCGTATAGCTAATAAAATATTTGTTATTTGTATTAATTTTATTTTCTTTCTTCTTGTTTATACATATAGGGAGAGACCGGCGCATTGACAATTATGGATAATGAAGATACCATCAGATCCAGTTTAAAAACTGGCCGTCCCCTTAACTATCGCGTTGATTTTCCCAATCCTGGAATTCTGCCCAAATTAACTGAGATATCGATTAATGATCTTGTCTTATGCAGAGCTCAAGACTGTAAGTAATTGGATTTTTTTGATCCACCCAATAGTTGGACTCTGTCACTTCAAAATACTCTTCGTTCTGAGACGACACCATTGAATGTGTTGCAACCAGGAAGAGTGCCAGAAATACAACCAGAAAGAGTTCCTACACCACCCAGGCGTCCATTAACACCAGCTCCAACATTCCAATTACCAACAGTTTCCAGATTAAGACCACAGCAACAAGGTAGCTCCGGTAGCTCCTCTGATTTAAATAGCGTCTGTGGACGTGAAAGAGCAGTGATTACTCCATTGATTGCTTTTGGTCGCGACTTGACTCAAGGACAGATGCCATGGATGGTGGCATTATTTCAACGTGAATCGAATGGCATTAGCTTTCTATGCGGTGGTACACTTATTTCGGCATCGACTGTCATATCGGCGGCACATTGTTTTCGATTTGGCGATAAAATTGTTAATGCCAGTCGAACTGGTGTATCGTTGGGTCGTAAAGATCTTGACTTGTTGACACCGGGTCAACAGCGACGTGTGATCAATATTCTAATCCAAGATGAATATCAGACTGATTTCTGGACAGATGCAGATATAGCTTTGCTTCAATTAAATACACCAGTTGTGTAAGTAATATAATTCTGTATATTCATTAAATCATATCAACAATTTATTAACTTTTTAAATACCTCTTACAGATTTACTGATTCCATTAAACCAATTTGCCTTTGGAATGAGAATTATCAGCTAGATCTGCCTTCCGGTTATAGGTCATATGTGGCCGGTTGGGGGGCAGATGAAAAGGGTAATGCCAATACAAAAATTGCCAAAATTACAGATGTCGACATTTTGACAAACAATCAATGCATCGATAATCTAAGATTACCCGACAGCAAGGGTCGTGTCACATCGCGTACAATTTGTGCGTCAAATAAACAGGGTGCCGGACCATGTAGCGGTGATTCTGGCGGTGGTCTAATGTTAGAGGAGGATAGTGTTTGGGTACTTCGAGGTATCGTCTCTGCTGGTCAGGTGACACGAAGTCGCTGTGATCTATCCCAGCCGGTCATCTACACAGATCTAGCGAGACATATCAATTGGCTTCGAACAAATATGTGGATCTGAGTCCATACAATTGAGAATGCGGAATGCGAATGAGAATGTGTATGTGAATGAATAGTGCCAAAATTATAATAAATACTAGAGACTAGTTTATACTTATTTAAAATTGAATGATTGCTTTGCGGCTCAGCACTTGGCGTTCATCGCAATTTGTCAGAGCATTGAGATTGCAATTTTATTCTATTACATGCTATACTTGAGACTGAATGTCCGAGACCTTAATAAGCCTAAATGATTTCATAGCGTTGAAAAGCGCTCATAAAACGCGCGAAAGAAAAATCGCTCGAAAAGTACAACAGGTGATTTACAGTCGCCGCCAGTCGCTCATTTCTCTCGTTCTCTCACACTCTGAGTTCTCTCCAAGTTGCGCAGCGCATATATTTCGCCTGTATTAGTCGTTCGTTCATTATCCTGTTGAATCGTTGTTAACTCTAGAAAAGTTACCCTAGCTAAGGGTCGCGTATGGAATCGCTTCAAATTTGTTGCATACTTTTGCGGCATTGGCAAATGAACGCACAGCAGTACCGTTCGTTCGCTCAGTTCGTGCGTGTCAGTCAACGTTTAGACTTCAATTCGCACGGTTCGGCAGACGGCAATTGCTGGATAACCATCTCTTTTAACTTGTCTTAGTGTTGGTATTAAAATTGGTATAGCTATTGGTATTGGTATTGGTCGGTCTGTCCGTGTGTGTGTGTGTGTGAGTGTGTGTGATGTTGTGCCGCCAATACCAATGACGATCGAGAATTTCGAATTCTGGCCGTGGGTGCCGCGTTATATATGTATAAGTTGTGCGTGTGTGTGCCATTAAAATGTTTCATCAATAAAACAAATAAAAAGAATATAAACACAAAAAAAAAAAAAAAATTAATAATTTAATAAATAATTGAAAAATTGATGAATGCGTGCCGCATGGCCAATCCAATTGACTATAATTTACTCGGATTCAATCGGTCAGAGAGGGAAAGGGGCAACTCTGGCTTTTAAAGAAACAAGAAAAGGAAGCCCCAGTGGTGGTTAATAGCTGCCATAGCAGCTGAAATCACATTTCGAATTGCAATCACAATCCAAATCTAAAACCAAAATGCCGCGTTGCTGTTGTTGTTGGACGATTTGTTGTCAATTTCGCAATTGAATCTCGAAACACACACAAGCACACACATACATCCATACACATACAAACACAAAACGAAGAGACAACGAGTGCATTTATCTAGTGCATTCCCATCACCCATCACCCACCTTCCCACCCCCATCCCCATTATCCCTGTTCCCTGTCAACTCATTTATCCTTTGCTAGCCTTGCTCGACTGAGCCCCCATTCGGTCAGATAAATGACAAATGCCATGAGCGCCCTAGCAGCATTCGCTGTGGTTGCAACAACAGCAGCAGCAGCAGCAGCAGCAGCAACAGCAACAGTGACGGCATCGGCATCGGCAACGTTGACGGCACCAGCTGACAATAGGAGCAGCAACAGCGGCGGCAGCAGCAGCAGCACCAGCATCGGCGGCGGCATCAACATCAGCAGTGGGAGCGGGGCTATTAACCACCATCATCACCACAATCACAGTTCTCCATTGTTGGACGCCGATCATTTACCGCAGCTGCAGTTGACAACCGCTAAAGTGGATCTGGACTTTGAAATCGACATACAACTGCTGACAAATGGCTATGACGGGACAACGGTGAGTGAGAGAGAGAGACGTCAAAATGGATTTACCTCATCATCAGTGAATTTATGTGGCTGCCATTGAACCAACCATTCCTTCATTTATTCATTCATTCAATCAGTCATTCAGTCAGTCATTCTTTCAGTTATTCTTTCATGCATTGGCTTTATGTCTGTTGCTCGCGTTGCTCGTAAATGATTTTGGTTCAGGTATCCTTGGCCCCCATTGTTGCTATTTTTTTTTTTTGTAATTTACGATTTGATCATCGTACAGTAGATATGGGAAGGGATATGGTTTTTCTGTGAGGGTACCATGTTTACTTGTATGTCGATGGGGTGTGGCGTTATGCGCGGATTGTAGATGGGGATGTCGGGAAGTGGGGGCGGTTGTCAGATTTTACGAACTTCAATTTTTATTACACGAACACATATTTCTTCAAACATTGTATTCATGTAATTTTGCAGTTTCGTGCGGTTTATGATGCGTATGCGTAATAAATATTCGCAATATTCCTCTTTTAATGCCAATTGCTTAATGAGTTGTCAGATCGCCTTAAAACTAATGCCAAATCATGCAGAAATAGTAACTAATTTTAAGCCACAGTAAACAAATTCAATCAAGTTTAAATAATTTAATGATATAAAGAGAGAAGCAAGAAATAAATATTTATCTATCAATAATAAATATATTAAAATTTTGTGTAAAATAAAGTATCTAATTTTCTTCATATCCTTCTTAAAAATTTCCAAATTTTTTGTCTTTATATCGATCATATGTAAAATGTTTGAATAAAGTTTAATTCAATTGAAGCCATGTTTATTGTGTCCTAAGCTGACACAGCTGTTTGTTTTTAATGATACACACACACACACACTCACACAATTATACTCATTTATATTGTTTAAAAATATGATGTGTGATATGGCCATTAATAACCATAAGGAATGGGTAAAGGGTTAAAGCAAAGTTTTTTTTTCCCTCTTTTTCTCTCTTCTGCAATTCCCTTTTAATTTATTTCATTTCTCACTAACCAACTGCTAAATGAAAATGAATGTGAGACTCATTAGTAGCACACGCACATGTAGAACTTTTGCCAGGCACACACACACACACACACTCACACACTCTAGAACACTCACACATACACACACACACATATATATATATATATATATATATATATACTTATGTGTATACCTTTATTGATGCATAATCCACTTTTCAACATCGTACAGGAGAACTCACCCAGTTGAGTATACCGAAAACCAAAGTTTATTCTTTCTTTATTTTTTTTTTTTTTTTGTTTTCTTTTTAATGTGGGGATGTGGGGTATAAAGAGAACCTAACCATTTACGTGCTTGGTGAATTATCTGAAAAGGATATGAGAAAAACACATGCCTGTTTGCACACTTACCCAGAGATATATATCTACAATGTATATAGTAGTAGGATATATGCTTCATACAACGACAAACTTCTTGTTGAACTGTTCGCACGTTTAACTTTCAATCGAATGTAAATAATGAGTATCACGTAAGCTTTTGGCGTGCAGCTCACAGTTTAGTTAGTACCTACATATTTACATATACATATATACATACGTATGTATGTATGTATGTATATATGTATGTACTTAAACCTTCCGCCATCTAGCTTAGCTCCATGCAGCTGAATAAACCAGGCAACGTTGTGTCATCACATATTTTCCACATAAATAGATTTTTAACTAATTTAGAAACTGTTTGGAGCAGGGAAATGAGAAGTAGAGACAGGAGATAGAGAGAGAGAACGAGAGAGCGAGAGAGAGAGAGTGAAAGAGAGAGCGGTGAATGTTCTGATTTAGAACCAACGATAATATAGTTTATCTCTTTATAACTTAATTGGGCCAATTTCTGTGAGTAATCTAGTTAAGTTAATTGCTGCATTTGATCGATCTGATTTATTTTTGGGATTAGTGAGTTTATTTTTTATTACTTTTTACTGACATTGACTGTGTGATATGTGACATTACAAATTTTCATCTTTTGCTTTGCACTTGGATAATAAATATATTACGCATACGCCGCATTGTGCAATCTAATTGAATTATTAATCCAACCAACAAATCTCACACAAACAAAAACTAACACACATACACACAACGTTGCTTTTCTATAGTTTTTCCCTCCACTTTTCCATTGTTGCACATTTTTGTTTGGGTGCGGATGTGTGTTTTTGTTTGTATGGAGTATATATATATATGTGTGTGTGTGTGTGCTTATGTATGCGCGCTCTTGGATTTAATTTCGCATTTTCTATTGCCTGGAAGCTATCGCATAAAAAGTTTCAGTCTCGCATTGTTCGCAGACTTTTGCATTATAATAATAAGAATAATACAAATATTAATAGTATTATTTGTCGTTTCTCCATTCAGTGGCAAACAATGCGAAAACATTTGGAATTTGTTTCGCATTTACCCCTCCCCCCCTATCCTTCGCCACCCCTTTTCGCAAACATTTATTGAATTCGAGCGAGCGTGTCAAAAAATTGAACTATTAATAGAAATAACCAATCGAAATTGAATGTCATTTATGCCAGAAATGCCACACACACAAAATATCGATAATTTAATTGTTTACTAACGATTATATTGTATCTGGCAATTTTATTCATACAATATCCTATATGGAATCGGATATTTGTGGTTACACACACTGTTTAGTTGGACAATGTGTTTAAAAAGTTAAGAGAATTGATAAACAAAATAGAAATATAGATGTATGTATATATAGTTTTTTTTTTTTTGCATATTTTGCAATTTGTTGCGACAAATTTTGGAGAATATTTCTATGATTGAAATGACATTTAATTGGTAAAAAGTTTTTTTGCATTCATAATTTGTAGTTGAAAAAGTTTCAGCCATAACCACAGAAAAAACATTCTTTATATGTTTATAAATATATAAATAGCCAGTATATACATATGTATTCTTGGTCATTAGATGTTAACTCCTAATTTGTAGATCAACCACCAAATTGTGCCTCGCTATTTAATTGCTTCTGGCAAATTCTTACTACAATTATAAGTAAATTATTTCAGAATTATATATTCCGTGTGACTTGGAATTAGGCATAATAAAAGTCCAATTTGATTGCTTTTCTTTAACAAATTTGTTTTTATTATAAATATTTCTGGGTAAGCGCTTAAATAAAGTATAAAAAGTGATCGGAAATCGATAAAATAATCATTAAATTGCTCTAAATCAAATTTTAGCATTTCTAATGATAAATTTTACATAGAAAAATTGTTTGGCTTTTATTTGCTTCTCTTTGGTATTGTTTTGTGGGCTTACAAAGAAAATGGGAGGCATTTTCTTTTCCCAATGCTTCTATATTTGGTCTAAAATTTATCCTGAAATATAAAGAGATTATCGGTGGCAGCTACGGCAATGATATTCTCTGCCGGATGCCAGGCAGTGTGTAGAATTTTCTTATTAAAGTCGAGGCAATCAACATTAATCACATCCTTCTTCCGTTTAATGCCAATGGAAACTTTTCGCGGTTTAAGCACAGTCTTGGTCTTAATAATATCTCTCGGGGCCTCCAAGGTGATATCGTTTTTCGAGTAACGATCAAAGATATGGAAAAAGTTATTGTAGCTGCCGGTCATAATTGAGCTATCCTTGCCATTCGAACAGCACTCAAATTGATCAAAGATGCAGTCATTTTCATATAAGGTGCACAATTTGGCATGCAGATAATCGTGTACGGAATAGGTATTAATGGGCTTTGCTTCCATATGTAAATCCCAGACCTTAATGCTTAGATAATCTCTGGAGATCATGTAACGACCCGAATTGCTCAATTTCACATCACTTATGGAGCTGATTATTTGACTGAAAAAGATGCGGTCAGCTTCTTCATATTAGTTGGTTTAATGTTCACAATATTGTAACTTTTATTGACCACATCCAGATGCCAGAGATTTATGTGCAAATCATCGGCAGAGAGAAAAGTCTCTTGATCCGAATTAATGCTAATTGAATTGATCGGATAGGCGTGGGCTTTGTCAAAAGTACGGCGTGGTGAGGCCTCCACCATTAAGGGTATTTGCTTCATAGAGGGAACTCGCAGAGCTCTCTTCTACTCATTATATTATAATCTTTGAACGCTCACTAACCTTCCATAATTTGGCAGTCTTATCGTTGGCGGATAATAGAAAATGCACGGGATTCTTCTGTTGCAACCATCGTATTTTATTTATTTTCTCATCGATTTTCAGCGAATAGAGATAATTAAATGCTGGCTTATGTGATTGAAATGTCGAATAGAGTTTGTATTCACACTGTCGCATATTGGCGACTTTTGAGGGAAGATCACGCTGAAAGATGACAACACGACCACCCTTCATCGCCTGTGGCCAATAGTTTGCCATCATGATTGAACTCTACGCAGGATATGATATCCGCATCAGTGACATTATAGTTTTGCGACCCTTTAATCTGTGAGAAGCACCATAATGCATCTCCATTATCGGCCATGACATTTAACAGTAGTTATTACTACTCTTATCTTAATTCAACGCAAAATTAATATGGATGGATAAATATTTTATATTTATACGAATATATACCGAATAGTTTCATAATAAACATTTTGACGGCAGAATTAAAGTTTTAATGATATGGGAGGGGGTAATAACATTTTAATCCGATTTATTATATTATTTTCTGATTCAATCATATGGATATAAAATTATATCCGCAGTTAGAAGGAAACAATTTGCCAAATTTATTAAATGGTTCATTCGTTTATTTCTTTTCGTTTGAACGAACTTTTCATAATTCTATAGAATTACAAAATTTTTCTAATTTTTCTGTGCCCAGGCAATTTTGAACTTATTGTAGATATAAGTACATATATGTACTTATTTTGTAGGCATCTTTTGCTACCGTCTCGTTTCAATTATTAAATGCAAGTTGAAAAGCCAATTTCCGTTGCTTTTTCTCATTTTTTCCTTTTTTCGTTGTTGTTGCTGTTGACTAAGTTGTATTTTTCTTTTGCATTTAATTTAAGCTGAATTTTGTTGGTTTTGCAAATTCTTTTGGATCTTTTTCCCCATGGTTGGCAAAGAAACTATGCAGCAACAATTTCTATTTTAGGTTATCCCTCCCCCTCAATCTTGCCTCTTTCTCCTTCTTCTTCTTCTTCTTACCTGGCTTTAAATTGTTCAACATTTTATTTATCTTTCAATTCGCTTTTTTTCTTTCTTTCTTGTTATTCCGTGTATTTGCACACAAAATGTAGATTGAAATAAAAGGAAGTGAAAACTTTATCTCACATTTATCATTGATGGTTGAGGGGGAGGGGGTGCTAATGTTTTTGGGGCTTTTATTTTTTTTAATTAAGTGTGGAAAATGAAATTGGCTAAAAAGAAATATGCACTTTGAGTGGTAAAAAATTTATGTTTAATTAAATTTAGCCGTGTAACAGTTGCTCGCCTCAATCATCAAAGGTGTCCCGCAAAACAAATGAACGAAATGCTACGCAAATTGGGTCACAATTTTCCAACCGCACTCAGATGAGATATAGTCATATGCAGTCCCTCGACCCTTGATTTCCCTTGCAACCATTCTCTCACCTTCTCTGCTGTCCTAACCAATCCATTACCTCACATTGGGTGTGTGCTTCTATTCTGTTTTCACACCTTGCCCATCATAGCCATAACCCATTATACTTAACCACAAGAGCCACAATGTGTTTGCATAGGAGTGTGGCTCTTGCCTTATAATTGCACTCACCTATCTTTGTGGGTATGTGGTGTGTGTGTGTGTGTGTGTGTGTGTGTGTGTGTGTGTGTGTGTGTATTTGTCTGGTAATTTCTGATTTTTTATGATGTCTGCTTTTCATTTTCCACTGATAAAGGGTCAGGGTCAGGAGTAGAGGTTGGGGTAAAAAAAAAGATTTTCAATGAGCAGTCGTGGGGATTCAATAAACCCAAAAGGCTCTCTCTTGTTATTGACCATAAAATTGTTAGCCTTTTTTTTCTCCTTTTCCTATACATATAACCATTTTTGTAGCCTTTTTGTGTGTGTGTGTATATGGGTGGTTGTGGGAGTGGCTGTAACTGTTTGTTTGGCCTGCTCACTTTAATGTACGGACCATGAACTACAAGTTGTAGTAGTTGTGACATCACAATGACCCAAAAGTGCAAGCGATTACATTTGACAAGTCAATTTCATGTTTATTTTATTGAAGGTAAAAAGACTTTACTTTTTTATTTTGATTTGGTTTATCTTTTATCCTTTTAAAAGAATGTCATAACATTTGATTTTATTGAATAGTCAAGTGTGATTACTCAATGGCTTAGTTCAGTGAAACGATGCAATCGCAATATAAAGTCGTCATGTCTCCCGCTATAACAAATATTTCTCATTCAACTTTAACACAGAGTAAAGCAGTGCATTTTTTCACTGCATATATATATATATATATATGTATATATTCTTATAGTTGTATGAGTATGTGTGTGTGTGTGTGTGTGTATATATATACGGGGTGTATGAGTGTGTTTGTATTAAGCATACAACTAACAAAAAGCAAGTGACTGACGCTCGTTTGGCAAGTTTTCCGCTTGAATTCCGCCCCACGGCATACAAAGTGAGTGAGTGAGAGAGAGAGAAAGTGAGAGGAGAGGAAAAAGAAAAATATAGGAAAATGAATTTGCCATAAAATCGATGCAGATGGAGATGAAAATTAAGCATGAGTCTGCTAGAAAATGTATTTTCACAATCAGCTTAAAAGGCGTCCAATCCACTCCCTCCACCCATACCTTAACAGATCAGACCAGACCAGATAATCATCAACAGTGACTGCCACAGCGACAGCAAGTGCATCAATTGCCATCTTCTGTTGCAGCTAATTATCTTGCCGTTGACAATCTGCCGGAGGCCAATCAACAACTCCAATCTAAAGGCAAGCGACAAGCGACAAGCACAAATACAAACAGATAGTCAGACAAACAGATGAGGAGACAGCCATAGTACGGAAAATTGGAAGGCAATAGACCAGTCCATCCGTGTGCCGAGGCAAGTGTCCATAGGCAAAATATTTGTCCACATATACACACATATACACACACAGGAAGTGAAGGCACTCAACAGCCCGAGGATATGGAAAATGCAAATTGATATTGCTCTGTATATTGTTCTCTGGATGATAGAGAAAATCTCGAATTGTATACTTAAAGCACTCGCCTGCACTTTGATTAATCATAATTTGTTTTGGTTTTTCAAATTCAAAAGTTTGTCATAGGTGATAGAAAGCATACATTATTATCTTTTATATATGTCATAGACTGACATTTTATCTTTAACATAATAGCAGCTTCAACTAGATTAAGATTAAACAATTAATTAATATATCAAATTGATTTAGTTAAACCGAAATTTTTTTTCTCTCTCTGGCACCTATAAATACAAAAGGTTTAAACAATATAAACAACTTTTTTGTATGACTTCACTATTAAACATACAATTTTATTGCTTTAATTTATGTCGAAACTATTTTCCAACTAAAGGACAAAGGCACGTATGTAAATTTTCCTTAAGAGAAAAGAAAATTGCCTAAGTGGAAGCACTTGAAATTAAATGAAAATTTAATAAGTGAAAGGAATGAAAAATAACTTATTAAATATTAGATTTTGGTAAATTTAATATTTTAATAATTTATCTACTTAGAAATTTGACAAAGGGAAAATTCCTTAAGGCTTCTTGTCCAAATATTTTAACCAAACACACCTTCAAGTGTGAGATTTAGCCTTTCGGGATTTTCATGCACTAGATTTTTCATGTTGGGGAAACAAAAAAAAAAAAAAGGAAAACTAATTAGAATATAAATAATGGAAACCTTTTCCAGCTGGCAGTGGCACATGCCAAGAAATTTTCCATTCATGACATTAAATGGTTATACTCATTTGCATTTATGCCAATTTCAATTCTCGTTAACTGCACATGACGAAAAGAAAATGGTGGGGGGGGAGGGTAAAGAGTGTGGAAAAAGAAAAGTCTTTTGTAAGTTTTCATAGATGCTTAACTCCAATTATGATGATTTGAGAAATTTGATGAGGAACACATATGCGTCGATTTACAGCACAATTACATCTGCTCCAGCTTGCAGATGTTGAACTTTTTGAGTTGCCTGGGCTCAGTTTAATTAAGCCAAAATGTCAACAATGGTAAAAGCCATAGACACATATGCATGTAGCATTGTTAGCTGACAGAAGCAAACAATGCTACCAAACAGAAGAATAGAGCAGTCAGCCAGTACACACATATATGGCAGAAATCCAACCCTGATGCCATAGTCTTCCTAGCCTGCCAACTTTATGCAATTGTCAACGGGCATGAGCATTGACAGCTCCAACAATGGCTACAAGTAAGAGTAAGACTCTTTCACAATTGTTATTACAGTTTACATCTGCTCCGAAAACATGTTCAAGTGGATGGGAGCAAGACAAATATACCAACACCAACACCAACACCTTTCGCCATTTTGCATTACGTAAATGAGGTAACAGTATATTACAGTCCCTTCTTCTCCCTTTTCCTATTAACTGACTTGAAGTTTACATAGAATAAAGTTTTTTTTGCTTCTTCTTCTTAAAGCACACAATGTATAAATCAGACGGTTGGCTCAGTTATTATCGCTTCTATGAGAAATTCTATTCCCTTATATAGTATACATATATACATATATACAATATGCAAATGTGGCAAGAACGAGACTGCCTACCGACTAATTTCTATGCACATACATATCAGACAGACACGACCACGCCTACAATGCTATCTAGTTTATTATGTGAACATATATATACATATATATATGCTTTTATAAGGGTGTGAATACCCCTAATAGTATCTGCATATGCGTTTTTTCTCCTTTTTTTTTTTACAAAAGTCAATGATAAAAGCGAAACAAAACAAGCAAAAACAAAAAACAAAAAAGATTTGCTAAACTTTTTATGTGGCACTTCAGCAAAGTCTTTGTACAACAGAAAAAATGCATTACATAAACATAAAACATATTATACATAAAGAAAGTACAGCAAAAATTGCACTTATATTCAAGGCTGATAAAAAAAGAGAAGAACTTTTCTTTATGCAAAAAGTTGAGGTTGTTTTAAGTTGAAGTAATCAAAAACTATGCAAAAGTTGTCTTTAAATAAAAATATAATAATCAGTTAAGTAATTTAATGTTATATGAAATGGCACAAATTTTTGGCTACATTTCTTAATTGAATTCTTAAGTATTTAATTAATCTTAAAAGGATTATAAAAGTCTGTTTTGCTGTGAAGATTGAATAAATTTTCGTTAGTTTCTTTGCGAATTTTGTGGGCTAACTGAATTAATTTGCCAATTAATAACATTAACTAAAGATTAACAGTTACGAGTTTTGAGTTTTTGTTAGAATTTTCTCATATAAAAATATTCTTTTATCCTAAGTAACAATTGGCTGGAGTAGTGATTCCTTTTTGGTTTGCAAAGGTGTAACAAATGCTCTTAAAAAATAATTAACTTTATTGGATGAATTTTTTGGAAATTGCTTTCCAATAAAAAAAAAATAATCTCATAATAATCACATATTTTTATTGTTATTCATGCCTCTGAAATTAAATTTTGATTCAATTTTTAAACTAATTCACTTAAATGTGACCTAAAATTTTCTTAAAATTGGCCAAATAATTAAATTGCTTAGAGTTCAAAAGCTTTTAATAAATGATGAATTAATTCCATATATAGCCATTTATAATCAACATTAATTTGTCTAATTTACGTCCTACGAAAGTTAAATCAAATAATTATTAAAAAATTATCATGTCTTCTTAATTTGTCCTACGTGTTGCAAACTTCTTACTAAAATCAATGTACCCCATATTGAAAAAATGTATAGATATGTAATATTTGCATTATTTATGGATGCTTGGCAAAAAGGAGAGTGATGTGCATTTATCTTCTTTTATACTTAGTTCATGGGAAACATTTATGACTTTTTAATGCTACGATTAATGTCTTACAAGTTTCAAGGATTGTGAAAACGAAGATAACCGCTTGAAAAGATATGCAACAATTTGAGTTTATGGTTGTTGATAAAGAAAACTTATAAAATCAATTTATCAATCACTTTGCAGAAAAGTGAATACATTTAAATATATTTAAGGATTGAAAGTTACTATCTAACTTATGTATATGTTTATAATAAATGATTATACCTCGACTCGAATCGTTGCTGTGCCTCATGTATGTATGTATATGTATATATTATATTTATTCTATGAGTATGATATGAGTAAATAAATTTCTTGACTTAGCCAAGTTTTTGTTTATGCGCTTGATGGAAATACTTTTAAATGAAATTCTATATAAAAAGTTTTTTTTTGTTGGAAAACCATTGAACTTTGTTTGCAAAAGTCTTAAATTTCTGTTGAAGAGTTTTTCCGAAAGCTGCGTATTCATAATTAACAAATATGCCTAAGGACTGGAATTGTTGCCATTGTACTCGGAAGTACTTTAGTGACAGCGTAAAGTAATGTATATATATAGCAAATACAAACACCCACATGCACACACACACACACAAAGATATGTATTATAAAAAGAACCACATTGCTGTTGCTTATTATGCGCGAACTGGGTAGCTTCTTTACTTGTAAATCACACTACTTCCGACACAAGGACGGTCAGACAGATAGACAGACAGACAAGACAGACAGACAGACAGACAGACAGAAGAAGGACAGACGGACAACAAACGAGGCAACAGTTTTGTTGCTTTTATTGTTGTTGTCTGTTAACAGGTTGTGTTCACATTGCCTTTGCGCCTTATTATTGTAGTCTACATTGTTGCGAGAAGGCAATCTGTGAGCATTGTGTATGTGTGTGCGTGGGTGTGTGCGTAAGTGGTTTCTTTGTGTCTATGTGTGTGTGTGTTGACGTTTAATCAACGCATTGTGCCATTTAACTTTGCAAACAAACCCCAAGCGCCTAAGTGCGGCCTCTGTATATGTTTCTGACACTGTGTTGTCTTTTGCTATCTATTTCCGTTTCTTCTCTTCTTTTTTCTTTTATTTGCTTCTTTGCTACATTTTGTGTTGGCCATAAACATTTGTTGTCCACTTTTATTGCCAATTAAATGGTGCAGCATCTGTTGTCACAGTCAGCTCTCTTCTTTTTTAAATTTCATTACCCACACACACACACACACACACACCATTAGCAGAAAGTTAAGCGTAATAATTTGTATCACAAATAAGTTATTTTTGTATTGGTTGGTTGTCATTATCGTTTTTTATCGTTGAGTAAATACCATTGAAAATTCATTATTGGCTGAGTAGTTAGCCAAGGTCATCATCCCACCCACTCACTCCTTACTTGTTAACGGCATTTTAATGATGCCAAAAAAAAAAAAAAAAAAAAAAACACATCAACAGCCAGCATCAGCATCAACATCAAGGTTCGACAGCAATAAAAATCACTGCAACGGCAGGCAGCTGTCTGACATTAAAGAATTTAATGAAATTTCCACGGATAAGCAAAACCATTTCCCATTTTCATGTAATTCTTTTTTTTTTTTTTTTTTTTTTGTTTAATCTTAAGTGTCTTTTATTGTCCTTGAGGATAAAAACAACTTGAGCATAAATCCACTAGGGTAATTAATTTTTGTTTTAAGTACATGGCACATTACACATAATCCAATCCTTTAGCTTTCCACTTTAGTCAATTATTAGCCCAAGGGGGGGGCATATAATGGTAGAGCTACTGTATTATAAAGTTAATACGTTTATTAACTTAACAATCAATATTAGCTAAGTTCTAAATTAATAATTATTTGGTCATGTCTATGTTCTACATGCAAACGTTTGCACTTCCTTCGTTAACTTTCGCCTTGGGGGCTAATATCCCTTTTGGTTCCTGATGTTCAATTTCAATTTAATATTATTGCAAATTACTTATAGCGTAGACAAAAGCTATGCAATTTCTATTGAAGACATTGTCCCCTGTTGACAAAGTGAATAAGTGATTGATTAATCAAACATTTAATAATCGAGCTACGAGGATTTGCTGATAACAAAAGGATAAGAACCTTTGTTGATTCTGAGCTATGATATCTTTCACTTGAAATTCTCTAAATAGATTTCCTTCCAATTGGAAAACTATTGATTTAGATTAATTAATTTTAGTCACTCAATTATTATAATTTAATAATGATATTCCAAGTTTTTATACTAATGAAATATTTTAAATTTTTTTCACAAAATTATTTGAAAGTCATAATATAAATGAATGGTTCCTTTGACTTTTTGTTTTAAGTGATTAAATCATTATATATTTTTTATTTAAAATATTGGAAAGCGACAGATGGTATCGTAATCTGCTTTAATAGATTTCAGTAAAAGAAAAAAGTAAAATGATTTACTTTTGTAATTAATTGTCTTTCTTTTTTTCGTTTGATTGCTTAAATGAAATGAATACTTAAAAAGTCCTTAGTGCATATTACGTATACGCCATGTATTGTTTGCCAGCGGCATGACACAGTGCCACATCAAGTGGCTTAAAAATCGACATCGTCTTCATTAAATTGATGTTTCGTTTCATTTTCCGGCAATTAGCAGCTTTAAACATAATGTAAATAAGCCGCTTATAAAAATAGCAACAAATGTAAAAAGTGTTTGTTGAAAATTAATTAAATAAAGTTAAATTGGGGAAGAGCGGAAATTCGACTCAAAATTTACATGAATTCCCATGTATACACAGACATACCAATACATATACGTATGCATATATCTTTAAATGTGTGTATGTGCGTGTGTGTGTATTTTTGCAGCAGTGGCAATTTTATATTTGAATTAATTAATTGCATATGCCAGCGGTTTTTGGTGTTGCCTTAAAACTTCTCCATTTTTTTTCCACTCTGTGTGTTGCCTTTTGCAATTTTTGTTTTCCCTTTTGTATAAACGAGTACATACATATGTATTATTTATATATGAAGGCTGAGGAACATATATACATATAAACATATAATTGTAAAGTGAACACACATATGAGCATACACGCACACACACATACTTATTTCTGTGGTAAATTTATGTTTCGCTGTAAAAATCCTTGAAACCTTTTGTGTAGGGACATTCCCTTGGGCTTTGGGCTTGCATTCTCACACTTGCTGTCTTGTACATATATTAATTAATAAATTCATTTACACAGCCTTAACTCACACATACCGGGAACGTTAACAGGATAAAGAGAACGTCGAGAAGGCAGATGGTTAAAGTCAGAGGGGTTTGTTTGGGGTTTGGGGTCTGGTCCTGGTTCTGGTTCTGGATTATGGGTTTGGGAGGCTTCTGTGGTTTTCAATCGACTGAAGCTCACTTGTGCATAGTTTTGGTCAGACCAAAAGGCTAAAATGCCAACATAACTGGAATGTTCTGAAGCAACCAAAAAGGACAGATGGACGGACTAAGGAATGACTAACCGCAAGGCATATTCTCACTCAAAGTTGTGTTAGACATGATGATGGCAGATGTGTTTGTTGCCTTCAACATTTTAGCTTAACAAATTAATTTGATTATGGGAGGCCAAAAAGAAAATTTCTAGTGACTTGGCAGAAAATCCAATGTGCAATTTTGTCAATTTTAATTATGAATAATGTAGTTGGTTTTCACTTAACCAAAGTGAAGTAACTAAAGATGGCTCTCATATCTTGACATACTTTAGCAGATGCCAAATTGATTGATAGTCCTTGTATCAGAAAGAAGAAAAACCACAGACGAAGGCATCTCAGAAACAGTGACATGGAAAGAGAGGGTGTGAGTGAGAGTGGGAAACCACATAGTAAAGTAGCAAAAACCAAATCAACGACAAAAAGCAAATTGTTAATTTAGATTTACGGCATAAATGTATATTAAAAGTAAATTAATTTAATTAGTTAATATTTTATGTAAGTTATTTGTGCTTAATTTTTTGGGAATTTTCAAAGGTAAATTAAGAGACATGTTTTGCCATAAAAATTTCAAATACTTAGATACATATCTTATAAATTTATGTATTAATATTGTTGATCTTTTCATTTTTGATTTCAGCTTACATCGTTCTACAATGAGACCAGTTGGACAAATGCCTCCGAAATGGATACAATAGTTGGTGAGGAACCGGAACCGCTGTCGCTTGTGTCAATTGTAGTTGTTGGTAAAGTAAATGTCGTTGAATGTACAACAATGGGCAACAGAATCTGCCACCATGCACTTGACATGCCACGACCAAAACCCATCCATACCACAGCAATTATCTTGCAATTGCATGTTGCATGTTGCATGTGATATAAACAGAGATACAACAATGCCACCCATTCACGCACATGTTAAACATATATATACACACACACACACACATAGGCGTATATAAGCACACGAGCACAGTCCTGCCACATGTCATACACCTGTTTGCGGAATAACAATTCCTTCTCGCCCCCATAAGTATGCTATGTTTCAATGTTAAACGTTCTCGTTAATCATTCCGATCGTTTAATTATGGTAGCATATTCTCTGGTTCTCTTTGGTTAACCAACAATTTAGGCATCTTCCTATCGGTGCTGATATTCCTATCCGTTGCCGGTAACATCCTAGTATGCCTGGCCATTTATACAGAGCGAAGCCTCCGACGTATTGGCAATCTGTTCCTGGCCTCATTAGCGATTGCGGATCTATTTGTGGCCTCATTGGTGATGACATTCGCTGGTGTCAACGATTTACTGGGTGAGTATAGGCACAATGATGAGTCGTTGTAATGGGAATTGCAATTGAAATTTGTTGCGCATAAATTTATGTAAAATGCCCTGCAGGCTGTTGCGCGTTCAACAAAAAAAAAAAAAGCACAAAAAAAGAGAAAAAACAAGCAAAAAACTGAAGTGAAAATAAACCAACGATGAAGCAAAATACATACATATATACATAGGTTGATGGAAATGTCTGCTATGGGAGCAAGCTTTGGGGTTTGAGGTTGATGGCTGTAAAAACTGGTATGCCTGGCAGCGTTTAAAGTCAGGATTTTATGTGGCTTTGGCAATGCGTCTCTTCTCTCTTTTCAGTTTTTTTTTTTTTTTTTTTTTTTAAGTATGTCGGCAGCAGAATGGGCTTCGGTGAGTAGCCCTTCTGACTGTTCCAAGAATCTATCTCGTTTTTTTCTTTTATCCCCCTTTAACAAGTAGACATGCATGTAGTATATACATACATATACACATACATGTAGATGTCTGGAGTAGGCTAAAGCCACACATACTGATTATTTTCCATTAGCCCCACTCTAGCTCAGACACAAGCTTAGATCTGAGTGAGTAGCTGGTAGACATTCAAATCAGGCAATCCTTTTGCCACGACATTGATAAACTTTTTTTTTTTCGTCTGACACAACCTTTTATGATTGCATTCTCCTTAATGCTGCAGTGCAATGCTGGAAAATTAAAACTTATCAGACACAAATAAGTAAATAAGCGTTATATTAAGCGTAAAGAATGAAGTAAAAACTTTCAAAGATTTATACAAATACTCCCAAGTGATTCCTCTTCTGTGCGACATGTTTCACTTAAGGCAAGCAACTCGCAGCTGATGATGATGATGATGATGATAAGTAAGACTTTACAAAATAAAGAAGGAGCAAATAAATAAAATAAAGAGAAAAATGTGTGTGTTACAGAGAAAACAATAAATATCTTTTAAAAAGAGGTTTGAGATGCCAGATACTCTAAGAAAATCTATTAAAATAATTGCAACCATTATCAAATAGAATCAATGGCCATTAAATGGAATCCAAAGTCTTGAAATGAAATAAAAAATAAAGCTGACAAATAGACAAATATTTGATGTTGCACAAAGTCAATGTAAAAAGGTAAATTCCGATTTAACGTGTGCTGAAATTTACATCTCGTTTTTAATAAACTTAAATGTTCAAAAAAAATGAGGAACAAAGAATTATAAAATAAAAGTATTTGGACACAAAATTTATTATCAATATAAGTATAATGAAATCAAAAACTATTTTTTTCTTAATAAACGTTTCTGAATTGCTTAATTGATGAAATGAAAGTAAAATATATTTCTTATTTAAAGTCAAAATTTGATAACTAGATATGATAGCTTCAGGATTCTATGTAAAAAGCCTTTGATTTTAAATCAGTTAGAATGTCTTTAGGATGGAATCAATTTGTTTGACAACAGAAAGTTCTGGCTCAACAATATCTACGAACTATAACAATAAATAAATAAATAAATCTTTATTTGAAAAGATTCCAAATTATGTGATAAAAAAATAATAAAAATAAATATTAAAAAACTATTGAAATGAATTTAAAGAAAACTCTGACTTCATGTTTTGGTCTTCTATCAAAAAATATATTGTAAAAAAAAATAAAAATACTTAAAAAATACAAATGTTTAAAGGGTATTGAAGTATAAAAAAAAAAGAAAATGCGTTACGATGCGTTTAAGGTATGTGGCAGATGTACAAATTCTGTCCCAGTCCCTAGTCATCATCTGCTGTCTCTGGCAGGAGAAAATAATAAACGACTTTGGCACTTGAACAGGACGATGGCAGCGAGGAAACATACATAAGCAAAAAGTGTGAAAAAATAAATAAAAATGCTCAGCTGCTCAAGACAAACAAGGTGGAGCCTCAGGGGAACAAAAGTACATATACAGATACACACACACACACACTCATTCACCCACTCATACACACATGTATAAATGTGTAGAGCTGTTGAGGCAAATTATTTTCGTCAAGGCAACATTTAGCACGCTTCAAGGCAGGCAAATCAGCAAATAAACGTACCCAGACCAAAACCCCCCCACCCCCTAGCCCTCAATGCCAGTTTCTTGCCCTGCCTTTGCCAGCATCTGTATTTGGATAAGTTCAAACAACAACCGAAAACAGAAGTGAGATGAACAGAGAATGAGACTGCGAGATGACAGATGCTGGCAAATTCGCAAGAATACACACAAGCCAAATCAGAAAAAAACGACAAAACCATACATATTTATGTACATATATCTAAGCATATATATATATATATATATATATACATATATATATTTTTTTATCTGGTTATTGAATGAAAGCGGCATAAAAGTACAAATATATTCTGCTGACTCGCAATAGGAGGGCTTGAAAATACTTTTTCGGGGCTAAAAGCTTTAGCCAAATATATTGCATGCTCTTGGACTCTAAACTGATGCCACCAGATGTATGCTGACAGATGAAGCGGCAAATCTATATATATATATATACATGTGTATGGTAATGTATTTGCATATAGAAGCAAATGCAATGCGAAATATAGACAATTTTTGCAAATGTGTTTATCTCTTTCTTTGAATTCTTATAAAATATTTCCCTCTCCCTTTTTTTTCTTTTTTTTTTTTTTTTTTTTGCTTTAGGAAGGATCAAATAAACAAATTTGAATATATTACTGAATTATAAGCCAATAGACAATATTTTCCAAATAAATGCGTTTCAAAAGGAGGAATAATTTAAGCTTAATCCTGCATATATTTTTTCTAAATTTGTGAAAATGCCAATTTCCTTTAAATTTATTATTTATAAAATTTTTTTAAGATTTCTCATATTTTAAAACTATTTGTAGAAGAGTGGAAAAGTAACAGATATTTGTATAGTTGAGGGACATGGACGAGGTTTGCTAAAAAGATAAAAAAGAAATCACGTATGATTATGCTCTTTGTTGTTACAGCAGATAAAAGTCTGTACATGTGTGTGTCAGTGTGTGCGTGTGTGTATGGCAATATCCTGGCTGCTTAAGAGCCATATCCTGTGACAAGCCGGTACGAGACTGACACAAATGGCTATAATGAGCATGATATGCATATGCGTATCATCAACCATCATGAAAGCCACAAACCATAAATAACCTTTTTTTTTCTATGTACATATCAAATCTGGGTTCGAATTTATCAGGGACCGCATTCATGTGTGTAAATGTGTATAAAGTACCGGTACACACACACACACTCACGTCGATTCCTTTGATAAAGTCAAACGGACATCCGTAATGGTCACGCACGGAACTTCAATTGACTCGGACGAATGCTTTTTCGGAAAAATCATTTGCCATAATTGCAGTGCACTTATGAAATTGACGTCCGACAAAAAAAAAAACAAGAAAGGGAACGAGAAACAGCAAATAAATAATACATATATGTATGTGCATACACGTGTATATTGAAATATGAAAAATAAATAAAATGTTATGTGTGCTTTCACTTTTACATTTTATTTTTTTTTTTTTGGCCAAAGCAAATGAAATTTAAATAACACATGTAATGGGTCCAGCAAAGGACACACTTACATCTGCAACAGGAAACGGAAATGAATTTATGAAATCATTTAAACTCAATTTATGTCATGAATAAATAAAAACAAGAAACTGATTGCTGTGACTCTCTTTGCATTCCATCGTCGTTTCACAACCTCCTGATCCTACCGTTAAAAAATTAAGGGTTTTTCACCGGCCGCAACATGGCAATTTCCGTACCGAGAAAGATGGTAGTGGATCGAGTGAGTAGTTATTAAGCATTTTATAACAGGCAATCCAATCAGTTAGCCCAGACAAGACCATCAGTCAGGTGTAGTGTCAGTCAGTCAGTCAGTCAGTCAGTCAGTCAGTCAGTCAGTCAGTCAGTCAGTCAGTCAGTCAGTCAGTCAGTCAGACGATGCATCAATTTTCATTCAATAGTTCTATATCTTTCCTTGCTTATTTTACTTCTTCTTTTTTTTATCTTATTTATTGCAGGTTATTGGATCTTTGGCGCCCAATTTTGTGATACATGGGTGGCATTCGATGTTATGTGCTCGACGGCATCAATTCTCAATCTATGCGCCATATCAATGGACCGTTATATACACATCAAGGATCCACTCAGGTGAGTGTCATCACCTGTCACATGCATAAATTATGCAATCTATCGATAAAAACTAATTGTTTGTGTACAATATAAAGAGACAAAACCCAAAAAAAAGAGAAAAAAAAAAAACATTTCGTGTCAAAAATTGAAGTGGAATAATTGACTGATGTCCCGAATTATATACCTATATATATATCGATTTATTATACCGACAACAAAAAAAGAAGTATGTCCCTTCAGGTCATGCATATTTTTCATACGCCATGTTGCCATGCTTGTCACGTCCTCCATTTTGGTGTAACTCCCTTCCGCCAATTTTAGCATTTCTTAACACTCTTCGTGTCCTTGACTCGAGTTGTTTATGATATCATTCATCCGTTCATTAATCGTTGCACATAATTGTTTCATTAGTAACAGATTTATTGGGCATTACTGGATATTTTAGCAACTTTATACCCTCTTATGGGATGTACATTAAAATCGAGTTAAGCTCTTTTCTTGTTGCATCATTTTTGGCCACTAAGAGTTCGCATAAAACTTTTGTTGCAAAGTCACTGTCCTAGCTATATTGCATAAAGAAGAGCAACTATTGGGTTAAATTGATATACACAGATTAGAAATGGGATTTAGTCCATGGAAACGAAAACTTTTTGTTGATAGTTAAATGAAGAGTTTTCCCAAACAATTTTCATTCAGCATATCAATTTACATTAGTTATATTTCAAAAGTTCAGACTTTGAAAAGATTTTGTTGCTTTAAGCAAGGAATAAACAAAGTTAATGGAAAGTTTTACAAGATGACACTTTTATAGTAAAATGTATCCAATTATGGGATTCTAAGTAAGTAATATGAATATATATTTTTATATATATTTTATAATTCAAATAGCTACAAGAAAACATTTTTGTCTTTCAACTTCTTTGCATTTTCTTTGGGAATAACCAAATTGAAATATTACAAAAAATAAGCTGACTTGGCTTGAACATTTTTGTTACCTGTATATATATGTATATATATATACACGAGAATTTAATAAATGTATATTTCTTTCTCTTAGCTACATATTCCTTCATTATAACAATGAAATTTTGCTGTCTCAGTCATATACAGGTAGCACCTAATGCCATCTATATATATTCTGACTAGAACAATGAAAATAAGTTTCCTCTTTTCTGACTTACTTTGTCTGTTGCCAAAAGCAGTTCATGTTAGCCACGTTAGCACTATTCTGCAATCACAATTGATTTTCAGTATGAGAGAATATCCTCTATGGATAGACACAACGCAAAAGCCCAAACCAACATTTACAAGAAAAATGTGAAACAAGTTTTTGTGTTGATTGTAGCATCAACAATAGTGTTAATTAAATTTTTTCAACAATACCACAGAATTTGTGCAATAAAAACATGGCAAATTTATGATTTCATATATATGATGTATATATATATAAATCTAAGTGTGTGTGTGTGTTTTTTGTTATAGCAAAACCAAACAAAACGATGATGGTGGTCAAGCTGTTGATGCCAGAGAGTCACAACAGTTTGAAGTATGAGAATTGCCGTTTAATGTGGCAAGTGTCAGCTGCAAATACAAAATGAGATACTTGGCAACACGCCATAGTTGCCCCATTCCCAGCCCCCTTCTAAACCTTTTTTTTTATACTTTCTTTCTATAATAAATCCTTTGATGCTATTTGCAGCCAAAAGCCAAAAGTAGAAAAATATTTTTCTCTCTCTCCGCAACCCTTAAAGCACTTTGCACGTGTTTAGGGTTGGTTGGTTGGTTGGTTGGTTGGTTGCCTCACTCACTGCTCAGTTGTTGGGTTAGTGGGTGAACATTTGTTGCTATTGCTCCACTTATACCTGCCATGTTACTCGATGAGCCCCGGGAAAGCTTATTCGTTTCGTTATGAAAAATTTCTATACAACATTTTCAGTGGTGTGCTATGAATTTAACACAGTCAGTCACTCAGTCGGTCTCTCTGCCTCCAGATCCCCATTCCCCCCCCTATCCCCCCATCCCCCCTTTCCATTTGCCTCTCATTGTGCATTCTGTCAGCTATTCAACAATTTTATATTTGTCCACGTAACGAAGTCCTGATCATATAACGCTGCATTCATCATGTTGCAAATTTGAAATGAAAAGGCTGCAAATAGTGATTTCAACATTTATTTGAGCCACAGAAATAAGTAAATAAGTTGAGTTTAGTGATTTAGTGATTTAATAGCTGTTGAATTTGAAATATTTCTAGTCCTTTTTTACAGTAAGTTGCAGATTATTTAAATGGAATATAAAATTGCATTGGAGTTTTGCACTTTAAGGTTTAAGGTCTTTAATCTATTATATCCTTTATCCCAAATAAAATAATTAAATAGTTAAGTTTTACTGTTTATTTTAGTATTTGGGAGATGAGCAAAAAAATACGTTTCTAAATTTTCAATTTTACCATGAGAATACTTGCATTTAGCTGATTCAGTTTTTTCCTTTCTCTCCCTCCTCCCTTCACTCTGCATTTTTGTTCTTACTCCGCTCGATTAAGCATTTAAATGTTCATTGAAGAAAAAAAGACCATGACTAGCCAACTTCCTGTGCAACCAAAAAGTCAGCTTCAGCTGGTATACTAAAGGAAGGCCTTAATAAACTCCCAAATAAGTTAGTTGGGCAAGCAAAGAGGGTAGCATTGGGCATAGAAGGAAGTCAGAGAAAAGGGAATATGCCAACAGTGGCTGGTTGAGAATATTCCTATTATCGATCGAATTTTAAATATTGCTAGAACTTACAGCCCTATATGGTAGAAACCTCTAATAGCCCTATTAAATAGCTAAATATAAAAAGATTTCGTCTAATAATTGTTATTATTATAGCTAAAGATAAAATTATTATAAAGTTTCAAAATGTTTACATAAATTTAAAATTTAAACATGCATATATCTTTATACATCTCTTGATTATATACAACTATATTGAATTATAAAAGACTTTGTTAAAAGTATAATATTTGCCTTGTCTTATATTTTTATTTTGTGCCTTTTTTTCGTCACGTTTTTTTTTTGTTGGTAAAATTGAAATAATAAAAATTCATAGAATGAACCTGAAATTAAATTTCGCCCACTTCAAATGTCATGAGTTCGTCTCCATCTTGGTGTCCGTCTCTATCATCTCCATAGCTCATCCTGTAGGAGCCGAAAAGGCGTCATCTGGTTGTCTACTCCTATATTATAAGTAGGTACTTTACTATATAGAAAACGCAACGCAGCGAACATTTCTACCTTTTGTGTCTGGATTGCTATAAGATCTTTTGGATGTGTCTAGCATTATTATGGGCTACCTAGCCTGGGCAGGAGGCTGCTCTTTATGCAAATCTGATTTATTTGCATGTCAAAGTGGAGGCAGCTTCGCAATTTTTCTACCTCTCTGGCCTGGCTGGCAAAGTTCACGCACAGTCAGCGTTGGCGTCTCATTAGGATCTCCCTACCATACCATGCTACAGCTACCACCCCCACCAATACCATATCTCCTGCCTCTCATCATCGTGTTCATAGTCATCACATCCACTGGGATTGAAATGCTGATTTTGTATATTTTCTTAGAGTTTTAGAATAATTGCAAGCGTTTAATTTAATTGCGCTCGCCAGGATTTGCCCAAAGACATGAAAGGCCCGAGAGAGAGAGAGAGAGAGAGAGAGAGTGAGTGAGTGACTTAAGACTGATGTCAGAAGGGGCAGAATTGGCAAAAACAATTTGGCTAAAAAGCCCGTGCAAATTTAATTAGAAAAGCAGGCGTTGACAAAGTTAAGACGAGCCCAGAAAATGTGACAAAAAAAAGGAACACAAAAAAAAAAAACATAGGAGAAAAGAAATTGGGTTTTATGTGAGAAGTTGGATATGCCGTTGGCGGCTGTCATCATCGTAACTGTCAGACGCATATGTGAAATTCATTTTAAACTGCAATAAAAAGTGAAGTACAACCTAACTTTGTACAATCAAGGGTGATGGGTGATGAATGAAGGGTAAAGGGTAAAGGGTAAAGAGTAAAGAGTGAAAGGATGAATGGGTAAATGTGTAAAAAGTAGAAAATGACAGATAGCTGGGATATAGCGAAAATGTGAGCTGTGACTCAGACAACACTTATGCGCAATAAAACACACCACAAAAACCTCGAACCACGAAACAATAGCTCACTTGGGAACATTTTGTAATTGTATATTTTGTTGTACTATGGGACTATATATACATGCATATATAGTTATCTTTTCAATGTAATTTTTGAATGCACTTTATCCACAAACTAAAATTACAATTTATTTATTTACTTTCTGTTATCAGATTTGTAATCAACTTCTATCTTTCAAACTAAATTAGTTATCAGCAATTTAAATACAATCCAAAAAATTCATAAATTTTATTTCTATCTAAAGTCAATTAATCTAATACTTTCTTGGTATATATTTCGAATTGGATAAATACATACTGTCATCTACCAGTTTTATTAATGGTCGGGCTATAAATCTTTATGAATTATGATGATAAATGTTTATGATTAAAATTCATTCAGTAAAATAATGTAATGATTCTAAGCTTTAAAGTTGGTTCAGTAAATTATAAGACACAAATAAATATATTTGCATATTCCTAATGGAATATATTTTCAAGTCAAAATGCATTTCGCTCGAACTTAAAGCTTCTTTTTACATAAAAACCTTTAAAATTATTTCCATTACATTTAGAAATTGCATTTCTTGCCATTATTATTAAATTGTTGCTTTTTGTTTCTCTGTTGATGATCAGATTTTGTATGCAGGCTTTTAGCAATGGGTTTTACTTTTTCATTTTGCCCATAGTCCATTACAATGCGAAGAATAACAACAACAGCAGCAACAACAACAGAAGCAACAAAACGCTCATAAAGAGTCATAAAATTTCACATGCAAAGGCAAACAAACAGGAAAACCGGCAAACTATGCAAATGTCAGTCACAAAAGGCAGACACAGACGCAGTCAAGGCATCCATTGTGCGTGCCTTGTGGCAATTCCTTGAGTGCATATGGGACAAAAAAAAACCCACACACACACACATAGAAATGGAGAGAGACACAAACAAACACAAAGACACATACACACACAGACAGATACACGGACAAACTCACAGCCACTAGAGTCAAGACTAAAGTGAAATGCAAATGGGCTTCTAGTACACGCACAAGTAGATCCATGGTCACGCTCTTGCTTCTGATTTCAATTAGCCCATCGATGCTTGATTGGTTCCTCCATCGATAGCTATGTATGTATGTGTGATGTCTCCGTCTGTTGTCACCTAATGGAAATAGGTTTCAGGTCTTACCGGGAATATATCAAAGCGAAAACGATGGTGCTTAGCCAGTCGGGCAGACAAGTAAGACACTGAATTAGTGTGTGTATTTAGATGTGGGTGTGGGTATGAATGGATGTGTGTATAACAGATAGGAACAAAGCAAAAGCTGCGGGCACCTATCCTCCCCTTACATCACATTTGTGTCGACAACACATGAAAATCAATTTTCGTGACGAAAACGAAATTGAATTTGTATGTGAATACAATTACATAAACTTCCGTTTCCGTTTTAGCGTTGAGTGAGTGAAAGCGTCTTTGTATTGAAATTGAATTATTCTGTTTGATTTCCTGCACAAGCCAAAATATTGCTTCTACCGTCGTTGAAAATGCCATCAGCATTTGGAATTTGCTTGGATTCGGTTATCTTCTATATATGTATATATGTATATATATTTATATATATAGGTGTATATCACATGCACTAAATAGTATGCAAATATAAAAGATTTATTTGCTTAAAGCTTTCATGAATAATAAAACACTTTTCGATCACTTATATCCTTTAGATTTAATTTCCAAATCATTCTACAGGGCATTTTAAAGTCGTATACAAATTCTTTATATACATATATGGTTTACTTTTATTTTGAGAACTCTCTGCCTGCTCATTTCCTGCACAAATTGTGTGTACTTCTGTGTGTGTGTGTGGCGAAAAATCGAAATGCTTTGGAAAAAGGCAGCCCGCAATGAATTTGCATACGTCATGTGCTAGATGTGGAATTTTTGGTGGAAAGGGGGGATGTGGTATGGGGATTTTTGGGGTTTTGTTGGTTTCATGTTCTTTCGGTTTTTGGGCTACGCTGCGGTTTGGTTTCGGTTTAGCCCGATTTGTCGCACAGTCCCAAAGAGTAATTAATGGCCAACAGAGCCTAGGCTGGTCAAACACCTGATCAGTGTCCCAGCAGTGAGAGGAAGTCTAGGGGAGGACAGAAATGTCGCAACACTTGTCGCATACACCCCTAAAAATGATGTTGGCTAATGGTGGTGATGTTGTTGGTGTTGTTGTTATTGTTACTTCTGGCTTGCCCCCAACATGCAAAGCCACAGTCACAACAACAAGAGGAGATGTTGTTCCTGTTGCTATTTACCCTATTGCTAGATTTTTAAAAAGGGCAGAAGGATAAATGCCAACAGCAGGAACAGCAACAGGAACAGTAACATAAGGCATGACGAGTGTTATTCTGCTTCCATTGCCACGGTTTAAACCAAACTCTCTCACTTGCTCTCTCTCTCCCTCTCTGTCTCTCTCTCCCTCTCTGTCTCTCTCTCTCTCTCTTTTCTTACATTGTCTCTGTTTCTCTCATTATAGATACGGACGTTGGGTGACACGTCGTGTTGCTGTCATTACCATTGCTGCCATTTGGCTGTTGGCCGCATTCGTCTCGTTTGTGCCCATCTCTTTGGGCATTCATCGACCCGACCAGCCACTCATTTTTGAGGATAATGGCAAAAAGTATCCAACATGTGCTCTGGATTTAACACCCACATATGCTGTCGTTTCCAGCTGTATCAGTTTCTACTTTCCCTGTGTGGTTATGATTGGCATCTACTGTCGGTAAGTATACAGACACACTTACACACACATACACACCATTCACACATCCGCAGATACTCCATATAACTGTGATAAAGACAAGATGAAACACTCAAAATATTTTAATGAGATGAAAGTAGTAAAAAAGCAAAAATAATAAAAATTATTGTTGTAAAAACAAAAGAACTGTGAGCATATCAAGTAAAGATAGCAAAAATAAACCCTAACACACCGCATATTATAATACCCTAAAATTTCTCTAGAAATTAAAACTCATGGTTCATTTCAGTAGAGAACAAACTTATCCTTTAACTAACTTTCCTTAAATTTTTTGACCTAATTATTTTCTATAGAATACGCAAAGGAAACTTTAATCCTAATTTAGAAAACTATTCCAATGGCAATTTCTTTTCGTATTTTTGGAATTTGTACTTAAAACTTAGTTAACCTTCTTGGTTCTTGGTAACAAAATGGTAGATGAATTATGTTTCCTATCAGCTCTGTACAAATATATGAAGGAACTCCAACAAATAAATGCCACAAGGACTTTGCCATTTTTGATGGTCCCTAGGCACGAGAGCGGTTTAGTTTTTGGCGGTTTGGTGTTTGGGGGGGTGGGGGGTTGACGACTCCTGGACAGGGCAAACAAATAGGCTCACGCATTAGTGTCCGCCTAAGTAATCCCCCAGGCAGACTAAAGGACTTGGGCGTGTGCAAAAAGGACTAGGCCATGTCATAGCAATAATAGATAAGAGTGTGGGGTAGTGAATAGGATGATATAAAGGGGTAGTAGAGGTTAGTCGGGGAGTTTTTCCTCATCAACATCCATGTTTGGGGCCAGTGGCACGTTCACATTTTAGCTTAACAAGATTTCGGCCATCGACCATTGGAATTTTGTATCAAATTTTGGTTAAATTACAGAATAAATATACTTTTATGGTCATAATTTGTGCTAGGCAATGTTATCCTTTTTTATATAGGAAGGACTCTAAGCAAACATCCAGACACACATGCACACACTTACGCACGTATTAGCACAGAGGCATATGTTAGTTTGTTGATTGTCTGCATGTGTGTGTACGTGTGTGTGGGTACATTTGGGTGAATGGTGGATTGGGGCAAGTGAAGCGGAAAACAGATATGATAGTTGGTCATTACGTATACGCAATGTTGGCCTTGTGTTGCCTTGGTTTTGTTCTCAGTCTTAGTGTTTACTTAATTGGCAAGTGAATAATCATCATATCAATTACACACAACAGAGTTAAGACAGGTCAATTATTTTATTGTTCATCCTTTTCTATAAATCTCTCTCTCTCTCTCTTTCTCTCTCTTTCTATCACTCGCTATTAGCCTGTATTGCTATGCCCAGAAGCATGTGAAATCCATCAAGGCAGTAACACGACCCGGTGAAGTGGCTGAAAAGCAACGTTATAAGAGCATAAGACGACCCAAAAATCAGCCAAAGAAATTTAAGGTACGCAATTTGCATCACAGTTCACCATATCATGTCTCCGATCACAAGGCCGCTGTAACTGTGGGCGTTATAATGGGCGTGTTTCTCATCTGTTGGGTGCCGTTTTTTTGTGTGAATATAACGGCTGCATTCTGCAAGACCTGCATCGGTGGCCAAACCTTTAAGATACTCACCTGGCTGGGCTATTCGAATTCAGCATTCAATCCGATTATCTATTCGATTTTCAATAAGGAATTTCGTGATGCCTTCAAGCGTATTTTAACTATGCGAAATCCTTGGTGTTGTGCACAGGATGTGGGTAATATACATCCCAGGAATAGTGATCGATTCATCACAGATTATGCCGCTAAAAATGTGGTGGTTATGAACTCAGGACGCTCCAGTGCCGAACTGGAGCAGGTATCTGCAATTTGACCAAAAATGGGAAACTGTTGGTCATGCGGTGGTTGTCCTTGCGGTGGTGGTGATAATGGTGATACGGCTGCTTCAGGACTTAATGTGGATGACGATGATGATGGTGTGCTAACTACACGATATGTTCCATGAGAATCACTCACAGCGGCCACAACAACAATTGTTGAGACTATGGAGGCCGCACAAATGGAAACGGAGCTGCTCTAAGCCAGCCAATTGGGTTCCTACACAACAACAAAAAAAAACACACAGACACACAAATCTAAAAAAAAAAAACACAAAAAACACAACTGAAGTGAAGTAGCAATCGTACACGCTAATGCCCCCATCTTCCTCTCGTAATAACAAGTATCGAAAATCTATATAGAAACTATTGAAAACCTGTAAGTATTATCAGCGTGTCCCAGAGACTAAGCAATCTACTATTCGGTATACTTAATCGTATCTAAATAAATAATTATAAGTGACATAAATCATACAACAAATATAAGTATGATAAAAAAAACAATATAAGAATTGGATAAACCAAAACGTGATTAGGTCTAAGATCCTCTCTTTCTGTATGTCTATACTTAGAATACTCCTACAACCACTCCAAAGAGCTTCTAGTTAAGTTTTATACTTGTTTTTCTTCTTTTTTTTTCTCTGTATATTCATGGCTATGTCAATTTCAAATCTAAAAATTTTTACATCACATAAAAGCTGAACATTTGATTTATTGATCAAAATTTATGGCAATTTGTGAAACGTGGGCATAAAAACGGATACTTATTGTCGTAAATCAAAATAAATTATTATTATTATTATTGTTATTATTACAGTTCTTTGTTTTTGTTTGTTTGTTTATTTTTGACAAAAGTGTTATGTGTTTAGTTAAGAAAACTTTTCACACTGATTTGAATTTATATGCGTTTTGGGGGGGGGGCAATTTTGAAATGTTAATTAAGTTGACTCTGATTGACACTCGGAAAGAGATAACAAGAATGAACATAAATATAAACAAAAGCTAAAGCCAAAAGCAGCAGTGGCTGCTTTGTGGCATTCCACAAGAGGCAAGGTTTGTCGGTTTTTCCCTGATTACCGAATGATTTAATGAGGCGCAACTGAATCACCTGAATCAGCCTTAGGTGAATCTGCCTTTTTGCCAGTCGCCTTCTTGTTGTCGGCTGCTGCTGGTGCTGCTGGTGCTGGTTCTGCTGATGATGTTACTTCTGTGTTGGCATCAGTCTAATGAACATGTTGCCTTAGGGTTGGCTCTGTCTTGTCTGCCCGTGTTCCGCTTTTGTCTTCCCTTAAGTAAAGTTAAACAAATGTAAACACTTTGCTCTTCACGCCACAGAAAGTACTCAAATAATGAAAAATTATGCTCTTCGAAATTCAATGTCTGAGAGCTTTTTTTCTTTTGCTTCCACTCTGAATAAATTTTCCATGAGAATGGGAGATTCATTTCAACTCTTTTCTTTTTATTGTGTCTGTGTATGGGTCTGTGTGTGTGTGTGTGTATGTTTGTTTGTGTTGACAATCCGCTTACAACTTTTGCCTTGGCTTACTTTTTGTTATTTTTCGTATTTATTTTGGCAGTTTATTAAAACTGGAGCTCTCGAATGCCGTCATTTTAATTACAATACGCACAACAAAACAGATGGAGCAGCAATAGAAACAATAGCTGAAGGAGTAACTAAAGCACTAGTATTGAATCAGCAATGAAAATACGCCCAATGCCATCGCCCAGTTTTCCTTTTATTTAGGCTCAATTTCTTCCCCTTTTTTTTCTGCTTTGGCATCTGGCACGCAATCAATTCGACTTATTTTTAACGCACGTGTCGCTAAAAGGAGCCGAGAGTTGGAAAATACCTTGCCAAAGGCAATGGCTTATGGCACACTCGAGGCCAACAATGTTGCCACTGAATTTACCAAACACATGACAAATGGCCCAAACAAATGCCATAAAAGCCATGCCATGAAACTTTTCCTCTTTAACACACAAACCAATGAAATTCCGTCAATTTTTTTCGATAATCAAGCAATGAAATTGATTTTTCAATAATTTGTTTAGATATTTCTGAGAGGGTTCTACAGTCCTGTGTAAATTAAGAAAAATTGTCTCTTAAAAAAGGACCAAATATAAAAAACAATAGTTAGCTTAAGTAATGATTTAGCCCATATATTGAGTTGGCATAATTAAGATAAATTCAACTTCGTTTTGGGCTTCATTTCACGTTTTGTTTCTCGTTTGCATTTTTTTTTTCTTTTTTTTCTGTTCAATCTCCCTTAAGCAATGCGGCTACTTTTTTGCTTTGCCCTTTTGAAACAATCATCATTCGAATGAGAGTGGAAAAAAAAGTTTGAATGCCTTCCTGGCCATTTGCTTTTAGCCCTTTGGCTATTTGGCTATTTCGCTGCTTTTTCGGTTACGGTTTCGTTTTTGTTTTCTTTCATATTTGGTTGTGTTTTTGCCAAACTTTCAAACGTCATGCTTTTTTGCAAGTTTTAATTGAAACATTTTTTTTTTTTTTTTGCTTTCATCTGTGATTTCCTTCGCAACTGTGGCTTTAATTGTATTAGCCCAGATTCATGTTGAATTGCTACGTGCTCAGAATACGACAGTATGAAAAACTCAACGAACCCAAAGCATCTTCTTTTTCATTAGCATAATCGTTGGCTATATACATATGTATAAAGAGAATAGCATATATACTTTATACATATATATGTATGTATATATATATATATCTATACATATATGTATGTCTGTGTTTGTGGTATGTCTGGATAATTTCTAAGACTATTTGCTGCTCCATTGGACCGCTCCGCTTAAATAAACAGATTTTCTTGTAATTGCTTTTTTGCCCAAATTCAATTATCGATTGCTAAAGAATTGAAGGACATGTACAACCATTTTTCTATAGCCTTTAATGTTTACAACAAACAATTAAAAGCTCTGTACAAATACGAAAAAAAAGGAAAAATAGCAACAAACAACAGGGGGGATAAATTGGAAAATCAAATATAAATAAATTTTTCCCCTCACCAATAACAAACATTTAAAAATAACACAAATATTTACATTAAATAAATATTTAAATTTTATTCAATTTAATAATTTGATAAATCGATTGTACTTTGCTAGTCTTAATTTAAGTAAGCAATTATTAAGCCGGCATTAATTTGACGTCCTTTTTTGATTCGAACGACCAGTACTTAGGCAAATCCCTGATCCTTGATGTAAACACATATATTTATACTCATATGTATAGACGTATCTATTTATCCTTAAATGTGAATCCTTTTGAGCCCTCTTCAAATGTTTGTATACAATTTATTTGCATTTCAACTTTGTGCCATTTAGGGCCAAAAAAACATTAAAAAATGTCAAACGTTAAATGTCAACATTTGGCATAAATTGCAATGCGAAGCTCCAAGCTCACTTTTCGTCGCTGTCCCCCTCTCCCACTCCCTCCTGTCACTGGTATTTGATGGTTGATGCCGTTAACTGGCTTAGGGGTTTGTTGGACTGATTGATTGATTGATAGCTGGTTGATTTTTCATTTTGAAACGTTGCTTCTGCCTCAGCTTACTGAGTGTTTGGCATAGATTGACATTTCATTTTCAGTTCAATTGGCCAAAGCCCAAAGCATATCATACCTATACCACCGGTGCACCGCATTTTCGCATAGAGCAACAGTTACAATATACATTTTAGTCGTGATCTTTTTTCGCTGGTTTTTCTTTTCTTTTCTTTTCTTTTTTTGCTTTACTGTTACTTTTACGACTTTGGGTCTTAAAGTGTTTATTTTGTTTTACGGCTCTCTACAAATTCGCTTTTGGCTCGTCTTGTGGCACGTGTCATTTTGTGTTGCCTACTTTCCAGGGCGCCCGTATTACGTATACGCAGCATGGTCGCAGACCGAAAAACGTTTTATTGCCCAGCTTGCGAGGCGTGCTAATTTATACGTTAGGAAAATGAAAAGAGTATGGGCATCTTAATTTAATACACCCCTCCGCCCCCCCAAAGCTGACTGAATGGTTCATAAAAACACAATTTTAATCACAATTTTTGTGCTTACGCGCAGGGATTTAGCTGGGTGTGTGCTTATTTATATGTATGTGTGTGGGTATGTGGCTGTGTTAGGTCATAGGCAAATCGCAAAATGTCTGACCTATATAAGCTAAACGTCAGCAATGCGAATGCAATAAGAATTCTGATTTCTGACTTCTGACCTCCCACACACACTGCGTATGCGCAATCTTTGACATTTGGCAACTTTAAACACTTTAAGCCGCATCTAAGAAGACTTGCCAGCAAAGTTTTATTTCATTTTAATATTTTTGCTCAATTTTTTAATGTTTTTTCCCATCTATTTTTTCTGTTGTTTTGTTTTGGTCTTTTTTTTTTTGTTTTGTGCAAGAAACTTTTTGCTGGCAAAAAGTTTCTCGTCGAGGAAAAGTTGGCAGCGCTGCAACAATAACAAAATGCAGCAAGTTTAGAAAAAGTCCGCCCCAACCACCTACCTCTCAACCTTCTAGATTTCTATCCTTTTTCATTCTCTAACCCCCTCATCCTTTCTCTCTCTCTCTCTCTATCTGCCACCCACCTGGCCAACAACATGCAATTAAAATTACGTGCCGCAGTCCCATTTTACTTATTGTCTAGGCAAACAAAATTCTCACAACTTTTACCATTGCAGTTGCCGTCGTCACCTAAGCCGAAAAACTTTTGCCAACGCTGCACATTTTCATAATGCAAAATTTCGGTTTAATTCTCATTCTCTTTGCCGGCGCTTCATTTCAATTGTGGTAATTTAATTGAAAAACAAATTCAATTTCATAGTCAACTTCAAGCAGAAAGTTTTGCTCATTTCTTTGTATAAAAGCAAATAATATATAGATGGATAGATGAACTCTCTGTCTCTTTGTCACTGTCAGACTCTTTATCTCACATTCTTTCTCTGTTTCACAATGCAAATCAAAACTTTTAAGGGAAATACGAGTAATTGATTGCCATGGGGGTGAAGAGATCAAAGTGCAAATACACCGATACTGACACTGATACTATTTAAGTCATCGTTGTTACACTCTCCATAATACACGATTGCGTATTGCCATTTTCATTTGCAATATATGTGAGGAATTAATTAATCCTTTTCTCCTGTTGCTGTCGATTGGCTTGAACCTGGTATTGGCCAAGGGCCTGCTTAACTTAAACTGCACTCAATCGATTTATATGCAAGGGACTCACTTGTAATGTGCATTTTAATTAAAAATAAAAAGACACTCCAGCTTATTCTACGCCCGAGGTTGAAGCAAGCACTGCGAGCATGACACGCCCATTTGAGGCATGACGCCTTTTTTCGTTACATTTGGCTACTGTTGGCTGGCTATACCTTTGTCAAGGTATTGCCTACCTTGACATACAACATCGTACAGTTTGCAATTTTAAACCCAAATTGAATTATGTCGTTCGTTGTCGCTAGAGTCAGCTTCACTGTTGTTGTTCTCGTTGTCGTTCCTGGTTGTCCTTGTTGTTGTTGTTGATAGCGGTTTGGTAGCACAACGCCTTCAAAGGCAACATAAAAATAACCTTTTTTTTTTTTCTCCTTCTTCTTTTTCTTCTTCTTCTTTGGCCCCTATTCATCGCCTTTGGCAACAAAAGTTGTCGATTCACATTTACTCATGATGCTTTAATCATCAGAAATTTAAATTATAAACTCGTTGAAATTCCATGAAATATTTAACATAAGGCGTCAATTTATTAACTATAAGTAATTTGATGAATTGTTCACTTGTTATAGCCATTAGCACTTGATGGTATTTTAATTTCATAAAATATTTTTGATATATCAATTTTAAAAAAATATTTATAAACCACAAATTAACAAAAAAGAAATAAATACTCAATCAAATTGAAATTGAAGCAAATATTTTTACCAATTTAACAAATTTCAATAGCAGCAATGGAATATTTATTTCTGCTTTAACTTTGATTTAAATTAAACGAAATCACAAATAAAACATGAAATATTATTGATCTTTAACTAAATTAAAATCTATTCCAGAATAATAATTCTTTCAAGTTAACTGAAAGCAAAAATTGATAATAAACTTCATTAACATATTGCTTTCATTTGCCATTTTCACATTTCACTTATGCAAAAAGCAAAAAATTTGTCATTTTCCTCACTTTCAGTTCAATGATTTATGCAAATATGAATAATTATGCAAAATCACGTAAAATAATTGAAAGGGTAAAGACCATTTAAGGCATCTAAGCCAAATGCATATGCATACTAACTAATTCAAATTAAGCATAAACATAATGATTATAATGATGTCTAAACCAAAAAGAGAAAGAGCTCAAACAAAAATCAAAATTAATTTAAACATTTATCACGTTTTTTATTTTCAATTATTTGCATTTGTTTATTGAAGCATAAATATGCTTTGACATTGGCAACACCTATAATAAATTATATTTTTTTTTTATTTTGTGGTATTTAGACCACAATTTTCATGTTATAATTAATTGATAAATATTTTGGCAGTCGACCTGAAAGTTGGCCCAGAGCTTCCCATAAATTGAACAATAACAAATGAGTAGCTCCATATGAATTTGTATAATGTACAACTGTTCAAATGTTATTTCTTTATTGTTATGCATGATTTTCCAATTAAATTCTGTATTTCCCCAAAAGCCTTCACAGTATTTGCCCGTTTCACACACTTTTACCCTCTGAAGGGCAGTGGCCAGTCTGCCGATGACAGCTGCCAAGCGGTGGAACGACGCTATACCATCCTATCCCATCCCCTATCTCGTTGTATCCCTCTCCCCCTGCATCATCATATATATACGACTAGTACTACAGGGCAACAATGCAGGCGTGAACATAAATTTCAAGCTTCAGTGAATGTCCCTCACCTTACCAGTAGCAGTAAAAACCCAGTACCCACTACCCACTACCCAACCTCCATTTCCATTCCCATTTCTGCCCCAACCATCTGGGAGGGAAAATTCTCAGTTCTTCACTTCTCATTCCTGGCTGACTGTGGGCTGAAGGTTTTCTATGTTATGGCTAAAAGTGCCAAAGTTTATTATTAAATTATGTTGGCAAATAAAACTGAAGAAGAAAAATCAATTTTCGGAAGTTCTGTGACAATGAACGGCAAGCAAACTCCTCTTTACTTCCTTTCGCTCTCTCTCTCTCTCTTTCCCTCTCTATCCTCCTCTCTCCAACTTTCTTGTTCTCTTCGTTTCTGTCTTTGTCTGTATGTGTGACTGTGCGTGTGAATGAACCCAACTAATCAAATTAAGTTTATTTTTAAACATTTTTTTAGCTAAACAATTCGAAGCCCGCTCGCTCTCTGAGTTTAACCCTTTTTCCATTGGCAAAAAAAAAAAAAAAAACAACAAAAAATTCGATGCTGGTAATCGAATATTTTTGGTCTTAACCAAAAACTCGTTAACAGTTTTTGTTGGAGCTTGCTGGTTCGAGCTCCAAATAGAATTGTGAGCGTGTGTGGCGAAGAACAACAGCAAAATCGATTGTCGTCGTCGATATACATTTATATATGTATATATATATACATGTATATGTACAATGTATATGTATATATACACATCATATATTCTTACCGACACAGATACAAACCATTCAAAATATAAATTTTTTATGGGCCCAAAATAGCGTGCAGTAGCTAAAAGAGAACTGTTAAAATGCTGCTGCTCGTTGTTGAATAGGCAAATTCTAGGCAAGAGGAAAAGCTGGGCAGCTTTCTTTATAGAATTACTTCTGGCGCAATAAGTTTTCCAACTGAACGAACCGTTGATGGAGCAGCAGCGGCAGTAGCAGCCATGGCACACTGACGTTTCCGTCTCTCTATGGCACTCCACTTTCATTCATCGATTCGCCTTTTGCCCTGGACCAACTAGTGCAGAACCTACCATTGCCTCTTCTGTTTTCTTCTTCCTGCTGCTATTGCTCTTGTCCCTGTTTTCTATCCTCGCCACTCAATCACTATTCGTGCCGTTTGCTTACGCCATCTCTCTTTGCCCAGTTAGCTAAACTATTAAGAGTCCTTTCAAGTCACCTGCATTGCGCGATTGCAGCTGTTGCTATGCGGCCAAGTGCCAATCATTGGATCTGAGGAACAGAATGTGCGGCTGGACCGCAACTCTGGCTTCTCTATGTCCTATTGATGGCAGCGATGATTAATTACATTTAATTAAAAGCAATCTCTTAGTAGGTGGTATTAGAGTGTCTCGCCTCTAACCTTTTGTTTACGCTAATTGCCTATTAAGCTGCTACAATTTTTTAAGCGTTTATTTTCATTTGCATTAGCATAGGCTTAGATACAGATCCCTCCTTTTGACTTTTGGCTTTTATTAATTGGCCTGGTCTAGTGAATGAATATCATCTCCTCTTTTTGGCTGCTGGACAGCTCTCTACCATATTCATTCTCTCATCTTCTTTTTGCTTAGTTTCTTTTGTGTGAATGTTGACTCAAAGTTTCATCCGCCTAATATAAATCATGATGCTTATTTCTTTCTCTTTTTCTTTATTTTCTTGCTGTTTGTGTGTTTTCTTATTTTGTCCTTGCCATTTTCTTTTCTGTTTTCGGCCATTAATCAAGGACGAGGCCTCAAGCTGCTCAATTTGTTTCAACTTTTTTTCTACTTCTAATTTTCTCAATACAAATCTTCATATTTGATGTGATTAAGAAGACAACTTTATTTTACTTTACTTAACAGGCGTAAATAAAAAAATAAAAATAAATATTGTCGAAAAAAGTTTCAATTTCGTATAGAGAAGAACTGGAATTGGAGAGGATTGTACCTCCTCTTTTTCTTTCTTTTTTTTTTTTTTTGTATATTTTTGTGCATCAATTATGATCATTAAAAAGTTTTCTTAGCTGAACTTTCAGTTAAACTCAAATTGCAATTAAATAAAACCAAAATAAAGCTAAAGGCATTTCAAACTTTTCCAAACTGAAATTCTTAAAAGTAAAAAAAAAACTTAAATATCGTTCTCCTATATTTTTATTTTAAATGGCTCGATTAAAAATTATATATACAGCAGTTCATCTTCAGTTCAGTTATAACCGAAACCACTTGCACATTTAACCGGGTACCCACCCACCCACCAGCCAGCCACACTTACTCGCGGTGGGATTTGCTGACATAGATTTTGTTGAGAAAATTTGTGCTAGTTTTTTCTTAACGATGGCAACGCAATGAAAAGTGAAATACGAATGAAATATTTTCCATTTTCACCTCACCTCGCTTAACTTTTTTATATGTATATATATTCATTTTTTTTTTTTTTGGTTTGCCCTCTTTATCTGACTGACTGAGTCAGTGAAGGATTTTTTTTTGTTTTTGCTTTGTTTATGTTAAACAATTTTTCTACTTTTCTTTTGTTTGCATAATATGTCCGTCGACCTTTTTTTTCTTTTTTGTTTTTTGGCTGCAATCATTTTTGCTGTTGCAATGCAAACAATGCCTGTCGAATCAGGCTCTGTCTTTGGGTCAGAATGATTGCCGGAAAACATGGAGCAGGATGTGTGCCGACACGCCAGTAACCACCAGAATCCAACAACACACCCGTTCATTCATATGCGTGTGTGGCCAGAAATTGCAAATATTTCATCCAATCTTTACCCTTTTTTAACAATTTTATTTTACTTTTATGCATTTGCCTATACATACATGCAAATGAATAAAGTTTCAGGCATGAAAGAAAAATTTTTAAAAATATCTACATATATGTAGCTAATTGTAAAATATTCATAAATGAAATCTTTTATTAACTGAAATAAGACCTTATTTTTAAAACGTATTATGAGTGATAAATAATTAAAGGAACTTTCATTAATGTTTACATGATGTCTTTAATATTTCAACCTATCGAAACTTGCTATTTCTGTCAATTGTTAAACACTTTGACTCTAACTCTGACATTGAAACTGACAGCTGGTTTAAGTGTATTATGCGCTAAAACTGTCACAGCTTTTGAGCCATTTTCGTGCAAAAAAGAGAGGAAAAGAATTGGTAACTCGGTCAGTTGGCATCCACTACTGCAGAGCCAATATCTATGATTTTTCTCTCTTTTTGATAAAAGCTTCGCCTGGCAGAACACGAAATTGTGAAATGTCAAAAAAGAAATACTGTCATATAGCATGGAGCAGGACCAAAAAGAGTTGACGGAGAGGGGGGGTCAAAAGGGGTAAATATGAGAATTGTTTAATGGCCTCAGAATTGACACGAAAGTTGACACATTCCCCTAAGCTGAACTGAATTCAACTGAGCTGAGCTGAGCTGAACAAACTTATATTGAGTTATGTTTTTTTTTTCATGTATTTTTTATTTTATTTTGTTGTTTTCCTTATTTTTTTTTTTGTATTGCATTGTGCACAAAGTCTTCGAGGATATCCTCCCTAGAGCTGAGCTCCATTTTGCGCAATATTCGGTTTATTGTGAACACACACACACACACAAATATATGTATGTTAAAGTGCGAGTGTGTGTGTGTGTGAGTAGGGAGAAATGCCAACCATAGACATTGCAATGTTGCATTTTTATATGAAACGAAACGAACTGCATGGCTATGCAAGCTGCCATTGGTGCTGTCTATCTCCGTCTGTGCCATTAGTGCAAATGTCAATAAGAAATGCAGGATATATGCAGGATAAACCATGGCAGGATGCTCATGCAGAATTTCATAGCAAATATGTCGACTTTACATTTGAGTTAAAAACTGTTGAAAACCGAAAAAGAGACTACTAAGGATGAATTTTAGCTGGCTATGAAAATACCATTAAACATATCAGAAAAGTTATTAAAATTTTAATTAAATCAAATGTCAAGCTTATCATTAACATATCCCTCAAACACATACATACACACTCACACACACACATTAACTGAATCATATGCCATGAAGATATAATATAGATAACTTTTATTTACTAAATTAGTTTTTTTTTATATGTATGTATGTATGTATATGTACCTTGTTGCTAGCAAACTTTATAACTTAAGAAAACTGTGAATTATGAGTCACTATCTTATTTAGATACATACATACATATATATAATATATATATGTATACATATATTTATACATATATAAACAATATAAGAAATGTGTAAATACCAAAATGATTGTGTATTAACCTACAACAAAATTGGCTAGAACACCAAAGAAAATGACTACATATATAGATAACCAACTAAAGGGTAAGCTATAGTTGAAACTATCAAATAACTTTGGTACAATCATACACTAGTGCAATTTTAATTATAATTAATAAGCAATTGAATTTAAAACAAGAACAAAAAAAAAATAAAACATTCAAAAATAAAAGTTTACTGAATAAAAGAAACTTCTCTGAAATTGTTATAGTTATTTGATAGTTTCAACCAATAAATTCAAATTGGCTTACCCATTACCAAAAGTTTAAAGAAAATTGAAGATTTTCTTAATTGATAGAAAAATATGCAAAAACTATTGAATAACAAATATATTTAGCATAATTATATATATGTATATGCATAAAAATATTCATATATATATATATATATATATATAATATATGTATGCATGTATGTTTATATGTAGTTAGTTGTGCATGTATGTATGTATTTGATGTATGTATGTACTAAATTTAACCAACCAAACTAAGGCTCTTTTGTACCTTCTTGCTCTACCACACTTTCGAATTTATTAAAACAAAACAAAACCAAAAATAAATCCCTGGTAAAAAATAAAAACAACACAAATTGTTAAGTAAACTATAAGTAAAATGAAATCATAAATAAATAAATTCATACCATATAGGAAATTGAACGAAATGTCTGTTAATGGCAA